>CM077084.1:96149-695740 GCA_039513925.1 Platanthera zijinensis
CTTTCCCTTAGTGGAATTCTCCTATACAACAACCATCAGCTAAGCTGCATTGGCATGGCACCCATGAAGCCTTATATGGAAGGAGGTGTAGAACCCCCTTGTCTTGGGTGCAAGACGAAGGACCCGAAGGCATTGGGAATTGAGTATATTGATGATACTGATGCGGTGGTCGATTGATATGGGTCGCATGCTTGAGGCTAAGAGTCGGCAAGCAAGTATTATAACGCAAGACACCGTATGGTGGAGTTTCAAGTGGGTGATAAAGTGTTCCTGAAAATTCGGCCGATGCATGGAGTCTCACGGTGCGGGGAGTGAAGAAGCTCAGCCCACGTATGTTGGGCCCTATGTTATATGGAAAGGATTGGCCCTTTGCCCTATCGGCTGGAGCTACCCGCCCGAGTTAGAGAATCTCCACGATGTGTTCCATGTATCGCCGCTTTGGAAGGCGCTGTTGCGGCCCGAACAATACATCCCCAAAATTGATGGAACTGTGGGGTCTGACAGATCAGTGCGACTTGAGCCGGTGCAGATCGTTTATTATGAGATAAGAGCCTTGTGCCGCAAAAGTGTTACCATGGTAAAAGTGCTATTGTCTAATCATGGGAAGGAGGAATTCACATGGGAGCCGATGAATTTGATGCAAGGATGCTACCCGGAGTTATTTGCTTCAGGTAGTTTTATTTCAAAGCATTTGTTATTTTTGTATGCTTTACTCCCCATAGCCTCAGCCTGATTTCAGGGACGAAATATTTTATTTTTTTATAGGATTTGTAACGTCCCAATTCGCGCTAGGCCCCCTCGCATGAGTTCTGAGTCAAGAGACTTGACTCGGGCTCGGGGCGCACAGGCAAAATGTGTCAAGTCTGTTGAACAGAGTGATGGGTTGAGTGATATCCGATTAATTCATCGAGAATACCCGGCCATACTCACTGATCATCGATAATGATGATCGATCGTCGAGTATCGTTGACTGATACTCAACGCACTCAATGCCAGGATTTCGGATAAAATGGTTAAGGGAAAGTCGTCGGGAATCATTGTTGATACCCGACGAATTCGTCGAGAATACCCGGCTATACTCACCGATCCCGAGAATGCTGACGGAAGATGAGAGGATCGTCGAGTATCATTGACTGATACTCAACACACTCAACTCCAGGATTTATGATAAAATGGTTAAGGGAAAGTCATCGGGAATCATTGTTGATACCCGGCGAATTTGTCGAGAATACCCGGCTATACTCACCGATCGTCGAGAATGATGACCGATCGTCGAGTATCGTTGACTGATACTCAGCGCACTCAACTCCAGGATTTCTGATAAAATGGTTAAGGGAAAGTCGTCGGGAATCATTGTTGATACCAGACGAATTCGTCGAGAATACCCGGCCATACTCACCGATCATCGAGAATGGAAGTTTATACCCGCCGAATTCGACGGGTATCGGTAGCTATGCACGCCGATCAACGGGTATCAGGATGATACCCGCTGATTTTTCCTTTGACAGTCTCCTAGTTTCCGCTGTTCTATGCATGCGGACTGAACCGGATCGGGCTTGCTGCGGCTTGGCTGCCTTTGACCGGGTCACTTCAATATGACCCATTAGGGGCGGTCCAATGGGGCGTTGACACGTGGAAAAAGGGATTTAACCTAATACATCGGTTTATAAGACAAGATAAAGCCGAACCCTAGCCATTTTGTCGATCGACCTTGCCGTCATCGCGTACCTTGCGAAACAGATAGAGCCGAGGGAAACCGTCGGAGCTCCTGGAGGCAGCCTTCTCTCTCTCTCTCTCTCTCCTTCCTTTGCCGTGATGAACAACTGCACCAAGCAAGAGATGCCGCAAAGAAGGATGACTAGATCCATCGCCGGGACTGATGGTACCGCTGGAAATGAGGTGAGATTCCTCTCCTCTCCCTTGGTGCTAGATTTGTATTTAATATTCTAGGAGAGATATTGACTCCATAGAGTCTTGATGGTGAGAAGGAGATTTTTTAGGGAAAATCCATGTCTAGGTTGTTTTCTAGGCTTAGTCTCCTCCAACCTCTTCATTCTTCAAAGTTAAGATAAGAGAGTGATTCGTGGAGAGGTATGGCTTTGTGAGGGTGAATAAGGGTGGACGAATTTCTGGAGGAGTTTTTGGGAGATCGGTGTAAGGAGGAAGATGAAAGGATGCCGTTCATCTCGCCTTAAGATGCCTGCAGAAATCTGATTTCTGCACGCAGCGATCTTCGTGGGCAATTTCAGGGGTGTCCTGGCCAGATCTGGGCTTTAGACTAAACACGGAAGTTGTATCCCTTGAAATTATCTTTCCAACGAGTTATTATACGCACTCGCCAGATTTCTGTAGCCACGGGAATCCTTAGTCGAGAGTTGCTGCCCGGATTAATGCTGCACCTAAATTCCTGGCTGTGTAATGTGGAATTCGGTTTGGTTGAATTTAATATTGTGATCCGACTCAAGGTTTGGGTGAACTCTTTTTACATGATTATCATTGTGATATGATAAGTTGATGTTATAAATCTCAATCCATATAACGAGTTGTGGACAAGCTTAATTTAAGGAAAAAGCCTGATGTAAATTGGTAGATGTATATTGATGTCCATTATCTATATCATGTTGAATCCATTTGGAAGGGCATATAAATGATTTAACTATGGCCACGATGTATGCTGAATGGATAGAAGGGAATTAGTAATCCAATTCTTAGAGTGCCGTCTCCGTACGGGTAGCATTGTGGAAGTTAACAAGTGCGGTGTTGACCGTCAATAGTTGGAATGAGGTTGAGATAAGTAAAGTGCGACGGCTGGGCTTGGTCCTCGGTGTTCACGTCCCGAGGCTCCTTCCGTATTTGATGGTTTGTTGGGCTTGGTCCTCGGTGTTCACGTCCCGAGGCTCCTTCCTTGCCACGATAATGTGGAATTGCATGTGGTGTGAGTCGACACGCGGTGTCGTAATCCTGGGTCAGGGATAGTGTGGTTGGTCTACGGGCTCGCCAATCATCACACCGATGGGAGTTGACAGTTAGACCTTTTGCGGTTGGGCTTGGTCCTCGGTGTTCATGTCCCGAGGCTCCTTCCGTGCCAAGTGAACGGTTGGGCTTGGTCCTCGTGCTCATTTTCGGGGTTCCTTCCGTGTCATACCTTAGGCTAGTTCAGGGATAGGATCTTGGTGCACATTTACCCAGGAGAACCTGCTGAGTCGTAGTACGCATGTGTGCTCCGCTGTTGTGTTCTTAGCGTTGAGGCGTACGGAGGCCTAGGCCAGGTAGTGTGGCCAGCCTAGTAGTGGAGATGACCGCTCTACTGTCACCGTTTGGCCACAATAGATGACGCCTGAGAGGTTACTACCTGCTCGAATCCTGGGGAACTATGAGTCTGTGTCGACATAGCGATTGCATGTGCTTGATCATGGGTGTATCATTGCATTGCATACATAGCATTGCACTTCATTACATACACAAGACCCTCATCGTATAAGTTTGTATGGGCACTCCTATACGATGGGTTACTTACTGCTGAACGACCTCAACTTATATGCTTGTATGGGCATCCATATAAGTTGAGTTACTTATAGTTATAACATTATACTCTCTTGCTGATGTAGATGGTAAAATTGTAGATTAAGAGGTTTTTCATGTATACACTACTTATATTGCCACTTATGACATGTATACTTACTTCACCTGATTGTACTACTGTTTTATATATATTGTACCTGTTCCTTTCTCCGCCCTGTGCCGAGGAGTCGTCGGGGGAGCGGATGTGAAGCCACTTAGTCTTTATGACTAACAGTTGCTACGTATTCCTTTTTAGAAGGAAACCCCGCAGGTGGAGCAGCAGGTCTTGCAGCTGGACAGCCAGGCCAGGATAACATGGCCTGAGGGGACGGTACCGTCGCTACCGTCGGTTACAGATGTGAGTGAGAGAGATTTTGTTGTTGCCCTTCGGGGCAATTCTATTTACGTACTCTTATTATGTAGAAGCTTGTTTAGCTTCTCTTTTGCTGTACTTATGGACTTATGTTTAGTGTTGATTGACTTCTTTATATCATTATGGTTGGGTTGGCATTTATATGTTGATATTGGTTGTAGCCGGCAGGATAGGCGTCTTGTGGTACAGGCTGGCCCGAGTGCTAGTGTTACCCCAAGACGGCAATTCTTGGCATAAGACCCCTCTCGTGCCGTGTTTTGTGTTCCGGGAGGGGGGTATTACACCAGGAGTGGTGCTGGGCTGTCAGAATGTCCAGTTTCTGAGACGAGCAGCGCACCAAATGATGCGCCTGCAACACCACCTTCAGCTGAGACCATTCGATTGGTAGCAGAGGCTGTGTTTGCGATGATCAATGCGCAGCCTGCGAGGCATGTGCAGCAACCTACTACTGTTGTGGAGTAAGTACCTCTCCAAGCCGCAGAGCCAAGGAGGGTCGAACAGGTGGTAGTGGATCCAGTGTTGCCTAGGAGAGAAACGGAGAAGCAGCTTAAGCACGTGATGGGATTCAATCCTCCTGTATTCTCGGGGATGGGAACCCCAACTCAAGCAAAGGATAAGATCTCCAGAATTAAGAGAGTGCTGATAGCTACATAGACTGAAGTGTGGCAGAAGAACACAATTACCACGTTCTTACTGGATGGTGACGCAATACTATGGTGGGAAGGCTTGGAGCCACACCATCTGAGGGGTACACAGTTGACTGACGTCTCGATGGAAAAGTTTTCCAGATTGTTCTTGGCTCGATACCTCCCCTCAACTCAGAGGATAGCAATGGAAAATGAGTTCCAGAAGCTAGTGCAAGGTGAGAGCAGCGTGGATAACTATCTCCATGAGTTTACTCGATTAGGTCGGTATGCAAGCGCTACCTTCGGTGATGAGGAGCGCAAGACAAGCCGATTCTACGAAGGTCTAAGGGATGACCAGAGACTGCTACTTTTGGGGCCGACGACACAGGGTTTCTTGACCTTGGTCAATACGGCCCGGTCTTTAGAAAAAGATATGAAGAATGTTCAGGCAAAGAAGGACTCCAGTGGTAGGAAGTAAGAGTTCAAGGTGCCGACTTCAAAGTTTTGTTTTCGAAGGTGGAATAAGAAGGCTACGAAGTTGTGTCTAACACGGGGGCAACTACCAAACGAACCTCGGGCGCTTGTTTTACTTGTGGGAAGACAGGACATTTCGCCCGTGACTGTTGGAGCGGACGTCCTAACTCCTAGAGGAAGCAGGGAGCAACCTATGCAGAAAAGGGCAAGGCGGTTGAGTCAGTCGCATCCCATTATGCTCCGACTCAACCAAGAGTCTACAATCTGGGCCAGCAGGAGGCCATCAAACAAGCGGATGTGGTGATAGGTACGGTTTAATTTATAGCAAGTTAGCTTTAAATACTTTTACCTAGTGCTTGTTAGCTTATTACTGTTTGTATATGGTTTGTTTTGATTTGCGATAGTCTGGCAAGGGCACTATTCGATACGGGAGCTTTGCACTCCTTTTTGTCCGAAGGTTTCATATCACGCATCAGAGTCCCTTCTTCGATGGCGAAGGACAAATTGGACATATTGCTACTAAATGGGTGTTCTATGCGTGCGGACAGAGTCTGCGCCGTAAGGGTTCATATTGGAAGTCAGGAGTTCGACTTACTAGCGTCGTTGCTGCCGCTAGTAGAGTTCGACGTCATCTTCGGTATGGACTGGCTTTCGGAGCAGAAGGCTTTAATTTATTGCAACCGTAAAGAGGCCAAGCTTGGTTCTGGGCAGGATACAACGTTTGCGAGATTGAATGGGTCGAGCACGACGTTGATGTCTACTCTTCAGGTGGTGAAGGCGGTTCGTGTTGGAGCAGAGCTGTTCTTCACGTTAGTGGATGCTGTAAAGCCTAAGTCAACTTTGGATGGTATCCTAGTGGTATGCGAGTATCCCGACGTGTTCCCGGACTATCTTCCTGGAGCCCCACCGCAACGAGAGATCGATTTCACCATCGAGCTAGTGCCAGGTGCCAAACCCGTTTAACTCTCTCCTTATAGGTTGGCGCCTAAGGAGATGGCGGAGCTAAAGGTTCAACTGGAAGAGTTGATGGAGCAAGGGTATGTGCGTAAAAGTTCGTCGCCTTGGAGCGCACCGGTCCTCTTTATTAAGAAGAAGGACGAAAGTTTGAGGTTGTGTATCGACTATAGAGAACAGAACAAGTTAACGGAAAAGAACAAATACCCGATCCCATGGATTGATGATCTTTTCGATCAGTTAGTCGGGTCGTCGGTATATTCAAAATTGGATCTTAAGTCCGGTTACTATCAGCTGAGGATAAGTGAGACTGATGTCCCCAAGACAGCGTTCAACACGAGGTATGGGCATTTCGAGTTTACGATCATGCCATTCGGGCTGACTAATGCGCCATCCGTATTCATGGATCTGATGAACAGAACGTTCAGGGAGTACCTAGACCGTTTTGTGATCGTCTTTATTGACGACATATTGGTGCACTCGTAGTGCGAAGAAGATCACTTCAAGCATCTGCATCTGGTTTTGGATTTGCTGAGGAGGAACGAACAATACACAAAGTTTTTTAAGTGCGAGTTTTGGTTATCCTCAGTGGCATTCCTTGGTCACATAGTTAGTGGAGAAGGGATTGCAGTAGATCCGACGAAGATTATTGCGATACGAGAGTGGCCTGTGTTGTCGTCGGTAGCGAAATTCCGGAGTTTTCTAGGGCTTGCGGGCTATTATAGGCGCTTCATGGAGAACTTCTCGCGGATAGCGTTACCTCTCAGACGTTGACAAGGAAAGATCAGAAGTTTGTATGGACGCAAAAGTGCGCGCAAGCGTTCGAAGAGTTGAAGAGTCGGTTGACCACGGCGCCAGTGCTAAGTTCGCTGAGTGGGACCGAATGTTTTGAGATATACAGCGATGCCTCAGGCAATGATTTGGGATGCCTTCTTCTGCATCATAGTAATATTATTGCATATGGCTCGCGTCAGCTGAAAGTGCACGAAAGGAATTATCCGATCTATGACTTGGAGTTGGGGGCCGTCATTTTTGCGCTAAAGCTGTGGAGGCACTATTTGTACGGCGTAAAGGTCGATATTTATACTGACCACAAGAGCCTGGAATACCTGCTAGATCAAAAAGATTTGAACATGAGGTAGCGGAGATGGATGGAGTTCCTGGTGGACAACACGTTCAAAATCAATTTTGTGCCCGGGAAAGGCAATGTAGTTGCGGATGCATTGAGTCGTATGGCTCCCACCCAAGCCAACTGGTTGTCGGTTCATGAGGAGAGGTTAATTCGGGAGTTGGAGGTATTAGAGATCTGTTGTGTGGACAAGCAGACAAGCGCCAAAGCGTTATAAAACTAGATGGAAGTTCAGTATGACCTGGCTGATCGCATTCGGCGGGCTATGGAATTGGATAGCAGCTTGAAGGAGCTCATGGATGCAGTATTGGATGGGTCAAATTCCCAGTTTTCAGTTGTAGATGGACTACTAAGAAAGGACAGTCGCTTGTGCGTCCTAAACGTGGGAAATCTACGGGCGGAGTTGATGTACGAGGCTCATCATACCAAGTACTCAATCTACACAGGGAGCACGAAGATGTACCCGGACCTAACAAAGTTATTCTGGTGGCCAGGGCTCAAGAAGGATGTGGCACTCTTTGTGGCTAAATGTCAGACTTGCGCCTTAGTAAAGGCAGAGTGCCAAAATCCAGGGGGATTCTTGAAATCCTTGCCTATTCCGGAGTGGAAGTTCGACAACATTTTGATGGACTTTGTGCATGGCTTGCCAAGGTCGCAGAAGGGAAATGACGCCATTTGGGTGATCATGGATCGGTTAACAAAGGTGTCGCACTTTATTCCACATAGGAAGGATGATTCTGTGGAGAAAATGGCGAAGTTATAGGTGGATAATATCGTGCGGCTTCACGGTGTGCCCCGCAACATCGGGAGTGACCAAGATTGGCGGTTCATGTCCAATGATTGGAGGTTGGAGCATTAGATGCTCGGAATTAAGTTGAAGTTCAGTACAGCCTTCCATCCGCAGACAGATGGGTAGACCGAGAGGGTCAATAGAACCATGGAAGACATGCTCTGCATGTGCATTCTAGACTTCGGAAAGAATTGGGAGTACCACCTGTATCTGGTGGAATTTGCGTACAATAATACCTACAAGGAGAGTATACAAATGGCGCCTTTCGAGGCCCTATATGGTAGGAATTGTCGCACGCCGTTGTCGTGGCTAGAAACGGGTGAGGCAAGGTTGTAGAAAAAGCAAGAGGTGGAAAGCGCTACTTCAGTGGAACGAACCATTCTGGAGCATTTGTTGATCGCTCAGGATAGAAAAGCTAAATACTATAATGCCAAGCACCATAATGTGGAGTTCGCGGTTGGCGATTGGGTGTATTTGAAGATAAGCCGTTCAAGGGAGTGTCACGGGTACAACGCTTGAATAAGCTGAGCCCGAGATACCTTGGACTGTTTGAGATTCTTGAGCGGATTGGTGAAGCAACTTACCGTCTGAAGCTATCGATGGAGTTGAGTGGTCTACACGATGTATTCCACATATCAGTGTTGCAGAAGGCGGTGCAAGAGCCTTCGCAGGTGATCGCAGTTGATCAAGTACCGGTGGATGAAGGGTTGACAACTAGTGTCAAGCCCGTTTGTATTGATGACTCTGAAGTCAAGCGATTTCATAACAAGGAGATCAGAATGTTCAAGGTCCATTGGGACAATTTCGGTTGTGAGGAGCTCTCTTGGGAACGGGAGCAGACCATGCTTGAGGAGTACCCAGAGTTATTTCACTCAGGTATCGCTTTTGGTTTTATGTTTTCTTTTCCTTTGGTAATTTCGTGGACAAAATTCTTTTAAGAGGGAGAGAGTTGTAACGTCCTGAAACTCAAAAGGGTGACGGGTGGCATTTTGAGCCTAATCTGGGATTTGGTAGAGGTGACACGGCCTAGGAAACGGGCGTGTCCAAGGGCGTGTCGTGCTCGAGTTTGGTGTTGGTTGTGTGGTCGATATTTTTGGAGTCAACGGTCGTCGGGGGGGGGGGGGGTGAACACGGCCTGGGACACGGGCGTGTCCCAGGGCGTGTCAGTCACTCAAAGCCTTTCACTCCATGATCGTTGAGTGAGGACATACGGCCTGATCCCAGGTGTGTTCGGGCCCGACACGGGCGTGTGAAATTCGACACGGGCGTGTCGAATACCCGTGTCCTGCTCGGGTCGTCTTGTGGGTTGTGCTAAGGCAGCTACACGGCCTAGGACATGGGCGTATCCTCGGGCGTGTCTAGCACAGGGCATGTGATACGGGAGTGTCACATAGCCGTGTCGTGCTCTGGTTGTTTTTTACCTTTGTCGTTGGAGGAACACACCCAGCTACACGAGCGTGTACTGTATGACACGGTCGTGTCAAGCCTGACACGGGTGTGTCAAGTGCCCGTGTTCTTTTTGGGGCGCGACGATTTCGACGGAGAATGAGTGACACGGCCTTGGACACAGGCGTGTCGCATGCCGTGTTCGGCCTAGGAAGTTTTTTTTTGGCCAAATCGCAGCCATTCATTTCCTTATTTTTGGATCTAACGGCCCAGGGTTCTCCATGCTAGGGTTAAGGGCGGGATTGGGGGTTTAATCCTCCACTTTCACTTAGCAATTCTCTTTCTAACTTCTAGAGAGAAGGGATAGCAAGGAGTTTGGAGGAAGAGGAAGTACCGGTCGCCGGAGGAGATTCAGAGCGCCAAATCGCAAACCAAGCCCAGATCTGCGGAGGCAAGATCATCGCAGTGCTTTTCATCCGCGTAGTTTTCCATGGAGCTGAATAAAAATGCTAGGGTAACGATTTTCATCTTGAGCATGTGAATCTCTTCTTCCTTTGCATAGGAAAAAGCCGATCCCACTAGTGTGCGGTGAGTTTGCGGTATTCCTTGGGGTAGATATGTAAAGTCCCCCTTTGTTAGAGTCCGGAATCGAAGTACGGGCATATGCATGTTGTGTGAAGCCTACCCAGACAAGTTGGTCTAGATCGTTGATGTTTCATTGCATTAGTAGCCGGAGAAGACTCCGTGCCATTGATTATTTTCGGGTTCTACGGGGTAGATTGCAGCAGGGATCCATGGGTATTAACCCTAAGGCCCACACGGAAAACTGGGCGGAAACGCATTTCTGCCATCTTGGTGGCCTGGGAGCCAACCTTGAACATAACTGGGTTATGTGCTTGTGTGATTGTATTTGGGATCCGGGAGATGCTTGGCCCATGCATACGTCTTAAAGTGACTAGGCGGTGTGAGCAACGGGCAAGTGGAGACAGACCCGGGCTATATGGTTTGGTGTCAGATACCTGAAAAAGGGACTGGCTATTGGCATGGTCGTGCGAGTCTTAGGCTTTGAACGGAAAGACTAAAAATTCTCACGAGATTTGTCGTCGAAGGGATGGTGGTGAGACCACGGTTATTACCGGGTTCACCGAGTTAGTGCCCTGAGAGCACGAGGTGTGTGGCCGTATGAGCCTGCACCTGTGATGTTGTGCTTATTCACTATTTTATTTGCTATGCTAACAAGTGCAGGGAAGAATCTTTGTCGCCCTGTGTTTGGGGGCAGAATCGTTATAATTTGGTCAGCTTTAGCTTACCGTTATTCTTGTTTTCCATTGTTGCGGTGATTTGAGCTTGCAGGTGGTGCGGAGCCGAGCATCAAATAGCGGGCCAAATCCCAAGTTGCTGAGCCGGCCCTCGAAGGCCTTGTTTGTTTACTTACTTTTATTCATGTGTGGCCGGCTTGCGAGCCGAAGTTTGTAAAATACTATTTATTTAAGTGAACTATTGTAAGGCCATAAGGCCAGCACTCTTTTGTACTTTGTACTTCATTCCTGTTTTGTTTATTAGTGGACATTCATGCTTGTTGGCTGGGTTCTTATTGTTGCAACTTAACAAATGTCTTTCGCTAGATGCTCTGTGTAGGACGTATGTATTGGTTGAATGGTTTCATTGAGTAACCCAACGGTCTGTCTGTGGTATATGGCGTCGGGCCCCGGCCGGACCTACTGTTATAAGCTATGTGATGGATAGGGGTGTTACAACCAATTCTAAGGGTCTAGTAGTTTGCAGGATGTTACAAATCCCAATATAAAAAAATAAAATTTTGTCCCCAAAATTAAGGTTAAGCCTACGGGATTTCTACTGAAGTAAAAGTATGTAAAATCCCTAGGAGTTGAAGGTATACCTGACTTAAAGAGTTCCGGGTACTTTTGCCGCATCAAGTCATGTGGCTCCCAAGTGTGCTCCTCCTGCCCATGGATTCTCCACAAAACCTTGACTAGCGAAACCTTCTTGCGTCGCAAGACTCACATCGTCGTATCATCGATCGTGATCGGCTCAAAGCTGACTGATTGCTCTGAGGCCACCAGGACATCTGTGGTTGAAATCAGCTTCTCAAGGAGTAGTAGAGCCCTCAGAAGTGAAGAGACGTGAAAGACATCGTGCAACCCCGCTAACTCCGATGGTAGATCCAGTCTATAAGCTAAGGGGCCGATCCGCTCCAGGATCCTGTAAGGCCCCATATATCTCGGACTGAGCTTCTTCTGCCCGCGAACCCGCCAGACTCCATGCATCGGTCGTATCTTCAAGAAAACCTGGTCTCCCACCTGGAACTCTACCTGACGATGCCCCACATCATAATATTTGGCCTGCCTTCTCTGGGCTTCCAACATCCTATCCCGAATCAATCTAACCAGAGCATATGTGTCCTCCTCGAACTCCAAGACGAGTGCCTTCAGATCCTTATCCTGGATCCAAGATAGTGGGGTACTGCACCTCTATCCATATAATGCCTCATAAGGGGCCATGCCTATACTGTATTGATGGCTATTATTATATGAGAACTTGATCAGGGGCAGCAGTCTCTCCCATGGCTCGCCACAGTCCAAAATGCATAAGCGTAGAAGATACTCCAGTGTCTGGTTGGTGTGTTCCGTCTTCCCATCTGTCTGAGGGTAGAAAGCCATGCTGAACGTCAACCAAGAACCCAGAAAATTCTGAACTGATCACCACTCCTTGGATGTAAACTGTCCATCCCGATCTGACACGATCATCCTGGACACTCCATGATAACGAACAAATAGTTCGACGAAACTC
The DNA here is from genome assembly GCA_039513925.1 of Platanthera zijinensis. NCBI lineage: Eukaryota > Viridiplantae > Streptophyta > Magnoliopsida > Asparagales > Orchidaceae > Platanthera > Platanthera zijinensis. The sequence goes on from CM077084.1 coordinate 108,254, forward strand.
TGCAGTAGCACACTAACCGGAGCGTCCTTCGCAACTGGAATAAATATGTCCACTTTCGTCAATCTATCGATGATCACCCAAATCGTATCATTCCCCGCATGAGATCGAGGTAGCCTATGTATAAAATCCATGGCTATGTCCTCAAACTTCTATTTCGGCACTGGAAGTGGCTGTAGTATCCAGTCAGGATCATGCACTCCGCCTTTACGAGCTGACAAGCCATGCAATGGGTCACGAAGTATGTAATATCCTTCTTCATGCCCGACCAATACATCATCCTCTTTAGGTCTGCTACCATCTTCGTGATCCCTAAGTTCACTGAATATCTGCTACCGTGTGCCTCTGCCATAATATCCTCCCGAATTCGGCCTCCTTCCGGTATATAAACCCTGCCTCTAAAGCATAGCAGTCCATCTCTTAGAGAGTAATCCCCCGTCGTGCCTTCCTCTAAGGCCCTAAATATCGGCTCTGTCCTCGCATCCAGCCTCTGCCCGTCCCTGATGCGATCTCGAATGTCATCGGTGGCAATCATCGATGAAAGGTACTCTGCATATAGCTCCGGGTCATCCTCGCACACCACAGTTATCCGATTCTCCTCCAACATCTGCATTGCCTCCATAGCCATCAGCTGAGGCCCTGCTCAAAAAGTAGTTGCTCCCCGGCTCAGAGCGTCTGCTACCACGCTTGCCTTCTCGGGATGATACTGCATGGTATACTAATAGTCTGACAAAAACTCAACCCAGCATCTCTTCTGATGTTTGGCTTCTTCTGTGTGTCCACGTACTTCAGGTTCTTGTGGTCTGAGAATATATCGCAGTGCACACTGTAAAGGTAGTGCCGCAAGATCTTCATGGCAAAGATAACCGCTCCCATATCCAGGTCATGCACCGGGTAATTTTGCTTGTGATTCTTCAACTAACGGGAGGCATAAGCTATCACGTGACCGTTCTGCATTTGAACGGTACCCATCCCATTATATGATGCATCCATATAGACATGAAATCCTTCTTTCCCAGATTGAAGAGCAAGGATAGGGGTCGAGGTAAGCCGACCCTTCAGCTCCAGAAAGGCAGCCTCACACCGTGGCATCCAAACAAATGGAGTATCCTTCTTCGTCAGAGATGTGAGAGGGAGAGAAATCCGAGAGAATCCCTCCACGAACTTTCGGTAGTATTCGGCAAGCCCTAGGAAACTCCTCACATTAGTGACCGTCTTTAGCGGTGGCCTATCCCGTACTGCTTGAACCTTCGCCAGATCTACTGCCAATCCTGCCCCACTAATAATATGGCCCAAAAAGGCAACTTCCTTCAGCCAAAACTGGCACATACTGAACTTAGCATATAACTGATTCTCTAGGAGCTTCTCTAGGGTCAGAGCCAAGTCACGCACATGCTCCTCCTCAGTCCTCGAATAGATGAGGATGTCGTCAATAAACATGATGACGAAGACATCCAGATATGGCTCGAATACCCGGTTCATCAAACTTATGAACATGTATGGTGCATTTCTGAGTCCAAAGAGCATCACGGTAAACTCATACAGCCCGTATCTACTACTGAAAGCTGTCTTTGGGATATCCTCCTTCTGAATGTGCAGCTGGTTATAACCTGACCTCAGATCCAACTTTGTGAACCAATGAGCTCCCTCCAACTGGTCAAACAATACGTCAATCCTCGGTAGAGGATACGTGTTCTGAACCGTCAACCTATTTAAAGCCCTGTATTCAATTTATAATCGAAGTGTCATATCCTTCTTCTTGACGAACAGCACCGGAGCTCCCCAAGGTGAAGAGCTTAGCTGGACAAATCCGGCTTCCACTAGCTCCTGCAGCTGGCTTTGAAACTCCACCAACTCCTTCGAGGTCATCCGATAAGGAGCCTTGGATGCCAGCTTAGCCCCCGACACAAGCTATATCTTGAAATCCATCTCCCGATACTACGGTAGCCCTGACAACTTCTTCGTGAATACGTCAGCAAACTCTCGTTCCACCGGTATATTAAAAATGGAATCCTTAACCTTGGCCATCTCGAACAGCACTTGGTAGACCTCGTCTCCCTTCATATGGGCCTTGATGGCCTGTACGGATGATAGTACGAGGTTGGAGGTAGATATAATACCTTCGATGACAACATAGGAGTCCCCGTTCCTCAAGGTGATCATCCTCGACAGGTAATCGATCTGGGCGTGGTTCCAATGCAACCATTTCATTCCCAGGATCAGGTCGAAGTATGGCATCCTTAGGATCATCGATGGTGCTTCAAATGTCTTTCCGCCAATTCTACCTCCATGTTGTAATGGGCAGAGGTTAATAGCTCTGATCCGTTGGGTAGACGCACCCTCATCGTCAAGCCTGTGAATCATTCCATGCCTTCTAGTCCTTCCACAAAGGCTTCTGACACGAACAAGTGCGAAGCTTCCATATCGAGCAGTGTGTGAGCGGGCTTGCCGATGATGAAGACTATGCTTGAGGTGGTTAAATGTCTTAGAAAAATAGCTATGGTTTTCTTCCTATTTCTAACAATTCTATATCCATAAGTCTTGCTTTTAGGAAAGAAAAGGACTTAAAAATCTCCGGCGTACCAGCTATCACCTGCTCTAGGTTCCGGGGATAAGCCAGGTCAAAGGCATACACATGCCCTCTATCCTTCCTGAGGTCTCCGCCCTGAAATCTATGTCCTCAGCCGCGTCCTTGACCACCAAACTGCCGAGCAGGTGGTGCATCCTGAATTTCTTGTCGGGGTGCTTCCCTTATGGGGCAGTTCCTCTTGAAGTGCCCCGGCCGATTACACCAGAAACATACATGTGCCCTTTCCCCTGTCCTTAGCATCTCCCGTAACTGTAAAGGCTGAGGAGCCAATACCATCGGGTCCCTATTCATGCTTGTCCTCCCGGCGGGGTTGATCCCCATTCCTCCATTCTCCGATGACATGCCCTCTAGGATGGTCCCTCCTACCACCAATCACTACATCATTAGCTAGTCTATTCTGGCCCTGGACTATAAGCTGATCTGCCTCTCGCTTCTTTGCCATCTCCAAGATCCTTGTAAGGCTCCCATCAGAGTTGAACAAGAAGGACTGTCTCATGTTATCATGTAGGCCTTTGTAGAACCTCTTGGCATAGCCTGCATCATCCAACTGATATGAGTCCGCATAGTGGGCCAGATGTGCGAACTCCTAGTAGTAATCTAACACTGTCCTATTTCCCTGCCTCAACTTCAGGAACCTATCTTCCAACTCATCCCTCACTAACTAAGGTACAAAATGCTCCAACAGAGCTGCTCTGAAATCCTCCCAGGAGATGTTTGCGCAATTCACTCCATCAAAGGTGGTATCTAGCTATTACTTCCACCATCTCTTCCCATTTGACTCTAAGAAAGAAACTACCAAGGCAACCGCAACCTCCGTCGGGCATCAAATTCCAGCCAAAATCTCATAGATATTGTCCAACCACTCCTCCATACGTACAGGTAACTCTGTCCCAAGGTAGGATGGAGGAGATAGCACCTGAAAGGCACTCATCAAATTGGCCCCGAGATTTGGATGTAGAGCTAGGGCTTACTGAGTCCTGAAGGCCTCCTCAATGACCATCAATGTCTGCCCCATCTCCATCTGCTGGAACGATGTCAAAACTAGCAGGGGTGGAACCACATTCTCTGCCTGAGGTGTACCCTGTTGCGGAGTAGGGTTCGTCGCAGGCTACAAAGGAAAATTCCAATTGTTAGATAATGTACAAGTGGAACTAAAGAACAAAGTGGACTTTTGCATGTGATTCAACTTATGGGCACACCATTGCTTTCGCAGCTAGTTTGTCCACAAACTAAGCTCGTGCGGGGTGTTTTGTGGACAACTTCTCTTTGGATCGATGTTTCCTCTGATACAAGTTTGTAAGAGCCCATTTTTTTTCTTTTTAAACCTTGGGGTCTTATGCCCAGAATCACCGTTTTGCGGTGACACCGACAATTGGGAAGGTCGCCACTACAAAACACCGATCCTGTCGGCCTTTACGATCACCAAAGATAAAGAAGCTTAAACCAGTTCTGATAAAACAAAGTCCACAATCACATATAATATTAAATATGAGAAATCACATCAAGTCCACATTATAATAGAAGTACTGAAATAGAACAGTACAAAAAAATATAAACGGGCACAGGCTTGGTACATAAATCCTCACTACAAACTCTTGCGGAAGTTAAGTAAACAAATCACTCACGGAGCCAGTAATCGGTTCTCCTATACTAGACTGGCCCACCTCCATGTGCACCGTACTCCGCATGTGCTATATCCCCTATTGCTGCTCCTTGTCTCCCATCCGGAGCACCTGGAATGTTGTGGTCCGAAAACCATTAGTCAAAAGACTAAGTCCTATCATCACCCCCATGGCTCCTAGGAACCGAGTAGGGAGGAGGAAAGGGAAGCTATGGAGGTGGAGAATAAACAAAGCAGGTGATGGTGGAACAAATCTAGCCGTTATTCATAATGTATATACAGTTAAGGAAGGAAGGTACAAGCTAATAGTTCTATAATAGCAAGCAGTAAGGTAAACAAGTAGAGTAAAGCAACATATGTAAGAACGACATACTAAGAAGTAAGTATCCTTAACTTATATGAATGCCCATACAAACTTATAAGTTAAGGGGTCTTCTACAAGGCTCCCATCGTATAAAAAGTCCCATACCGATTCATACGTTGGGGTGCAAGTTGTATGCAATTATGAGTGTAGTGATATGTTATGTCATGATTCATGCAAGTCCAACTCATGCACATGACTCTATGCGTATAGACCTTTTGTTCCCCCTTTTTGGGCCGCTAGATTCACTCCCAGGAACCTCCGTAGTGGCAAACGGAGACAGTGGGTCGGGATCCCCACTACTAGGCGGGTATCCACACTATCAGGCCTAGCCCTTACGTACACCTATGGAAGGACACAACCCAGAGTAACCACGTACTAATGCTGGCCAAATCCACAAGACTTCCTTTGGCTAAGTGTAAACCACACCCGTCGGGTCAGCGTATCGACGTCGGTGTGAAAGAAAGTCCAATACCGAAGACCCACTACCTTTTATATTATGCAAATGCAACAGTATTATATTCTACCGCCGAGCCAAAGCTCCCCGGACTATCCCGTCCATCACAATTATCTACCAAGCCATTGGCTCGCCGGGCTAAACTGACCACTACTAAAACCACCGAGCCTACCGCTCGTGAGACCCAACCTAGATCTCATAATACCGAGAATTGTCATTGCGAGTGTAATCCTAGTTATACTAATTACTCTTATCAGTGATTATTCTTACGATTTACGTTAACCTTGGACTTCCCTAGGTATTCCCGGTGAAGGGCTTTCACAGGGCACAAGGAACTATGACGGTAGCTGAAGCCCATCGTTCCCTTTCGTAAGGCACTTACTATTATTTGTTAATAACCAATCCCTGAACCCTTTTAATGTTATATTGGATCTAACCCTAGTGTATTTGACCCTTTCTCTCCACAGGGAAGACGATGTTTCGTCGAACCCGAGTACCACATACACTAGTCTTCCCATAATTACTCCTCACCATGCCTCTCATTGATGAGCACATTTATATTTCACCATAACTGTAAAAATGATACCCCAACTCCCTATGTTCATTTTATATTCTGTTACAATTTCTGCCGTTTTAATATATGCAGACCAATCTAAGCTATATGATGTATACGATAGGAGGTATCCCAAATTTTCATCCAAAAGCCCTAAAATATTTATTGGGCACCTATCATGATATATTTAGCCTAAATCCAAAAACTTGGAATTTTCCTAAATAAATTGCCATTTAATTAATTTTCCCAAAATTGGTCCATGGGTGATTTGAACATGAAGTACTAGATTTACTTAAGATATGTCCATACCAAATTTATGAACACTATAGGATAGCAAGATATCAGTGAATACCAAATTTCATAATTTTTATAAAGGAATAATCCTCCAAATCAATAATCCAAGGTAATTCAACTAAATAGGGGTAATGAAGGGAGTACCATGAATTATTGTCCAAAAATTATACAAAAATTAACAGAGCTTAATTATGATCATAAAACCTTACTGACTAAATTTCATACAACTCCAAGGTCAGTAAACTATATATAAAATATCTCAACCAAATCCATCATGGGGAACTTTGTGAAGAAACATCCTTGTAATCTCAATTAAACAACATGTAAATATTTTTCCAAGCTTCTTTATGCCATAAAAAGTACTCTGGGTAAAAAAACACAATTTTCTAGCAAGCTATACTATTTATCCTCTATTTATCCAATTAGGGTTCACTAGTTTACTTTACACATGATGCACTAAAAAAATATTCAGCTATACCATATAATTCACTAGTACATCTACATGCTATTTGATCAGCTTTTCTAGAGTTTGAAATCATTCTAAGACATATAAGCCATAATTAAATCAATATAATCAAAAGGGCAAGATGATGTTTATAACTATAAGGGTGAGATACTATTATCTAGACACCCTATAATAAATTCTAGAGGTATATATTATTATGACAATACTCCTACCAAAATATGACAAAGATCCAAGGTCATATGACCCATTGAATATTCTCTAAGGCATAAAGACCTAAATATCTACTAAGTGATTTAAGTGGGGTGCTTGTGTCCAAAGTCCACCAAATTCCTTCCTATTGCATTTCACCTCCCTTGGATCACATGGACTAATCAACAAGTCCATCCATGGACATAACACCCTATGTCCTTCACAAAGTCCCAAAGTTCAACTTTAGGCTTTGAACTTTCTTCTTAGGGCAACTCTACCCTAATCTATCCCATATTCCATGTGAGGGAATTAAATATCATAACAAATCAGTGGCCCAAGTTTCAACCTCTATTGAGGTGATTTGGCCACCTAAAACCCACAAGGGACACTTTGACCTAATTACCCCTTTTTGGTCCAACTTAGGGTTTGCTTATTTCCAAACTAAATCATCTCCAAATGGGATGAAAATTTATATAGAGCCTTAAGATGACCCCAAGGACCACTCACCAATATTTTGGAGGGTTTGGAGGTCAATAGACATTTTAAATTATTCATACATGGATTATTAAATTTCTACAAAAACTTTAGGAAACTGTTCTCCAGAAATTCCCATTTTTTAATATGTCCTAGGTATAGGTAAGGTGACCTCATCAAAAATTTCAAGTCATTTGGATGGCTAGATTGATTGAAGCACACAAAATAGTCTCTGGTCTAGCCTAGGTATAGTCCTCACCAAAATGAGTGCTTTGGTCAAACCATTTTCCCAAATGGGTTGAAACAAATTTTAAATTAAAGTAGACCCATAGAGATACAATTTTCATGTTGGCCACTTTATCTAATTAAGCCTCTATGTATTTTTAAATTAATTCTTAAGATGACTAATTTTGTGTGACAGAATATACAAAGATATATGATATATATAATCTGATCTTGCACAGATCTTGATGCAATCTGACTATTGCTGGTCATCTTCTTCCTCCAGCCGACAGGTGAGATTTACCCAACCTGTATCATCTTCCAGACTGATTTTCTGGCCACCCGGCGACCTCCATGAACGGCCACCGCCGCCACCACCTTCATTGAGGTGGGGTCTATCGCCGGGCAGCGGCACGGCCGCCGGAGGGGCCGTTTTTGGTGATCCCGACACTTGAATTTTTCCCTGAAAACTAGGAAACTAGAAGCTTTGATCGTGCTCAATTGAGCCCAATTCTTAATCTAAATGAATCCTAGGATCTAACCATAGAAGAAGGAGAAGGGGAGGACCTTATTGGAGGGCTGGAGGCGGGTCGATTGTCGGATTGTCATGGTGTTGGTGGCGCTACTCGGGTTTCAGCAACAGCACAGTCGACTTGCCTGGATCCTTCAGGTAAGGTGTGAAAATGACTCCTATGAGTCTAGTGATGCTTTTAAAGTCACTAAATGGGGAAGAGAAGGGGTCAAGCACCAATGGCCATTAATCGCCATTAATGGTATTTTCGCCCATGGGCGGATTAACTGTTCCGGCCATGTACAACCACCAAAATGGCCCCTGACCTTCCCCAAATTGAATGGGGAGTTGAATCAGCCTCCTTGGAGGTGGATGGAGGGGCTCTTGGTCTCCCTTGGCCATGAATGGTCTTCCTCCCATTTCTCTCTCCTCTATTAAAGGGCAAGTGGAGCTTTTCTCTCTCGTAGTCATCTTGGTCAAAATTAAAGGGGTAATTAAGTCAAGCTACACCCCATATACTCATTTAAATGATTATCATGAGGATGGCCCAAATGAATTTGGGTTTGAGCTTGAGTTAGCCCATTTGGGTTAACTTAACCCAAAGGTGGATTAGCTCAACCCTAGGGCACATTTCGTGACCTAGCTAACCCTAGGAGGTGATTAGTGACCAACTGGACCCTCCTAAGGTCTAAGGAGAGCATGGTGGTGTTATTTTGGCACCTTGGTGGTCACTTGATCCTTAGGAAGGGTACTTTGACCAAATTAGGGTTAGGGTTGACTTTGGTCAGCTTAGCCTCTTGGGGTGACCCCAATGGGTCCTTGGTGACCCATTGACCTCACTTTAGGGTTAGGGAGGAATGTGTGGGGTTCACTTAGCTAAGGGAAGGTCAAATAACCCTAAGTAGGCCAGTTTGACCCATTTAGGGTTAGGGAGGACCTACGTCAACTTGACCACTTTGATTGCCAATAATGGGTCCTTAGTGACCCAATGGACCACCCAAGGTATTAAAGGTGTTGTGGTGGGGTCATGAAGTCAAGTTGAAGCCCTAAGGTCAAAACCTAAGTCTGGTGGTGAGGCTGTGCTATAGGCAAACCAAGGCTATTTTCACCTTGACCCTTGTTAACTTTGTCCTTTGAGCTTCTTATGGTTTTATCATGACCTAGTCATGACAAAACCACTCCTAGGGGTCTAGTTGTTTGAGGGATGTTACACTACCTCTTATCTCAGTGGTTGGGCTAAGACCAACCGTTCTTTCAACGCTTTTCATTGAGCTTCTCAGCTGTCTAAGCGGTTATACAGAGACAATCTTCTCAACTGTCTCTGTTATCTCGACACTTTTGCCTTAGTCAAATTATTTAACTTCCAACTTACTCGTTTTATTCACCTGTACAATCAAGGAAAACCTGCATGCATGAACTTAAGCACACATCAAATACATTATGCCCCTTAGCATGATTGGTAATACTTCTTCAAATCCTGAGGAACGTTGTAGGGCATAATTCCCAACACTCTTGCGATTTCTTTGCCGCTTGTTTGTTACGCCTTTTCTTCTCACTACGCAGTTGTCCTTCCCGGCTTCTCCTCAAACCATGCGGTTTGCTTTTTTTGCCAGTCTTTTTTCTTATGGTCGATTTCTTTCTGGGACTAGTTTGTCGGCTTGTTCTTGTCCGGCTTGTTTTTTACTATGCAGTTATAAATTCTTCTTTCTGGTTTCATTCTCCTTGGAGATTGTTTCTCTTCTCTCCTCTACCACTCATGCTCTTGTGGCCTCCTCTAACAAGTGGCTTATTGACTCTTGTGCCACTTCTCACATGACCGGCAACTCTCGCTTGTTCTCCTCTTTGACTGCCCAGAACAAGCTATCACCCGTTATTATTGCAGACGGGACTTCTGCTCCTTTTCATGGTAGTGGGACTGTGCATCTCTCCTCGTCTTTACTCCTCGAGGACACTATCTATGTCTGTCACGACCCGGATTTTCCTCGAGGTTAAGAAGTATCAGAGTAAGGGAAAATACGAGTTGTGATGCCACGTCGAGCAGGGGATAACTGCCGACGCTCAGGCGACACACCAAAATCATAGATCACAAGTTTTAACTTAATAGAAAACCAGTTTGTTAGAAGGCCGTATCCCTCGGCACCGTGGATCGGCTAGTCCACGCTAAGAAAACATATATATACTACAGCGGAAAAATACGTTGGTTCAGTTAGTTTGACACCGTAAATGAGCATAAGGGTCCACCAGAGACCACTTAAAAATGCACGACGCCTACGGTGAGTAATATATATATTAAAAGGTGTTTTACGTGCTAGGAAAATAGTAATTTAATTGGAAAACAGGTTATGCATGAGTACATATAATAGTTTAGGGATTTAAAATACCTAACATGCAACCTAGCATAAATCCTTCCCAGAAGCAAGTAAACAACCCCAAGAGGGCAAAATCAGCAGTTTAAATTCATACTTAGCAAAACAAGAAAGCCACCGGTGGGTGTCGACAACCCGACACGAACCCACCGGTGAGTGTGCATGTCCATACAGAAAAGAAAAAAAAACGACTACCTCACAAGGGAGCGATCAGCAACTCTACTACCCTGGAGGCTACCAGCAAGACCCAGCAAAAGGAAAGTCAGCCGCTCAACTGGCTATAACCTGGACCTGAGACATTTAAGGGAAGAAATGCCTCAGCAAGGAAAATAAACAAAAGAAAGGAGTGTCAGATTACTTGAACAAAGAAGAGTTTTCCAATCCGGCCAATAAGTACTAAACTATAAAGCAGGAAAATAAAGAAGCATTTCTTAAAGAGCAATAAAGGCAAAACACAGTAAGTGTGAGCACAAATCTACCTGCTCTAGAAAGAATCAACCTGCAGAAGTAATGCATCAGCATAAAAGTAGGGAAAAACCAAAAGTAGACAATAGGAAACTAACAGTCCTAAGTTTGTGGGCAAATGACCGGGGTGTAAAAAAAACAAGGGGAACTGGAGTGGGTGGCCACAGTGTCCAACACCATCAACCAGACCCCAAAAATACTCAAGGGTGAAAACACAACCGGTGGCAGCTTCAGGGTCCACACACCCAACAAGTTGGCCACAGTGTCCAAACTTAGGGGTGGCTACAGCTTAGCACACCCAATTCACCCCTCAGAGTCCAAACAACCACACCCCCTCTGGTCATAGCCCACGAGTCGACATGCACAAACTAGCCGAACACCCCCAACATCCCCCTTAGGAAGGTAAAACTTTTCTAACGGCCCTAAAGAAGCTCACATCCCAAGGCTATAACATTAGCCTAAAAAGAAACGGCGGGGCTGAGTGAGTCTACCTCGCTCAATGCCAAAGACTTAACTGTAAGCCCTGGCCATGGCGTTGAGTGAGTCTACCTCACTCAACGCCAAGCCTGCTTTGGCAAGCTTGACCACAGCAGCACCAAACTAGCTTACCACTAGGCTTTACACAACCCGAGAGCTAGGATTTAATTCCAGCTCTCACTCCTATCTCTCCTTCTCAACCACAGCCTAAAAAATTATACTATAACCCAAATAAGCCCAAACTCTACTCAAAGCCAACAAACAGAGTCTTGGAAAATAAATTCCAAGGCTCATGCTGCTCTTTCTTAACCGATCTAGCAGCACTACCCTACCCTTAATACACCATTACCCTTAGGCTAAAATTCCAAACAAGCTGCTAATCTAGCTACTAACCGAGATACTTGAAAGAAAGGATAGAGAAGCCCAAAACAAAACAGCCCCAAAGTGGTTGATTCAGCTATTGCACAGGAAATAAAATGAAATAAAGGAGTGGAGCAAGCTTTACAAACACAAAGGGGGCAAGGGCAAAGGAGCCACTTGCCTCTACCTCTCGGAAACAGCCGAAAACCTCCATTCTTCAGCTCCGGCGACAAGATCGGCCACCTAGGAAGCTGAGCTGGAGCACTTAAATCCACGGGTTGGACTAGCAGCCGAGCTTCCTAAAGAAAACCGAGAGCTGGAGCTGTTAGAGAGGTAAAAGGAGAAAAACCCGAAATTTTCAGCTCTCTAAAGACAGCCCTAAGGACAAATTAACATACCTAGAAAGCTAGATCTCGGCGAGAGCAGCTCAAATCCGCAAATTTCCGGGCAAATCGCGCTCTAGATCGCCAAAAATCACCAAACCAAGCAGCAGCTAACCTTCCGCCTCCGCCTCTTCCGCTGGAAGCTGTTGCTCGGGTTTGGGGAAGAAGAAAAAAGGGATAGCTTTAATTGCTCAGCCCACTAGCATTATTTTAATACTATCTAGCAACACTAAGCTATTAAAATATTGCTAATTAGCCACCAAAGCTTTGATCTAATACTAGTTTATTCGGCCACTACCAGCTTGATGCTTATCTTTAACAGCTAACCCAAGACTCTGCTACACTCAGCCAGCACACCTTAATATATAATATATATAGCAGCCACTATAACTTAATGCTAACCCGAGCCCTACCCAGCAAGCTTTAAACTACTCCTAAAGAAATCGACCACTAATATCTAATATATATATATAGATATATGTGTGTGTGTACAGCACATATAATATAAAAAAAACTATAAACATATATATATATATCATATATAATAAGATATATAATATATATAATATAAACAACACCCAAGCCACACACAAACATCAATATATATATACATACATATACATAATTGGCTAACCCTTTTTTTGCCTAAAACAAGCTCCGGCCTTACCAAGCTCGATCACACCAGGCCAATCTCGACAAACGGGTAGCCACTACCGGCTAACCAAACGCACGTCGAAACAACGCGAAAAACGAACGATCTCAGATTTTGACAAAACTCGCACCGTAGCTAAACTCCATAGCTACAAACACAACGGCAAAGTCGAAAACAGCATCCGACGATCAAAACTCGGGCTAAAACTACCCGAAGCCAAAATACAAGCATTCCCTAAGAGGCCCAACCGAGTCACCAAAACAGACTCCGGCTAGCTGAGGAATCTTGCAAACAGGCTCTTAATGAATCACTAGAGGAACCTAATGAGCTATGACCACGCTCTAGCGATGGCAAAAGCCGACAACGCGTCATCGTAACGCCAAGAAATGATCATACCAAAATGCAGAAAAACGGGGGCGTTACAGTCACTCCCCCTAAAAGAAAGTTTCGCCCCGAAACTTTACACACAACCATATAAACAAAAGGGGGAAAAGAACAAGCTAATCAAAAGCCATAAAAGAGAGAGTGCAAACATACCAGGCACAAGTCAGGGGAAAAGGTGAGGGTAAGCCTCCCTCATAGCTGACTCCAGCTCCCAAGTCGCGCTTTCAACATCGTGGTTCTTCCACAAAACTTTCACCATAGGAATCGTCTTCTTCCGCAACACGCGATCCCGAGCATCCAAAATACGGACATGCACCTCCACATAAGAAAGGTTCGGCTCTAACGAAGGCACAAAATCCAAAACCTGCCTGTCACTATGCACACACTTCCGCAGTTGACTGACGTGAAAAACATCATGTATGCCGGGAAAATTTGCGGGCAACTCCAGCCTATAAGCTGCCACACCAATCCGCTCAATAACCCTGAATGGGCCCATATATCTTGGGTCCAACTTTCGGTCTTTTCCAAATCTCTTGACCCCAGTCATCGGAGAAACTTTTAAGAACACCTGGTCCCCCACAGCAAATTCCAAATCTGATCTACGCCGATTGGCGTTCTTTTCATATCTCTCTTGGGCTATTCGAAGCTTTTCCCGAATAAGCTTCACTGAAATTTCCATCTCCTCGAGAGCCTCTGGACCCAACAATGGTCTCTCGCCAACATCAGCCCAAAACAAGGGAGTCCTGCAGCGCCTCCCATACAAAGCCTCAAACGGAGCCATTTGCAAGCTTTCCTGATAGCTATTGTTATAAGAAAACTCCATAAGTCGCAAACGCTCGTCCCACGCCCCACCATGCTCCAGAATATGGCATCGAATCATATCTTCTACAATCTGATTTACCCGCTCTGTTTGGCCATTAGTCTGCGGGTGGTAAGCAGTGGAATACCTCAAATCTGTCCCCAATCCTTGCTGAAGACTCTTCCAAAAACGAGACGTGAACCTGGAGTCTCGATCTGAAATGATACTCACGGGGACGCCATGCAATCTGATAACCTCTTCCACATACAACTCAGCTATCTTTCTCATCGGGTAATCAATCTTGAACGGCACGAAGTGGGCACACTTCGTCAGTCGGTCCACGATCACCCATACTGAATCATGCCCCCTCGGAGACCTTGGTAAGCCGGTAATAAAATCCATCGAGATGCTTTCCCACTTCCAAGTAGGAATCTCCAAGGGAGTCAGCTTGCCACCTAGTCTGCCATGATCAGCCTTTACTTGCTTGCAAGTGTTGCATTCAGAAACAAATTTGGCTATGTCTCTCTTCATCCCATACCACCAGGCAATCTGTTTTAAGTCGCGGTACATCTTAGTGGATCCTGGGTGGTAGGCAACGCTAGAACCATGGGCTTCCCTGCACACCATAGCCCTGATATTGCCAACATTGGGAATGCAAAATCTGCCTCGGTATCTCAAGGTACCCAAATCATCTATAGAAAAATCTGGCAGCTCGCCTTTCTCAGCTCGAACATACAACCGCAGAAGGTCCGGATCATCTTTCTGATGTAATCTCGTGAGCGCGATCCATGAAGGCTCTGCCACTGCCAGACTACTCTGCCCATCACAGCTACCCACGGAAATGTCCATCAACAGAAACTCCTCTACCAAAGATTCAGCCGTGAGACCAAAGATCTTTCCTGTTTTCCGACTCAAGGCATCGGCCACCACGTTGGCCTTCCCCGGATGATACTGAATCTCAACATCATAGTCGGCCACGTACTCTAACCATCGCTGTTGACGCAGGTTCAACTCCTTCTGTGTGAAGACATACTTCAAGCTCTTGTGATCAGTAAAAATTCTGCATTGCACACCATATAGCAAATGCCTCCACAACTTCAGAGCATAGATCACAGCAGCAAACTCCAGGTCGTGCGTAGGGTAATTCCTCTAATGAGTCTTTAGCTGTCTCGACCCATACGCAATCACCTTTCCATCCTGCATCAGCACGCATCCCAGTCCAATATGGGAAGCATCCACATATACCTCATACCCGACACCTTTAGTAGGCAAAGATAAAATAGGGGCTGAACATAGCCTCTTCTTTAGCTCCTCAAAAGCTTCCTCACACTTGTCATCCCAAACAAAGGCTACATTTTTTTGTGTCAACCGGGTCAACGGTGCAGACAGAGTCGCGAATCCTTTCACAAACCTTCTGTAATAACCTGCCAAACCCAAGAAGCTTCTGATCTCACGAGGAGTAACAGGTCTCTCCCACTCAATGACTGCAACGATCTTTTCTGGGTCTACTGAGATCCCCTCTTTTTTCACCACATGGCCTAGGAAAGATACTTGAGGCAGCCAAAACTCACATTTGCTCAGCTTGGCATAAAGCTTATGATCTCTCAGAGTCGCCAAAACTAGACGCAAATGCCGATCATGCTCTTCTGCACTCCGGGAGTACACCAAAACATCATCAATGAAGACAATCACAAACTTGTCTAAGTACTCCTTGAACACGCGGTTCATCAAATCCATGAAAGCCGAAGGTGCATTAGTCAAACCAAAAGACATGACTAAAAACTCAAAGTGTCCATGACGAGAGCGGAACGCCGTCCGCGGAATATCAGACTCCCGAATCCTCAACTAATGATAGCCCGAACGAAGGTCTATCTTTGAAAACACAGCACTACCACTCAGCTGGTCAAACAAATCATCAATCCGAGGCAATGGGTACCTATTCTTAATTGTAACCTTGTTTAGCTCTCTATAGTCGATGCATAGCCTCATCGACCCATCCTTCTTCTTTACGAATAGAACAGGCGCACCCCAGGGCGACGAACTCGGTCTGATAAAACCCTTTGCCAACATCTCATCTAGCTGGGTCCGCAACTCCTCCAGCTCTCGCGGGGCCATGCGGTACGGCGCCTTAGCAATAGGACGCGTACCCGGCTCCAAATCTATAACGAACTCCACGTCTCTATCGGGTGGAAGCCCGGGAAGATCAGCAGGAAAAACATCAGGGAACTCACAAACAACAGGAATCTCTCCCAACTGCGGCACACGAACATCTGCCCCTACTAGAGAGACCAAACAGGCAAAACAGCTCGGAACAAGCAAATTGCAAGTACGTACTGCGGAAACAATCGGAGGCTCCTAGATAGGGTCGGCATAAACGCTCCCGGGTTGACCGTCGTCCTTCATGAAATCCAAGCGCTTACCCTTGCACTGGATAACCGCATCATATCTGGACAACCAATCCATGCCTAGGATAACGTCGAAGTCCTCTAGATCAATCACTTTCAGATCTGCCTTAGCTACAAAGTCTCCCAACAAGATTGGGCAGCCCTGAATACCCAAGTCTGAAACCACAGAGTCACCCGAAGGAAACTTGACGCTGAAAGCTCCGCCAACACGATCTAGGCTCAAATGGAATCGCTCCACAAAATCCCTAGCAATAAAAGAGTGGGTGGCGCCAGAGTCGAAAAGAACGCGCGCCCAACGGTTCTTTACCTTAAATCTCCCTATATAGCAATCCACACAACTAAGGGGAAAACAAAAGCTAAACTACACAAGAGGCAGAAAAATCAAGTTAGGAAGAAAACTAACCTGAAATGACCTGGGTCGAGGTCAACGCTTCCTCTGAAGAGATAACATTAAGCTTCCCTTTGCCTTTATCCGCCCGCGGGGGTGGCGGCAATGCCTGCAAAGGAACCACTGGAAGAACGGGCTGCGCCTGAGGGCACCTCGACTTGAGATGGCCCTTTTGCCCACACTGAAAGCAAGCTTTATCTTTCGACCAACAACGGGCCAAATCATGCCCCTTCCTTCCGCACAAGGAACACATCACATCCCCTCTGGGAGTACCCTGGATAGCATGGACTTGCTCTTTCTTCTGCACTGCCAATCTCTTGAAGCACTTCTCCAGGGGGTGGCCTGGCCGGCCGCAGAAGCTACACGTCCCCTTGGTCTTCTTCCTTGTAACTGCATCAGGTTCCTGGGAGCCTTCCCCCCCAACAGACTTCCGCTTGTCTTGCCTCACCTGCAGGCCTCTGTTCTTAGCATTCTCAATGGCCTCAACTTTTAAAGCAGCTTCCACCACTCCGGCATAACTGACTGCTCCGTAGGCATTTGCTAACTGCTGAACGTCGCTTCTTAACCCACCCAGAAAATGCTTAACCCGGTCTGCTTCAACACTCACAAGTCCAGGAGCAAACCGACCCAGTTTGCTAAACTCAATCTCATACTCACTAACCGTGAGTTTCCTTTGCTTTAAATGCAAGAAGTCATTCATTAACCGGTCCCGCTCGACCGAGGGCAGAAACATCCTCAGTAGCATTTCCTTAAAGGTCTCCCAAGAACATCCTTCCTTCAAGCTTTCCTTTTTTCGCAACCACCAAGTCTTTGCTAGACCCTTGAGCTGATAAGCAGCGATCATCACCCCATGATCGTCAGTGACTCCAGAATAATAGAACATCTCCTCAATTGCTATCAGCCAATCATCCAATACCATGAAATCCACTTTTCCATCATAGGTAGGTGGTCCAAGTCGCTGAAATTGAGATATGAAGGCCATCTCTGGGGGTACTACAATTGGAGGCACAAGAGGAGCAGGAGGAGGAGGAACAGCCACACTCCTAATGGGGTCCTGAGCTCTCTGAGCCTGCCCTGCCACTACTGCTACCAACGACTGGATCTGGCTCTGCATGTCCACCATCTGTCTTACCAAGGCTTCATTACTTAGCCGCAAGCTCTCGATCAGGGCCTCGCTCTGGGATCCCGAAGACTCACCCACAGATTGGGGAGTCGATCGCGTCGCAGGACTCTTTGCCATCCTATAATCGCACCAATCCTAATTAAAACCCATCCCAACTACTAAAACAAGCCTACCCGGTACAGACAAGCATACTTAAATATGTATTGTGACTGCCATTCTTGCTCTTGGATTTGTTTTATAATGATGAGGTCATGCTTATCTAAGATGGCTCACAACCACCACACTAGCTCATGTGCCTAAATCATGTATGCATGCTTTTATATTCGTTTTGACTCAAAACCATGTGTGTACATATGCCATCATGCAAATCTTTAGCCCCGCACGTTGTGCTCATGAAATGTTATGCTATGCATGCTGTGCTATGCATTCTAAAAAAAAGGCCTTAATGCATGCCATGGGCGGCGTACACATGGAAATGTTATGCATCCCATACTACATAACATTCCCATGCAACGAAAAAGAAAACGTGCTAGCCGCATCCATGTGGTGAGGTTATGCATCCCATACTACATAACCCTCACATGTTGCCTCCTATGGTGGATCCATATACGAACACATATTATGCATCCCATACTACATAATATGCCCCATATACTTCTTTATGCTTATGAGTGTAGTATTCGTGCTTCGGCTAAGACGTGCTGATGACATATCGGTGAGTGTATGCTTATGAAGCTAAACATCTAATGCAATCAAAAGACAGGTTGCCCGACCAATTGTCAAGACAACCTCCCTCTGATAGCAACTGTCACGACCCGCATTTTCCCCGAGGTTAGGAAGCATCAGAGTAAGGGAAAATACGCGTTGTGATGCCACGTCGAGCAGGGGATAACTGCCGACGCTCAGGCGACACACCAAAATCATAGATCACAAGTTTTAACTTAATTGAAAACTAGTTTGTTAGAAGGCCGTATCCCTCGGCACCGTGGATCGGCTAGTCCACGCTAAGAAAACATATATATACTACAGCGGAAAAATACTTTGGTTCAGTTAGTTTGACACCCTAAATGAGCATAAGGGTCCACCAGAGACCACTTAAAAATACACGACGCCTACGGTGAGTAATATATATATTAAAAGGTGTTTTACGTGCTAGGAAAATAGTAATTTAATTGGAAAATAGGTTATGCATGAGTACATATAATAGTTTAGGGATTTAAAATACCTAACATGCAACCTAGCATAAATCCTTCCCAGAAGCAAGTAAACAACCCCAAGAGGGCAAAAACAGCAGTCTAAATTCATACTTAGCAAAACAAGAAAGCCACCGGTGGGCGTCGACAACCCGACACGAACCCACCGGTGAGTGTGCATGTCCATACAGAAAAGAAAAAAAAACGACTACCTCACAAGGGAGCGATCAGCAACTCTACTACCCTGGAGGCTACTAGCAAGACCCAGCAAAAGGAAAGTCAGCCGCTCAACCGGCTACAACCTGGACCTGAGACATTTAAGGGAAGAAATGCCTCAGCAAGGAAAATAAACAAAATAAAGGAGTGTCAGATTACTTGAATAAAGAAGAGTTTTCCAATCCGGCCAACAAGTACTAAACTATAAAGCAGAAAAATAAAGAAGCATTTCTTAAAGAGCAATAAAGGCAAAACACAGTAAGTGTGAGCACAAATCTACCTGCTCTGGAAAGAATCAACCTGCAGAAGGAATGCATCAGCATAAAAGCAGGGAAAAACCAAAAGTAGACAATAGGAAACTAATAGTCTTAAGTTTGTGGGCAAATGACCGGGGTGTAAAAAAAACAAGGGGAACTGGAGTGGGTGACCACAGTGTCCAACACCATCAACCAGACCCCAAAAATACTCATGGGTGAAAACACAACCGGTGGCAGCTTCAGGGTCCACACACCCAACAAGTTGGCCACAGTGTCCAAACTTAGTGGTGGCCACAGCTTAGCACACCCAATTCACCCCTCAGAGTCCAAACAACCACACCCCCTCTGGTCATAGCCCACGAGTCGGCATGCACAAACTAGCCGAACACCCCCAACATCCCCCTTAGGAAGGTAAAACTTTTCTAATGGCCCTAAAGAAGCTCACATCCCAAGGCTATAACATTAGCCTAAAAAGAAATGGCGGGGCTGAGTGAGTCTACCTCGCTCAATGCCAGAGACTTAACTGCAAGCCCTGGCCATGGCGTTGAGTGAGTCTACCTCACTCAACGCCAAGCCTGCTTTGGCAAGCTTGACCACAGCAGCACCAAACTAGCTTACCACTAGGCTTTACACAACCCGAGAGCTAGGATTTAATTCCAGCTCTCACTCCTATCTCTCCTTCCCGACCACAGCCTAAAAAATTATACTATAACCCAAATAAGCCCAAACTCTACTCAAAGCCAGCAAACAGAGTCTTGGAAAATAAATTCCAAGGCTCATGCTGCTCTTTCTTAACCGATCTAGCAGCACTACCCTACCCTTAAGACACAATTACCCTTAGGCTAAAATTCCAAACAAGCTGCTAATCTAGCTACTAACCGAGATACTTGAAAGAAAGGATAGAGAAGCCCAAAACAAAACAGCCCCAAAGTGGCTGATTCAGCTATTGCACAGGAAATAAAATGAAATAAAGGAGTGGAGCAAGCTTTACAAACACAAAGGGGGCAAGGGCAAAGGAGCCACTTGCCTCTACCTCTCGGAAACAGCCGAAAACCTCCATTCTTCAGCTCCGGCGACAAGATCGGCCACCTAGGAAGCTGAGCTGGAGCACTTAAATCCACGGGTTGGACTAGCAGCCGAGCTTCCTAAAAAAACCGAGAGCTGGAGCTGTTAGAGAGGTAAAAGGAGAAAAACCCGAAATTTTCAGCTCTCTAAAGACAGCCCTAAGGACAAATTAACATACCTAGAAAGCTAGATCTCGGCGAGAGCAGCTCAAATCCGCAAATTTCCGGGCAAATCGCGCTCTAGATCGCCGGAAATCACCAAACCAAGCAGCAGCTAACCTTCCGCCTCCGCCTCTTCCGCTGGAAGCTGTTGCTCGGGTTTGGGGAAGAAGAAAAAAGGGATAGCTTTAATTGCTCAGCCCACTAGCATTATTTTAATACTATCTAGCAACACTAAGCTATTAAAATATTGCTAATTAGCCACCAAAGCTTTGATCTAATACTAGTTTATTCGGCCACTACCAGCTTGATGCTTATCTTTAACAGCTAACCCGAGACTCTGCTACACTCAGCCAGTACACCTTAATATATAATATATATAGCAGCCACTATAACTTAATGCTAACCCGAGCCCTACCCAGCAAGCTTTAAACTACTCCTAAAGAAATCGGCCACTAATATCTAATATATATATATAGATATATGTGTGTGTGTACAACACATATAATATAAAAAAAACTATAAACATATATATATATATATATATATATATATATATATCATATATAATAAGATATATAATATATATAATATAAACAGCTCCCAAGCCACACACAAACATCAATATATATATATATACATACATATACATAATTGGCTAACCCTTTTTTGCCTAAAACAAGCTCCGGCCTTACCAAGCTCGATCACACCAGGCCAATCTCGATAAACGGGTAGCCACTACCGGCTAACCAAACACACGTCGAAACGACGCGAAAAACTAACGATCTCGGATTTCGACAAAACTCGCACCGTAGCTAAACGCCATAGCTACAAACACAACGGCGAAGTCGAAAACAACATCCGACGATCAAAACTCGGGCTAAAACTACCCGAAGCCAAAATATAAGCATTCCCTAAGAGGCCCAACCGAGTCACCAAAACAGACTCCGGCTAGGTGAGGAATCTTGCAAACAGGCTCCTAATGAATCACTAGAGGAACCTAATGAGCTATGACCACGCTCTAGCGATGGCAAAAGCCGACAACGCGTCATCATAACGCCAAGAAATGATCAAACCAAAATGCAGAAAACCGGGGGCGTTACAATGTCCGAACCTTCCCATGCAATTTACTCATTGTTCATGCTCTCCGTACCTAGTTGAATTGCACGATTACTTTTACTGGTACCACTTGTTCTTTCTCTGATTCTGCCTCCAAAGCTAAAATTTCTATAGGGACTGCATTTAGAGGCCTCATTTTTCTTGACCAAGACGTTGCTTTTTCTGCTGCTTCATCTCTTCAACAATGGCATCATCGTCTTGGTCATCCTCCTTCTCGCCTCATTCATCAACTTTTTCCAGAACTTCCTTCAGAGAATTTTCCTTCGAATTGTGAAGACTGTGTGTTGTGTAAACATCATCGCTCTTCTTTCCCAGCTAGAACGGGATGTAGTTCTTCGCTTCCTTTTGAACTAGTTCATTCTGACATCTGGTGTCCTTCTCCTACTACCCGTGTTTGTAGAGGAAGCTTATACTTTGTCATATTTATTTATGATTTCTCCAGATGCACTTGGATGTATCCCTTGAAGGATCATTCTGAGCTGTTTTCTGTGTTCACTGCATTTTATAATGAGATTTTCACACACTTTTGTGTGCCCATTCAGGTTATTCTTACTAATAATGCCAAGGAATATATCAGCCGTCAATTCTATGATTTTTGTGTGATCCATGGCTTGATTCACCAAACTACTTGTCCCTATACCTCTCAACCGAATGGAGTTGCTGAATATAAAAATCGCCATCTCTTGGAAGTTTCTCGCAGCCTTTGCATACAAATGAAGGTTCTTCGGTCTTATTAGGGTCATGCTGTTCTCCTCTCTTGCATTCTCATCAACCGTATTCCCTTGTCCTTTCTTTAGTACAAGACTCCGTTTTCTATTTTATATCCTAAGGCCGAGCCGTTTGTTTTACCTCTAAAAATTTTTGGATGTACGACATTTGTTCACGTACCTTCTCCTGGTCGTGACACACTTTATCCTCGTTCTATTAAGTGTATCTTCCATGGTTATTTTCCGACGCAGAAGGGATATCGCTATTTTGATCCTCTTCTACACAAACAATATGTTTCAGCTGATATTACGTGTTTTTAAGATACACCATATTTCTTGCTTATTTCCTCTCTCTTGCCCTCTGATATTTCTTCCATGCCTATTCTCTCAGCACCTCCGCCGGAGCCAGTTCTTTCCACATCTGCTCCCGTTACTCCGTCTCTTTCACTGGAGACTGATTTGTTGCCCTTGGATCCTTCTGTGCCTGTTCAGGGACCTCTTCTTTCTTTTGAAAGTACACTACCTCCTCCGGTCAATAGTTACCTTGATCTTCCCATTGCCCTGTGAAAGGGTGTTCGACAATGTACTAAGCATCCTATTGATGTTGTTGTATCATATGCGCAGCTTTCTCCGAATGACAAGTGTTTTTCTCTTGCTATCTCTTCTAATATCATCCCAACAATGTTTCAAGAGGCCCTTGCTAGTCCTCAGTAGAAAGCTCCTATGGATGAAGAAATGAACATGTTAAATGCGAGAGGGACTTGGAATCTTGTCCCCCAACTTTGGGTATTGATGTGCTTGGTTGTAGGTGGGTCTTTGTGGTTAAATATCTTCCAGATGGCTCGCTTGATCGCTATAAGGCACAACTTGTTGCCAAAGTGTTTAATCAGACATATGGGGTGGACTTCTTTGATACTTTTTCTCCCGTTGCCCGCATCAGCACTATACGTGTTCTCTTCCCTGTAGCTATTAATCGAGACTAGGAGATGTCTCAATTAGAT
Organism: Platanthera zijinensis; assembly: GCA_039513925.1. NCBI lineage: Eukaryota > Viridiplantae > Streptophyta > Magnoliopsida > Asparagales > Orchidaceae > Platanthera > Platanthera zijinensis. The sequence continues at coordinate 131,507 of CM077084.1, forward strand.
GTGAAGAATGCTTTCCTCTATGGAGATTTGCATAAGGTGGTTTACATGGAGCAACCTCTAGGGTATGTTGCTCAGGGGGAGTCTCAGGTATGCAAGCTTCAAAAGGCGATTTATGGCTTAAAGTAGAGACCACAAGTTTGGTTTGACAAGTTTAGCGGAGTGGTTTCGCTTATTGTATTCAATCGAAGCTCTGCTAATCATTCTCTATTTATACACAAGGCTACTAAAGGTCTTGTGGTTCTTACTGTCTATGTTGATGATATTCTTCTGACTGGGGATGATAAAGAAGGCAATGATATAACCAAAAGACATCTTTGACAACTTTTTGTTACTAAGGATATGGGAACTCTGAATTACTTTTTGGGAATTGAGATTTCACGAAAGAGTAACTCGATGGTTCTTTCACAGCAAAAGTATGCGCTAGATATTTTAAAAGAAACCAATCTTCTTGGCATGAAACATGTTCATTACCTGATGGAGGATTGAGATGATAAAGGGTGGACTAACGATTCTCCTCTTCTTCAAGATTTCACAGTATACAGGCAACTTGTAGGAAAAATCATATATCTGACTGTTACTAGACCAGATATCTATTATGCCGTTGGGAAGGTCAGTCAGTTTATGTAGAATCATAGGGAGTGTCATCTTCGGTCTGTCATGAATATTCTATAGTATGTGAAAGGGTCTCAAGGAAATGGCTTGTTATTTCAGAAGAATGGTCACCTGAAGATTAAAGCATATTCTTATGCCAGCTATGCTAATAACAAGGAAGATAGAAAGTCTACATCAGGTTTTTGCAATTCTGTAAGAGGAAACCTTGTGAGCTGGAAAAGCAAGAAGTAGACAGTAATTTCATGTTCAAATGCTGAAGTAGAGTATAGGAGCATGGCCTCAACTACCTGTGAGTTGAAATTGCTAAGGGCACTTATGCTTGACTTGGGAGAAGTCTACGAACATCCTCTTCTTATGTTCTTTGATAACAAAGCCATCACTTATATATTAAAGAATCCTATCTTTCATGAGAGGACAAAGCACATTGAGGTGGATTGTCATTTCATTAAAGAAAAGGTACTAAAGAATAAGATTTGTACTCCCTTTATCACTTCTGATAAAGAACTGACAGACTTCTTCACAAAACCAGCTTTTTCTTCAGATGTTTGTAGGAAGCTAGGCATGGTTGACATATATGCTCCAACTTGAGGGGGAGCGTTAGAAATTGCCGGTTTGACACTCTAGTTGGCCGGTTAGCAGTTCGGGTAGTCTGGCAGTTAGTCCTGGAAGTTAGTCCAGGTAGTTTAGTTATCTGGCAGGTTGGTGCAGCAGTCTAGTATTGATCCTCTACAGCATTCTGATGATTAGCCGCAACTGCGACTTGGTGGCAACCCGCAGTTGCGGTCTGGTGGCTTGTCGTAGTAGCGACATGATGGTTAGCCACAACTGCGGTCTGGTGGCCACCCACAGTGGCAGACAGGTGGAAACTCGCAGCAACGCTCTGATGATTAGACACAACTGCGGTGTAGTGGCAACCCACAGTTATGGTCTGGCGGCTTTCCTAGCGGTATTCCCTTGCGAAATTGCGGTTTCCCTTGGTATTGTTGGGTGGTTTGTTATTCTTTTGTATAGTGTGCGGTTTGACTTTGTCAAACCGCATAAGCCACGCAGATTGTATTTAGTCCCACATCGTTTGTTGTATTCTCTCATCTCCGCAGTTCCTAAAAATAAGGGGGCATACCTATGTAATAATAATCTTTTTGGAGCAATAAAATTTGCGGTTTATTTAGCTCTTTGTCCATTTTTCATAGACTTGAAGAAGAACAACAACTTTTTTGAATTCTTTACTTCTTCTCCTCTTACAAAAAATTAGGTTTTCTGTGCTTACTGAAGATGATTTAGAGATTGATCACTTTAATTAGCAAGCAACTTTCAATATTGCAAAAAACAACTGTAAATCCGAGAGTGATGGATTAACTTTCTTTTCTTATGATTGTGAAAAAGCACATTTAATTTCTTTATAAGGTGTATTTTATATCCTGTCATCCAATGGCTCTTTGATATGTATAGGAAAGCCGAAATAGGTAACTGTGATGTTAGTTTAGAATTAATTGATGTTTAGATGGTATTCGAAGAAATTGTGCTTCTAGTGCGCAAGTCCCACATTATTTGAATTTGGATGACGTAAGCATAACTCAGCACTTGTGGACTTAGTTGTTCTCTCAGTCAATCTGCACAGGCATTGAGTGAAGCTTTGTGACTCAATGAGAGAACACTTAGTAGAAAGTTTGCTTCCTGACCCATTGAGTGAACCTTCACCATTCAACGCATCTGACTTAGACAGCTTAACTGATAAGGCATTGAGTGAGCCTTCATCACTCAATGCTTCTGGGCTTGGAAGAATACTTTTGGTTGAAGGTATAGAGTGAGCCTTCTACTCTAAATGCTTCTAGACTTTGCTTAAATATTGATAAGGCGTTGAGTGAGCCTTCTTCACTCAACGCTTCTGTACATAGAAAGATTTCCTTTCGAGTATGCATTGAGTGAACAACCTACAATCAATGCTTTTGTACTTAGGCAAATTTGAGTCCAGTACCACTGAGGCTTTGACTGCTTGATCTTCTGCCAATGCTTTTATACCTCAGGCATTGAGTGAAGTGTTATCACTCAAGGCTTCTATACTTAGCCAGATTTTTGTTTTTCTATCATCCTGTTTTGAGTCCAAATGGTATACTTTTTGTCAACGCTTTTAGACCTCTTCTGTCAATGCTTTTAGACCTCTTTTGTCAATGATTTTAGACCTATTCTGTCAACGCTTTTAGTCCTCTAGTATTGCTTTGCTTTTCATTCATGCGTATATTATTGACTTTTAGACCTTCTTCAAATCTAGAATATTGTGATCAATGGACCAAATAACCTCCCCCTATTTGAAAAAGTCAGAACCTTAGTTAATGATATACACTACCATATAGAAGAGATAAACTTCACAGCTAACAAGAGCAATAAATAACACAGAATCAAGATATGATAAATACATAATGTGATAATTTTAATAAAAATGTGCGCTCATAATAATGCTCATATCCCAAGTCCCTAATAAATCTAATACACAAAATAATTTAGGTTTATGATTCATTGATGGCTTTGCCCCTGCTTGATCTCTTTATAGCCTTATCATCAGCTTCAATCTGCTTTTGCCTTTGCCTTTCAAATTAGTTGTAAGGCTTTGAAAATTACTTGCTTGGATCTAGAGCATCTGATAGCACTACACCAATCTTCTTAACCCTTCTAAATTATCTCCTTATCTCTTCATTCCTTTCAATTTTTGCCAATTCCAGGGAACTGTATAGCTTTCCTCTTTAATATTTTTTTTTCTTTGATTTGGTCCCAGGCTGATAGAATGATAGTCCTTGATTGAGGACTCCATCTCTCAAAGTCAGGCATGAATTCCATCAATTCCCTGTATCTTTTCTTGCATTGCATGATCTCTTCATCTTCTTCATCAGCGAACTTGAATTTTACCCTTGATATCTATTCAGTGGTGGGGTTGAAGGTAGGAACATCAACTATAAATAATTCAGCCCAATGATCACCATCTGTCTATTCTTCTAGAGGAGGAACGGGAACATCATCATACGTAAATTATTCTTATTCCAATGAACCCCTAATGACATTAGTGACCCAAATAGACTTTTTTGTGTTTGCTTTGATCATTTCTTTCTCCCGCTTTATGACTTCTTCATAAATAACTATATTCAGGGAGATCTTTTCATCCATATAATTTACTCTTTTGGTAAAATTGTACTTAACATCCAGCATATGGTTATCTAAGACTTGAGTGTAGGTATCCATACTCCTCTCTAGAGTGATCTTGTTTATTTCCTTGAGTTGCTTTTGCATATTGTGCACCATTTCCATATTGCTTGAGGTGATGTTCCGATTCTCAATTAGGTCTTTCTATTTTTGGCTAATATCCTCAAGCTTTCCTTCAGTATAAGACATAGCAGGAGCAACTCTCTTGAAGAATGCAACATCATTGACCTTTTGCAAATTCACTCCAAATCTGATAGACTTGATATCAGTGGATAGATCTTATCTCAGTCCATTTATAGAGTCATCAACATAGTGCTCTAGCGACCTCCTATGGTCATATAGAAGACCTTTTATTTGAGCCAGGAATGTAGAAGACATGGCTTAAGCTTGAGGAGATGTCCCTTGGAAGCAGACATCCTCACCCTCCTTCCTTATATCTCCCCTGGAATCTGAGTCAGCCATTTAGAACTCAGATGAGTAATATGCACCACAAGCCTTTGGCTCATCACCCTCAGATATATTAATGACATTTTCAGTCTCCTGAGTAGGGAGCTCTATATGAATCTCCCCCCTCAACCTCTGTACTATCCATAGTAATTTGTTAGTCTCCAGCAACTGTGATGGTAGGATCTTCTTCCACTGTAACAAGAATCCGCTCCCCATCAGCCTGAGTACTGAAGAGCAGCACATGAGGTCCATTTGGAATCTTATTTATCCTTCTATGCATATTAACCAAGAAGGAGTCAATCTGGTCATTAAAGATTGAACTTGCTCCCCCCTCAGTAGGAGCATCCAACCTATGAGTCTCCTCCTTTATGTTTGTACAGATTCTGTCTGCCACATCATCAGCTAGTTTTTAAGTTATTTTTGCTGGAATGTCTTTAGACTGAGAAGCAGTACTTGGTTGAAACCTAGATGCAGGTTCCGATTACATAGATACCTGAGCACTCATATATCTTCTAGTGTCTACAGAAGATTCGGATAATTATGGGTCATGAGGTTCTTCATCTCTGCTCTAAAAAGAGCTGCTTTCAGGTGTTTCTTTAGTGATGGTTACTTCTTTATTTTTCTTCTTGTTAGCTTCCTTTTGGTGTGGAAGCAATACCCTGTCCCACCTTTAAAACATCTTGTAGTCCATCTTTCTCCTGTGATGTATCTTTATTCCTAGCCTTACATTGAGGATCCCTGAAAAAGAACTATTCAAGTGTAGGGCTTGTATTCTTCCTAAGTTTTGCTCTGAAACACATTCCACTATTCTTTCAAAAAGAATCCTTTCCCAGTCATTTCTTTTGGATAAAATAACTCCTGTCATTGTCTCAAACATCTTCCTGGAGATTTTGTCATGAGACCTTGTTTTGCAGATCAAGGCCTTGCCGATTTAATCACATAGAAACTTCCCTTTCAGATTCATTTCTTTTCCCAATATAGAGCAAGTGGTGTGCTTTGAAAGGCCACACCACTTGAGATCTGACTTCACATCTTTAAGAAAGAGCTCATCTTCGTCATCTATCGTCCCAAACCTAGTCAAGTTCAAAGCTTTGCTCAGCCTCCTTGAGGTAATCTTAATCTTGTGTCCAATGATTGAGGTCTTGATCTTGTTGGAAGAGGAGTCGATTTAAGCATTTGAGTAAAGTTCCAGTACCTCTTTTTTTATATAGAAATCGTTTCAGACTATACGAAGTCTAGGTTAGAGACCTGCAATAAGTGAAGAACTAACTGAATTTCTTCAAGCGCAACCTTAAACCCATTCCTTACAGGTTCAGATCCCTCGAATAGGAAATCCATACTTTTGGGGGTCGATAGAACTTTGAATTTCTATATTATTGAAGAGCTTGCTTGACAAAAATTCACACGGATGCATACAGTCGAATAGGGCTAGGAACTATGTTATTTATTAAAAGCACACATTTTTATTTATAGTTACCCATATTTGAGAATGTTGAGAGGCGTCTACTTGTCGTGATCAACATGATTCGAACAACGGCTGAGATTAATCTCAAGAGATAGCCGTAATCAGAACTTCCTGAATAAATTCATTAAGTGAGCTCGATGCTTTTAGGGCCTGGAGTTGTCTCAACGCACTCGTCACCTGATAAGTTAGTCCAGATCTTTCTTGATTACCTACAAAGGTTAATCCTTCAAATGCACATATGCATGTAAAGATAATAAAGCTACACTAAGTTCAACTTACCTAATTAAAATTTGAAGGTGTTTAACTTGGCTTTATCTAGATGCTTAGTGAAGATATTAGCCACTTGTTTGTCTATGGGATAAACTCAAGACTAATTTCTTCCCTTTCTACAAGCTCTCGAATGAAATGATATCTAATCTCTAAATGCTAAGTCCTGTAATGAGACACATTATTCCTAACAATAGAATTTGCACTAGATGAATCACAATACATGGGAGTTTTACTTGGCTGAAGATTATAGTCTTGGTGTTGATGGTGAATCCATAATAGCTGTGCACAGCAACTTCCAGCTGAAATATATTCTGATTCTACAGTGGATATGGCTACACTTGTCTACTTCTTGCTGCTCTATGATACCAGTCTTCTCCCTAGAAATAAAAAGGTGCTAGATATGCTTTTCCTGTCTTCTCTACAACCTACAAAATCTGAATTTGAATACCCAATTAGTTCAAAGTCAATATTCATAGGGTACCATAGATTAAGATCAGGTGTGCCCTTGAGATATCTTAGAATTCTTTTTGTAGCAGAATAATGAGATTCTTTAGGGCTAGCATGTTATCTTGCACAAACATAAATATTATACATAATATCTGGCCTACTAGGAGTCAAGTAAAGAAGGGAGCCAATTATGTCTTTATACAAGGTTTCATCAATAGGTTTCCAAGTCTTATCCTTATTTATTAACACACTTGACCCCACAGGAGTTTTCATTATGGAGGCACTCTCCATTCCAAACTTTTTGATTAGCTCATTTGTGAACTTAGAGTGAGAGATGAATAACCCATCCTCTTATTGTCTAACATGGAGGCCCAAGAAATACTTGAGTTCACCCAAACTACTCCTTTCAAACTGCACTTGCATCAGTTTAGCAAACTTCTTATAAAGGTCATCATCATTTGACATAAATATTATGTCATCTACATAAATTTGAACTAGAATAATCTTACCCTTGACTTCCCTAAGGAATAATGTCTTGTATATCTTCCCCATTGAGAAATTTTTCTCAAAGAGAAAGCTAAACACGGTATCATACCATGCCCTAGTGGCTTGTTTAAACCCATATAAAGCTTTTCTTAGCCTAAACACATATTCAGGAAAGTTAGAATTAACAAAACCTGAGGGTTGTTCAACATAGATCTCCTATTTTAGGTCACCATTTAGAAAAGTTGACTTAACATCCATTTAGTAGACCTTAAAACCTTTATGTGTAGCATATGCAAGGAATAGTGTTATTGCCTCTAGTCTAGCAACTTGTGCAAAGGTTTCATAAAATTCAATATCATCCTATTATCTATATCCCTTAGCAACCAGTCTAGCTTTATTTTTGATAACAACACCATTATCATCATGTTTATTTCTATAAATCCATTTGTTTCTAATGATGTTATGTCCATATAGTCTGGAACTAGCTTCCAGACTTTACATCTCTTGAACTGGTTCAGTTTTTCTTACATAGCCACAATATAAAATCGATCTATGTTGGCATCTTCTAACTTCTTTAGTTCAACTTGAGATAGAAAACTTGAATACATGGTAATATTGATGCTACTGCTCCTTGTTATAACACCTTGGTTTGCATCTCCTATTATTAGATCTCTGGGATGATCTCTCAAGTGTTTGACAGCAGTTAGCAAAGTGTACTTAGTACCTTGAACTTCAGTTACTGGATCTTGTTGATCTACATCATTGTCCAGTGCACTTGGACATTCTTCAAGAATGATCGCACGATCACTTTACACTTGTACAGTAGGAAGAGTGTCATTGATTCTTAGTTTATCTAACTTCAATTATGCAACTATAGATCTAGAGGAGCTTGACAGCTCACTGTTAATCATAGAAGACTCATCAAACACTACATTGACAGACTCTTCTACACCTTGATTCTTCAAGTTATAGACTTTACAGGCTTTCATGTGGTTGTTGTATCGAACAAAAATTCCCTCATAGAATTTGGCGACAAACTTTATCAAGTAGGACTTTCCATTATTGAGCACAAAGCATTTGCTCTTAAAGATCCTGAGATAAGCAAGATTTTATTTTCTGCCTTTCATAATCTCATAGGGAGTCTTCTTGTGCTACTTGTTGATTGTTGCACTTTACAGAACATGACAAGTAGTGTTCACTACCTCAGCCCAAAAGTTTTCTGGGAGAGAAGTGTCTCTGAGTAATGTACTTCCAGCGTATATGAGAGTCCAGTTCTTCCTCTCAGCTATCCCATTTTGCTGGGTATTCTTGGAGAAGAAAACTCCTGAAAAATGCCTTTCTCTCCACAGAACTTTATCATGCCTTTAGGCTGAAATTCAGTACCATGGTCAATTCTAATTTTGACCGCAGAACTTACCTTTTCATTTTGAACTTGCCTAACGATGCTCACAAAGATGTCAAGGGTTTCAAACTTTTTCTTAAGAAAGAATACCCAAGACAATTTGAAATAGTCATCAACTATCACAAGTTTGTAGACATTCCTACCTAAGCTATGAATTGGTATAGGACCAAAGAGGTCTGTATTCAAGAGGTATAAACAACGCTCAGAATCCTTGGACCATATTCTCTTAAAGGAGGCCTTTTTTGTTTGCCCTTTTGGCATGCAAAGAAAATTCCCTCTTTGGTGCATCTTAGATTGGGTCCATTTTTGATTAGTCCTTCACTAAAGAGCTTGTTGATTGACTTGTAATTTAAGTGAGCAAGTATCTTATGCCATTACACATAATACAATACTTTATCATTTGCAATAAGAAACACATGAGAGTATGAATTTAAGCATAGGAAATTTAAACAGAAAATATTTCCACTCCTACTGCCTGTCAAAATGACCTCATGGTCATTTGACTTTTTGATAAGACATATATACTTAAAAAAGACAATAACATAGCCAATATTACATTGTTGTCTTATGCTAATCAGATTGTGTTGCAATCCTTGCCCATAAGCTACCTTTGTAATAGAGACTATGTCATTGGTTATCATACCATAGCCTTTGGTAACTCCTCTGTCTGAACATCCAAAGGTGACTTAAGGTTCATTGCTCACGGGAGTATAATCTTTAAGATGGCTCCTTATTCCAGTCATATGTCTGGAACAACCACTATCCAAGTACCATATGTTGGATCGTGTGGCCAACCATAGAGGGGGGTTAATAAGGTTTTATGCGTTAGTTAAAATTTAGAATTATTTTGGTCCAGAGAAAGTAGTTCTGGAAGCTACTGCGGGGTGCAAGCTTGCTAGCGGACTACGGTAAGTCACATACCTCATTTTCTAGGGCAAATTTCTCCTTGGAGGAGTATGCACCCTTCAGAGATCCACCAGCTAACATTCATGGTGTTGAACGCAGAATAATGAATAACAAATAATTTTATTCATACAGAATCAATAGTGTTTTACAATTACAAGTTCTTGATCACCATGATACCAAAAACCGGAGGCAGTGAAAGTCGAATCTCTTTTGGTTTTCTATACCGTCCCACTACTTGGAATGGTTGGCTTTCTTCCTCTCCCTCTAAGAAAGGAATTCAGGACGACTCTTCACCTTAACGCAAGGAAGTGTCTTAGAGCCCCGTTAGATCCCCTGATCTAGACGTCCCTTCCCCGGGACGATTTATCAAGGAATCCACCCCGAATTTTGACGACCTTCACTGGTCAATTTCCCTTACCATAATCACACAAAAAAGTGGAAAGTACAAAACAGAATAAAGAACATTTAAGATTGAATCTCCCTCAAGACTATTTCTCCGTTAAGCGATGTGTGACAAGTGCTAACGATCTTCATTTGGTTGTAATCGATCAACTCCTCGTACTCATTATAGTCCTTGGCTCGCCGGAGATCTTCATGCGCGAACGGGAGGGAAGCATCATTCCTTTCCATTGATAGAGATGGTGGAATGGTGCTAAGAGGCGGCTCCCGAACACTAGAAAGAATTTGTGTCTGTTTCAATTTATACAAGGAATGAGAAAATGAAAGCCTTTTATACGTCTTTGAAAAATTGGCTACCGCAGGCTATACGACTAGCGTATAGCGGTAGGTCATTACGCGTCGACATGAAAGCTGTTCCGCATATTTAGAAAAATATTCCAAATGGATTTGTTTCCTCTTTTTCATGCTAGTGAGGCGCGGCACCCAGCTATCGCCTAGCGGTAGCTCAAACATCTTAATTAATCTAACTCGACGATCATTGAGTGAGCTTGCATTGTGTGGTAGGAAGCTAGCACTACGCGGAAGATCTCTGAGCGCATGTCCAAAATAAATCATAAAGATAGCGCTGGAAGTAGAGCTAGCACGGATGATAGAGCTAGCACGGATTGCAATAGGAACCCGAGCGCCCATTCAATTAAATTCAGTCTACCGCCTGACGGCAGTGCTTAGCGCGTGGTGATAGGTCACATATTGGAGTTCTTCGCTTCTCTTGAACCTGTAAACCTATACACTATACCTAACACAAATGTGATCAAATACAACATGGGAATTGATATTGTCAAACAAAGGATATGTGAACTGTCGGCTAAAACAAACTCCCCCTCTTGATAATATCAAATCTCATTCATGAGATATAAAAGTTTAGATGCATGATACAGTGCAAGTGAGAGATAATCTTTATATCGTCATGTTTCTGGTTACATATAACTCCTCCTACAAATGTGTTCCCCTAATATACGTGTTCTACTCGCTCCCCCTATCTACGTGCACACAGTTCAACAAACTCCCTTTACATGTGATCTTCCCTAACTCATGACTCATGAACATTCTATTCTCCCCCTTTTGATATTATATAAAGTGGTGGGCTAGATCGAGAAAATACTATACTCATGTACGGGAAAAAAAGCAGTCAAAATAAGCGTGGTAAATATCAAAAAAATGTTGTGATAAAGTTAATCTAGAAGCAATCACCATGGGGGTGACCAAATAGAAATCAGAGAATATAATGCGTACGAGTCAAACATACGAGCAGAGTACACAGAGGAAAATGATATGAGTTTTTAGAGTATAAAGTGTTTGGCAGCATAGGTGGAACGAGATACACAATGATTTGGAGTATAATGCTAAGAGATTTATAGAGTTAACACATTGTAACATTGAAAAAATCAAGAATAGGAATTGTGTACTAGTACCTATGTGTTGTAGAAGTACAATGATGTTTCAGTACAATTCTTATGCATGGAAGCGTTAGATAGAGCAATGACATGTGTACGTGTAGCATCAAAAGAACAAAAATCACGTAAAACTAATGTTTATTATATGTTCTATCTCAATAATTTAATATGCTATCACAAGAGAAATAAAGTGAAAGATCGCGTCACATTTCTATCTACGTCGTACCAAGACTGAAATAAGGGGCACTAAACAGGAGGTGTAGTCTTTGCACAAGATCAAAATGATTCTTTTGACTAAGGTGTTCATCCTCAAAATGTTCATGAAGACTTATCAAGAGGAGTGTGTAGTGCTTGGGGGTTATCCTTGACGCATGATTTCATAGCATGCACTTTTTTTTTCATTTTTTTTCGTACTATCATTATTATAGCAGTTATTTCAAGGACCCCGAATCAATCATAATCTATCCATATAGATAGATGCACTTTAACTTGTATATAAAAGACATGATCACTAGAATTTTGGCCAAAAGTTCTGACCTTTATCTAAACACATGTATATCGTGATATTGATTCTTCAAGTTATTTCTAACGTGTTAGACACAATATCACGAGTTACAATATGTAAGCATAGAGTTTCTACATGAGTGCTTTATCTAGGGATGTATGAACTGTTAAAATTCATTACACTATATAAATCCTCACACATACCTAGAGGCATATTCAACATACACTATCATGTATAGTCGCACTCAGTAGCTAAGCACCTATAAATTAGACGCATCATAACAAAAGAAGACATTGTTCACAGAGATTAACAATCCTAAATCAAACATTGTATGTAATCATTATGCTTTAGTTTGTAAGATCCGCCTTTTCGAAGGCATCCCGGATCTTATGCCCAGAACCGCCGCCTTACGGTGACACTAACTCCTGAGTTAGTCGACACCGTAAGACGCCGATTCTGCCGGCTATTACGATGATTTTTCACTAGAGATGCGGAAGTAAAAGTGTATAAACAAGCTAATACACATGTCCACAGAAATCACAGAGCATATCATATATATGGAAATGAAAGTGCTACTATAGTCCATAATGAGTACAAAAGAGAAAGTAGGGCTTATGCCCATATACATCAATAGAAATCAGACTCTCTCTCACAAAACAGAAAGCTGTAAACTATGCTATCTACTACATCTCCTCCCACCTGAGGTCGTGCGGTAGTAGTGTCTGGTGGTGGTGGTAGTTGCTCCTCATGCCCTGCCTCCTCGTCCCGCTGGACGTGCTGGTCCACCTCCTCGAACTCCTAAAAAGGGGAGTCAACGTATGTTAGTCAAAAAGACTAAGTCGTATCCTCAACACCTCCTCCTGTCGCTCTTAGGCACCGGATGGAAGGAGGATGCGGAGGACAACAAGGGGTAGCAAAGTGGAAGCAGGTGACATTTCTATCTAGCAGGAGTAAGTAAAATCTAGCTGTTCTATATATAATCTAGCAGTTCTATATAAAGTGCAAGTAAGTAAAGACAGTGCAGAAAGAAAAGGACTGCAGTAAGAAGATAGAACTGGAAGTAAATGCAGTACAGAAAGGAAAGTACGCTACTGCTACTCCTACTCCTATCAATATCACAGAAGTACCCCAACTTATATGAATGCCCATACGAACTTATAAGTTAAGGTTTCCAAAAGTAACTTATCATATAAACCGCCCATACAATTTATATGATAAGGATCTATGAAGCGTATGTCCTAATGAATGAATGTATGTTATGATGAGTATGTTAAACATGCAAGTGCAACACACACACACGACTCCGTGATCACAGACCTTTAGTTCCCTCTTTTTGAGAGCTTGCATCACTCTCGGGTACTACCGTTGTGGCTACGGCAACAGTGGAGCGGGCTCTCCACTTCTAGGTGGGTATAAGCACTACCAGACCTAGACCCCTCTCATACGCCTCTGTACACGTCCTAGGTGCACTCTAGAGTTTTGCGTACGTATTTTGCTGACTACCCGTCAGTCTTGTAGGTCAAGTGTACGTCTTCGGGGATTCCGCAGTATTATATATTTAGCATACTGGCCCCTCCACCCGTACGCCTCGCCCGAGTCATCGTACTGCCATCGGTGCATCGACTGGCCAGTCCTGCGTGACTCGCCACTCATTTTATGCACATGCAAGGTATTAATCTAAGCTTCCTGCTCGTACTGATATTGTTAACACATTCCCTCCAATCCAATTTGGGTGAGCAAGTGCTTGTATCCCTCCAACCTTAAGAAATAGGTGAGCAAGCCACTCGTATCCCTCCAACCCGGTTAGGATGAGCTCATTACTTGTATCCCTCCAACCTTGTGAAACAGGTGAGCAAGTAACCCATATGATGTTTCCAACCTTATTTAACCGGCGAACCTATCGCGTAGATCTCCAAGCCTATTAGACTACTCTCGTCTAAGGTTTATTATACATAGTGATTTAGAGTGAATCCCAGGACTGCCCAAGGCATGCCCCGTGAGGGGTCTCGAGGGCACTAGGAACCAAGACGGGCATGAAACCCGAAGTTCCCTTTCGCAAGGATAATTAGTTTTAGTTGATGTTTACCCGTTACCCACGATTCACCTTTAGTATTACTCCTTAGTGGCCTAATGACTTATGGTATTAATCGGAAGTCGAGGGTCTCCCGTCGGACTCCATTATGCCTATTGTAAAGTGATTTGCACTCTATTACTCGTTACTATACTTATGACGTAATCAACACCACCCGGGTTTATTCCCAATTTCCACGACTATCCCATTTTATTCTATCTCCCGGTGGTCCTAGTAGGGTAAACCTACTTATTCTAAATGTAGCCCCAGACCTAATACCACCCTGCCATTTCCAAATTACACTACCATCCCCACCGTTCTGTTCATTAATCTAGGGTGGTATTATCTAGATAGGTATTTACGTACGACACTTCTATCGAGACTGAGCGACTAGGGTAAGATGACCTAACTAATGATCAATTGAATGAACTTCCAAATGCATTGTATTGTGTTTAATCACATGAGATTATTATAGATATGATACATCGATTTATTCATTATTTTATCTCCACCAGAATCATTCAATTATTGTTAAGGTTAAAATTGTCATTTTCCCGTATACTTATAAATTAAATCTTCAATTTATCAAGTCGAATCTCAAGGCTCGAATATGTCTCCCATGAGTTTAAATAATATCATTAGGGTTTTGTAAATCCTCTAGACCCTAGTTTGATTCATTTTAGAAAATTCTTAAGTGTTCACCAAATTCTCAAAAATTATCAAATTCGCTAAGTGTGGGATTTTTGCTCCCCAAAAATCCCAACTAAATTAGGGTTTGAAATTATACCCTACTGGTCTACTAATCAGGGGGTGTGCATTCTAAATGCACCCCTTTAGGCAAATATCATAAACAGGTTTTATATTTGCTATTTGCACCCCGAGCCTAAGTAGTTCAATTCTTGCATGTGGGCCTTTCCCAACATGACTTGTTCCAATTTCAGAGAAATTTCTACCACTGGTCTATATGGTCCCTAAGGGCCAGCCACCAAAATTTGGGGCCATTTGGAGTTAGCAATCTCCAAGAATCACCTAGTTAAGCCCTAGGGGTATTTTGGTAATTTTCCCATATTTTATTTTCCAATCAAGCCCATTTTTGGGCAGGGCCTAAATATGCCCTAATTATACCTCTGACCAAAATCTCAGGTCAAGGGGACTTCTGGTTTGGCTTGGGCAGCCATTTGAAATTCTGCAAAATTGTTATTTGCAGCCCAAGCCAAATATTATTTCTCAAACATGCAAGTGAGATTCCTCAACATGCAGTGCATCAATTTAGCCCTAATTTTAACCATGGGTCTAATATACCCATGAGAGGGTGCCACCAAAATTTGGGGCCATTTGGAGTTAGGAAACTCCAAAAATCACATTTATTTATTTTTGGGTATTTTTGTAAAACCTATAGCAAAATGTTGCCCAAAAATTCTGATTTTTGGGGAGGGCCTAGATAAACCTAAATTAGTAACCTAGCCCAAATTTCAGCCCATTTGGACCAAGGGTTTGGGCTGAGGAATTAATTTAATTTCTGACCTACCCTAGGAGTAGTCCTAGTAAAATGGACCTACAGGGCAGAATACTTTACCAAATTTGAAGAGTAACATGTCAAATCAAAGTTAACACAGAGCTCTACAATATTCATGTTGGGAAAAAATTCATCAGGTGGCTATAAGGGCCTTAATATCAACATGCAAAGTGACTGCCAAAATGTCACAAATTAATTCACTATTCATTAAATGAAATAGTAACAGATTTATTAATACTCACTTAAATGCATGATCAGCCTGCCCGAATTTTAAAGAAGATCGGACGGTGCCTGTATTTCTTCTCCATGCAACATGCATGGCCAAAACCCGTGCTGGGTGATTTTGCGGGGCCGTTCCCGGCCATTGCCGGCGGCGGGACCTCCGGCCAAGTTCTTCCCCGGCCTCACGGTGGTCGGGGCTTGAGCTGGCCGGCGACTGGGCGGCGGAGAGCGGCGGACGGTGGCGGCGCAACCGAGCCGAAATAACTCCAGGCCGCCATTTTTTTCCAGAATTTCAAGCTTTTGATTTCCTAACGTCGAGCTCGTTTGAGCTCGACCTCTAGCCTAGTTGATCTAGGAAACTAGTACGCTTGGAGGGGAATGGATACGGACCATTGGCGGCGGTTGTGGTTGAGGGTGGCGGCGGTTTCCCATAGCATGCAATCTCCGGAGAACTCCTCTTTGGTTGGCCATGGCAGCAGTGGTTTCTTGCTCTCTCTGGGGTGGAATGAGTGGGAATGAGGGTGTGAGCTCGGTTTTGGGCTGAGATAAGAGAGGGGGGGCGATTTCACCTAGGCTTGGGCGATTTCACCTAGGATGGGCGATTTCACCAAGGTGGGGGGGCTCGGGTTGGGTGTGTAGGCTGGTTGGGTGTGTGGGAGTGGGCCCCACTGCCCCAGCTGGGTTGTCTAGATCCTAAGAGGTCGGGTTCCAAGGTTAGGATTGGGTGACTGGAGAGGTGGGTTGACTCATATGTTGAGATAGGAGAGAGAGAGACTCGGTTTTGGGTTTGGGTTTGACCCAATGTTGCATGGTGGGTCCCCACAGCCTCTAGTGCACCTATATGGACAGCCCACCCATTATTAGTTGATGGGATGAGCCCAAGTGGCCCAAAACAAATTCTCAACACTTTCTCTCTCCTATTTATCATATTTTCTCTCTCCTAGGTAATTCCCAAAATTACCATTGCATGCCCCTATTTTTCTCTTCCATAGGGGGTATAGGGTCACTTTAGACCCACCTAGTGATTCTGGGTTGGTTTGGGTGGACCCAACCTAGTGAAATGGGCTAGGGCACCATTTTCACTATTTTGGTCAACATGTTGACTTGACCCAACATGGGTCAACTAGTTGACCCCATGGCCTACCCTAGGGTCCACTTAGATTGTATTTAGGGTTAGGGCAATGTGGTGGGGTCATGGTGTGGCTAGGGTTTGTATTTAGCCTAGTTTGACCTAGGTTGACTTGGGCCCCATAGTGGGCCCCACATGGTCTAAATCCTCCTCCTAGGGTCAAACCTAGCTAAACCCTAGCATCCACCACATGTCTAACCCAAATCTAAGTCATTTGAAATTTGGGATGTTACAAACCCTATAAACAAAAAAAATAATTTCGTCCCCGAAATTTAAGTTCGGGCTACGGGGTTTCTACGACAAGCTTATAAAAGATTCGAAACGTAACTAAAAGGAAAATATAAAACTAAGTTGTACCTGAGGAGAATAGCTCAGGGTGTCGCTCCATCATGAGATCCCTCGGCTCCCAGGTGTGCTCCTCCCGTCCGTGGTTGGACCACAACACCTTCACGAGAGGGACCTTCTTTTTCCGCAACACTCGGACGGCGGTATCGTCAATCCGGACCGGCTCTAAACGAACTGATCGATCTGATGCTACTGGCCCGTCGGTAGTAGAAATATGCTGCTCAGGGCGAAGGAGTGCTCGTCGTAGGGAGGAGACGTGAAAGACGTCGTGCAGAGTTCCCAACTCTATCGGTAGCTGCAGTCGGTAAGCCAAGGGGCCGATCCGCTCCAGGATCAAGTAAGGCCCCATATATCTCGGACTGAGCTTCTTGTGCCTCCGCACCCGGGAAACACCGTGCACTGGATGTATCTTCAAGAAAACCCTGTCTCCCACCTGGAACTCCACCTTACGATGCCGCGCATCGTAATACTTCGCCTGTCTGCTCTGGGCCTCCAACATCCGATCTCTGACCAGACGTATCTGAGCCTCCGTATCCTCGACATACTCTGAACCGTGAGCTCGTGTATCCTCATCTTGTACCCATGATAGAGGTGTCCGACACCTCCTCCCATATATTGCCTCGTAAGGAGCCATCCCAATGCTCGCCTGGTGACTGTTGTTATAAGAAAACTCAATCAAGGCAACAGTCGCTCCCAGGGCTTCCCCGTATCCAAAATACAAAGACGCAGCAGATCCTCCATAGTCCTGTTGGTCCGCTCTGTCTGACCGTCGGTCTGTGGATGGAAGGCAGTGCTGAAAGAGAGCTGCGAACCTAAGTAAGCATGCACTGCCCTCCACTCCCTAGAAGTGAATCGACCGTCACGATCCGAGACAATCGTCCTGGGGACGCCGTGGTATCTAACGAACTGCTCCACAAACAATCTTACCAATACGGCAACTGGGGCGTCCTTCCGGATCGGTATGAATCTGGCTACCTTGGTCAATCTATCGTCGATGACCCAAATGGAATCGTGCCCAGAGTGGGAGCGAGGCAACCCATGCACAAAATCCATAGCAATATCCTCAAACTTCCACTCTGGCACCGGTAATGGCTGTAATAACCCTCCTGGGCTCTTGCATTCAGCTTTCACTAGCTGACATGCCTCGCAGTGTGTAACATAATGTATGATCTCCCTCTTCATCTCGGGCCAGTACATGCTCTTCCGTAAATCAGCCGACATCTTGGTGATATCGGGGTGCACTGAGTACTGTGTGTGGTGCGACTCCCTGAGTATATCCTCCCGGATACCACCTCCTGCGGGTATATATATACGGCCACGGAAATGAACGAGGTCATCGCGTAGCGTGTAATCCTCTGTCTTGCCCTCAGCTAGGGCTCCGAATATCTGCTCTAAATCTGCATCCTGCCTCTGATGCACCCAGATGCGCTCCCGAATGTCACAATCACTAATCAGGGAGTTCAGATACTCCCGGTACAGCTCTGGCTCAATCTCTGACACCACAGTAATGTGCATGCCCTCCACCATCTGAGCCAACGACATAGCTCACACCCGAGGTTCCGGACCAGTAGTGCCGGCTCTCCTGCTCAAGGCATCCGCCACAGTGTTTGCCTTTCCCGGGTGGTAATGGATCTTGTACTGATAGTCACATAGGAATTCTAGCCATCTCCTCTGGCATAGATTCAGATCCTTCTGAGTGTCGATGTATTTGAGATTCTTGTGATCGGAGAAGATATCACAATGGATCCCATACAGATAGTGTCTCCATATCTTCAATGCGAATACCACTGCCCCGAGTTCTAGTTCATGAACTGGGTAGTTGTGCTCGTGCTTCTTCAACTTTCTCGAAGCGTATGCTATCACATGACCGCACTGCATTAGGACAGCACCCATCCCCTGGTATGATGCGTCGGTGTAAATCTGGAATCCTTCCTTCCCAGCTGGAAGTGCAAGGATAGGGGATGAGGTGAGCCTGCTCTTCAATTCCTGGAACGCTGCCTCGCACTTCTCAAACCAATGAAATCCTGCCTCTTTCTTCGTCAACGATGTGAGGGGGAGAGCTATCCTGGAAAACCCCTCCACAAACTCGCGGTAGTAGCCTGCTAGCCCCAAGAAGCTGCGTATCTCCGTGGCCGATTTCGGCTGCGGCCAATCTCTAACTGCCTCGATCTTAGCTGGATCCACGGCTAGTCCAGCCCCACTGATGGTGTGTCCCAAGAATGTTACCTCCTCAAGCCAGAACTGGCACGTAGAGAACTTAGCATACATGCTATGCTCCCTCAGCTTTCCCAAAACCAACGATAGATGTTGCGTATGTTCTTCCTTGGTCTTGGAATAGACCAAAATGTCGTCGATGAAGACTATGACGAATCGATCCAAGTAAGGCTCGAATACACGGTTCATTAGACTCATGAATGCTGAGGGTGCATTCGTGAGCCCGAAGGGCATCACCGTGAACTCAAACAAGCCATACCGAGAACTGAACGCCGTCTTCGGTATGTCCTCCTCTTGGATCCGCAGCTGATAGTATCCAGATCTCAAGTCCAGCTTCGAAAACCTGAATGCTCCCTGAAGCTGATCGAACAGCTCATCAATTCGTGGCAGTGGGTAAGTGTTCCGGACCGTAAGCCGGTTCAACTCCCGGTAATCGATGCACAAACGGAGCGAACCGTCTTTCTTCTTTACGAACAAAACTGGTGCTCCCCAGGGCGATGAACTAGGCCGGACAAATCCGGACTCCACTAGCTCCTGCAACTGCGTCCTGAACTCTGCCAGCTCCCTTGGAGCCATCCGGTACGGTGCCCGGGATACGGGCTTGGCATCCGGTATCAACTAGATACGGAAGTCGGTGTCTCTGGCCGGCGGTAGTCCGGGCAATTTCTCCGGGAATACGTCGGAGAAATCCCGAACAACGGGTATATCGGAAATGGCCGTCTCCGCCATTATCATCTCGAAGCATACAAGATACACCTCCTCGCCCTACTCGTAGGCTTTGACAGCCTGTACGGAAGATAATGAAAGAGATGGGATAGGTCGGATACCTTCGATGGTGACGTAGGAGTCGCCATGCCTGAGGGTGATCCTTTTGGACAGACAGTCTATTTGGGCGTAGTTCCAATGTAACCACACCATGCCCAGAATAATGTCGAAGTCCTGCAGCATCAGGATCGTCCCCGGTATCTGGAATATCTTGCCAGAGATCTCGCCCTCCAGGTTGCAATGCTCCGTAGTCACTATCTCCGAGCCGTCGGGCAGACGCACCCTTCTCTCCGCGCCCGTGAATCTTTCCACGCCATCTAGCCCTTCGATGAAGGCTTCTGATATGAACGAGTGTGTAGCACCCGTGTCGTATAAGGTATGGGCGGGTTTGCCATTGACGATGACTATGCCTGAGGTTTTGATTATTTTAACGAGTGTTATTCTACGAGGCTTAATGAGCTTATAAGATCAAGTAATTTGAAGGAAATAAAACTTTTAAGGTTTTAAATTACCTGTAATGACCTCCTCTGGGTTTCTTGGAACGGCAAGATCCAAGGCGTACATCTGATCGCGACCCCTGCCTCGGCCGTGATGTCCTCGTCCTCGGCCTCGGCCTCGTCCTCGACCTCGGCCCTGGTATGCTGGAGGGGCCACTGGAGGGGGTGGAGGAGGAGGAGGAAGCTGACGGAACTGCTGCGGACAATCAGCTCTATAGTGCCCCGGCTGGTGGCACCCAAAATAGACCACTTGTCTCTGACCTTGATCTTCCTGCCTGATCGGTCCATGAATCTGGAGAGGTGGAGGAGAATATACTGGAGGAGGCCTCTGCTCCTGCCTGTAGTTCTCCTGTCTGTAATTCTCTTGCCTGTAGTTCTCCTGCCGGTAGTTGGGACGACGACGTCCCCCACCCCGTTTAAACCCAATGACCTTGCCCCTCTGGGGGCCTCTACTACTCTCTCCGTGCCATGGCCCATCAAGTGGCCTCTTCCCTCTACTCTGTGTCATAAGCTGGTCCGCCTCGTGCTTCTTTGCCATCTCGATGATCTCTGTCGATGATCCATGAGAAATAAATAGCAGTGCCTGCCGCACTGAATCCTTAAGTCCTCGGTAGAACTTCTTTGCATACCTCCGGTCCTCTAGATCATGAATGCCTGCAAATCTGGCCAGATGGGAGAATTCCCTCTGGTACTCAATCACTGAACGAGTCCCCTTCTTGAGGTTCAAAAACCTCTCCTCCAACTCGTCTCTGTCTGTATCTATCACAAAATGTCCAAGGACGGACTCACTGAACTCCTCCCATGATATCTCTGATGGGTCCCTATCAGCATATGTGGAATCCATCTTGGACTACCACCATCTCCGTGCATGTGAATCTAGAGCAGAAGTCGCCAAGGGTACTGCCTGTTGCACCGGGCAACTGATGCCTGCAAGCATCTCCTGTATGGCCTCCAGCCATTCCTCTGTCTTCACAGCATTCTTCGTCCCGTGGTACATGGGCGGGGACAAGCTCCTGAACGCACTCAACCAGTTTGACCCCGGATTTGGCAGCTGTGCCGGGGCCTGCTGGGCTCTAAATGCGTCTAGGATCGCAGTAAGGGTCTGTCCCATCTCAGTCTGCATGAACGGAGTGGCAGCCGGAGGGGGAGGGACCACGTTCTGTGGCACGGCGACCTGTAGAGGTTGCAAAAAGGTGATTCTTAAGTCCAAATTCTTCAAAATTTGGCCTAACTCATTGTTTAATGGACTATTTAGTGTGACTTTTTACACATGGGCACACCATTGCTTCCGCTGAATAGTTTGTCCGCAAACTACTCTCGAGCGGGGTGTTCCAGTGTTGTGGACTTCTTTCTCTAATGATCGTATTTTTCAAGTGATACCAGTTTGTAAGATCCGCCTTTTCGAAGGCATCCCGGATCTTATGCCCAGAACCGCCGCCTTACGGTGACACTAACTCCTGAGTTAGTCGACACCGTAAGACGCCGATTCTGCCGGCTATTACGATGATTTTTCACTAGAGATGCGGAAGTAAAAGTGTATAAACAAGCTAATACACATGTCCACAGAAATCACAGAGCATATCATATATATGGAAATGAAAGTGCTACTATAGTCCATAATGAGTACAAAAGAGAAAGTAGGGCTTATGCCCATATACATCAATAGAAATCAGACTCTCTCTCACAAAACAGAAAGCTGTAAACTATGCTATCTACTACATCTCCTCCCACCTGAGGTCGTGCGGTAGTAGTGTCTGGTGGTGGTGGTAGCTGCTCCTCATGCCCTGCCTCCTCGTCCCGCTGGACATGCTGGTCCACCTCCTCGAACTCCTAAAAAGGGGAGTCAACGTATGTTAGTCAAAAAGACTAAGTCGTATCCTCAACACCTCCTCCTGTCGCTCTTAGGCACCGGATGGAAGGAGGATGCGGAGGACAACAAGGGGTAGCAAAGTGGAAGCAGGTGACATTTCTATCTAGCAGGAGTAAGTAAAATCTAGCAGTTCTATATATAATCTAGCAGTTCTATATAAAGTGCAAGTAAGTAAAGACAGTGCAGAAAGAAAAGGACTGCAGTAAGAAGATAGAACTGGAAGTAAATGCAGTACAGAAAGGAAAGTACGCTACTGCTACTCCTACTCCTATCAATATCACAGAAGTACCCCAACTTATATGAACGCCCATACGAACTTATAAGTTAAGGTTTCCAAAAGTAATTTATCATATAAACCGCCCATACAATTTATATGATAAGGATCTATGAATCGTATGTCCTAATGAATGAATGTATGTTATGATGAGTATGTTAAACATGCAAGTGCAACACACACACACGACTCCGTGATCACAGACCTTTAGTTCCCTCTTTTTGAGAGCTTGCATCACTCTCGGGAACTACCGTTGTGGCTACGGCAACAGTGGAGCGGGCTCTCCACTTCTAGGTGGGTATAAGCACTACCAGACCTAGACCCCTCTCATACGCCTCTGTACACATCCTAGGTGCACTCTAGAGTTTTGCGTACGTATTTTGCTGACTACCCGTAAGTCTTGTAGGTCGAGTGTACGTCTTCGGGGATTCCGCAGTATTATATATTTAGCATACTGGCCCCTCCACCCGTACGCCTCGCCCGAGTCATCGTACTGCCATCGGTGCATCGACTAGCCAGTCCTGCGTGACTCGCCACTAATTTTATGCACATGCAAGGTATTAATCTGAGCTTCCTGCTCGTACTGATATTGTTAACACATTCCCTCCAATCCAATTTGGGTGAGCAAGTGCTTGAATGCCTCCAACCTTAAGAAATAGGTGAGCAAGCCACTCGTATCCCTCCAACCCGGTTAGGATGAGCTCATTACTTGTATCCCTCCAACCTTGTGAAACAGGTGAGCAAGTAACCCATATGATGTTTCCAACCTTAATTAACCGGCGAACCTATCGCGTAGATCTCCAAGCCTATTAGACTACTCTCGTCTAAGGTTTATTATACATAGTGATTTAGAGTGAATCCCAGGACTGCCCAAGGCATGCCCCGTGAGGGGGTCTCGAGGGCACTAGGAACCAAGACGGGCATGAAACCCGAAGTTCCCTTTCGCAAGGATAATTAGTTTTAGTTGATGTTTACCCGTTACCCACGATTCACCTTTAGTATTACTCCTTAGTGGCCTAATGACTTATGGTAATAATCGGAAGTCGAGGGTCTCCCGTCGGACTCCATTATGCCTATTGTAAAGTGATTTGCACTCTATTACTCGTTACTATACTTATGACGTAATCAACACCACCCGGGTTTATTCCCAATTTCCACGACTATCCCATTTTATTCTATCTCCCGGTGGTCCTAGTAGGGTAAACCTACTTATTCTAAATGTAGCCCCAGACCTAATACCACCCTGCCATTTCCAAATTACACTACCATCCCCACCGTTCTGTTCATTAATCTAGGGTGGTATTATCTAGATAGGTATTTACGTACGACACTTCTATCGAGACTGAGCGACTAGGGTAAGATGACCTAACTAATGATCAATTGAATGAACTTCCAAATGCATTGTATGGTGTTTAATCACATGAGATTATTATAGATATGATACATCGATTTATTCATTATTTTATCTCCACCAGAATCATTCAATTATTGTTAAGGGTAAAATTGTCATTTTCCCGTATACTTATAAATTAAATCTTCAATTTATCAAGTCGAATCTCAAGGCTCGAATATGTCTCCCATGAGTTTAAATAATATCATTAGGGTTTTGTAAATCCTCTAGACCCTAGTTTGATTCATTTTAGAAAATTTTTAAGTGTTCACCAAATTCTCAAAAATTGTCAAATTCGCTAAGTGTGGGATTTTTGCTCCCCAAAAATCCCAACTAAATTAGGGTTTGAAATTATACCCTACTGGTCTACTAATCATGGGGTGTGCATTCTAAATGCACCCCTTTAGGCAAATATCATAAACAGGTTTTATATTTGCTATTTGCACCCCGAGCCTAAGTAGTTCAATTCTTGCATGTGCGCCTTTCCCAACATGACTTGTTCCAATTTCAGAGAAATTTCTACCACTGGTCTATATGGTCCCTAAGGGCCAGCCACCAAAATTTGGGGCCATTTGGAGTTAGCAATCTCCAAGAATCACCTAGTTAAGCCCTAGGGGTATTTTGGTAATTTTCCCATATTTTATTTTCCAATCAAGCCCAATTTTGGGCAGGGCCTAAATATGCCCTAATTATATCTCTGAACAAAATCTCAGGTCAAGGGGGCTTCTGGTTTGGCTTGGGCAGCCATTTGAAATTCTGCAAAATTGCTATTTGCAGCCCAAGCCAAATATTATTTCTCAAACATGCAAGTGAGATTCCTCAACATGCAGTGCATCAATTTAGCCCTAATTTTAACCATGGGTCTAATATACCCATGAGAGGGTGCCACCAAAATTTGGGTCCATTTGGAGTTAGGAAACTCCAAAAATCACATTTATTTATTTTTGGGTATTTTTGTAAAAACTATAGCAAAATGTTGCCCAAAAATTCTGATTTTTGGGGAGGGCCTAGATAAACCTAAATTAGTAACCTATCCCAAATTTCAGTCCATTTGGACCAAGGGTTTGGGCTGAGGAATTAATTTAATTTCTGACCTACCCTAGGAGTAGTCCTAGTAAAATGGACCTACAGGGCAGAATACTTAACCAAATTTGATGAGTAACATGTCAAATCAAAGTTAACACAGAGCTCTACAATATTCATGTTGGGCGAAAATTCATCAGGTGGCTATAAGGGCCTTAATATCAACATGCAAAGTGACTGCCAAAATGTCACAAATTAATTCACTATTCATTAAATGAAATAGTAACACATTTATTAATACTAACTTAAATGCATGATCAGCCTGCCCGAATTTTAAAGAAGATCGGACGGTGCCTGTATTTCTTCTTCATGCAACATGCATGGCCAAAACCCGTGCTGGGTGATTTTGCGGGGCCGTTCCCGGCCATTGCCGGCGGCGGGACCTCCGGCCAAGTTCTTCCCCGGCCTCACGGTGGTCGGGGCTTGAGCTGGCCGGCGACTGGGCGGCGGAGAGCGGCGGACGGCGGCGGCGCAACCGAGCCGAAATAACTCCAGGCCGCCATTTTTTTCCAGAATTTCAAGCTTTTGATTTCCTAACGTCGAGCTCGTTTGAGCTCGACCTCTAGCCTAGTTGATCTAGGAAACTAGTACGCTTGGAGGGGAAGGGATACGGACCATTGGCGGCGGTTATGGTTGAGGGTGGCGGTGGTTTCCCATAGCATGCAAACTCCGGCGAACTCCTCTTTGGTTGGCCATGGCAGCAGTGCTTTCTTGCTCTCTCTGGGGTGGAATGAGTGGGAATGAGGGTGTGAGCACGGTTTTGGGCTGAGATAAGAGAGGGGGGGTGATTTCACCTAGGCTTGGGCGATTTCACCTAGGATGGGCGATTTCACCAAGGTGGGGGGGGGGGCTCGGGTTGGGTGTGTGGGCTGGTTGGGTGTGTGGGAGTGGGCCCCACTGCCCCAGCTGGGTTGTCTAGATCCTAAGGGGTCGGGTTCCAAGGTTAGGGTTGGGTTGGGTGAGTGGAGAGGTGGGTTGACTCATATGTTGAGATAGGAGAGAGAGAGACTCAGTTTTGGGTTTGGGTTTGACCCAATGTTGCATGGTGGGTCCCCACAGCCTCTAGTGCACCTATATGGACAGCCCACCCATTATTAGTTGATGGGATGAGCCCAAGTGGCCCAAACCAAATTCTCAACACTTTCTCTCTCCTATTTATCATATTTTCTCTCTCCTAGGTAATTCCCAAAATTACCATTGCATGCCCCTATTTTTCTCTTCCATAGGGGGTATAGGGTCACTTTATACCCACCTAGTGATTCTGGGTTGGTTTGGGTGGACCCAACCTAGTGAAATGGGCTAGGGCACCATTTTCACTATTTAGGTCAACATGTTGACTTGACCCAACATGGGTCAACTAGTTGACCCCATGGCCTACCCTAGGGTCCACTTAGATTGTATTTAGGGTTAGGGCAATGTGGTGGGGTCATGGTGTGGCTAGGGTTTGTATTTAGCCTAGTTTGACCTAGGTTGACTTGGGCCCCATAGTGGGCCCCACATGGTCTAAATCCTCCTCCTAGGGTCAAACCTAGTTAAACCCTAGCATCCACCACATGTCTAACCCAAATCTAAGTCATTTGAAATTTGGGATGTTACAAAGGTTCTATCCATGTGCGTCCTAAGAATGAACGATCTACAAAAAAAATATTTTTTTATTTTGGGTTTTTATATATTTTTATTATTATAATTTTTGTTTGAAAAACGATTAAACAAATCAAACAAAACAAGCAAAAAAGGATGCAAAAATAAATAGAACAACACATTCGAGTATTATGCATGATATCATTGACCATGAGACATGAAATAACGTTTGTGTTATGTATGAGAACAATCATGAGAATGCTCAAGACAAAATCAACCCAAGCAATATTTCGTCACCCTAGCCCTATACTAAGTGAAAAATCAACGCCAGATGCCTTAAGGAATGAAGTTGGATAGAGAAATTCTACTAAGTCCACAAGCATTGAGTGTAGCAAGCTCACTCAATGCCAGATGTCAAGAAGAGCAGTTGACAAAGGCAGAAAAGCAGCTAAGTCTGCAGGCACTGAGTGGAGCAAGCTCACTTAATGTCAAAAGTAAAGGAAAGATGATAACAAGCAAGGAATTCTGATAAGTCCACATGCATTGAGTGAAGCAAGTTCACTCAATGCCATCTGCCAAAAAGTGCTGAGATAGGTGTGGACAATCAAAGCCTAATCATCAGGAAGCAGAAAAATCGACTAAGTCTACAGGCATTGAGTGATGTCAACTCACTTAATGTCATACTGCTTATTCGTTGAGTAAAGCTCATTCTATCAGAGCCATAGAGTTTCTGCCAAAGAAAAAAGATTCTAAGTCCAGAAGAGTTAAGTGAAGCTTACTTACTCAATGCCACGCTCATTCTGTCAAAGCCACAGAGTTTCAGCCAAAGAAAAAGATTCTAAGTCCAGAAGCATTTAGTGAAGCCAGTTCACTCAGCTCCATGCTGATTCTATCAAAGCCAAAGGAGATAGAAAGGAAAATTTTTCAAAGTACAAAACCATTTAGTGAAGCAAGTTCACTCAACACCAAATGATAGAAATCATTAAGACAAGCTCAAGCAGTCAATGCTAGAAGGAAGTATAAAATTTGACTAAGTCTAAAAGCGTTGAGTGAAGCCAGTTACTTCAATGCCAAGATCAAAAAGCTTTGATTCAAGCTAATGCAGTCAGTCTAAGATGAAACAGAGAAATTAGCGAAGTCAAGAAGCATTGAGTGAAGCCAGTTCTCTCAATGCACTCAACGCCAGATTTTAGAAGACAAGACAGAAAGCATTGAGTGAGGCCAGCTCACTCAACGCCTTTAGACAGAAGCAAATTTGGCTAAGTATAGAGGCGTTGAGTGAAGCTTGCTCACTAAACGCTCTTAACTCTAAGGATGCAGAAATGGCTGAAGATTAAGCTAAGGCAAAAAGCATTGAGTGAATCCCATTCATTAAATGCTCTGAATGCTTGGATTAACTGAAGAAATGACTAAGTCCAGAATCATTGAGTGATGGCCATTAACTCAACGCTCTTAATGCCTGGAGTGATTCTATGAATTTGGCTATGTACAGAATGGCTGACGTCACCATGAGTCAGAAAAAGTCAACAAAGTCAACGCATTTCAAATTCTTTGCGAGAAAGTTGCAGTATGACCTTAATGGCGCCGGCGGCCAGCTGTTCGCGTTTCCTGCAAAAGGAAGGTATTAAATCGGCAATTAAGGTTGGGCCCACAGTACAAAGAGCCGCTGATCGGCGATCAATTAAAGGGAAAGGTTTGCTGAGTCGACAACAAGCAATTAGGGTTTTCTGAATATGCATAGCGGCGGAACTTCATCTTCTTCCTCGCCATTATCATCGAGCCTGAAGCACAAGTTCTGATCAGCTGACCTGAAAGCAAAAATAGATAGCTGCTGCGATTTTCATCACCGACAGCAAGATCATAAGTGATTTCTGAGGAAGAAAAAGGAGAAGCAGAACTTTCATATTTCTGTAGTCAAGGCTAGCAGCTTGTGGTGGATTCAGAACTGTCAAATAAACAGTCTTCAACATCAGATTAAAATCTTTATTCTTAGTTACTTCCAGCACATGCATCAATCAACTAAAGACATTTTCATCTTGTTGCTGAGAAGAAGTTGGGCAGATTCATTCTCAGCCCAAGCAGAGAGACACAGAAAAATTTACCTGGAGTCTAATTATTTCTCCATTTCATTTTCTATAGGATTCAGTCTTGGATCTGAGTGTAGGATTCATGTGAGAATCTGAGTTGTAATCCTGTGTTATAAAGGCTGAGTGTAGGATCTGTTATAGATCTGAGAGGTATGGTTCAAAATATAATCTGAGTTGTTGGCTTGTGTTATAAAGGCTGAGGTAGGATCCAGTTTGGATCTTAGATTGCATTGTCCTTCCAGCCTGAGTTATAAGGCATTTGTTCCTTTGGTAGGTGATTGGTTAATCACTGAGTGGTAGGGCTTAGTGCCCGGGTTGTAGATCTTGAAGGAGACTGAGTGGTCATGAGGGATCGAGTTGTAAGCTCTTTTGGACCAAACAAATTGGAGAAGAGCCTTGTCTAACACACTGTTAGAAAGGTTGGTGGTACAGTGGACGTACCCATAATCTAGGGAAGCACTATAAATATCTCTGTCTTTTGTGTGTAT
The DNA here is from genome assembly GCA_039513925.1 of Platanthera zijinensis. Classification (NCBI taxonomy): domain Eukaryota; kingdom Viridiplantae; phylum Streptophyta; class Magnoliopsida; order Asparagales; family Orchidaceae; genus Platanthera; species Platanthera zijinensis. The sequence goes on from CM077084.1 coordinate 160,624, forward strand.
GTCTTGAAAGCTAGAACAACAAAACACTAAGTAAAGGTAAATTGGGTATAGGTCTAGAAAATTAAAAAGATGTCTAAAACCTATTCACCCCCCCCCCCCTCTAGGTGTTAGCTGACCTTAAAAACAAAGTCTTTTAGATTCAATATGGCCTTTATACTTACTCCTGAATTCATCAAAAGTCACATTCCTCTGCTTAATTTCAACATTATAATCGACACATATAACACAGTCGCTTCTTAGTGATGAGTTTTCTAAGCATAATCCCTTTTTGTTCTTTTGCAAGAACACACACTTTTTCAAGATCCGTGTATATTTCTTGTAGTTTGGTGCAATTAGTACAAGATGTAGAAATGTTATCTAAAGAGCAAGTGGGGTGGACAAGTTAAATCATAATCGGTATTAATATTATATTTTGCTTTTAAATCTTTATTTGGTAGTCATAGGTTTGAATTAATATTTTTAAATTTCTTAATTCAAGGTCTAGCATTGTTTAGCACACGCAATGTAGAGGTAGAATTACAAGAGAAAAGTGAATTTTACTTTCTTACAGTGCTCTTGGATGATGCAAGATTGGAGCATATGAACTCTTTGAATCCTTCATGTGTCTCCTCATCCAATGTTGAGATCTCACCTTCTCTTCCCCGTGATGTGGTTGTCATGTCTTTCTCCAAGACCATGTCTCCATTTGGTTCTTCACTAGGATCCAAGAGAAATAGCTCATACTCATCATCTACGGAAAGAGAACTATAAGCAGACTCAAGAAATTTCCATATATCAAAGGCTGTCGGATGCGTGCAGATGAGTTTAAAATTTTTTTGAACAAGCCCACAAGAAAACTATTCATACCTTTAGCGTTTATATGACACTCATCCATAGTTAAGTTATTTGGGGCTTGATACAGGTTAAGTTTCACACTTCTATGTCTAAGAGTATAAGGAATTTCCTCATTAGTATTCTCCATTTGTTATAGTTCACTCCTGTGAATAGAGGTGGTGCTAACGAGTTTTCTAGGTACAATTTTTCATCCTCTCTAGTTGATTCAAAATCAGGGTTTGCCATTTTTCCCAGTGGTGAACTGTTTGGGAATAACCTACCTCTGATAGCACTTGTTGGATCATGTGGCAAACCTTAGAGCGAGGATGAATAAGGTATTATGCGTTAATTAAAATTTCGAATTATTTTGGTCCAGAAAACAAGTTTTGGAAGCTACAGCGGGGCGCGAGCTTGTTAGCGCACAGCGGTAGGTCACATACCTCATTTTCCTAGGCAAATTTCTCCTTGGAGGAGTACGCACCCTTCAGAGATCGACCGACTAACACTCACAATGTTGCACATAGAATAAAGAACAAATAATAATTTTATTCAAAATAAATCAATAGTGTTTTACAATTATATGTTCTTGATCTCCATGACGCTGGAGATCAGAAGCGGTGAAAGTCGAATATCATTTGGTTTTCTTTACCAACCTTCTACCCATACAGGTTGGCTCTCTCCCTTTCCCTCCAAGAAAGGTCTCCGAGTCATCTCTTCACCTTCATGCAAGGTACTGCCTTAGAGCCCCTCTAGATCCCCCATTCTAGACGTCCCTTCCCCGGACAATTTCTCACATAATCTTCCCCGAATTCTGATGACCTTCACTTGTCGATTTCCCTACCACAATCACACAGAAAAGAGAAAAGTACAAATAAAAAGAAATAAGATTTAAAATTGAATCTCCCTCAAGACGATTTCTCCATTGAGCGATGTGTGACTATTGCTAACGATCTTTATTTGGTTGCAACCGACCAAATCCTCGAAGTCGTTGTAGTCCTTGGCTCACCGGAGATCTTCATGTGCGAACTGATAGGAGGTGGCTTATGATTAGTCCGATTTATATAGGGTTTTTTGAACTCATCTGGGCTAGTTTTCACGATCTTGCACTTCACTTTTAGTATGTTAACGTTGATATTTCATTTCTTCTATACATCACGCTTAGTGCACCTTTTTTTCCTGTGGGTGCGCAATTACGCATTAATTTACTGGGGGAATGCACATGGTGCTCCCCAGGGATCTTTCCAGTGTTTTGTTGTTTTTTTGTGATGTTGAAGGGTCCTCCTTTACTGTTTTTTTGTTGCTTGCAGGTGGTCAGTTTTCCTCATTTCAAAATTATGATTTGTGGAAAACACACGGTCGTGCGTTTTCTTAGCGCACGGTTACTTCTAATCGTGTGTTTTCTCCATGTTCTTCTGGAGGATTGACCGGCCCGTGTGATTCCTCACACACGGTTTCTTCGGAACCGTGCGCGAAGGAAATGAACGGTTTTATTGTAGCCTTTATTTTAGGCCGTTCTGGGGTTAATCGTGTGTTTTCCTTCACGCACGGGTGGAAGAGCCCGTGCGCGAGTTAAACGCATGATTCCACCTGTTTGCCTGCAATTTGTGCATTTTGTTATTACCCGTGCAATTTCCTTAGCACACGGGCAGAATCCCCCGTGCGTGAGTAAAATGCACGGGTCAATGCTGAAAGTTAATATCGCACGGTGTGCGACCGCCGTGCGTGGCCCATTTTTTGATCTTATTCTATTTAAGCGTAGATTTTTGCAATTTTCGGGGAGCTCGCTTCCAGCCAATCCTTCCATATTTCAAAGGTGAAACTCCGTTGTTCCACCAAGGGGAGGAGATCCGGGCAAGCATTCAATGCCAAACTCAAGCTTGAGCTTCCTCTCGGCCTCCTCCTTCATCGTTGAGCTTTAAGAAGAATATTGACCTAGCTTTCTCCTTCAAGCTAGTAGAAGTTTGTGCAATACTCCACCGGTTCGTGACAGGAAGAAGACAGGCCAATTGGGAGTGAGTGACAGCCTCCTCTACCCCGGATGCATTTGAGGACCGAGCTAGGATGCGGATTGAAAACCCGACGAATCCTACTGTGAATCCTCAACAAGACTTCGGATCCGGTCGATTTCGCACACTTTTTTTCTCTTATTGTTGATAGTTTAGTTAATCTCTTGTATATGTTGAAGTTATTCTTATTTTGATAAAAATATGTATATAATCATGTCTATGTGATTTAATATTTATGTTATTTTCTTGAGGTGCGCCTTCATTTTCCATCATCCACCACATCGTGCCGCACAAGCAATTTCTAGTGGCGTGGTTAGTGAAGAGGTGCTCTCGACCCTCATTCCGTAAGCCTACTCATCCATCCACCCAGCGATTCGGTGCATAGCAGCCCGTGTAGTCTTCTATCCCTCCTAGCCAAGCGATGCATAACGGTAATGCATAGGAGTAGTTCATAGAATTTTGTTTTACTTTTCGGCGACTATCAAAACCCCCCATCATGAACTCTGACCTAAGGACTTCAATCTCAAGTCCTCCCCGATATTAACTCCCCCTTACTGTGTTCCTTGAAGAAATCGATACTTGGGGAAATTTGCCCATTTTATATTACTTGTGCGACCGGTACACTTGTCATTCAACGCATCAGCTTTCTCTTCCTTTGACGGAGACATCGGAACGGTGCCAAGATGTAGCTCCCGAACCCTAGAAATAATTAATGTTTGTCTCAATTCATTCAAGGAATGAGAAAATGAAAGCCTTTTATACGACTTTGAAAAACAGGGTACCGCCGGTGGTATGACTTGCGCCCGGCGGTAGGTCAGTACGCGTCGACGTGATAGCTGTTCTGCGTATTTAGATAAATATTCCAAAAGGATTATTTTCCTATTTTTTGTGGTAGCGCGGCGTGGTACCTAGCTATCACCTTGTGATAGCTCAAGCGTCTCGACGAATCCAACTTGACGATCGTTGAGTGATCTAGAGCTGCGTGGTACGAAGCTAGCGTCGCATCGTAGGTCCCTGAATGCTTGCCCAAAATAAATTGTGAAGCTAGAGCATGCGGTTGAGCTAGAGCTCCGTGGTAGGAACTTGAGCGCCCATTTAAAATCAAGCTACCGCCCGGCAGTAGCGCTTAGCACGCGACGGTAGGTCACAGATTGGAGTTCTTCGCTTCTCTTGAACCTGTAAATCTGCACACTTGATGAGTTGTAATTTTTCAATACTTTATTTAGGTCATTTTAGTTTATTTTCGTTGTTTTTAGTTACTTTTGTTCAATGAAATGTTTTTTTTGTATATTCCTTTGTAACTTAGTTTTATTCTTCTTTCCTAAAAATTTTGCAGAAAAAGTCAAAAAAATCATGTTTTTGGCGTCGTTGCCGGGGAACACAGTCATATGAGTTTTTGCAGAGGGAGATAGGAGATAGAAGCCCTTTTCCATTTGTACATTTCATGTTTATTCTTTGCTTATGTTTTTAAATTTTGTTGCTTATTTTTATTTGTTCCTTTTCTAGTTTTAATTTTTCAACAACAGGCATTCATTTTCTTTTATCTGCTAGTGTATAGTTAATTTTTGCTTAGAATATTTCTGTTGGTTAATTCTTTCTTGTTGCACCATGTTTTCTTATATGAATATCTATTGTAGATGGTGTGGGGATTATAGGCATGGTAGTGATGAGTGCCCCAATGAAGATTGGGAGCAAAATTCTCGTGGTTCAGTGTATGGAGCACCGTCTTCTTATGGTACTTTATACACCATACCTATGTCTTATGGTCAATTCTCTTCCGCACATTCACCTTTTTTTAATTCCTCTTCAGTCCCACTTGTACCAAGGAGTAATGGAAAATGGTGTTTGTTTTGTCGTAGCACCGAGCATACGTTGAAAGATTGCGCAGAATTTCAGCGCCAGTTGGAGGAGGATGATGAGCCAGATATCCGACTCATTCCATCGACCTCTCAAGTGGCTGCCCCTTCTGATTCTGATGATATATTCACAGTACCACCTTTTCTATGGGGGACTGCTTCGGATATACCTATAAGAATTTCTACTACTCGATGTGACAACATTGTGGTGTCGTCTCTCCCCATGCACTCTTCCCCTCTTATTGATTCACCCCCAGAGGAACCCGCACATATTTTCTCTGATGTTGTTGTTCCTCCACTTTCTTCGTAAGAATTTTCTATTCCAGTTTTTAGTGAGTCGGTCGATGATGTTATGCCGAATTGTGATTCAGAGCCTGAGGTTGCACCCATGGGTGATGAGGACGTGATTCTCTTCAATGGAGAGTATTACATCTTGGAACATGATGACACACCCCGATTGGATGATGAGGAGATCCTTTTTGATGAGGAAGTTTTCACTTCCTTTTTGGATGAGGAGGTCTAATCCACAACCGAGGACCTCGAGCTCTCGGATTCCCCTCACCATGACTCATATGACACCGACCATGATCTATGCTTGGATCCTGCTGGGAGTGAGACCGGGACCACTCCCCCTATTTTTGATTATTTTAGTTCTTCATCTTCTTTATTTATTGATCCTCTTTCTATATCTAAGCCTATGCAGATTGAATCTATGCAAGTTCTTCCGGAGGAATTGGAGCTTTCAGCTCCAGTCATCGATGATAGAATCCTATTTTTCGAGGAGGTTGATTCCTCCTCAATTGAGGAAGCTCCATTGATTGCATTCTCCTTCTACCGTCTCCCTGTAGACGATACCTTGTTGGGCATGGATCTATTTTGTGGTGAAATGAGTGAGGACCAGTGATCCTCCTCTTCTTACTTCCTATTTCCTCTGCCTGCGAGGAGCAGGTATGATTATTTGGTCAGAGGGGTAATTGTTTTATCGCTGTATCGGTACCCGCTACTACAACTGAAAATGGAACAGTTACCTATACACTTTCACTTTCATAGGCCCATTAGCTAGATATGCATAGAATTTAATAAGTCGTGCTGGGAGGACAATAACCCCAGTAGTTATCTTATATTTTCTGCATTTTTATTCTTATTACTATTTTAGTTTTAGCATTCCTTTTTGTATATTTTCTTTTGCTTTTGCGGAGCTCACCCCTGCAGGTATTCAAGACAACTTCGTGTTGGCAGGGTTGTGATTCTTCGTATGGCGGTCCTGCTTGTCTTTTTTCAAGCGTCTTCTGGTATGCTCACTAGGGTAGCATTGGGTAACCTCTTCCCTTGGCTCTATCAGATTTTAATTTCATTATTATGTTGTGTAGTTTAGTTTAAGTCTGGGGGATAGACATTAATTATTAACTTTTGCACGCTCACATTTCATGTGCATAATAGAAGCTTTTATCATTTTATTTTTATTATTTCATTGCATCGCACACCACTGCACCCACATGAGCGCGTGCTTAGCTGTTAGCGTGCTGCGAGTTAAACTCCTTTCTTTTTTTGATTAGGGAAAATTATTGTGCTGCATAGGATTGTGAGATGGAGTAAAATGTTGACTCTTGTAGTGCTCCTAGTCAAGTGCTCTCGTCTCGTGTAGAAATTCGAGTAGATTTAATTTTTCTATATGCTTATAGTGTTATATTTTTTCTATTTGCGTAAAGACCCTCTATTCTACTCAAAATGTGTTGAATCTGGTGTGTATCGAACGGTAGTGTAGGGATGTGTGTAGCCATCACTAGACTCATTTTGCACGAGTCAGGAGGAAGGATCATCTTTCTTTGTGGCTAAGAACTTGCCCCAAGCTACTCTCGAAGCATTGGTGCATGGTTAGTCAAGCGTGAGCATGATGTAGGCCATCATTTTGGCCCGGTTGAGCTTTGTACAGTTCCTAACGTCGAATTCTCGCTAAGCCCTGTTGTGTCTACCCCTTCTTTTGCTTCAGCTCCACCATTATTTCACCAAAGCCTCATAGCCGATCGTAGTTGCACACCCAAGTCGAGCTTTAGTGTTTTATATTTTCATGTTGGGGTGTTGATGTGGGGGTATTCATGTGAATTTGTGGAAGTGCTCCAAGGCTTTTATTTGCTGAAACTGTTAAAAGAAAAAAAGATTTGAAAAAAAATATCTATAAAAAAGAAAAGTAAAAAGAAAAGGCATGATTGAAAATCCTATTTGGGATATGATTGTATTTGGAGTAGGCGGTGCACACACCCATATATTAAAAGTTATGACTGGGTCGTGGTGTACCTGCATGTATTTTTGTTAGCGGATGGACTCTTTTAATGATAGCTCATTTGCGTTAGGTGCATAGCCTTCCAGTTTATCGTTGTTTACCACACTATAACCCAAGCCCCACGATTATCCTAAAGTCATGCGGATTCGCGCTTGAGTCAAACTAGTGCCGTGAAGAGAGTGTGAACGGGCAAGCGTATGGTCCTCGACATTGGTGGATTCCTTTGGAGGTTATCCGTAGCCCCGGTCTTTAGCAAAGCTCACCTTAGTGGCCTGCCTACTTTCTTCCTATACGTGACCGGTTGATTTACCGTGATTCCATTTTTGAGTACTAATAAACTTTTGATATGCATTGTGAAAAGTATAAATTATTTTGTATACTTGGAAATTTCTTCTATTATACTTGTACGCGTACGAGAATGCGACTTCGCTTGGTACTCCGTATTGCAATTTCCTTGTTAGCTAAATAATTTTCCCTATATTCATAGATTTTGTTTGCTGGGGACGCGCAAACAGGTAAGTTTGGGGGTGTTATGAGTCCGATATATATAGGGTTTTTCGGACTCATCTGGGCTAGTTTTCACGCTCTTGCACTTCACTTTTAGTATATTAACATTGTATTTCATTTCTTCTGCGCATCACGCTAGTGCACCTTTTTTGCCCGTGGGTGCACAATTGTGCATTCGTTTGCTAGGGGAATGCACATGGTGCTCCCCAGGGCTCTTTCCAGTATTTTGTTATTTTTCTATGTTGCTGGAGAGTCCTCCTTTGTTGTGTTTTTGTTGCTTGTAGATGGTTAGTTTTCCTCATTTCAAAATTCTAATTTGTGGAAAATGCACGGTCGTGCGTTTTCTTAGCGCACGGTTTCTTCTGATCGTGCATTTTCCGCAAGTTATTCTGGAGGATTGACTGGCCCGTATTATTCCTATTGGAGTTATCATGGTGATCTAGAAGTGGTCAGACATGTAATCTCACTGCCAACGCGATATGAGCCTGCAGGGTCGCACATAAGAGCATGTGGAGAAGTTGGAGGATTGACTATGTTGGTAAGGGTTACCAATCACCATACAGAATGGGGGTCAGGCAAACGTTGCCAAGGAGGTTCGTCGAGAATGATTCGTCGAGAATGATTCGTCGAGAATCATTTGTCGGGAATGAGTCGTCGAGTATCGTTGAGTATGACTCGACGACTAAGGCAAATTCGTCGAGAATCGAACTGTTGGATTCCCGATGAATGGTGATACTCGACGATTCCAACTGATGATTCTCGACGATTCTACAGCTGAGTCTCGACGATTTTGCAGATGATTCTCGCCGATTCTGTAAGCTGATTCTCGCCGAACCTAGAGCCGATTCTCGTCGACCGATTCAGAAACGCTATTTTGGGTGGTCTGCGGATAACGACATTTCGAGGTATGTTTATACTTTTGGTATAAATTAGGACTTAGGGTTTTGGGGAAGCTGTGGAATTTCTCCTGTGTCCGAATCGAAGCCGATGGAATTGTTCCACCGTTCTGTCAGTCCGCCGCATCCCGAACCCCGCCCGATGGAAGTGTTCTGCCGCCTCGTTCGCTCCGCCGACCTCCTCCTCTCCGACAATAGTTGTCGGTGCTGCTATTCCTGGAGAGGACCTAGCAGTCCGTGGAAGTGAAAGGTGTAATCGATCTACTTTCCCGATCCTTCGTGCGACAAAGATCGGTGTTCTTCCACTCGTTTGGATTTTTGTAGAGACGTAGACGCTATTCTACGTGGAACTCGCTGCCGACAAGAACTCATACATTGGAGCATCTTCGTTGGGTTGTGACTCAACGCCGCCAAGGTAATTTTACCTAGTTTTTCTTAACTTCTTGATTCAACATTCATGGCCCGATCCCAAATCTCTTTTGGGTTGTTCTTGATTTTACTACTTCCGCTGCGTGCACAAGTGTTGTGCCCACCTCATAGAGAAACCCAACAGTGGTATCAGAGGGAGGTTCGTCCATGATTGTTGTTTTGGAAGTTAGGTTATTTAAGTGCGTGTAAACCTATGGATTTAGAAGTGTTCTAAATATCTAGATTTAATCCTGGATCATCAATTGTTGATGGTTTTTAAAGGGAAATCGGTGGGCCAATAACCCACAGGTTAGGGGCTCTGCCCCTTGGAACCCCATCAGGAACGTCTTGGATTTCATGGTTATTTCTAATTGTTAGAAATTGTTGTCTCCTTAGCAGTAACCGTCCCTCGAGTGGTTAATAAACCCCTGTATTGTTTATGATTTTGAATCCAACAATGAGAGACGAGCTTGTCTACTGCTTTAAGTCGAGTTGCCTTTGCCTTTATCCAATGCATGTAAATCTGAAGATTTGGAAGAGTCCGGATGTTCAGATTTAGCCCTTTCTTCTATCAAATGTTTATAGTACCATGTTGTGCACATAAGGGATGCATGGGGTTTTTAGAAAAAAAATGTTTTTCTATGGATGTGAATATTGATCAAATGTTAATCATGGCTAATTGTTAACCTATAATCAAAAATCCCTTCATCAAATATTAAGTGTTTGGATGCCTTGCGATGGATGACACTCTTCCATCCTCGATCGATGAAGTGTGGCTTTGCCAAAGCAAGGTGCATTAAACTATCATGGTAAGGGTGCGAGCGGATAATTGTGATATCCCACTGCGACATCGAGTCTAACTTAACTAGGGGACATCAAAGGTTGAGTGCCTAGAGGCATAGGGTTGGCATGCACCATATGATGGATACGAATAAGGAGTTATTCACCAACCATACAAGAATTTCATGAGGATTCAATTGGCAAGCGTTGCCTACCTAAATAACCACATCGTGAGAGAAAAGCCAAAGCTGACTCATTGTGTTGGTGAAATATGGATCTTGTCCACTAAGAGGGTAGCTCGCATGAACTCTCCGAATTGATAGTGAGGGCCATCATTTCGAATAAAATAGTTGGAGTTTTAATTTAAGTCCAAATTTAAAATAAATCTTATTTTGAAATTTTGGTACTGATATTATTCTGCATGAATTCTTGTAGAATTCCATGGCAAGTGGTTTACACTCCACTCTGTCTTTGAGAGCCATCCTTGAGAAGGATAAGATCAGTGGGACCAACTACATGGACTGGTAGAGGAACCTGAGAATTGTTCTCAGGAAAGAGCGAAAGCTCTATGTCTTGGAAGAAGAAGCCCCCGAGGTGCCGACCGGGAACTATTCTCATGCTGATAAGGATACTTATAAGAAGTATACTGATGATGCTTTAGACGTCGAATGCCATATGCTTGCCACAATGAACTTTGAGCTTCAGAAGCAACATGAGAATATGGGGTGCAAGGAGATTGACGAGCATCTCAAGAAAATATTTCAAGGGCAGGCTTGTCAAGAGAGGTTCGACGTCACAAAAGCGTTATTTCAGTGCAAGATGGGAGTTCGAGACTCAGTAGGGACTCATGTACTCAAGATGATAGGGTATATAGAGAACCTTGAAAGGCTGGGTTTTCCTCTAAGTCAAGAGTTGGCCACAGATCTGATCCTGCAATCATTGTCGGACAGTTATCAGCAGTTTGTATTGAACTACAACAAGAATGAAATAGACAAGACACTACCCGAGCACCTAGGCATGTTAAGAACTGCCAAGATCAATATGAAGAAGGCCAAGCCTGCCAGCCCCATACTGATGGTGCATAAGGGAAAGGGCAAGGCCAAGGGCTCTAAGAAGACGAGGGTGGGACCTAAGTCACATCTTGAGCCCAAGTCTTATACACTGAAGAAAAATAAGAGCACGGTGAAGGAAGGGAAATGCCACCACTGTTGCAAGGATGGTCATTGGAGGAGGAACCGTCCTTCTTACATTGAGGGTCTGCAGAAAATGAAGGGAGGTATGAATTCCGCTTTGAATATTTACGTTATAGAGATAAACCATTCTGCTCCTTCATCTTGGGTATTGGATACCGGATGTGGTTCTCACATTTGTACAAATGTGCAGGAACTGGAAAGGAGAAGATTGCTGAGTAAAGGGGAGGTAGACCTGCGCGTCGGCAATAGAGCAAGAGTTACTGCTGTAACCATAGGGTTTTACCGTCTTTCTTTGCCCAGTGGGCTTATAATAGAACTAGATAATTGTTATTTCATTCCGGCCATAACTAGAAACATTATATCCATTTCATGCTTGGACATGATTGGATTTTCTTTTATAATTAAGAACAACTGTTGTTCTATATTTAAGAATGGTGTTTGTTATGCTGTAGCCCAATTGTTTAATGGTCTTTATGTTTTGAACTTGGACCATCTGATCTATACAGTAGAAAATAAAAAAAGACTAAGAACAAATTACTCAAACCCTATATATCTCTTGCATTGTCGTTTGGGCCATATAAACGAGAAGCGCATATCTAAGCTCCATAAAGATGGACTTTTAGACTCATTTGATTATGAATCATTTGAGCGATGCGAATCTTGTTTGTTAGGCAAGATGACTAAAGCCCCTTTCACTGGTTATACTGAGATGGCGGAGGATCTCTTGGGTGTTGTACATAGTGATGTATGCGGACCCATGAGCTCCATGGCTAGAGGTGGATATTTCTACTTCGTTACATTTATTGTGATTTCAGTAGATACGGATATGTGTATCTTATGAAGTGCAAATCCGAGACCTTTGAAAATTTCAAAGAGTTCAAGAATGAATTAGAAAACCAGTTGGGTAAAAGGGTTAAAGCACTCCGATCTGATCGAGGTGGCGAATATCTGAGACATGAGTTCCGTGATCATCTAAAAGAGTGTGGTATTGTATAACAGCTCACTCCACCTAGAACACCACAACATAATGGTGTGTTTGAGAGGAGAATCATACTCTGTTAGACATGGTATGTTCGATGATGAGTCATGCAGACTTGCCTGTTTTCTTTTGGAGTTTTGCTTTAGAGACTGCTGCAATGAAACTGAATTGCACTCCAACGAAAATGGTTCTGAAGAAACCATATGAGATATGGACTGGAAAGCGTCCTAGTATGTCGTTCATTAAATTTGGGGTTGTGAGGCATACGTGCAAAGTCAAATGCCTGACAAGCTGGAACCCAAATCAGATAAATGTTATCTGGTTGGATATCGTAAGGAAACGAAAGGGTATTACTTTTACCTACCGTATGAGGGAAAAGAGTTTGTCGCAAGGACTGGCGTCTTCTTTGAAAGGGAATTCTTATCAAGAAAGACTGAAAAGGTAGAACTTGAAGAAGTTCAAGAACCATAAGTAGTGAATGAACCGGAATTGGATTCTGAGAAAGGACTACAAGATGTTGTAGCTAGAGAACCTACTCAAGAAACACAAGTCCTACCTAGATCTGGTAGACCAAGATTTGAGCATGAGAGAAATGGATTTCTTATGTCTCAAATAGGTAATGTGTTGCTTATGGATCATGATGATTAACCAGCAACCTACCAAGAGGCTATGTATGGATCGGACTCCAACAACTGACTTGAGTCTATGAAATCAAAAATGGACTCCATTTACGCAAACCAAGTTTGGAACTTGGTGGAATACCCTGAAGGGGTACGACCCATAGGGTGCAAATGAGTCTTCAAGAAGAAGACCGACATGGATGGGAATGTGCAGACATTCAAAGGGCAACTGGTGGCTAAGGGTTTTAAGCAAATTCATTGTATTGACTATGATGAGACCTTTTCCCATATTGCCATGGGAAAGTCCATAAGGATATTACTTGCTATTGCTGCGCATTATGACTAAGAGATCTGGCAGATGGATGTCGAAACGGCTTTCCTTAATGGAAACCTCATTGAGGAAGTGTACATGACACAACCCGAGGGTTTTGTATCCCCAAATAAAACCACTAAAATATGCTAGCTGAATAGGTCCATCTATGGACTGAAGCCGGCCTCTCGAAGTTGGAATCTTCGTTTTGATGAGAAAATCAAAGAGTTTGGTTTCATCAAGAATGAGGATGATCCTTGTGTTTACAAGAGAATCAGTGGGAGCATTATTGTCTTCCTGATATTGTATGTAGATGACATACTATTAATTGGGAATGACATTCCTACCCTGAAAGTTGTTAAGAACAACGTAGGGAACTTCTTTTCTATGAAGGACCTTGGTGAAGCGACTTATATACTCGGTATTAAGATCTATAGAGATAGATCGAAGATGTTGCTGGGTTTGACCAAGAGTACATACATCGATAAGGTGTTGAAGCGGTTCAACATGCTTGAGTCCAAGAAAGGATTTTTACCCATGTCTCATGGTGTTAATCTCTCTAAGGACCAATGTACAAAATCTTGTGAAGATAAGGACCGCATGAAGTTAATTCCATATGCTTCGGCAATTGGATCAATCATGTATGCAATGTTATATAATCGACCCGATGTCTCCTTTGCTTTGAGCATGACTTGCATGTATCAGTCAGACCCTGGTGAGTGTCACTGGATTGCAGTCAAGAATATCCTGAAGTACTTGAGAAGGACAAAGGATGTGTTCTTGATGTATGGTGGAGAGGAAGAGCTCGTTGTAAGTGTTTACACGGATGCTAGCTTCCAAACTGATTGGGACGATTCAAAGTCTCAGTCAGGGTTTGTGTTTTACCTTAATGGAGGAGCTGTGAGCTGGAAGAGTTCCAAGCAAGAGACAGTTGCTGATTCAAAAACAGAAGCCGAGTATATCGATGCAGCTAACGCAGCAAAGGAGGCTGTAAGGATTAGGAAATTCATCGGCGAGCTTGATGTAGTTCCTAGCATTGTTGGTCCCGTAGTTCTCTACTGTGATAACAATGGTGCAATTGCACAATCTAAGGAACAAAGATCCCATCAGTGCTCCAAGCACATTCTTTGGCGGTTCCATCTTATTTGTGAGATTGTCGAACGAGGAGATGTGAACATTTGCAGAGTACCGATCGAGGAGAATATTGCGGATCCACTGACAAAGCCTCTCACACAGAGAAATCATGATGGTCATACTAGATCAATGGGTATACGGTACCTTAATGATCAACTTTAGTGAGAGTCTTGTGGGTTGCGTGTAAACATATATTCTGTTGGCTATTTATTATTTATTCATATGATGAATTGTGTACCAAGATTTTTCTTTTATGATTAATGGTAAGTTCTCTTATTATGGTTTCTCTATGCGATAGTTAGATGTTAACATAATAAATTCCCTTAGAATGTTCGCTTCCATAGGACATCAAGTACGTGACTTGAATGTGAGAGCCTATGATTTATTTGAAGCTTTATACTTAAAAGGTCCCTAGTCATTGTATCATCATAGAAGCTAATGGTGATGATGATACATTTAGACTAGCATGTGCATTGACTGATGACCTGTTCTCAAGGTCATGATATTGTGATATCAAGTCATCATTTGGGTACTTGTTAATGAACAAGTTGTACTGGAAAGACCCAATCTAAGACTACTTTGTGGATTATTATCTGAATGTGTCACGAGTAGGTCTCATTTGACTATGGTGTTGTGGTCCTTTGACCTGAAGTCACAGCATTCATCAAGTGAGGAAAAGCGTGCTTTGATGTCATCTAAAGACTTCCTTGAGAAAGGTTGATGATAAGGGTGGTTGTTGGGCACGTTACGAATCATTTGGGTGTTTGTGTCTGAGCAGATATGGGATTTATCCTCCTATATGACAGGAGTTGCATCCATGGGCCCCTTGATGGAACTGTACTGAGAAATGCATGGTCATGCTTGGTTGAGTCAATATGTGATATTGGACTCACCATTCTCTGGAAGTCCGTTCTAGATCAAGATACTTGGATTGAGCTATTATGAGGGTGACACGGTCCATGCCTCTAATTCTTTCCGGATGTAAGGGAAAAAGGGACAAAGACAACGCTGGGACATTGTTCATAAGGCTTATGAGTAATGAACTCTTATTGCTTGGGTAGCAATGATGCATTGCTAGATATCGCTCATTGTTTGTAAGGTTTTTGGTTTGGTACTTTCAAGATAAGGTGGGAGACTGTTGGAGTTACCATGGTGATCTAGAAGTGGTCAGACATGTAATCTCACTGCCAACGCGATATGAGCCTGCAGGGTCGCATATAAGAGCATGTGGAGAAGTTGGAGGATTGACTATGTTGGTAAGGGTTACCAATCACCATACAGAATGGGGGTCAGGCAAACGTTGCCAAGGAGGTTCGTCGAGAATGATTCGTCGAGAATCATTCATCGGGAATGAGTCGTCGAGTATGACTCGCCGACTAAGGCAAATTCTTCGAGAATCGAACTGTTGGATTCCCGACGAATGGTGATACTCGACGATTCCAGCTGATGATTCTCGACGATTCTGCAGCTGAGTCTCGACGATTATGCAGATGATTCTCGCAGATTCTGTAAGCTGATTCTCGCCTATTCTGTAAGCTGATTCTCGCCGAACCTAGAGCTGATTCTCGTCGAACGATTCAGAAACCCAATTTTGGGTGGTCTGCGTATAGCAACATTCCTAGGTATGTTTATACTTTGGTATAAATTAGGACTTAGGGTTTTGGGGAAGCTGTGGAATTTCTCTTGTGGCCGAATCAAAGACGACAGAAGTGTTCCGCCATTCTGTCGGTCCGCCGCATCCCGAACCCCGCCCGACGAAAGTTTTCCGCCGCCTCGTTCGCTCCGCCGACCTCCTCCTCTCCGACGATAGTCGTCGATGCAGCTATTCCTTGAGCGGACCTAGCAGTCCGTGGAAGTGCAAGGTTCAGTCGATCTACTTTCCCGATCCTTCGTGCGAGGAAGATCGGTGTTCTTCCGCTCGTGTGGATTTCTACAGAGACGTATACGCTATTCTACATGGAACTCGCCGCCGAAAAGAACTCATACATTGGAGCATCTTCGTTGGGTTGTGACTCAACGCCGCCAAGATAATTTTACCTTATTTTTCTTAACTTCTTGATTCAACATTCATGGCTAGATCCCAAATCTCTTTTGGGTTGTTCTTGATTTTACTACTTCTGCTGCGTGCACAAGTGTTGTGCCCACCTCATAGAGAAACCCAACAATTCCTTCATGCACGGTTTCTTCGGAACCGGTTTTCCTGTAGCTTTTTTTAGGCCGTTCTGTGGTTAATCGTGTGTTTTTCTTCACGCACGAGCGGAAGCGCCCGTGTGCGGGTTAAACGCACGATTACACCTGTTTTCCTGCGATTTGTGCATTTTGTTGTTACCCGTGCAATTTCCTTAGCGCACGAGAAAAATCGCCCGTGCGTGAGTAAAATGCACAGGTCAATTCTTCTTCTTCTTCAGGCGTATTCTGAAAGTTAATATCGCACGGTTTGTGCACGGTCGTACGCAAAACCGTGCATGGCCATTTTTTGATCATATTCTATTTAAGCGCAGATTTCTGCCTTTTTCGGGGAGCTCGCTTCCAGCCATTCCTTCTTCATTTCAAGGGAGAAACTCCGCCGTTCCACCAAGGGGAGGAGATTCAGGCAAGCATTCAACGCCAAACTAAAGCCGGAGCTTCCTCTCGGCCTCCTCCTTCATCATTGAGCTTCAAGAAGAGTGTTGACCTAGCTTTCTCCATCAAGCTAGGAGAAGTTTTTGCCATCCTCCACCGGCTCGTGACATGAATAAGACGGGTCCATCCGCCCAGCGATTCAATGCATAGCAGCTCGTGTAGTCTTCCATCCCGTCTGGCGAAGCGATGCATAGTGTCATTGCATAGGAGTAGGTTATAGTGTTTTGTTTTCCTTTTCTGTGACTATCAAAACCCCCCATCGTTAACTCCGAACTAAGGACTTCAATCTCAAGTCCTCCTCGAAATTAACTCCCCCCATACTGTGTTTCTTAAAGAGATCGATACTTGGGGAAATTTGCCCATTTTATATTACTTGTGCGATCGGTACACTTGCTGTTCAACGCATTAGCTTTCTCTTCTTTTGATGGAGACGTCGAAACGGTGCCAAGATGTAGCTCCCGAACCCTAGAAAGAATTAATGTCTTTGTCAATTCATACAAGGAATGAGAAAGCGAAAGCCTTTTATACGTCTTTGAAAAATAGGCTACCGTTGGTGGTATGACTAGCGCCCGGTGGTAGGTCAGTACGCGTCGACGTGATAACTATTCTGCGTATTTAGAAAAATATTCCAAAAGGATTATTTTCATCTTTTTCATGATAGAGCTGCGCGGTACCCAGCTCTCACCTTTCGATAGCTCAAGGGTCTCGACTAATCCAACTTGATGATCATTGAGTGAGCTAGAGCTGCGCGATAAGAATCTAGCATTGCGTGGTAGGTCTCTGAACGCTTGTCCAAAATAAATTGTGAAGCTAGCGCGTGCGGTAGAGCTAGCGCTCTGCGGTAGGAACCCGAGCGCCCAATTAAAATCAGGCTACCACCGGGCAGTAGCGCTTAGCGCGTGATGGTAGGTCACAGATTGGAGTTCTTCGCTTCTCTTGAACCAGTAAATCTACATACTTGATGAGTTGTAAATTTTTCAATACTTTATTTAGGTAATTTTAGTTTATTTTCGTTGATTTTAGTTACTTTTGTTCAATGAAATGTTTCTTTTTGTATATTCCTTTGTAACTTAGTTTTATTCTTCGTTCCTAAAAATTTTGCAGAAATAGTCAAAAAATCAAAGTACACTCCCGTGACCTCTCTGTCACGCCCGTGTGATGCCAGTCAACACTCAATTCCAGCAGACTCGACACTCGACACTTCCAGTTGACACTCAATGCCAATGACACGCCCGTGACCTTTCCGACATGCCCTTATCAGTCCTGTAGTTTTCAACCTCATTCAAATAGTTGCTGCTGACATCAAATTTATGCAAGGTGTCCAGACACGCCCCCTAGTCACGTACGTGACTAGGGCGTGTAATTTGAAAATTTTGTCTATATATTGAAATTTTCGGTATGACCAAAGGGTTCAGTTTTTTTGGGCCATTTTAGTGTTAGTGGGCTGCCTAAGTGGATTTTCTTGCTATGTAAGGGGATTTTCTCCCCCTCTCTTTAGTGTTTGTTTTAGCTTTTTGTAACCTTCTTTTTAGCTCAATAAAATGTATTAGTTTTTGCCTCCTTGCCTTGTATTGAATTTCATTTGGGTGCCTCATTTGTCTCTTCTTTTCATCCTTTGTTTATCTTTGTTTTTCTCTTTAAAATGGGTGCATGTGTATGAGAATAATTTTAATTTTTATATTTTCATAGTTTTATTTTCCTTAGTTTTTTTGTTTTAGGTTTTCTTATTGCTAGTGTTATGATAAATTTTCTTATCTTATCCCTTAACTTTGTTTAGGTTTAGTCCTTTTTTGTGCTTTTTATTTCATTCTTATGAATATATAAAAGGGTTATAAAAGTGGTTTTTATCTTTTTTTACTTAGGATTTTTTTTTGCTTGTAAAACATTTCGTTCTCTTAAACATTCTTCCATTTTTTTTAGCATTTTTATAAAGTTATAAGAATTAATTTGTAATCGTTTTAATTTTTGTATCACTTAGGTTTTTGCTTTTATTTTGAAAAAAAAATTTCCTACTTTAATTTTTATTTTTTATTTTTATGCAATTTTACCAAGTTCTAAGGGTAGAAATTCAATCGTTTTAATTTTACGATCACATTGTTTTTCTCCTTTATGTGGTGTATGTGAGTGTATGTGTTAGGTTTTTATTGTTTTCCTTTTTTATGTAGAGTGTGTGTGTGTGTGTGTATGAGATAGCTTTTATCGCTTTCATTTTCTGCCTACTCGTTTGAGTAGGACTTGCAATTTCTCGCTTTCATGTCCCGCCGACTTGTTTGAGTAGAACATTAATTTACCGCTTTCATTTCCCGCCTACTCGTTTGAGTAGGACTTGCAATTTTCCCGCCTACTCGTTTGAGTAGGACATGCATTTTCAATTATGTATTTTTCTTTTTTGAAACTTAGTTTTTTTTCATTATTATGGCTTTGATGAGTGTGTGCGTTCTTTGATTAGCTAGCTTTACCTTTTTATAACGGTTTGTTATTTTTATATCTTTTTTTATAACCCTTCAGCGCTTTGTTTTGATCTCACGCCTCACCAAAATCACAAGTTGTGCCCATCCCGATGAGTGGTTAATCGCTCTTAGCCCTCAGTATCGAAGAGCATTGGGATATAAAAATCTTTTTAAATAATTAACGATCCTCTTTTTCTCTTTAATTAAATCACTTAAGGTTTACCCCGGGTATACGACACATAGAACCACATATCATTGTGTGGGCTCTATTTTCGTTATCCATACGCTAGCTAGCCGAGAGGCCTTGTGTATGGATTGATCGCCCTTGGGTAGAAAGAGTTTTCGCACTAAACCTCGTGAGAGGAGGAGCGGAATTATTCCGGATTGGTTCCCCCCTAATAGCGGGTTCTTAGCATAAAGCGGACATTAAGAGGAATCCTTCTCTGAATGAGAGCATGGTCGAATAGTCATAATGTCCAGGTGAGCGATATCCCAAGAGATAGGCGAGCTCATGCTTGAGGAACCTCAATGACCATGTTGCCCCTTTCATTAATTTGAAACCTAGGATCTCTAGTTAACTAAAATTATTTTTTTTCTTAGTCATTTTGATACCAAGCATTATTTCTTCATCAAATTTCTAAGTCTATTTTCGGTTCTTTTAACCGCCCTAGTTAGTTAGTTAATCTGACACCTCTATTTTTGATAAAATAATAGTCCCTCTGGGAGGAGTAGAAATAATCAACCCGCCCCGGGAAATATACGAACTCGATATTCTCCCCGAATATCCTTTATTACTCGCGATAGGTGCACTTGCCTCCTCGCGTTCCCTCCACAAAACACGACCCCTACACTACTAATCAAAAGAAAGGTCGGGCGACGCAGAGGGCCATCAAGTTTTTTGTGCCGTTTTCGGGGACTCACGCGTTGTTATTTCGAATTCCAGAGTTTATTACCATTACCTTTTTTTCTAAAAAATTTAAAAAACTTTTAAAAAAACTCTACTTAAAACCCAAAAAAAAAGAGAAAAGTTAATTATTTAGTATATATTTTAGGGTGTATGACCCGTGGACAACCCTTATAGTCTGAAAATTTCGATTTTGATCCTGAGATCGAAGGCTCCCTTGCGCGTATTCGATCTCACCGTTGGAATCCTTTTTTAGACCCCAAAGAATCCATCAGAGAACCCTCTGCCATAGTTATAGCCGACCCTATCCCAAACATGGCTGAGGAGCATACAATGTCTTATAACGCCCGGCCAAACCTGGATGATACTGGGTCTAGTATCGTTCACCCGTTTATTGTGAACAACTATTTCGAAATAAAATCTAGCATTATTCAAATGATCCAAAACGCTGTGCAGTTTGATGGACTGCTGGATAAGGACCCGAATTTGCATTTCTCTAGTTTTTTTAGAAATCTACGACACTTTTAAAATTAATGGCGTCACTGATGATGCCATTCTCTTACACCTTTTTTTGTTTTTCTTAAAATCCAAAGATAAGGCATGGCTGAATTCCCTCCCGCTAGGATGTATCACCACTTGGTCCGAGCTTGCAGAACGTTCTTAACGAAGTATTTTTCGCCCGCAAAAATTTTAAAGTTGCGGGCGAATATTTCTTCGTTCATGCAGAACGATCCTGAGTCTCTATTTTAGACTTGGGAGAGGTTTAAAGAATTCCTCCGCAGGTGTCCGCACCACGGGTTGCCGGCGAGGCTGCAGGTGATGATGCATATTTTAGCTTAATTTATTAGGGTAAAAATATGTTATTTTCGTTTTAAATCTCTTTCTTTATGTTATTTTTTGCTTCTTTTTATGTAAATATTATAAATAATATTTATTTTCTGTTTTTGCAGGTTTCAGACAATTTCCAGGAAAAAATCCCCTGACACGCCCCCCTGTCACGCCCTCCCCGGGCGTGACTCAGGGTGTGTCACCTGCTCCCAATGTTGAAAGCCGCCAGGTGAATTTCCCGCCAAAAATTCCCTGTCACGCCCCATCGACACGCCCTCCCCGGGCGTGTCACCGGGCGTGACACGGGGCATGTCGCCCTCTGCTCGAAGTCTGCGCCTCCTTCAATGCTTTGTACACAGCTGCACGCAACAGTACTGTCACGCCCCATGTCACGGGCGTGACCTGGGGCGTGACTGCCCCCATGTCCACGTCTGATGGCCCTGCGACTGCTGAATTTGACTTGACACGCCTGTCACGCCCCCCTGTCACGGGCGTGACCTAGGGCGTGACCACCATCGTACCGAAATAATCATCATTCCCGCCAGAATTCAGCTCCCGAGGTCAAATCCGTACCTGGCACGCCCCCTGATACGCCCCCCTAGGGCGTGTCGGAGGGCGTGACCGACCCGAGAAAAAAATCTATAAATAGAGACCCCCCCTCTTCATTTCAAAATGCTTTTGGAGAGAGGGGGAGGTGCTGCCCCTTTAGTTCTTCATCTTTTTTATGCTTTTCTCTCTCTCTCTCCCTCTTTTTGTAATTTTTGTTTAACCCTAGTTTAATCTTAGTTTGTTTTAGCTTTTGTTGTAATCTTTCTCTTGCTTAGTGCTACTCGTAGGGCCAGAATAGGACTCTAATTCATGCACTTGTAATTTCAATTTCATTAGTGTAACTTGTTCCTTTTAATTAATATAAGTGCTCTTCCTATTACTAGTGTTCTTTTTATGCTTTACTACTCATCCCCCACTCCTCCACTCTATTATGATTAACTAATCCTCCTTGTACTCGATCTTGATGATCCGAGGTTAGAGCGATTAAGTTATGAAGCTTTAATTAATCTTTTCTTTTTAGGTTAGGGCCTTGAATTATTCTTGATTAATCACGGGTTGGAGGTATATTTTTGATATATACTCTCCGCCTTTGCTTTCGTTCTGGGCTAGCCGAGAGGCCGATAGAATGAAGTGAGCATTCAAGAGTAAAGGGAGTTGTACGCACCCCTCGAGAGAGGCAGACGTTCAAATCTCCCGGATTGGAGTAAAATCCAGTAGAGGGGTTCATCGCGTAAAGCGAGCTTTAGGCCTCCGATTTAGACGAGAGTCGGTCGGACCTTCTTAAACTCAGTTGGGCACGACTTCGAGAGTAGCGTGTTCAAGCTTTAGGAACCTCCACGGTCAAGGACCTTTACCCTATTAAGTTTAGATTTTTATCGCATTTTCTTAATCGTCTTTAGCCGAGGTGATTCTAGATTCGAGTGCGCCTCTTTATTATTAGCTATAAATCTTTTTATCCTGCAAGTAATTAGTTCTCTTTTCTTTTAGCTTAGTAATTTAATTTCAGTTTTTAGTTTAGTAATTAATAGAAATTCCAATTGATAAAAAAATAGCAATCTCCTTTGAGTAGAAGTAGTCATTACGCCCTAGGGAAATACGACCTTGATACTAATCTTTAGTATCCTATACTATAACCGATAAGGTACGCTTGCCTTTATCGGATATAGAATCGGAGAATATTCTCAACCACCACATCCACTTTGTCTTCTCTTCTCTCTAACCCTCTCTCTCCGCCGTTGCGAATCGTAGTATCAGCAGGTCCAAATCTTTTACAACGGGCTTAACTATCAGACGCATCAAATGATTAACGTGGCTGATGGGGTTACTCTAAATAACAAGACACCTGAGTCTGCCCAAGCTCTTATCAAAGAGATGTCCATGAATGTATACCAGTGGAACTTCCCACGAGGACGACCCAAGTAGGCGACCGACCTCTTCAAAGTGGATGCCACCGCTCACTTAGCCCTTCAAGTTGAAAGGCTGATGAAGCAGGCGGAGGAGATGTCTGCTGCCTCCTCCATGCCACCTTGGGCGACTCCCTCTAACGTCAGCGTAGTCGTAGAGTTCGTAGACTAAATAGGAAATTCGGCTCGACCTTCCTTAGACCCCAACAACAACTGTTATAGTACCAACTATAATCCGGGTTGGAGGAACCACCCCAACTTCTCATGGAGAAACGCGAACAATGCATAGCCCTCGCCTAACTCTTTTGTGCCCGGATTTCTGCCTCCTCCCCTTCTTCTAAAACCCTCCCGAATGGAGGAAAATTTTTCTAGATATTTCGCGTCCAATGAGTCAAATATCCGGAACATCATTGGATCATTAAAAACATAGAACTACAGGATGGATAGCTGGCGTGGATGATGTCCAAGCATGCACTCGGGGCACTGCCGGGGAACACGTAGCCCAACCCTCGGGAAAATATCAATATTATAACCCTCCATAGCGGAAAGGAGGTGGTCGATCTAAAACGGATCGATCTGTAGGTACATATTTCTCCTCCGACCCATCTTCCCCCTTCTTTGGTTACATCAACTTTACAAATTTTAAAAGATAAAATTATTTTAAATCCGCCCTTGTCGTATCCACATAAGTTAAATAGTGAGCGTAAGGACGACCAGTACAAAAAATTTATTTATTATTGCAACAAATTCATATTAATGTTCCCTTCTGCGAGGTAATCTCGCAAATGCCTAAGTATGTAAAATATTTAAAAGAACATCTATCTAATAAAAAAAATTTAGAAAATATTTTGCATATATCTCTCAACGCAGAGTGCTCGGTGGCTCTTATTAATAAATTGACCCAAAAACAAAATGACCCGGGAAGGTTTTCCATCTCGTGCATTTTTGGCGATATATTAGTAAAATACGCTTTTGCAGATTTAGGCGCGAGCATTAATTTGATGAAATGCTCGCTTTTTAATAAATTAGGTTTGGGCACTCCGACCGCTACTAAAATGCGTATCCATCTAGCGAATCGCTCAGTTAAGTTCCCCATCGAGGTAGTGGAGGAAGTTCTTGTCTGAGTTGATAAGTTTATCTTTCTGATAGACTTTGGCATCTTGGACATCGGGGAGGATGCTAATGTACCAATTAACCTTGGTCGACCTTTTCTCGCCACCTCTGGCACATTAATTGAAGTGAGTAACGGTCGTCTCCTCCTTCGGGTAGGAGATGATGAAGTTACTTTCTCTAATAATTCCTCGATGGAAAACTCATCATCGAGCCATGATTTTTGTTATAATTTACATACCTATTTTGGAAACCGTTCTTCTCCTATTTTCGAGTGTATGTTTTTAAACGACGATATTTTCATGCTCAAAAACTTTAATTGCATAGAGGATGACTCTACAAATGTGTCTTTCAAACCATTTGGATTTAAAGACATTAAGATTAAAACCTCATTATAAGAACTTCCATGCCTAGAATTAAAACCTCTACCCAAATCTCTCGAATACATTTTTTTGGGAAAAGATGATACCTTCCCGTTATCATTTCTTCGCATTTCAGTAATTCAGAGATTTCAAATTTATTGGAAGTTTTGCTAAAACATCGCCACGCAATTGCGTGGCAAATTTCTTATTTAATGGGGATTAACCCCTCTTTTTGCACCCATAAGATTTTCCTTAATGATAATTGCCGCAAAACTATTCAGTCACAGCGACATCTTAATCCAAACATGAAATATGTCATTAAAGCTAAAATCATAAAATTATTTGATGCGGGGATTATTTATCCTATTTCAGATAGTGCTTGGGTTTGTCCAGTTCATGTCGTGCCCAAAAAGGGCAGTCTTACTATATTGGAAAATGAGCATAATGAACTAGTCCCAACTCATACTGTTATGGGTTGGCGGGTGTGCATCGATTACAGAAAACTAAATGATACCACCCATAAGGACCATTTCCCACTACCGTTTTTAGACCAAATTCTGGAGCGTTTATCCGATAATCCATATTATTGTTTTCTTAATGGTTAATATGGGTTTTTCCAAATCACCTTTCCCCCGATGACCAAGAGAAAATAACTTTTACCTGCCCGTTTGGCACCTTTGCATATCGAAGGATGCCATTTGGACTATGCAATGCGCCATCAACATTTCAAAGACGTATGTCAGTGATCTTTGGCGAGCTGGTAGGAGACATTATGGAAGTATTTATGGATGACTTCTCTATTTTTGGATGCTCAATCCTAGCCTACCTTCGTAATTTAGATCGTGTCATTCAGCGATGCGAAGACACGCATCTCGTTTTAAGTTGGTAAGAGTTTAACTTTATGGTTCGAGAAGGTTTGGTTCTGGGCCATAAGATTTTGTCTAAGGGTATGGAGGTTGATAAGGCTAAAGTAGAAATTATTGAAAAGCTTCACCCGCCTTCTAACGTAAAATTTACTAGGAGTTTCCTAGTCCACACGGGCTTTTACAAACATTTTATTCAAGATTTTTCTAAGATAATAAAGCCGCTTACTCGCCTGCTGGAAAAGGAATCAAATTTTGTCTTTAGTAGAGAATGCGAGTTCGCTTTTAATTTTATAAAACACAAGTTTGTCAATTCTCCAATTTTAGTGGCGCCCGATTGGTCCCTCCATTGAAGATTTGTGCGATGCCAGTGATATTTCCATAGGTGCTGTTCTTTGCCAACAAATAAACAAATACTTTCACCCCATTTATTACGCTAGCAATACGCTCTTACGCATAAGGAAATTACACGACAACGGAAAGGCAACTTTTAGCCATCATTTTTGCATTCGATAATTTTCGCTCGTATATAACGCTATCTAAAGTTCTCATATTTACAAACCACCCTGCCTGTTGATTGGAGAAAATTGAGAGGAGGATCGCGGGCACCAGCAACTAACGGGTGTTTGTTCTCACAAGCGAGGTGATGAAGAAGGTTGCGGGGATAGAGGAGAGGTTGTTGAGGATTCTGGGAACAACCAGGAAGGTTGATCAGGAACTATCGAGCAGACAGTTACTTTGACGGTTAGCTCTGATGGTTTAGACCGAGAGAGGAGAGGAGTTAAGAAGAATGGGGAGCCGCTAGAAGTGGCAACAGAAGACTTCGCCCGCCGCAGCTTAAATGCCACTTTTGCGACGGGCTTTCCTTTGATTAAAAATCAGACTATAGCTTGAGATTGCACCTTTACATATAAAGCAAAAAAAGGTACAAAGGGGTAAGCTGGCGATTGAGGAAGGAAGATGCTAGAGTTCGTACGGTTTGACCAAAGAGGTCAGCATACCGCACGGTTAGCTGATCCCGCGGCTCGCTTGAGCAAGCCGCGCGGACTGC
Organism: Platanthera zijinensis; assembly: GCA_039513925.1. Classification (NCBI taxonomy): domain Eukaryota; kingdom Viridiplantae; phylum Streptophyta; class Magnoliopsida; order Asparagales; family Orchidaceae; genus Platanthera; species Platanthera zijinensis. The sequence continues at coordinate 186,549 of CM077084.1, forward strand.
GCAATCAGGATTTGAGGACTGCAGAGGTCACGCAGACTAAGAAGTTGAGTCTACAGGGTCTGTTTCCTTCACCTTATTGATTGTGGTCCTTCACTGTGTCCTATGAATGAAAGGTATGGGGGCCTATTTATAGTCCCGAGGAGGTAACGATCTAGGTAAAGTCAACCCGGTAGAGCGATAAGTTAAACGAGTAAACAAGGAATCCGCCTAGTCCCCACCAAGATATGCGGTTAGGGACTTGTCTTCTAGAGCTGATCTGCTGTTGGCAAATTTGTACGAGTCCACCTCTGCTATACTAAGCGAGCTCGTGCTGAGTTATACAAGCTGTGGAGTTGTCTGACTCCTGCATGGAAGAGGCCGGTGCTAGAAAGCTGAGTGGCGGACTACATAGTGAGTCTGCCTCTACTGTAGGGAAGCATGGTGGTGGAAAGAGTTTGCCAATGCAGGCGGACTGAAGGACTGCATAATGAGTCTGCCAAGTCCGTGACGGACGTGATGAGTCTGCCTTTGTTGGAGGCTTGTCACTAGGTGAGGTTGGCGACATGAGAGACTGAAGTAGACTCCGTTGGATGTTTGTGCGGATTGAACGAGTGCTAGAGCAAGTCCACCCTCCTTACCAGACTGAGATAGAGTCTGCGAACTTCAAGCGGTCGAGAGCTGGTCGACTGGGTGACCTGGCGGACTGACGAAGCAGGTCGCCCTCGCTGCCAAAGTCTGCCTCCTATTGGATGGACAGTATTGTCGCCCCTGCTGGGCGACCTAGAGGTTTTCCCCCTTTGTTGGATGACCTGAAGGTAAGTCGCGCCAGCTAGTGGATGACCTGGAGAGTTGTCGCTTTGACGGCGACTTGAAGCACGTTGCTTATTATTGAGTGACCTGGAGGTAGGCCGCCTAGCGATGTGGCAGTTTGCCTTGCTTGTTGTGCAACTTACTGGAGTTATCTGGATAAGACCGTAACTCCCGCCGAGTAAGCGACTACTTGGTGGTCTGGGCGGATAAGAATCTGAGTCCGCCACTTAGTTGGATAGTTCGCATGTCGGGGCAAAGTTTATCACTGTGAAGTTAGTTGATTAAACCGAGCGGCCTGTAGGGGCGGACTGAGGAAGCAGTCCGTAACCCATGTAGAACAAGTGGCCGCTACGCGACCTGGGTAGTCAGATTAGGAAGACCACTCTAGCCGTGCGGCCTGAGCGGACAAAGAAGTCTGTCCGCCCAACCTTAGACCAGCCGCGACCTCCAGGGCGAACCTAGAGCGGGCCGCGACTTGCGAGCTGGCTACCTTGGGAGGGATCGCTGATTTCTGGGATAACATAATCCCCGCACTTTTTTAAGTCTCGAAGGGAACTTCGAAAAAGTTGGAGACACACAAAAATCGTGATCCACCCCTTAGGAAAAGTAGGAGGTTAGGATAGATAGAACCTGATGTCTCTCCTTAGAAGGAGTTTGCTAATTCCTATCTCTTTCCTGCAAATGAAAAGTTAATGCAGACAAAAAGAGGTACATCTTGTGTGTACCTGAGTTGCTTTTGCAAAATGAAGAAGATGTGAATGTCTTCCATTGAGTTCTGCAAAACAAAGATGAGAGAAAAGCACTGAAGAGTGATAATATGCAAGTACCTGAAGGAGGCTTGCAAGCACTTGTTAACTTCTACAAAAGAAGAGTAAGCAGTAGATATGAAGGAAAACTAAGTTGCAATTACCTGGATGGAACTTGCAAGTATCTATTAATCTCTGCAAAAGGAAGAGTGAGTAGTAGATATAGATGAAAACTAAGTCCCAAGTACCTGAAGAGGACTTGCAAATATCTACTAATCTCTGCAAAAGAGGAGTTAGAAGAAGATATGAAATAAAACTAAGTTGTAAGTACCTGAATAGAACTTGCAACAATCTGTTAATCTCTGCAAAAGAATAGTAAGCGGCAGATATGATAGAAAAGTAAGCTGTAAGTACCTGAAGGGAACTTGTAAATGTTGACTGTTGATGTGATAAGATATAATTGGATAGCTGAAGAGATACCCGTCAAACTCTACTATTAATTGAATAGAGATCAAATCGCGATAATGATTGTATCGCAAGATCAAGTTTGATATCTTTAATATACAATCCAGATCAATAAGATGAAACCATCTTGATTTTAATTCAATAGCATGGCTTACCAATAAATAGAAATAGATTCCTTGAATGAATAACAGATGCCAAGAATAAGCATAATCAATCGTCAGCAGATGGAGCTTCATGAAAGGAGAAAAAATAAAATGAGCATAAGCAAGAAGATACTGCAAATCCTTTTGATAGGTTGGACTTAACCTGTTAACCTGTAAGAAGGCAAAAACAAAAAGGTGGGTTGCACCCGAAGATGACAAAAAAAAGACAGGATGCTGCCATAGGTGTTCCCTATGGGCCTTATGCATTGCTTGCCTAAGAAAAATCATCTGGGGTGTAGTCCTATATAGAGCGGGCTGGCCACATTCCCTTAGTAGGGCATAACAGAGAAACAAGCACAGAAAATCCTGAGAAGGAAACGATAGATGCACTGCTCTTATGCATCGGGTTACAAACATCGCTGATCAATTAGACTAGATGCGCCAAGTGGCCTATTGCTTTTCTGTGGAGTGATCAGCGGAGTTGTGGGCCCCTCGAAGGCACGAATTGAGAGTACCATTGAGTATTCGTCCATTACAATCATGAGATGATCGAGGAGGCAAGGCTACACTTGATCGTCATTGCTTGCCCAACAAAGATCATCGTAAATCTAATGTATCCTTAGCAAAGTGCAGAAGAGCTAACACATGGGACCTCCCTTGATACACTCATTGTGTTAGATACCGGCTAGGATTCGAAGTCCCGTAATCCTCCGCACGAGAGTTGAAAGGCCCCCACTACACATACGCAAACACTCCTCACTATATGTGGTCATTGTGGTCTTACGCCGTAGTCCAACCTTGATGGGGCCCTAAGCAAGACTCGGCGATATTTCGGTGGTTCAGTGATCTCTTTGGCAAAGAGATAATATAGGAGAAAGCACTCCATAAAGGGAAAAGTGTTAGTATGAGATCTCTGACGTAAAATCTATTGCAATGAATGAAAGAACACTTAGAAGTGTTTTAAAAGAGAATGTTTGAAGAGTAAAGTAGAAACAAACTATCATGATCACAAGGAGCTACTAGAACTGCGATGTCCGCTTCCAGCATAGAATAATCTTCCAAGGGAGCCCTCGTCATTGGCATCAATGGTGTTGTCGATGATGAGGTTAGGAACATTGTTGATTTGATTCACTCCCTTTGAGCAGCAAGGAATGTCTTCTACTTCTTTGCCTTTTGAAGTTGACAGATTAGAGTGGTCATCCTTCGGGAATAGATTGCGCATCTTACCCAGTCTTAAGATCTTTTGTACCAGTTGATGAAGCTCTCGACAATTTTTAGTCAAATGCCCACTTTCTTTGTGAAACTCCTAAAACGGATCTGAATCTTTTGATCTTTGATCTATCGACTGGTAAGGCCTTTTGAAATTAGCCCTACCCTTCATGATTTGGCTCACTTCTTGCATGGCCTCCCCTAGTTCGAACTCTAGAAAGTCATCATCTTACTGTTGATGAACCGAAGCCGTTTGCGGAGCTGGGGGTGACAATAGTAATGATTGATCTCGGGCACAATCCTAGCCTAGGAAGGGGTGTCAATGACGTTGAAATCTTCTTCCCTTCCTTGAGTAGGATGGAAAATATTTCCAAGGAGACCTCTAAGGTTTCTTATAAGTAGAATGATCTTTCTCTGCTACAAGCCTGGAGATGAAGCTGGGATTGCTTTTCTCACCGCGAATATAAGACTTGGCTAAGCCAATCAAATCTTGATATGTCCTTAGCGCTTGTACATTAGCCTCAAACTTAAGCGGCCCTTCATGAAGACTAGGAATAAGAGCCACTGGATGCATTTCTTGATCGACGATCTCAATGTCCAAGATTTCTTTCTAAAAATGATCAACAAAATGAGACCAAGTCTCATTCTCTTGTTGCTTGATCTGAAAGAGGGCTTCTAGATCGCCCTTCCTCTTTGTAGAGGTAGAAAATCTAAGCAGAAACTCTAGTGCATCAACGGTTGTTTCAAAGAGTTTGCAATTGGTAGCATCTGAAAGGGTCTTGAGAGCTACGGCTGATTCAAAAGCTTGAAGGTGCTTCATTGGATCAGTCTCTCTAGTGTAAATTGGCAACCGCGGCTCTCTGAAGTTAACTAGAGTTTGTTCATGCCGAACATACTCTGAAAATGGTGGCGTCTCTTCTTTCTCTCCTACAATATAAGGAAAAAAGGGAGCATAAGTTATAGCTATAAAAGGAGCAGGATGATAGAAGTGAAAATCTGCTGCGGGAGGAGTGATGAGTACAATTATATATGTCCTTTTACTATCATATTTGCAATCATGTCCACTATTATATACCTCCAATCGTTAAAATTGTGCGAAAATAGTTAAGAATCTAAATTATAATGAATAGAAGAGCACAGTATGTAGTTTCCTTTATTTCCTGTATTAAGCTATTTATTTATTCATTCATCTTCTTAATGCAGGTATTAGAAATCCTTGAAACAAAAAGTCTTGGAGAAAACAGGGGAGTTCACGGATCTAAACAACTGATGATAGGACTGGAATTTTTTACACACAGGTAGGCACACGCCCGTATCAATACCCGTGTCCTTATCGGGAAAGATCAGAAGGCTTGGAAGAAAAGACAGAGCACCACACGGGTAGGCACACGCCCGTATCACTACCCGTGTCCTTTTCGGGAAAAATTACAGACCTGCTGCCAACCAAGCCGTGTGTAAAGAACACGAAGAACAACACAACCGTGTTCCAAGACGTGTTAGATGACATGGCCCACGACCAGACACATCTTATCTTGTTAAACCGTCTTTGAACCGTCCAAACGGCGTGTGACACGGCCGTGTTGGAACCCGTGTTAGTCCCTGTTTGCAAGGAGACTATAAAAACCTATAGGAAAAATAGAATAGAGACTTTTGTATTGAAGAACTTGGAGAATTTCTGGAGGATGAAAGTGGAGCATTCGGCGGAGGGGAAATCGAAGGAGATAATCCGTATGGTTTTAATCTTCATGTATCTCTTTTAATATTCGCCTTCTCATAGTGGATCTAACTTTATTTTTTACATTTTGCATGAGATTTATTTTTATGAAATAATTTGGTAATAATGTATGTTGTTTTTACTTCAGATTTGTGGTATTTTATTCGTATGTATGCTTTCTTACAAAGAGATTGATATTAGATTTGAAATTAGAACTTTTTTTTTTGAATCCCAAACTTCTAGATTGAGAAATTGGATGTTTGTGATGATGTTCATACGTTCATATTCTGATGTTCTTTCTCTTTGAATTTCAAATTTCATGATCGAGAGATATGTTGCTTGGATAATGGTAATACGGATAATTGGACTCATGGTATCTTAGAGATAGGATTTCATGAATTTATGTATTAGAAAGAATTCTTATTATGAATATAAATTTGGGTGTTGTGAATTGTTCGAGAGAAAATTCGATAAATGTTTAACCCTTACAATACACGAATTTGATAATCTTATTATTACGTGATTACATAGAATTTGATTAATGAGTGATAATTCTCATGTGATTACTCTTAGAATATCTGCTTTTTACTTTCCTAAATACTCCAATGTAACTTTACCAAGTAGTCCTAGTTAGGTTAATTTAGGATAACAATCAATTTTAATTATATAGGTACAATAATAGAGTGAGAGTGAGTACGAATACTTGAAAAGACCCTGTGGAATATGACACGAGATATTGATTTCTCATATACTATGATTGATAGGTGCACTTGCTTGAGATTAAAATCAATCTAGTTTATGTCTATCAACATTGTTTTTACATAAAGCAAAAATATCGCATCAAGTTTTTGGCGCCGTTGCCGGGGATCATTTTCAATATTTTGAAAGCTAAACTTAATTAATCTACCAATTTTTGTTTACTAACTTATAACTGTAAATTTGTTTATTGCTTAATTTTATCACTCAATCTCTATTTTATAGTCTGTTAGTCTATGACCAGGGGAGAAATTTTGGGTTAGAACCATTTCATCCTGAACCAGAATGGATTATTCATAAAACTGGCAAAGGGACTTGGGAACTGATAACACAATTAATTCAAACGGACTTTCAGAAGAGGAAACAATTTACTTAGGAGATCATAATCCAGATATCATGGCAAATACGAACGAGCAAACCATGTCTGACATTGTCAGACTTAATCTCTAGGGTACTGGGTCAAGCATCGTTAGACCACTAATCGTCGCAAACAATTTCGTGTTGAAGTCGAGTATTATTTAGATGGTTCAACAGTATGTCCAATATGATGGCCTACAAGATGAAGATCCCAACACACACTTAGCCGGATTCTTGGAGATATGTAATACATTTAATATCAATGGCGTTACCAATGATCCTATTCGATTGAGGTTATTTCTTTTCTCACTAAGGCACAAGGCGAAGCAGTGGTTAAACTCATTACCAAGAGGGTCGATTACTATATGGGATATGATGGTTGAGAAGTTCTTAATGAAGTATTTTCAACCGACGAAGACTGCAAAGCTAAGGAATGGCATTTCTATGAATGTTCAACTAGAATCTGAATCGTTGTATGACATATAGGAACAATTCAAGGATCTGTTAAGGAAGTGTCCCAATCATGCATTACCTTCCTGGCTTCAGATTCAGACCTTCTACAATGGTCTCAATCCAGCCACTAAATAGATGATCGATGAAGCTAGTGGAGGCACCTTGAACAATAAGACACCTGAAGTGGCTTAATAGTTAATACAAGGCATGGCAATTAACAACTATCAATGGACTACCATGAGACCAAATCCTAATAACCCTGCAGGAATGCATGAAGTGGATGCCATCACTGCTTTAGCTATTCAAGTGGACAAGCTTCATCAGAAGATGGAAAACCTATCTTTAGCATCACCCTCCATGGTACCTCAATAATGGGACCATTATTTTAGTGGAATGCCTTATTGTGAACCTCAAGTGCAAGAACATGTTGACTATATGGGCAACAATACCAAACCTCCTTTCAACCAAGCAAACATCCCATATAGTTCTACATACAATCCTGGATGGAGGATCCACCCCAATTTCTCTTGGAGGGACAAGGAAATCAAGGCAAGCAACCTGTGTTTGGAAAACCACAACAACCGGAGCAAAGGAAGCCATCATTAGAAGATGTACTCACCAAGTTCATGCAAACTACTATTGTAGCTTTCCGGAATCAAGAAGGCTCGATTCGAATTTTGGATAATCAGTTAGGTCAGATTTCAAGGATGATATCTGAAAGGCAACAAGGAACACTTCCGGGTAATACTGAAACAAACTCGAAGGAACATGCAAAAGCAATCCAATTGAGGAGTGGAAATGAATTAAAAGACCAAAGGATTACAAAGGAAGCACCCCAAGAGGAGTCTAGTGGCAAAGGACATAACGAGATGAATTCAAAGGCAATGGAGTATCAACCAACAATACTGTATCCAGCGAAGCTGAATAAGGAGCGCATGGATGCTTAATACGGTAAGTCCTTAACTATGTTTAAACAATTACATGTTTATTTACCTTTTTCTGAAGTCATTCAAATGCAAAAGTATGCGAAATTTTTAAAGGATTTGATTTAAAATTAAATGAAAATAGAAGAATTATCTTTAGTAACACTTAGTGAAGAATGTTTCGCTATTTTACAAAACAAATTACCACAAAAACTTAAGGATACCGGTTCATTTTCACTTCCATGTTTAATCGGTGATTTACAAGTGAATAAAGCTTTAGCGGATTTAGGAGCTAGTATAAACCTAATGCCTTATAAACTATATTTGAAACTAGGTCTAGGAGAACTTAGCCCTACTAGAATGAGTATTCAACTAGCAGATTGGTCGATTAAGTATCCTAGAGGAATAGTAGAGGACGTATAGGTTAAGGTAGATAAGTTTATATTCCCCGCCGATTTTGTTATTCTAGATATGCATGAAAATATCGAAGTGCCACTCATACTAGTTCGTCCATTTTTAGCCACATCTAGAGCTCTTATTGACGTTTTTGATGGTAAATTAGTTTTGTGAGTTGGGGAAGATGAATTTATTTTTCAAAATGACAATACAATGAAGCAATCCTTGGAAAATGACTTATATAATTTTATTACTTCTAAAAATTCTTACTTATATTATAAGGATCCTTTGGAAATTTGCATCACTAACTATTATCTAGAAGAAGAAAAAAGTGAAGATATTGTTGAACATTTATATTTTCTAGATAACTCCGTTTCGATGAATATGAAGACTGAGTATAGTTTGATTACACAAGGAGATCTTGAAGATCTTAAGAATAATAATAAGGATCCACCGATAGTAGAACAAAAAAAATTATCGGATCATCTTGAGTATGTATTCTTAGGATATAATTCTTCTTACCCAGTTATTATTTCTTCTAATCTTTCTAAAACTGAAAAAGCTAAATTAATAATTATGCTTATGAAATGTAAAGGTGCTATAGTGTGGCAAATATTAGATATAAAAGGTATCAACCCTAGTTTTTGAACTCACAAAATCCTTTTCGAAGAAAACTATAAGTCCTCTATTCAACCGCAATGTAGGCTAAATCCAAATATGAAAGAGGTAGTGAAAGCTGATATTGTTAAGCTACTAGATGCTGGAATTATATACCCTATTTTAGACAGTTCATGGGTTAGTCCTGTACAAGTCGTTCGTAAGAAGGGTGGTCTAACAGCAGTAGAAAATGATAAGAATGAATTAATTCCAATGCGAAGAGTAACAGGTTGGTGTGTCTGTATTTATTATTGGAAGTTAAACGATTCCACTAGGAGAGACCATTTCCCTCTACCATTTATTGATCAAATATTAGAACGATTATCAGTCCATTCTTATTATTGTTTTCTAGATGGACTTTCTGGTTATTTTCAAATCCCTATAGAACTAGAAGACCATAAGAAAATAACATTCACTTGCACATTTGGTACCTTTGCCTATAAACGCATGCCATTTGGTTTATTTAATGCACCCGCCACTTTCCAAAGGTTCATGTTAGCAATATTTGATGAGTATGTTGAAGATATTATGGAAGTGTTTATGGATGATTTCTCTGTGTTTGGTGATTCTTTTGATTTGTGTTTGAAGAATTTAGAAAAAGTTCTGAGGAGGTGTGAGGAAACAAAACTAGTACTTAGTTGGGAGAAGTGCCATTTCATGGTGTAAGAAGGGTTAGTACTTGGCCATAAGATCTCAAGCCAAGGAATTCAAGTAGATAGCGCGAAGATTGAAACCATAGAAAAGTTGCAACTACCAACCTCCGTTAAGGCAGTGAGAATATTTTTAGGTCATGCTAGATTCCATCGTCGGTTCATTAAAGACTTCTTTAAAATAACTAAACCACTTACTAAGCTTTTAGAGAAAGACAAGCCTTTTATTTTTAATCAAGAGTGTCTACAAGCTTTTGAGTTCTTAAAAGAAAGATTAATTAATTCTCCTATTATGATCGCACCTAATTTTACTAAACCTTTTGAGATCATGTGTGACACTAGCAGTTTTGCTATAAGTGTTGTTTAAGGTCAACGACAAAACAAACACTTTCACCCTATATATTATGCTAGCAAAACACTTAATAACGCACAGGAGAATTATACAACTACAAAAAAAGAACTCCTAGCAGTGGTATTTGCCTTCGATAAGTTTAGATCCTATTTTACATTGTCTAAGGTGGTAGTATACACAGATCACTCTACCCTAAGATATTTACTAGCCAAGGCAAAAGCCAAACCTCATTTAATCCGTTGGGTTTTTTTATTGCAAGAATTTTATTTGGAAATTAGGAATAAACGAGGAGCAAAAATCTTACGGAAGATCATCCCCCACATTTAGAAAATCCACTATGCACAATATTATATGAGTCTGAGATTAGTGAGACATTTCCGGAGGAATCGTTATTTGCATTATCTACAAATATAAATACTGATTATCTGTGGTTTGCCGATTATACAAACAATCTTGTGGCTAAGGTCCTTCCAAAAGAATTTTCATATCAGAAGAAAAAGAAATTTTTCGCTGACTTGAAATATTACTTCTGGGAGGACCACTATCTTTTTTGGATATGTGCAGATTCCATTTTACGTAGATGTGTATCAGCGGATGAGGGCTGGAAAATCCTGGAGCAGTGTCATTCAGGCCCTACAAGTGGTCACTTTGGAGCAAACTGCTCAACTAAAAAGGTTCTTGATTCCGTATTTTGTTGGCCCCTTCTATTCAAGGATGCCCAAAGGTGTGTGATTTCATGTGATTCTTGTCAAAAATCTTATAATATCTCTAAATTACATGAAATGCCACAAAAATTAATTCTTGAATATGAAGTGTTTGATGTGTGGGGGATTGACTTTATGGGACCATTTCTAATTTCTTATGGGAATAAATATATTTTGGTAGTTGTATATTATGTATCGAAGTGGGTAGAGGCTCAATCTCTCCCTACTAATTATAGTAGAGTTGTAATTCAATTTCTAAAATCCTTATTTGCACGATTTGACACAGCACGTGCCCTTATTAGCGATAGGGGTACGCATTTTTGTAATCAATAGTTAGATAAAGTATTACAAAAATACGGGGTCACACATAGGATAGCCACTCTTTACCATCCACAAACTAGCAATCAGGTTGAAGTTTCGAATAGAGAACTTAAAAGAATCATAAAAAATCAATAGAAGGGAATAGGAAACAACGGTCTAAGAAATTAAACGATTGCTTGTGGGCATATAGGACCGCCTACAAAACACCCATAGGGACCACCCCTTTTAGATTAGTCTATGGTAAATCATGTCATCTGCTTATAGAATTAGAACATAAATTGTATTGGGCAATACGCTCTTTAACTTTTGACACCAATTCAATAGGGGAGAAACGAAAACTTTAGCTTAACGAATTAGATGAGTTGAGAACCATGGCTTATGAAAACTCCCAGATATATAAGGAGAACACTAAATTATTACATGACTGTCACCTTCGCAAACCCAAGACATTCCAAAAAGGTGACCAAGTCCTCCTTTTCAATTCCCGATTTCGTTTATTCCCAAGGAAGTTAAGGTCTAAATGGTTCATACCCTTCCAGGTCAAAGAAGTTTTTTCATATGGCACCATCGAGCAAACCCACCCTAAAAAGGGAGATTTTAAATTTAACGGGCACCGATTAAAACTCTATTATGGTGGGTTTCCTCAATACTTCGCTCGCCAAGAATCATGCATCCAGCTAGACTAGGATAAAGTGTTATGTAGTAATTTTTCTTAGTTTATAAATTTTTTGACAAAATTCTAGTAAAATATTAATATAAAAATATTACAAAATCCACTTAGGAGTAAATTCTAATTCAGAGGAGGACACGGGTAGACACATGCCCGTGTGTCATGTCGTGTTCATACACATTTCCTTTAGCCCAGCCGTGTTTGATTTAAAATGAGTAGGAGTCATTTTTCCCGAGCACAACACGGTTGGACACACGGCCGTATTCCAGACCATGTTCGTAACACAATTTCTCACCCAATCGTGTTCAATAGGAAACCTGAAGTAGGAAAGAGTCATCCCGAGAACCACACGGGTTGACACCCACCCATGTGCGTTATCATGTCTAAATAGATCAACTTTTCCCACAATCATCCAGGGAAGGACACGGGTTAACACACACCCGTGTTGGTAACCGTGCGCCAAATTCTCAGATCGACGATTTCCTCATCCCGAGAAGGACACGGCTACCTACCCAGCCATGTGTTGAGCCGTATGCAGATTCTGCGCTCGACGATGCACTGTGATCGAGAAGGACACGTGTCGATACATGCCCGTATTGTTGACCATGTCCGCCTGGCATGCTATTTTCCCATCAGTTTGACCACACGTCTTTTCTAAGCCCGTGTTCCATGTGGTTAAAGATTCCTCAACACGGGTCCACACACTCTCGTTTGGTAACCCGTGTTCGACATATTATATAAGGCTGTGTCATCTTCTTCCTCTCCACTTCCTGGTTTCATCCCTACCTTCCAGCACTCTCTTCTACACAAAATCATCGAGCTCTTACCTTCAATATTCGCAGATTCACCTCCTCTCTTCGTGATATATCCTGCTAGGTAAAATTTTTTTGGATTATGTTATTATTTTTCAACTTCTTCTTCTTCTCCACTCTCTTCTCCTTCTTCTTGTTCTCATATTCTCATTTATTTCTTTCCTTATTTTTCTTCCTCTTCTTCCTTATTCATTTCTTTAAAATCTTTCCGCTTAGCTGCAGATCTTCTCAACGGGATGTGAGCAAGGGGGACGTCGTCATCGCCCGAATATCCAAGATTTATCTACGGAAAGACGTGATGCTGCTGCGCCACAGGAGTTTACAGATCTGGAGCACATTAACCGTTATAATCGCCTCAAGTCCAAAAAAATTCAAGACATTCGTACTATTGACTGGAGCGTAATAGAGGAGATTCATTTAGCCGCAGACGTTCGCGAGTTATTTTCTATAACAGGGTGGGAACAATATTGTGGTATTGTGGAGTTAGGATTTAAGGATCTAACATTAGAGTTCATGTCCTCCTTCTACCTAAACCTAAGGCCGACTTTCACTAAGCATACCAACACGCAAGAGGGGGTCATTTCATTTCGAGTAGTGGGTACTACGTATACCCTTTATCTTCTACAGTTCACGCAAAATTTAGGGGTTTATGAGGACTCTTTTCTTTATATTGCCGCTTACCCCTACCTCCACTTTGATCTCCCTTCACATGATCACGCCGCCAATATTTGGTCTCGGCTTACTTTCGATCTATCTCCCTATAAGGCCAAGAGGTATAAGGCCTCAAAATTGATTTCTCTCGTACTCTATTACATACATCATCTGCTGAGTCACACATTGAGTGGCCAAGCAGAATGTAAGACCCCCCCCCCCTTTTTTTACTTTTTAAAACCCGGGGTCTTAGGCCCAGAATCGCCGCTTTGCGGTGACACCTTCACGTCCTGAAGGGTCATCACCACAAGGCATCGATTCTGCCGGCCAAATTCGATCACAGAAAGGTAGCACAACAATTGAAGTAAGAGCAAGTCCACTTAAAGTAAATCACATATATAGAATAAAATCTTCACGAAGGGAGTGTCCACAGAATAATAATAATCATAGTACTATAAATGAGGGCTTATGCCCGGTACATCATGTCCTCAATACAATCTCTCATGCGGAAGCAAAAACAGAAACTACTCAGGGTCGAGACTTATGGTCCCGGCTGTATGAACTCCGGAGCTAGACTGCCCCATCTCCAAGCGCACCGTTCTCTGGGGCTGCTCCTCCATGCTGGGCTCCGCGATCCCCTAAATGATGCGGTTCGAAAACCGTTAGTCATAAAGACTAAGCCCTATCATCCCCTACCCCTTCCCACATGGCTCCTAGGTACCGAGCGGAGAGGAAGAAAGGGAAGGACATGAAGGTGGAGATTTAATCAAGAAACAGATGGCAGCGAAACTAATCTAGCAATTCTATAATAAATATGTCAATAACAGAAAGTACGAAAAGTAACCTTAACTTATTTGCGGAAACGCATAAGCCAAGGGTTCTTCTGCAAGGCTCCCATCGTATAGAGTGTCCCATACCACTTATACGTTGGGTTGTCGGTTATCAAACAGCAGCATATATATATAGAATTTAACCTTAATTTATAAACTTGCCCACACAAGCTTATAGACCAAGGGGTTGTTTTGCAGGTCCTAATATATAAGCATCCCATACCACTTATACTTTAGGTGTCAGGGTTAAATGAATCAATTATGCTATGACATGCAAGTGAGTATGATGAAACATGCAAGTGCAACTCACACACCTGACTCTATGAACACAGACCTTTAGTTCCCCCTTTCGGAGCCGTTACCTCCCAGGATACCTCCGTAGTGGCAGAAGGAAGCGGTGGGTCGGGCCTCGCCCACCTCTAAACCAGTAAAGCACTATCGGTCAGACCTATCGTACGCCTCAACGCTTGGTGCACTAAGCGGACGCCTGCGTACTCTTGCCGGCTGGCGCACCGGACTTCTGTTGGCGAAGTGCTAACCACACTTGCCGAGTCAGCGTATTAGCGTCGGTGCATCGACCCTCCAATACCGAAGACCAACCACCTTAATTTTTCTTTCCTTTTATTCACATGCAAGTTTAACCGTGATCAAACAAAAACCGAGCCGAAGCTCCCCGGACCAAAATGTCCGTCTCTTAGCCAATCGATCTGAAGCTCCCCGGACCATTCCGTCCGTCTCTTAGCCAATCGAGCCGACGCTCCCAACAATCTCCCCTTGCAAAGAGTGTTTGTGAAATGTGAGATCCTAATTACTATGTTACTTTTTTTAGTTTGTTATTATAGTTTACGTTAACCCAGGACTGCCCCCGGTATTCCCTGTGAAGGGCTCTCAAAGGGCACTAGGAACTATGATGGTAGCTGAAGCCCATCATTCCCTTTCGCAAGGCACTTATTGTTATTGGTTGAATCCATTACCCATTACCTTCTTGTGTTACGATATACTAACCTAGTGTGATTTTTACTCTTCCTTTCCTCGGGGAAGACGATCTTTCGTCGAACCCGAATACCCCTAGAATATAGCCAAACCACTGCTCACAACTCTTCCTATCCCTCTATAGTGAAATCATCCACACCAATCCACCAAACCAAAACGACAACTCCAACAACTATCCCGGATCATGTCCTATTGCTATTTAGCAATTTGCTACATGCAGACCAACCTAGGCTATATGTCGAACCGAATAGGGGACAATCCAAATAATCATCCAAGTGCCCTAAGTTATTTACTGGAGGTTTATCATGACACAAATAGACTAAATCCAGAAAATAATAATTTTCCTGAATATTTTGATATTTTAATTAATTTTCTTAAGGGTTCCAAGAGCTACCATTCTGTCATGAAGTGCACTTTTAAATTAGTATAAGACTTCATAAAATCATGATAAATTTTAAAGAGCAAATCAACAGTAAATCCAAGACATGTGAATTTTTAAAATAGTTTAGGCCCCAAAATCATAATTTAGCATATAAGGTTCATAATACCTATTTTAAGAATCAAAGGCCAGAAATATTGTTCCAAAAATTATAGCAAAAATCCATTATAATAATCATGGCCTAAAACACTCTAGGAGGATTCTCACAATTTTCTAGTGAACAGTAACTCCTAATTTAATTTTACATTGTTAATTCCAAGCTCTTGGGTTATTGAAGTTAGTACTGTAAATAATTACCTAAAAATTATGAGAAAATTCCAGGACTCACATATTGATATAAAACACCCACTAACAAGATTTCATAATTTTCATAATAATACTAAGCTCCACATCTATTTCTGATCAAAATTCATAGTTCATAGTTTTATGAATGAAGTAGCTAAAATAATCAGATAAAACTCCCAGGAAAAATATAGGAGGTATAACATGTTATAAGATGCCCTAATCCAAGATTTCATAACATTCCAGTGAACATAAATTCCAGAATCATCAAAGTAAATATCTAGGGCACAACTAGGGTTGTGAATAAAGTACTATTTAAATTAACCCAAAAATTTCAACAAAATTATATTATGGCCATTTAGACCAGAACATCACTCTGCCCAAATTTCATTTGATTAGAAGTTCAATTGACAGCATAATAATTAAAAATAAGTTGGTGCCCTAAACTAGGGTTAGAGTTTTGAGGGGGTTAAAGGATTTCAAATTCAGTGAAACTTCATCCATAGGACCATATACTCTCTATGATCTTCCCCACCAAATTTCAGGTCATTCCAAAGTCATTTGACATATGACCAACAAACCCTAAAAATCCCATAAAATGGTCTACCCTAGAGTCCTAGGGATACCCTGCTCCAAAGCACTCCAAAATCCATTGGATGGTGTGTCATACCATGAAGAGTCAGTGACCAAAGTTTCAGTCTCTGTTGAGGTGGTTTGGCCACTCAAAACTCTAATGGGGTGTTTTGACCTAATAACCCCTATGTGGGTCAACCTAGGGTTGGATAAAAGCCTAATCAAAACATCTCAAAATGAGATGAAATTTTTACCAGAGCCTTGGCATGCCTTCTAAGACTACCCACCCAAATTTGGGGGAATTTTTAGGTGTTTATAACACCTAATTAATTTATAGATGGTTTATTAAATATTTCTAAAAACTATATAAAAATATTCTCCAAAAAATCCCATTTTTACACAGGCCCTAAATATAGCTAAGTTAGACCTCCTGCCAAAATTTCAGCTCATTTGGACAAGGGATGAAATGTGGGCATCCATTTGAATTTCAGGATAGCCCTAGGTATAGGTCCCACCAAATTAAGTGTTGTGGTCAAACCACTTACCCAAATGGGTTCAAACAAATTTTAAATTACAATAGACTTCAAGGGCTACAAAATATATGTTGATCAGTTTCCTTGTAGAGGGTCCTAGCTATTTTTAATATTTAAATAACAACAGCCCAGTAAACTGGACAGAAAATGAAATAATAGGATTTAATTAAAAACCAGATCCAGCACGGATCTTGAAGCAAATCATGTGGCTCTTGGTCATCTTCTTCCTCCACCCAAGGGCCACGATCAGCCCGACCTGGAGCTCTTCCAAACTCATTTCCCGACCACCCGGCCACCTCCCTGGCCGGCCACCACCGCCACCACCTTCGTTGCGGTGGGGGCTATTGCCGGGCGGCGGCACGGCCGCCGGTGTGGTGGTTTCCGGCGATCCCATAATGTTGAAAGTCCATGAAAATCCATGGAAATTTCAGAAAATTTCTTCTCCGATCGGGCTCAATTGAGCCCGATTTCTCTCCTAAAATATCTAAGGATCTAGCCCACGAAGAGAGGAGTAGAGGAGGACCTTTAGCCGTGCTTGCCGAAGGGTTTGGTGGTGGTGCGCCATGGCCGACGGTGGAGTCTTCCGATGCTCTACAATGCTACAGCGAACTCTCTCGTTTTCTTCAGTGGGATGGTGGAAACGAATTCTCTTGGCCTAGGGAAGCTTTTAAAAGGGTGAAATGGGGGAGAGGAAGGGTCATGCCTTCAAACCATTATTGGCCATTAAAGGTGAATTTCGGCCATGGGGAAAACCCCTTGAAATTCAACTCCCCTTGGTCCCAATTCATTTGGAAACTCCTAAAAACTGATAGGGGAGATGAATACTAATTAGTTGGTGATGAAAGGAGGGGTGATTCACCTTCCCCACCATGAATGATATTCTTTTTCTCACTTTCTCTCTCTTCCTTATTGGAGGATTTTAATTCAGCTACTTTGGTCGCTGGCCATGGCTTTCCAAAACATCAAAACTGATGAGGGAGAATATATTCAGCCCTTGGAGTCAATTGGAGAGGCCTTTGGTCTCCCTTGGCCATGAATGTCCTCCTTTAAACCACTTTCTCTCTCCTCCATTAAAGGGTAAAATGGAGTTTTCTCTCTCCTAGTCATCAAGGCCGAATATGTTCATCTCCCTAGCCTATTGGCAGCCCATAACCCATATGAATAATAATAATTAGGTTAGCCCAAGTGGGGGAAATGGGTTTGAGCTTGGGTTAGCCCATTTAGGGTAATTTGACCTATTTCAAGGATTGAGTCGACCTTGGTCAAATTGACAATTTGGGTTGACCCCAATGGGTCCTTGGTGACCCATTGGCCTCCCCTAATGTCTATGTAGGGTTGGGTAGGGTTGACTTGGCACCTTGGAGGTCACTTGACCCTTAGTAAGGGCACTTTGACCACTTTGGGGCTAGAGTTGACTTGGGTCAACTCAGGCTCTAGAGTTGACTCCAATGGATCCTTGGTGACCCATTGACATCACTTTAGGTCTAGGAAGACCTGAGCAAGGTTGGTTGGGCACATTAGAGGCCAACTTCCCTTTGTTAGGGCATCTTGCCCAATTTAGGCCTATGGTGGTCCTAGGTCAAATTGGTCACTTTGGGTTGACGCTAATGGACCCTGAAGGCTCTAGTGGACCCTCTAAAAGGTTAGTGGTATTGTGGTGGGGTCATGGAGTCATGGTGAAGCCCTAAGGTCAAACCCTAGGTTTGGTGATGTGGTTGTGTCATAGGCAGACCAAGGTGATTCTCACCCTGGGCCTTTGATTACCTGACCCTTTTTAGCTCCCTAGGGCTTTATCATGTCTTGGTCATGACCAAAACCACTCTTAGGGGTCTGGTTGGAAATGGGATGTTACACAGAAAGCTATAATGTCCTAAGTAGGCAGGATATATTGTATCTCTATTGTATGTCATCGCACCACAACATCCATTTGGGGTATATGTTAACACAGTTCATTCTTCACCAGGCCGATAACTCAATACAAGAGTCTATTTGTGTAGCACCCTACATTACGCGCCTGGCTAAGAAAATGAACATCTTTTCATCCCTTCCCCTGATGACCGTGGTAGCGAAGACTGTTCCTATAACGATGGCATCACTTCGCTCTCTCCTCCTTGTCACCGCCCGTCAGGGTTAGGGTAGACCTGTTTACTCCATAGAGAGGTGTGGCCCTCAGTTTGCTCCCAATGATGATGATTACGACAATGTCAATCATGATCTCGATGAGCCTCTGATTCCTCCGGCACAGTTAACTTATACTCAGGGAGAGCCTTCTGCCCCTCCTCCTCGATCGTGCTCTCAGTATTGCGCGATTTCCATCACTTTTATGAGACCTAGCTCTCACCATGCTTACAACGTATCAAGGATTCATAGAAGCAGACAGAGGATGTCATACTTCAGATTAGGGATCACTTGGGGATCTCCAGTCCATGACCGACAGCTCCCGAATCCTCTCACCTCCCCAACGATCCTTTGGATTCTGCTGCCCCAGCATATTATTTTTGATTTCTCAGTATTTTTTTTATATATTTGATTATATAACATTCAGATATTCTATGCTTTGCTTTCCTGTACTCATCTATGAAGTAACTTGAAGGTGACTCTTTTATTATTGATAGTCAATTCTTTACATATTGGTGTCTTTATTTTCTCAATTTTTTACGTTGCATTGAGTACATTGCAAATTTTAAGTCTGGGGGTGGATGTAGTTCAATTCTAATATTTTAGTGCTGGACATGATTACATTTGGTTAATTTTTTTTTCCAACATCGTACACAATGTTGTTAAAAATCCCTAATAAAACTATTTTTACTTTTTAAGCTTTCATTAATTCACTTATTTAGGATTATAACTAGATAATTTACGTTCGCACACTAATTAAAATGAATTAACGGTAGACTCATTGAGTGTACAAATTTTTTGATTAGTAATTATGTATATAAATTCATTAGTTTAATTTTCTCTATATAACTTATTTTTAGTATTAGTCCTCTATATTATTAACTAACAATCACTCTATTTTCGAAAATATAATTATCTATAATAAAGCGAGTTGATGAGTGTAACATTTTGATAATTTTGTATTAGAGACTCAAAATGATGAATACCCTTTATTGGTCTCCAGAACTTGCCCCTAGCGACCCTCAACACATTCACAAAAGTTAATTAGTTAGGGCGAAAATGACTTAGGCCTCCCTTTGGATAGCTTGAGCCTTGCAATCCCAAAACCCTAAGAAGTATACACTTGCGCACCAAATTTGAAATTAATCCATATGCCTTTTGATACTCTACTACTAAAGTTTACCAAGGCCCAAAATCCTTACCTATTAGCAAATCTATCATTGAGACCTTCTTGAAATGAGTTAGTTCATAGTGATATGTGGCCTGAGTGCGTGGACACTTACACTAACTTGAAATGATCCCTACTATGGACCCTTGAATAAAAAAAAACTAACAAAAAAGAGCAATCCCTACTATGGACCCTTGGATAATAAAAACTAACAAAAATAAAGAGTATCCATCAGAAGAAAGAAAGAAAATAATGTGGGAAGTATAATAATTGTGATGTTTGGGGGTGCTTTTATAATATTTATGTATGTTTGGGTAATTACACTGCAAGAGGCTCAATCATTATCTACGTGTGATATGAACCATCGAATATATCTTTGATTACCGCACCTATAATCTTCTATCCTAAGCTAAAAGGTTACACCATAATACATGTCCTAAGGATCCAACCTTACTAATTCTAACTAGTGCTGTGAAGAGGGTGTGAAAAGGCAAGCTTATGACTATCAATATTGATACTTATAAATTTTGAAACACTAATGCCTATCTTATTTAGATTGTTATTTTCTCCTCACATTTATGGATGATTGTAATCCTATTTCAAAGAAAGAGTGAAATATATATGGGAGGAATTTTAAGATAAAGTTATATTTAGAAAAGTCTACTATACCATTTCCTATGCAATTACAACATCAAATTTCTCTATAAATTCATAGTATTCAGCTGCAGAAGAAAAATTACCTATCGGTATTCCAAAATTTTAAATTAGTTTGCTTAGGGACAAGCAAACACTTAAGTCTCGGGGTATTTGATGAGTACAATTATATATGTCTTTTTACTATCATATTTGTAATCATGTCCACTATTATATAACTCCAATCGTTATAATTGTGCGAAAATAGTTAGGAATTTGAATTATCATGAATAGAAGAGCACCGTATGGAGTTTTCTTTTATTTCCTGTATTAAGCTATTTATTTATTCATTCATCTTCTTAATGCAGGTATTGGAAATCCATGGAACTAAAAGTCTTGGAGAAAACAGAGGAGTTCACGGATCCAACACAACTGATGACAGGACTGCAATTGTGCACACATGGGTAGGCACACGCCCGTATCACTACCTGTATCCTTATCGGGAAAGATCAGAAGGCTTGGAAGAAAAGATAAAGCACCACACAGGTAGGCACACGCCCGTGTCACTACTCGTGTCCTTTTCGGGAAAAATTACAGACCTGCTACCAACTAAGCCATGTGCGAAGAACACGGAGAACAACACAGCCGTATTCCAAGCGGTGTCAGATGACACGGCCCACGACCAGACACATCTTCTCGTATTTAACCGCCTTTGAACCGTCCACACAGCTTGAGAAAAGGCCGTGTTGGAACCCATGTTCGACCCTGTTTGCAAGGAGACTATAGAAACCTGTAGGAAAACTAGAATAGAGACTTTTGGATTGAAGAACTTGGAGAATTTCTGGAGGACGAAATTATGGCATTCGACGGAGGGGAGATCAAAGGAGATAATCCGTATGGTTTTAATCTTCATGTATCTCTTTTACTCTTCCCCTTCTCTTAGTGGATCTAACTTTATTTTTTACATTTCACATGAGATTTATTTTTATGAAACAATTCGGTAATCATGTATGTTGTTTTTTACTTCAGATTTGTGGTATTTTATTCGTATGTATGCTTTCTAACAAAGAGATTGATATTAGATTTTAAAATAGAACTTGTTTTATTTGAATCCCAAACTTCTAGATTGAGAAATTGGATGTTTGTGATGATGTTTATACGTTCATATTCTGATGTTCTTTTTCTTTGTATTTCAAATTGCATGATCGAGAGATATATTGCTTGGATAATGGTAATACGGAAAATTGGACTCATGGTATCTTATAGATAGGATTTCATGAATTTATATATTAGATAGGGTTCTTATTATAAATGTAAATTTGAGTGTTTTGAATTGTTTGAGAGAAAATTTAGTCAACTTAAGTTTAGGTTTTGAATTGCTCGATAGTGAATTCGATAAATGTTTAACCCTTACAATACACGAATTTGATAATATATTATTATGTGATTATATAGAATTTGATTAATGTGTGATTATTCACATGTGATTACTCTTAGATAATCTGCTTTTTTACTTTCCTTAATACTCCAATGTATCTTCACTAAGTAGTCCTAGTTAGGTTAATTTAGGATTACAATCAATTTTAATTATATTGGTATGATAATGGAGTGAGAGTGAGTACGAGTACTTGAAAAGGCCCTGTGAAATACGACACGAGATATAGATTTCTCCTATACTAGGATTGATAGGTGCACTTGCCTGAGATTAAAATCAATCTAGTTTATGCATATCCGCATAGTGTTTACATAGAGCAAAAATATCGCATAAAGGAGCAAAGGTTGGACCTGAAGAGTAGGGATGAATTCCCTGAAAGTTTAGAAATCTTGCTGGACTTCATCAGGCAGCTTCTCGAAAGAAGTTTTGACGAGTAGCAAACTCATCATTTTGAGATCATAAAGGAGCTGCAGGCCATTACGGAAAGGTTAGTGTGTAAGCAGGAGGATAAACCAGCGGATGTGGATAAGCTTGCTCATTCTCCAGTCTGGGTGTTGGATTAACTGGAGGAATTGGTGCGGCTGTAGATTGAAATCCTAATGGCTGCGTGATAGAAGCTATAGTATGGTTGATTGCCGGAAACAATTGGGCGGTTTCCCATCGCATTTCTTCAAGGCTTCCCAGAGAGGATCTTCACTAGGACTTGAAGGAGAAAGGTTCTCGGCTGGTTGATGGTCTGACATGAGTAACCGCATATTTCACTGTCTATTCGAGATCTGAAGGTTGTGTGTTAACTGTTGATGGGAGAAAATAGAGAGGAGGATCGTGGGCACCAACAGCTAACGGCTGTATGGTCTCACAAGCGAGGTGTAGAAGAAGGTTGCGGGGATAGAGGAGAGGTTGTTGAGGATGCTAGGAATAGCCGGGAAGGTTAATCAGGAACTGTCGAGCAGACGATTACTTTGATGGTTAGCTCTAATGGTTGAGACAGAGAGAGAAGAGGAGTTGAGAAGAAGAGGGGACCGCTAGCAGTGCAACATCTGACTTCTCCCTCAGCCGCTTAAATGCCACTCTTGCGATGGGCTTTCCTTTGATTAAGAATCAGATTATAGCTTGAGATTGTACCTTTATATAGAAAGAAAAATAAAAGATACAAAGGGGGGAAGCTTGCGGCTAAGGAAGGAAGATGCCAGAGGCCGCGCGGTTCGACTAGAGAGGTCGGCAGACCGCGCGGTTAGCTAATCCCGCAGCTCGCTTGAGCATGCGGAGCGGACTGCGCGATCAGGAAGTGTGGACTGCAGAGTTCGCGCGGACTGAGAAGTGAAGTCCGCAGGGTCTGATGCCTTGACCTTTTCGACGGTTGTCCTTCCATGTGTCCCATGAATGAGAGGTAAGAGGACTATTTATAGGCCGGAGGAGGTAACAGTCTTTTAAACGTCACCTTCGATAGAGTGATAAGTTGAATGACTAAAGAAGGAGTCCGCCAAGTCCGCACCATGCTGTGTGTAACATCCCATTTCCAACTAGACCCCTAAGAGTGATTTTGTCATGGCAAAACCCTAGAAAGCCCAAGGAAGAGCCAAGTGAACCTGGTAGTGTGAGTAGGGCCACTGTGGTCTGCACTTAGCAGATCCCTGAACCTTGATTTAAAAGTGATCATGAGGCTTCACTAAGACTCCAAGACCCCACCCATACCCTCATAGACCTAGTGAGAGGTCAATGGGTCACCAAAGACCCATGGAGGGCATTCAACAGACCCAAGTTGACCAAAGTCAACTATAACCCTATCTAGGTCAAATTGACCTACACAGGGGTCCATTTCAGTCCATTAGCCAAATATACCCCACCAATACCCTTATAACCCTAGGAAGAGGTCAATGGGTCACTAAGGACGCATGGAGAGCAGTCAATGGGGCTAAGTTGACCAAAGTCAACTATAGCCCTAATTGGGTCAAATTGACCTACACAAGGGTCAATTGCAGTCCCTTAGCCCAATAGACACCACCTCTACCCTCATAAGCCTAGTGAGAGGCCAATAGGTCACCAAGGACCCATTGGGACCAATCAAAGGGGCTAGTTTGACCAAAGTCAACCCTTAACCTAAAATGGTCAAAATGCCCTAGTTAAGGGCCAAGTGACCTTCAAGGGCCAATACAACCCCACCATGACCCTAGGGGAGGCTAATGGGTCACCAAGGACCTATTAAGGAAATATCAAGGATCAAATTGACCTAGGTGGGCCCTAGTCCCACTTTGGGTCAAGTTAGCCCAAATGGGCTAACTCAAGCTCAAGCCTATTTCATTAGGGCTAACCTTGACCCAAGTGGCCAAAGAGATTGGTAGGCTGACATGTGACATGTAGGAGCCCAAATTTCAGGCTTGATGACTAGGAGAGAGAAAATCATCCATGGAGGAGAGAGAAAGAGAAGGAAGAGAAGGAAGGAGGACTTTGTGCTCCTCCTCCCCCCTCCCCAACCTCCCCATTCATTTCAGAAGGACAAGGGGGAGTCCAACAGCTTTTTTTGACTGGCTGGAGCAAGCTCCACCACCTCCACCACCCCTAGCCGCCAACCTTGACTTTGCCAAAAATGGCACATGCCATTTCAGCCACCTAACACCTCCCCTCACCACTTTAAAAGCTCCCCTAGACTCCAAGGAGAATTCCCCACATTTTTCCTGAAGCAGCCAAGCCCTTTCCTGCATCTTTGAGCAATCCGACCACCACCGGCCACCACCATGCCAATCCGACGATCCTCCCGACTTCAGGCCGCCAAACAGGTTCTCCTCCACTCCTTGACTCATGGACAGATCTTAGAAATCGATAGGTCCAAGGTTCGGGCTCAATTTAGCCCGATCCAAATCAAAAAAATCACGATTTTTCCATGAATTTGAGGTTGTCGGGTTCGCCGGAATAGGGCTTCCCGGCGGCCGTGCCGCCGCCTGGAGGTAGCCCCGACCACCACGAAGGTGTCGGCGGCGGTGGCAGGCCGGGGAGGTGGCCGGAGCGACGGCGGCAGCCGCTGGAAGTCGGCCCAGGCGGGAGGAATCCTGGCCGTCGGCTGGAGGAAGGAGATGACCAGATGCCGTCAGTTATGCGCCAAGATTCGTGCTGTATAATAATTAAACTATGGAATATATAGTTTGAATCATTTCATTTCTGTCACAGTTTTTACATTTATTGGTTTTAATTATTAAAAATAGCTGGAGCCATTTTCAGAGAAAATGTTCAACATCAAAATTGTAGCCCTATGGATCTACTGTCTGACAAAATTGGTTTGAACCAATTTGGGTGACTGATCTGACCAGGGCACCCATTTTGGTGGGGTCTATACAAATGAGTAGGCAGACATTAAACTAGCTGCCCACTCTTCTTCCTTGGTCCAAATATGCTGAAATTTTGGCAGGGACTCACCCTACCCTATACCTAGACCCTGCCCAAAAATGGGAATTTTTGGGAATAATTTTCCTATAGTTTTTGTAAATAATTTAATTATGCTAGGGTAAATTAAATTAGGGGTCAAATGAAGTCCAAATTCAACCAAATTTTGGTGGGATGGTTATGAGGTCAATATAGACCTCTGGTTAAAATTTCATTAAGTTTGAAGTTGATTTGAATATGATTCAAGCAAACCCTAGCCTTGCCCTAAGAAGGGTATTTTGGTCCAAAAAGTAATTTTGGCTTTTAGTGACCTATTCACCTCAACAGAGGCTCAAATTTTGTACACTAGTTTGGGATGACAAGATACATCTCCCAAAGGAAATTTGGGGGCAGTGGAGTTGGTTTGGCCCAAGCTCCTAGGTCAAACCCTAAGGAAGGGCTTTTGTACCTTGTGAAGGGCATATGGCCAAATCACCTTGTATGGCCATGAAATTTTGTATGGATAGAGTTTTGGTAACTATAACCCTCTGGTAAAATTGTTAGGACATTTTGGAAGGTTTAGGACCCTAAAATCCCTAACCCTAGTTTAGGGCACAAATATCCTAGGGTTGAAATGGGCTAGCTAAACACCTCAAACTAAGATGAAACTTTGGTAGATTGTTCTTAAGGACATTATGGGCCTCTGGTATTTTAATGGGGAATTTTGGGTCAATAATTATAGCACATCATTTGTAACACAAGAAAGGCTTAAATTAAGTAAATAATTTATTATGCTACTTCTGACCATTTAGAGGTCATCAAATTTTGGCAGAGGATGTTTAAAAGCATATAGAGTTTATATAAATTTTATAAGAATTTTTGGACAAGTATATGAGGTAGTTAGTTCACAAATTGTCATGTGATGGAATTATTCAAAAATTCATTTAGGCCCATTTACAAATAAATAAATTATGAAATTTGGCCCAAACCATGTATATGACATTAGATTCATAATTGAAATTTCCCTGAATTTTTGGAAGCAATATAGTATTTTATATTTATTAAATGAATTTCCAAGGATTTAAATGAATATTTGATTTAAAGATAAAGCTTTACTGAAAAGAAATATATATTTTGGAAGATAGGTTATATCATTATTCTGAGTAACATATAAAATTTGTAGAATGATGCCTTGAATGAAAATAGTACTTCATGTTCATTTTTGGAAATTTTAGACATTAAAATAATTAAATAAATTATCAAATAAGTAAGGAAAATTTTGGAACTCTGGATTTAGAACTTAAAGGTCATAATGAACCTCCATTAATTATTATAGGAGTGTAGGATGATTATTTTATATACATCCCATTTTACATGAAGATTGACTTGGTGGTCTGCATTTAGCAATTTTGGATCTAGTTTGTTTAAATCATTTTGAGCAATTTACTTACTGTATAATTATGAAATTTGGCCAATGATGTTTTTAGGTCAGTATCTACCTTGGAAAATTAATTAAGAATTTTTGGATGAATATTTATTGCACTTACTTCAATAATAAAAGGAAAAAGGATATATTCTCAAAATTTGATCAGTGTCATTTGAATACTTGAAAAATTGTCATATCTTGGATTTATTGTTAAATGATTATTTAGAATTTATCATGAATTTATGAATCTGTATACCTCTCTGAAAAGTGCACATCATGCTCAATGGGTAGCCCTTAGAAGCTTTACGGGAATTTAAATAAATATCAGAATAATTGGAAAAATGATAATCTTTTGGATTTAGTATATTTTCATCATGATAAGTCTCCAGTAAATAATTCAGGGCATTCGGATGATTATTTAGAATACCCCCTATCTGGTTCAACGTATCGTCTAAATTGGTGTGCATATAGCAAAGTTGCTGAATTGGAATAAGACAAGGTCAGGGATAGTTATTGGAGTTAGGCCCCTTTTGTTGTGGATGATTTCCCAATAGAAAGAAAAGAAGAGTAGTGAGAGTGGGTTGGCTAGTGTTAGGTGGTGCGCATGATCGACGAAAAATCGTCCTTCTCGTAGTAATTAGAAAGAGTCAAAACTTCGTAAACATACAGTAAATAGTAAACTTAGGGTTTCACACTTTCCCACCCAGTGTCCCGGGAGATAGTATGGGTTACTTGGGCAATAAGCCCAGTAGTTGTGATGGTAGTCCGGGGAGCTTCGGCTCGGTGGTAGATTATGACGGACGGGTTAGTCCGGGGAGCTTCGGCTCGGTGGTAGATTATGACGGACGGGATAGTCCGGGGAGCTTCGGCTCGGTGGTAGATTATGACGGACGGGTTAGTCCGGGGAGCTTCGGCTCGGTTGTAGATTGTGACGGACGGGATTGTCCGGGAAGATTCGGCTCGGTTATTTATTGGACTCATAACTATTGCATGTGCATAAAAGGTATAAGGTGGTGGGTCTCCGATATTGGGGAGTTCGTTGCACTGACACCAATATCGTTGATTCGGCAGGTGTGTTTTTACACTTCGCCAACAGAAGTCCGGTGCGCCAGCCGGCAAGAGTACGCAGACGTCCGCTTAGTGCACCAAGCGTTGAGGCGTACGATAGGTCAGACCGGTAGTGCAAATACTGGTTTTGAGGTGGGCGAGGCCCAACCCACCGCTTCCGTCTGCCACTACGGAGGTATCCTGGGAGGTAACGGCTCTGAAAGGGGGAACTAAAGGTCTGTGTACACAGAGTCGAGTGGGTGAGTTGCACTTGCATGTTCACATCATGGCATAAATGAATTTCATAGCATAACCATTGCATAAAACCCGACACCTAATGTATAAGCGGTATGGGACGCTCTATACATTAGGCCTTGCAAAACGACCCCTTTGGCCTATAAGTTCGTGTGAGCGTGCTTATAAGTCAAGGTTCTCTTTCAATATTATAAGCCTGCTAATAGAACCGACACCCTATCGTATAAATCGGTATGGGACTTTTTATACGATAGGAGCCCTGCAAAAGATCCTTTAGCTTATGTGTACCCACATAAGTTAAGGTTACTTATTTAATTTTGTATATATATTATCATGCATACACTGTTAGTTTAGTTCCGCTACCATCTGGAATTTGACTATTCTCCACCTTCACGTCCTTCCCTTTCCTTCTCCCCGCTCGGTGCTTAGGAGCCATGGGGGAAGGGGTGGGGGACGATAGGACTTAGTCTTTTAGACTAACGGTTTTCGAACCACATCATTTAGGGGACCACGGAGCCCAGCATGGAGGAGCAGCCCCGGAGGTCGGCACGTTTGGAGATCGGACAGTCTAGCACTGGAGTCCAGACAGCAGGGACAGTGAGTCCCGAACTATAGTAGTTGTATTAGTTTGCTTCCGCGATGAGTGAATTGTAGTGAGGATTTGATGTACTGGGCATAAGCCCGTGATTTTATTATATGTACTATCTGTGGACACTCCCTTCGTGGAGTTTAATTTTCTTATATGTGATAATTCTGTGGACTACCTGGTATACTTATGCTACAGTAGAGATCGAATTGGTCGGCAGAATCGGCGTCTTATAGTGACGACCTTCCCGGGTGCGAAGGTATCACCGCAAGGCGGCGGTTCTGGGCCTAAGACCCCGGTGTCGAAAAAGAAAAAAAAGGGGGTCTTACACTGTGCGGTTAGGGACTTATCTTCTAGAGCTGATCTACTGTTGGTTAACTGGGATGAGTCCGCCTCTGCTGTACTAAGCGAGCCCGCGCCGAGCTATGTAAGCTGAGGAGTTGTTTGCCTCTTATTGGGAAGAGGTTGGTGCTGGAAAGCTGAGTGGCAGACTACATAGTGAGTTTGCCTCTTCTGTTGGGAAGCGTGCTGGTGGAAAGGGTTTACCAAAGCAGGCGGACTGAAGGACTGTATAACGAGTCTGCCCAGTCCACGACAGATGTGATTAGTCAGCCTTTGATGCAGGCTTTTTAATGGGTGAGGTTGGCCACCTGGAAGACTGAAGTAGAGTCCTCTGGATGTTTGTGCGGATTGACAGAGAGATGGAGCATGTCCACGCTCGTTGGGCGGACTGAGCTAAATTCTATGAACTACAAGCGGTTGAGAGCTAGTCGACTGGGCGATCTAGCGGACTGGCGAAGCTGGTCTCCCCCACTGCTGAAGTCTACTTCCTATTGGATGGACAGTGTTTCTGCCCCTACTGGGTGGCCTAGAGGTTATTGCACTTTTTCGGATGACCTAAAGACAGGTCGTGCCTGCTGGTGGACGACCTTGACAGTTGTCGCTTGCCCGGCGACCTGAAGCTCATTTCTTATTATTGAGCGACCTCGAGGAAGTTCATTTGGCGATGTGGCGGTTTACCTTGCTTATTGTGCAACTTGCTGGAGTGGGCTGTAGAAGACAATGACTCCTGCCGAGTAAGCAGCTACCTGGCGGTCTAGGCGGATAAGAATCTAAGTCCGCCACTTAGTTGGATAGTTCGCATGTCGGGGCAAAGTAAATCACTATGCAGTTAGCTGATCAAATCGCGCAGCCTGTAGTGGCGAACTGAGGAAGCAGTCTGCAGCCCCTACAGAACAAGCGGCCTCTGTGCGAACTGGGCGGTCAGACCGCGGAGAACGCCCTAGCCGTATGGCCTGAGCAGACCACGAAGTCTGTCCACCCACCCTTACACCGGTCGCAACTTCCTGGGCGAACCTAGAGCAGGCCGTGACTTACAAGCTGGCTACCTTGGGAGGGATCACCGATTTTTGGGTTAACACTGCCTTAATATATTTATTAGCTAAAACAGATGCCAAGCCCCTCCTTATTCGATGAGTCCTCCTCTTACAAGAATTTAATTTGGAGATCCGGGATAAGAAGGGAGCGAAAAATTTAGCCGCTGATCACCTCTCCCGTTTAGAAAATTTGGGTGTGAAAGCGCTCGTCGAATCTTACATAAATGACATATTCCCCGAGGAATGCCTCCTAGCCATAAATACTATTTCATCTTCCCCACCCCTGTTCGCAGATTTCGCAAACTATTTAGTTGGACGACTGTTCCCAAAAGACTTTTTAAGCAACCAAAAGAAGAAATTCTTTTCTGACTTGAAAAAATTCTTTTGGGGGGACCCTTTTCTTTTTCGTATCTACGCGGACTAGGAGGCCCAAAGATGTGTCGTGGGTGTGGGGTACACGCAAATACTTAGGCACTACCACGGGGGTCCGGGTGGTTGGCATTATCAAGCTAACCGGACTGCACGGAAGCTGATATAGGTGGGCTTCTTTTGGCCCACTCTTTTCAAAGACGCTCACAATTTTGTGCACTCCTACAATAGGTTCTAGCAGTCGGGTAACATCTCTCATCGCGACGAGATGCCCCAAAATTTGTTTTTAGAGTGCAAAGTCTTCGATTTGTCGGGCATAGATTTTTTTTTCCCCTACCTCCATCTTTTAAAAATAATTATATTTTAGTGGTGGTCCACTACGTATCGAGGTTGGCGGAAGTGTAATATCTCCCCAAAAATGATGCGCAAGTCATCAGTACCTTTCTTAAAAAATTATTTTCTCTCTTCGACACGGCTCAAGCTAATGTAAGTGATTGGGGAGCACATTTCGGTAACGCCCAAATGGATAAGACGTTAGTTAAATATAGAGTCACACACAAACTTGCCACCCCCTACCACCTGCAAACAAGTGGCCAAGTTGAGGTAGTAAATCGAGAGATTAAGCGTATATTAGAAAAACACATTTCACTTAATGGGAAAGATTGGTCTGTCAAACTCGACGAAGCGTTGTGGGCGTATCGTACAACATTCAAAACCACAATTAATTGTACGTCATATCGATTAGTTTATGGCAAAGTGTGTCATCTCCCCGTAGAACTAGAACATCGCGCTCTTTTGGCTTTAAAACTCGTAAATCTCGACCCTAACTTAGCTGCTCAAAATAGAAAACATCCACTAAACTATCTTGATGAATGGCGTTCAAACGCTTATGAGAGCAATAATTTATATAAGGAGCTTTCTAAGTTTTATCAAGATCAAAAATTCAAGCCCCAAAATATTTTTTCTTCGGGCGATCTTGTCCTTCTTTATAATTCACATCTTAGGCTTTTTTCGGGTAAACTAAAATCACGATGGTCCAGCCCCTTCAAAGTTGAAAAGCTTTGGCCATATGGGACCGTACTCATCTCCCACTCAGAAAAAGGCTCGTTCAAAGTAAACGGTCATCATTTAAAATTATATATAGCGGGCGATCCTGTGGGCGGTAATATCAAAACCATAACCCTCCTCGAAATATAAACCCGCCAAAATAGTCAAGCTATACAACTATAAACAAAGCGCTCTTGGGAGGCACCCCATGTTTATCTTTTTCGCTATTTATTTATTTATTTTTCCTTTGGTATTTTGTTCTTAACAATGCAGGGTTTCTAGACGGGGCTCCCAAAACAAGTTTCAGGGAAGTTTTTACCCTCC
Organism: Platanthera zijinensis; assembly: GCA_039513925.1. NCBI lineage: Eukaryota > Viridiplantae > Streptophyta > Magnoliopsida > Asparagales > Orchidaceae > Platanthera > Platanthera zijinensis. Next base: position 218,108 of record CM077084.1, read on the forward strand.
CTCTTTATTTTCGTATTTATTGCATTTTATTTTGTTCCATATACTTACATTACAACATTGGGGACATTGTTGGAATTAAGTATGGGGGTGTTTTCGTGATTTCTTTTCTACACTTTTATTTTTTGCCCTCCTAAAATTTGAAAAAAAAAGGGAAAAAAAATTTAAAATGAAAACTCCAAAAATATTTTCTTTAATCATCAAAAATTTCAAAAAAAATATAAAACAAAATTTCAAAAAATATTTAGTTTTACTTTGTAAATATTCTTTGTAACTATTTTTTTATAAATATTTTTGTAAATACTCTTTTCTCTTTTCCCTCTTCTTTTCTCTCTCATCTTTATAAATAATTTCTCTTTCATCTCTTGTAGATATTTGCTTAAAAATCTTAAAAACACAAAAAAATTTTAGAAAACTCAAAGAAAAGTTTTCCAAATATTTTTTTTTTCCACATCTTTCTTTAGTATGTATATATTAAAGAAATAATTTCAAAAATGCAAAAAAGATAATAAATCATAAATACAAAAAAGATGATAACCCTAAAAAACCAAAAAAATATTATTATTATTAAACAAATAAATTGAATATACCATTCTTAGCCTTTTTGCTCTCCAAAAATCTTGTGGCGAGTTTATTTATAAATGAATTTTATTAATTCTTTATTTACAATTCATTTATTAATTGGAGATTAATAGATTTAAATATTCTGGGTTATGTTTTAAAAATTTATTATGTCATTTTTTTAAGATAGGGGACTTGTTTTAGACACTACTTCTAATTTATCTAAAATCGAGGCACGTGTATTATGTTAGAAAAACCAATCTTAGACTTTAATTATGTTTACTTAAGGCTTTTAGAAACACGGGAACGTTCAATTTATCAAAGTTGCTCTCAAAACTTTTTTATTAAAATCTAGTTTTATTGTTGAAAAAAAAACAATTTCCCCATATTTATCATGTCTTACTTGGCATGATAAATTTTTTATCCTTAAAAGAACCTATGCCAATAGGAATAATATTTCGTTTCGTAAATATAGGCATCCAATATTTTAAAAGATTTTATGTTACAGAGTAAGAGGATAAAATTCATTACACATATACATATACATTGGGTTATATGAAGTGGTTCAAAAAAATTTACTTGTTATGGAAAATAAATTTCATTTTCCTAAACATTCATATTCAAACAGAAAAATTCATTAGAGGTTTGAGAAAAAAAATACCTCACCTCTAAACCCAAATCCCTCTTCATAAACCACAACATCCCCCTTAGCCAGATTCAATGATTCTAGACTTAATTTAAAATCTTTTTGAGAGCATAATTTTTAAATTCCATTATTTCCTTTAAACTCTTATATGCTAAAATTTCTATAATTCCATTCTATTTTTATTAGCTAACGATTACAATTTATGCTTGCTATTTTGCTACTTCAAGAAGTCTTTTTGGCCAAAACTTTTCCTCTATTTAAATCATTTTCATGATTTAAGACTTAACACTTATACCCCTGATGTTTATTTAGATCTCTCTTTTAATTAATTCATGCGATAGCTAAATTTAGGATTTCCTTTTCCTTATAAGTATATCTTCAACTTTTGCTCTGGAATAACAAAAGCTTAAGTATGAGGGTATCTGATGAGTTCTAAATACTCGTATTTTTCAATACTTTATTTAGGTTGTTTTAGTTTATTTTTGTTATTTTTAGTTACTTTTGTTCAATAAAATGTTTCTTTTTGTATATTCCTTTCTAACTTAGCTTTATTCTTCTTTCCTAAAAATTTTGAAGAAAAAGTCGAAAAATCAAAGTACATGCCGACATCTCTGTTACGCCGGTGTCATGCAAGTCGACACTCAATGCCAACAGACTCAACACTGACTCTTCCCGTTGACACTCAATGCCACCAACATGCCCGTGACCTTTTTGACACGCCCGTGTCAGTCCTGTAGTTTTCAACCCTGTTCAATAGTTACTGCCGACATCAAATTTCTGCCAGGTGTCCAGACACGCCCCCAAGTCAGGCCCTTGACCAGGACGTGGAATCTAGAAATTGTTTCTATAAATTTAAATTTTTTATATGTCCCAAGGGTTTAGTTTTTCTGGACCAATTTGGTGTTAGTGGGATTCCTAAGTGGATTTTCTTGCTATGTAAGGATATTTTCTCCCTGTCTCTTTAGTGTTTGTTTTAGCTTTTTTAACCCTCTATTTAGCTTAATAAAATGTGTTAGTTTTTGCCTCCTTAACTTGAATTAGATTTCATTTTGGTGCCTCACTTGTCTCTTCTTTTCATCCTTTGTTAATCTTTGTTTTTCTCTATAAAATGGGTGTGTGTATGTACGAGAATAATTTTAAGTTTAATAATTTCATAGTTTTATTTTACTTAGTTTTTTTGTTTTAGGTTTTCTTATAGTTAGTGTTATGATAGCTTTTCTTATCTTGTCCCTTAGCTTTGTTTAGGTTTAGTCCTTTTTTTTGCTTTTTATTTCATTCTTATAAATTTATAAAAGGGTTTTCAAAGTGGTTTTTATCTTTTTTTAAGTAGGTTTTTTTTAACTTTTCGTTCTTTTAAACTTTCTTCCATTTTTTAGAATTTTTATAAAGTTATAAGAATGAATTTGTAATCATTTTAATTTTTGTATCACATAGGTTTTTACTTTTATTTTGAAAAACTTTTTCCTTCTTTAATTTTTATTTCTTCTTTTTATGCATTTTTAGCAAGTTCTAAGGGTAGAATGTAATCATTTTAATTTTTCGATCACTTTGTTTTTCTCCTTTTTGTTGTGTGTGTGAGTGTTTGAGTTAGGTTTTTATTATTTTCCATTTTTATGTAGAGTATGTGTGTATGAGATAGCTTTTCTCGCTTTCATTTCCCGCATACTCATTTGAGTAGGACTTGCAATTTATCACTTTCATTTCCCGCCTACTTGTTTGAGTAGGACATAAAATTTACCGCTTACATTTCCCGCCTACTCGTTTGAGTAGGATTTGCAATTTTACCGCCTACTCATTTGAGTAGGACTTGCAATTTTAATTATGTATTTTTCTTTTTTGAAACTTAGTTTTTTTTTTCCTTTATTATGGCTTTGATGAGTGCGTGCGTTCTCTGTTTAGCTAGCTTTACCTTTTTCTAACGTTGTGTTATTTTTTTTCTTTTTTATAACCCTTCAGCGCTTTGTTTTGAACTCACGCTTCACCAAACTCATAAGCCGTCCCCATCCCGATGAGTGGTTAATCTCTCTTAGCCTTCACTATCGAAGAGCATTGGGACATAAAAATCTTTTTAAATAATTAAAGGTCCTCTTTTTCTCTTTAATTAATGCACTTAATGTTTACCCCGAGTATACGACGCATAGAACCACATATCTATGTGTGGGCTCTATTTCCGTTATCCATACGCTAGCTAGCCGAGAGGCCGTGCATATGGATTGATCGCCCTTGGGTAGAAAGAGTTTTCTCACTAAACCTCGAGAGAGGAGAAGCGGAATTCTTTAGGATTAGGTTCCCCCCCAATAGCGGGGTTCTTAGCGCAAAGCGATCATTAAGAGGAATCCTTTGCCAAACGAGAGCTCGGTCGAATATTCTTAATGTCTAGGTGAGCAATATCCCTAGAAATAGATGAGCTCAGGCTTGTGGAACCTCCACGGCCAAGTTGCCCCTTTAATTAATTTTAAACCTAGGATCTCTAGTTAACTGAATTTATTTTTTTCTTAATGGTTTCGATATCGAGTGTTATTTCTTTATCGATTTTTCTAAGTCTATTTTCAGCCTTTTCTTATAACCGCCCTAGTTAGTTAGTTAATCCGACACCTCTATTTTCGGTAAGATAATAGTCCCTCCGGGAGGAGTAGAAATAATCGACCCGCCCCAAGAAATATACGACCTCGATATTCCCCCCAAATATCCTGTATTACTCGCGATAGGTGCACTTGCCTCCTCCCGTTCCCTCCACGAAACTCGACCCCCGCGCAACTAATCAAAACAAAGGTCGGGTGGCGCGGAGGTCCATTAAAACTATAACAAACACAAATGTGATCAAATACAATATGGAAATTAATATTTTCAAACTGAGGATATGTGAACCGTCATCTCCAACACCATATTGGCATTTGATGGGTACTTGGACTACCTTGTAATCACAGATTAATTTACAATAGGAACCAAAAAAGGTTTGGGTCCTTGGTTCATATTAGCTTGATAAAAACTATGTTTACCTACTGCAGCCCTGACAGGAAGACTCACCTTTGCCCTTGGCACACTTGGGTTAAGGCAATAGTCTATGGAAAAGTGACCCACTTTGACACAACACCAACACTCATGAATATTGTATCTCCTTTTTGGTGTAGGGTATATCCTAGAGATACGTCACGGAGGCCACGACGACGCTTATGACAACGCTCAACGCTCTCTAATCCACACGCTAACGAAATCACAGCCACAACAATTGTTTTATCTATCGTTCGCGCTAACATACGGATCCCCGTTCCACAAATAGATCGAATGTTGGCTATAGGCCAAATTCTTTCCGGCTAAATGGGATAATCTTGATCCCGAACGAGCTTTGGGTTGTACCAAATAGATCCACCAAGAATAAATGATTCGAAAGATGGTGAGATCTATCCCAACAAAAAAAAGGAGCGAGGATCGCCAATCCTCTTACGAGTCTTTCGGAAATCCAAAAGAAAAAATACTGATCTATTAGTTTATTAACCGCGAAGAAATACAAATCGGAAAATAACGCAAAAATTCGTCCACCACAAGAACTATCTAGAGAAAGAAAACTCTTGGTAGGAAGTTTCGTTACCCCTCTTGGATTTGTAGATCCGCGATGCGTGGATCCACTAAAGTTTGATCGCTCCTCCGTTGAAACTCCATGGAAAGCGCGCTACGGATGATGAACGTGCAAAACTCCTTCACTTCATACCGTGGAGGAAATCCCTAACTTCTTCCTTGCAAGCAACCTCTCATGCATGGGCCGAAATATCCTTGGAGATAGAGGATCTCGGTTGGCCGTGAGCAAGAGGGAGATGAGAGTGGCCGAGCACTAGAGAGAAGGGGGCGGCCGAGAGCAAGAGGGGGAGAGGTGGTGGCCGAACTCTAGAATGGAAGGAGCCTTGAGGCCGGCGGCTTGGAGGGAGAAAGAAGAAGGGGGCGGCGGCTAGGAGAAAGAGAAGGAGAGAGGGAAAATTAGGTTTTGGCAAATTCCAATTCTTTGATTTCAAAAATATTGTCTACCAAATATGAAGAGTTCATGGCCTTATATAAGGCTTACATCATAAGCAAATACAAGTGGCTAAGTGCACACCACATAAAGAAAAATGCAAATAAATATTGTTCTCAAATAATAAGCATGAAACGGATAAATGCACACCTAAGCACATAAAATCAATATGTAGCCTTGGTCTTATTGCGAGGGCAAAGCTTGTAGCCACGCCCGCTACGGTGCCGCACGTCCTTGATTGGCATCGCATCATCTTCAACTTCTGTCCCATGTTGGCCGTCCTGGAGGCCTTCGCCATCAATCTGGTGGCCGTCGCCATCAATCCTCCTCCGCTCAAAAGGACTCATCACCGATGAGTGGGCGGAAAAGTAACGGCATCGGAGGTCCGCGACAAGAAGATCCACCTGTGCAGCAGAGAGCCAAGAGTCATCTGAAGGCGGTCGACCATGCCAATGAACCAAATACCTTTGAATGTTGCCGTCGGGAGTGGGAAATACATCCTCCTGCAAAATCCTGTCAGGCAAGAAATCTGTCCGGGGAAACCTCGGAAAAGCGTTAGGTGAAGCAGAAAAACAAGTTTTATCATCAATAGACGGCATACCTTTCGTAGAATCTGAAGGAGAGAGTGATCTAGAAATAATCTCACCCCCACCCCATTAGATTGTATAGTGGAAATATAAAACGGAGAGAAGGACAGTTCAGGTGATGGAGCAACATAAAGCGTTAAATCAGAAATGTTAAACACAGGGGAGATTCCCCAATCAACGGGTAATTCTAACAAATAAGCATTCTCGCCTAACTTCTTCAAAACCCGAAAAGGACTGGCTTTCTTGTTCGCTAATTTTTTTATGGTGCCCGAAGGCATCCGTTCAGGGATAAGACGAACCATAACCAAATCGCCACTGTTCAAGGAGACTGCTCGCCTATGTAAGTTAGCATTCGATTGATAGATAGAATATTGCTTAGCTAAGATTTTGCCAATGTGCTCATGGAGAGTGTGAACGTGTGAAGCGAAGTCCTGTGCAAAATGACTTGCCTTAAAAGAAGGCGGTAATAGGACCAAGTCAAGAGGCACTGACGCCTTATACCCATGCACTATCTCATTCGGAGACAACCCAGTGGACCTATTCTTAGAATTATTGTACGCTAGTTGAGCATGCGGAAGGATAAGATCCCACGTACCTTTATGTTCGCCCAATAAACAACGAAGTAACCCTCACAAGCTACGGTTGACAACTTCCATTTGCCCATCCGTTTGGGGATGATAGGCCGACGAAAATAGTAGTTTAGTGCCCATGAGTTTCCAGAGTGTCTTCCAAAAATAACTTGTAAATTTTACATCCCTATCACTCACTATCATCTTGGGAACACCCCGATGTGCCACGACCTCCTTGAAATACAATTTTGCTACATTTGATGCATCGTAGGTATTATTACTTGCGATAAAATAGGCCATTTTGGAAAAATGGTCGACTACGACTAGGATAGAATCATGACGCCTCAATGTCATGGGTAAACCCAAAATAAAATCCATACTGACATCTTCCCATGGTACCGAAGGAATCGGAAGTGGAGTGTAAATACCCGCATTGGTCTTGTTCCCCTTTGCTAGTTGACAAATACGACAACTTCCTACGATTTTATTTAACATGGGTCTGAGGCCCGGCCAAAAGAATTTATCCTCTACGAGTGTTATCATTTTGTCTCTACCAAAATGTCCGCCTAACCCTCCGCTATGTAATTCCCATATGATAAAATGTCGTAATGACGAGCGGGGAATACATAGTTGCAAATGTTTAAATAAGTATCCGTCACGGATATAGTACGCTGAAATGGTGGTAAGGGAGTTGTCCTGAGCGGTGAGATAAATTTCCTTAAAGTCTGGGAATTGGACATATTCATCTTTAAGCCTCTCAAATCCTATGACTGACACTTCCATGGTAGTTAGTAATAATGTGACCCTACTTAGCGCGTCCGCCATACGATTTAATGTACCCTTCAAATGCTTGATAATGAAAGTGTACTCCTGTAGGTATGAGATCCATTTAGCGTGTCGTGGGCTAATCTTATTTTGAGAATTAACAAATTTGAGGGCCTCATGGTCCGATAATATCACGAATTCTTTTGATATAAGGTAATGTCGCCAATGTTGGAGACAACGAATCACGGCATAGAATTCGCGATCATAATTCGAATAGTTTAACTTTGGGCCGGCTAGTTTCTCGCTAAAATATCCTAGCGGATGTCCCTCTTGACTTAGAACTCCTCCAATTCCTATCCCTGATGCGTCGCATGATAGTTCAAACACTTTACTAAAATCCAGTAATCATAGTAAGGGGGATTCAGACATCTGTTCCTTAATCGTTTGGAAAGCACTACTGGCCGCTTTAGTCCAACTAAATTCTTCTTTCTTCATACATTCAGTGATGGGTGCCATAATACTACTAAAATTCCGAATAAATCTTCAGTAAAACGTGGCCAACGCGTGGAAACTTCGAACTTCCCTTATAATCTTGGGTTCCGGCCACTCTTTAATTGCTTGAACCTTCTTTGGATCCACATGAATGCTAGCTGAACTCACGATGTATCCTAAGAACTCTACGGAAGACACACCGAATGCGCATTTTTTTAGGTTAATAAATAAATTCTCTTTGCGCAATGTGGTAAGGATTGTTCTTAGGTGAGTTTCATGATCCCCCGGAGAAATGCTAAATACCAAAATGTCATCGAAATAGACTACTACAAATTTTCCCATGTAGGGTTTAAAGACTTGGGTCATCAATCGTGAAAACGTACTCGGTCCATTGGTAAGTCCCTATCCAAGCACTAGCCATTCATAGAGTCCATCCTTAGACTTAAATGCCGTCTTACATTCGTCTCCCTCCCGTATTCATATTTGATGATAACCGCTCTTAAGATACAATTTCGAGAACATGGCGGCTCCTGATAACATATCTAGTAAATCATCCAAACGGGAAATGGGGAACCGATACTTGACAGTTATTTTATTTATAGCCCGATAATCGACACACAATCGCCACGTTTTATCTTTCTTCGGGACTAATAAGGCAGGGACGACACAAGGACTTTTACTATGACGTATAAATCCTTTTACTAACAAATCTGAAATTTATTTTTGCAACTCCTCATGTAAGGAGGGATTGAGACAGTAATAGGGCTGATTCGGCAACGATGAACCCGCGACAAAGTCTATCTCATGCTGGATATCACGCATAGGTGGCAACTGAGGTGGTAAGTCCACCGGGTAGACATCCTTATACTCTTCTAAGAGAGTTCGATGGGATAACGGGAGGCTCGCTAACGAGGGTGCATCCTCCTTAGCTTGTAGACAAACTAGAGCGTAGATTACGCCATCAATGAAAGTCTCACGCTCTAACTCTTTCCTACTTATTAGACTTATCGTTTTCTTTTCTACCGGCAAAATGGTATCTTTGGATGCAGGTGATGGATCCTTGGGCGGCGATGGTTTCAATACAATGGTATTACCATTGAATTTGAACTCATAAGTGTTGGCTCGTCCAAAATAGGTCACGTCATAATCATAAAGCCAAGGTCGTCCTAATAAAACATGACACACCTCCATGGGGATGACGTCGCACCACACTTTATCAACGTAGTTTTTCATAGTTAGTGGCACCAAGCATCGCTTAGAGACCGCTATTGATGTCTTGTTTACCCACGCGATTTTATAAGGATGTGGGTGCGGCTCGGTGACTAAATGCATGCGTGCGATGGCATTCTCCGAAACGACGTTCATGCAACTACCGCTATCAATAATTAGTTTGCACCATTTTTCACCGCACTTAAAATTTAAGGTAAATATATTTGTCCGGTTATACTCGTCCAACGCTCGCGGTGTGGCCAAATTACATCTCATCACCATTATGTGAGAATCGTCCTCAATGTCACTCGGCTCGACATCAGATTCTTCTCCCGCTCCATAGATGATATCGGCAGGCTCAGATGTGGAGTCTAATATGGCAAACGGTTTGCTCTTCGTGGGGCACTCACTAGAGTAGTGCCCTTTGATTCCGCAAGAATAACACGTGGCATTAGTCTTGCTGATTCGTCCTATCGGTACTCGCTCACCGGTGGGATTTCTGTTATTCCTAGCGGTAATGATAATGGACTCCGAATCTGTTGATCGATACTTTCCCTCGTCTCGCGTAGAGGAAGATGGATGCGGTCCTAAGAGGGACTTTCCCTTCTGAAAGTTTCGTCCTTTGTCTTTGTAGGCGTTGTGTTTTTCAATATCCAAGGCGGCATTGAACGTGGTGTTAAGGTCCGTGTGACCATAACGCAAGAGCTTGCCTTGAATGTCCGGATTGAGTCCCTTATGAAATCGGGAGAGTGTGACATCGGGCATCTCACGAACATGACAACGTGAAAGAAAAGGGATAGATACTACTCTAGAGGGGGGGTGAATAGAGTAATCAAAAATTGCACTAGCAAAGTTGACTGTCTACTCAACTCCCTTGGAGTTAATTGCGGAATGAAGGTTATAGATATTTGAGAAGCAACCCTAAAGCCTAAAACAAGTGTTGTGCACAAAAGGCAGCCAACTGTAATTACAGTTAAGGCTTGGAATCCTAAACAGCAACTAGCAGACCTAGTTAAAACTAATCACAGCCAACAGCACAAGTAATAAATCAAACAACCAGACGACACAAGGGAATTTATAGTTGTTCCCCAAACAACTTGGGTACGTCCACTCTTCTACCAACAAGGTAGGAATCCACTCAGGTTTTTGATCAGGTGCCCTGCCACCAACAAGATCTGCTTCAGGTAGATCTAGAAACCATTTAGACTTTTGATCAGGTGTCTAAAAACCAACACAGGTTTTTGATCAGGTGCCCTGCCACCAAGGTATACTTTTGAAGGGAGTAATAACCCTTTACTGGAGGGGGAAAGGAGGTTAAAATGTCTTCTCTATTTTAAATAGAATTAGAGAAGCTCAAGAACTTGCACTGAGCTAGAAAGCTCTAAAGAGTCAAGGCTCCCCCTGGCTAAAAGAATGTCCAGGTGAAGTCTTGCTTCAGTGCAGAAAACACTTCAAAAAATCTGAAGAAAAAAGCTACAAGAAGATAATAAATATGAAATGAAAATTCTTCTTCAGGCAGCTATCTTCTTCTTCTTCTTCAAAAAGCTCTGAGTGAAGATCTTCGTGGAGGCAGGAGAACTCAGGTTGAAGAAGAGTGAAGAGCTAAAACTTCTTCTCAGTTAAATGTGAACGAGCTGAGAGCAGTTATAAACTATAAGTTGTAAGCTTGAATGCTGCTGTTAGCTTTTGAACTCCTTTTTCTGAATGAACTCTTTTTTTCTATATGAACTGGTTTTTGGCTATGAACTCGTTGATTTCTTTCTCCAAAGTATTCTTTATATAGCAGTAGCAGCAACGGCCCTAATTTGAGTTTGAATCTTCTCTTCTACTGAAATCTGTAAGCTGAGCTGCAAATAGCATAAAGCAAGAACAAAAACTGCAGACAGATATCCTATAAGAGGATAAAGCTTTCTAAGAAGCTGCAAGTAACTCTGATAAAATAATACTAGAGAAAGTCACATCAGAAGAGACTCTTTACGGCCAAATAAGACTTTTTGAGTCTAACGGCTATAAAGGACACCCTGACAGAAAAAGCAGAAAACATATTTCAACTAATAAGACAAACAACTTTGTCAGAAAAAGATTGGCTCATGCATAAGGAATGGAGCAGATATTGCGTGGAAATAATATCATAAATTTATTCAAATAATCTTTTATAAAATATGCCAAAATAAATATGAAATAAATCACATCATAGAAGATGACAAAATTATTAAAGGCATACAGCAAAACGTCGAACGACCCTCGGAGATCGTCGACCGAAGCACAGAGATCGTCGACCTATCAGACAGATAGTCGAACGATACAGATAGTCGAACTATCAAAGAAGATAGTCGAACTACCTCAGCAGATAGTCGACCTATCAGAACAGATAGTCGAGCTATCAGATAGTCGATCTATCAAGGCAGATAGTCGAGCTATCAAGCAAAACAGATAATCGACCTATCAAACAATAGTCGAACTATTAAAGAAAACAGATAGTCGACCTATCAACAGATAGTCGAACTATCAAAGAAAACAGATAGTCGACCTATCAACAGATAGTCGAACTATCAAAGAAAACAGATAGTCAAACTATCAACAGATAGTCGAACTATCAAGAGAACAGATAGTCGACCTATCAAATAGATAGTCGAACTATCAGATAGTTGAACTATCCAAGAAGATAGTTGAACTATCAAGAAGAGCAGATTGTCGACCTATCAACAGATAGTCGAACTATCAAAGAAGAACAGATAGTCGACCTATCAAACAGATAGTCGAACTATCAGATAGTTGAGCTATCCAAGCAGATAGTTGAACTATCAAGAAGAGCAGATAGTCGACCTATCAACAGATAGTCGAACTAACAGATAGTCGACCTATCAAGCAGATAGTCGAGCTATCAGGAAGACAATCGTCGATCGGCTGATCGACGATAGTCGAGCGACGTTCGACCATGGTCGAACCAGAAATTACTTAGCCAGATTTTCATCTGGACAGGCAATTCTACACAACTAGAGAAAACTAACTACTCAACTAACCTTTGACCATAGATAAATCTTGGGTCAAGAGACTAAAAGAGAAGACTGAACTCAAATCAAAACTAGGGTACCAACAATCTCCCCCTATTTGATTTAAGTCTCTCAACAATAAATAAACACAAAACTAATTACTGAAAATAATAAAATGCATGAAGGGAAATAATTAAGCAGATAACATCAATCAAACCGATAAGCAAATAACTGTCAATCAATGAAATTTTATGATGCTTCAGAATTAGGTTTAGGTTCAGAAGAACTAGGAATAAAAGTAATCTTCCTAGAAGGATCTAGAGCTTCTTTCCTTGACAGCTTTAGGTCTTGTTTTCCAATGATTTTCGTTTTTGATGCCCTTGGGACAACTGCTTCAGGATGCTTTTCCATGTATTTTGAAGGATCAAATACCTCAGGTCTAACCTGGAATTTATCGAGCTCCTTCATTCTGAATTTTGACATAGTGGTTAATCCTGCAGTGTCTTTGCCTTCAGCTTTAGCTTTCTTGATTTGAGCTGAACCAACAAGTTCAAGAAAACGAGCCATCTTGAAATCAGGATCAAGCTCTGGCTTTCATACACATTTTCAGAGGTTGTATCAACAGTTTTCACAGCTTTAAACTTAATAGACATATCTAGCAGACTTTCAGCTGGCTCTTTATCCTGAATAACTAGATAAGAAGGAGGAGCAAACTCAGCAAATATCTTGCTAGATTTTTCAGAGAAAATAATTCGCTTACCTTTTGAAACAGCCTTCACAGTATGATCTGGCTTAGGAGAGGTTGAGCTCTTGAGTTCTTTGGAAGGAGGAGGAGAAAAAGTTGGTCTTTGATACACCACCTCCTTTACTTATTCCTTAACATCAGCATCAAGTCTTTGATAGCCAGATTGCGTTTACCTTGATATCCTTGAGAACTTTTCCTTTGAGATGACTGAGATGGGGTAAACCTGTCAGACTGAGCAGAAGGATTTGCAGATAGGTTTCCAGAGGCTCCTGCACTCGGAGGTGGAGGAGGAGGACCTCTAGGAGTCCATCTTGGGACAGGACTGTCATACCTCTTTGACTTCTTTCTTATCTTCTGCTGATTCTTAGAAAATGCCATCCAGTACTGGAATTCTTTAGATTTAGGATCAATGCCTTTTAAGACATAGTAGGGAACATCATGGTCAGGATTTGGAGGAGGAGGATCCACAGCTTTCCTTTTCTTTTTAGCAGATCTCTTTCTCTTGGACTCATCAGATTCATCAGAATCAATCTCATCCTTAGAATTTGAAGAAATAGGAAGATCATATGGATCAATTGCCTCTTGCACAACTCTTTCCTTTTCTTTTAGGGCAGCTTTTTCTAATTCTTCTTCCATGACATCCTGTGCCAGAAGGGTATCTAAATCCAATCCAGGAGAGTCATCCCAGACGATAGATTTTTCAATTTGAACATCTGAAGCCTTTTCTTGTTGATAAAAAACTGTCATGGGGACCAGTTCTACTTGCACTGCTAGCTGAGCTGGCTGAGCAGCCTCAGAAACTTGAATAACTGGTTCTGGTTCAGATTGAACTTCTGGAGCTAGTTGGTGATCAAGCTCTTGGACATCTAATACTTCTTCCATTATATCTGTAGTATTATGAACAAAAATTTGCTAAATGACATCAAATCATTCCTTCCAGGTATTCCCATACTAGCATATCAGTTATCAAGTCTAAAAAGTGAGTAAAAGGGATACCTTCAGAATTGTCCTTTGAATGTCCTAACTCCCATAATTCATCTAGGAAGGATGTGATAACTCCTTCTAGGTATAGGGTGACCAGGGGAGTGGAGCATTCTTCTAGGCAAACTTTGACAATGAATTCAGACTTCATTACAGCATCAGAAATTTCTTTTTCAGACAATGGAGGAGGAGCTGATTCTTCTATCTCTTTCTCTGCAACTGCAGGAGGATCTGCTGGAGGGGAGGCCAAGGGCAGCTCAGAGGCATCTTCATAAAGCATCTCCCCCTGCCTGATTTCAGTAGATACTGAAATCAAACCCCTAGATGAAGAGGGCTCAGCAAATTTTGATAGGGCTTGGATGGCAGCAGTCAAAGAAGAGATGGAGAAAGCAAGGGGAGCAATTGCCTCTTCAATCATAATTTTGATTGAAGGAGTAATTAACTCCAGGATGCTAGAGATGAATGCTGGAGTGATTTCAAATGAAAATGATGGGGGAATCTCAGTGGATGGATGATCAGCAGGAATGGTGTATTCTTGATGAACTGGAGAGTGAACTGGAGAGTGAACTCGAGAATGATGGGTAGATGCAAGATGATCAATGTGATCTGAAGAAGGAATTGGTGACTGAGGAGATATCTCAGAAACCAACAAATCAAAACAAGGATGAGATATCCTAGCAAGATGAGAAGGGAGAGGAGATGCATGAGGTGATGCTTGAAGAATTGTAGATGAATCAGGAAGATGAGATGCAGAAGGTCGTACTTCAATTGAAGTTGATGGAACTTCAACTGAAGTAGACGGTAATGCAGATGAAGAAGATGGAAGGGAGAGATTTGCTGAGCCAGTGTAACATCCCATTTCCGGCTAGACCCCTAGGAGTCGGTTGGTCGTGACAGAACACTGTGAAGCCCAAAAATTGAAATAAATCGATCGAGGTTTCGGGTCACGGGTTGGTCACGCCCGTGACCGACCCGTCACGCCCGTGACTTTGGGCGTGACTACTTCGACGATCGTCGATCTCCGCGAGACGATCGTCGAACTTGCTGCCCGGGCATGTCACGCCCGTGACCAAGGTGTCACGCCCGTGACCTAGGGCGTGACTACTTCGACGATCGTCGATCTCTGTGAGACGATTGTCGAACTTGCAGCCCGGGCATGTCACGCCCGTGACCAAGATGTCACGCCCGTGACCTAGGGCGTGACTCCTTCGACGATCGTCGATCTCCGTAAGGAGATCGTCGAAATTGAAACTCGGGTCTGTGACGCCCGAGACCTAGGTGTCACGCCCGTGACCTAGGGCGTGACCACCCTTCGACGACCGTCGATCTCAGTTCGACGATCGTCGACCCAGAATTAACAACCCGGGCCTGTCACGCCCGTGACCTAGGTGTCACGCCCGTGACCTAGGGCGTGACCACCCTTTGACGACCGTCGATCTCAGTTCGACGATCGTCGACCCAGAATTAACCACCCGGGCCTGTCACGCCCGTGACGTAGGTGTCACGCCCGTGACCTAGGGCGTGACCACCCTTCGACGACCGTCGATCTCAGTTCGACGATCGTCGACCCAGAATTAACCACCCGGGCCTGTCACGCCCGTGACCTATGTGTCACGCCCGTGACATTGGCCAAAACGACGGTTCAGGCCCGAAATTATTCTAACACGCGTGGTAATAAATGCTGGTGTGGGAAGTTACACCAGGAGTAATTACAGGCCGTTTTTCCTTCTGTAATTATATAATAAAGGAGGAAGATGTGGTCCGATAGGAAACCGCCAACTGGACACACCTGTTCATCTTCCACCGTTTCTTATCCCTTCACTGTAACCGAAATGTTATTAGGAGGAGCCTTCATGACCATTAAGGCTTTACCCTTTCACCTCCCCACATGCTGACTTATAAAAGCCCACTTCGAGCAAGAGGAGAAGGTTACACGCTCAATCAAACGATCAGATCCTTGTTCTTGCTGTAGGAGAAGTTCAGCAACGCCACCACCGCGCCATGGCACCCCGTCGTTCTTCTTGCCTCCAAACCGCGAATAAGGTCCTCCTCTGCTTCTTCTCTTTCATGGGTAGATCTTAGGATTCTTAGAAAGGAAGTTCGCGCTCAACGGAGCCGAACCCATCTCTCGTTTTCATGGAAAAACCATGAGAAGTGTATTCTTGAGTTCGCCGGAAATCTCCACCTCCGGCGGCCAAACCACCTCCGACCG
Organism: Platanthera zijinensis; assembly: GCA_039513925.1. NCBI lineage: Eukaryota > Viridiplantae > Streptophyta > Magnoliopsida > Asparagales > Orchidaceae > Platanthera > Platanthera zijinensis. Next base: position 233,871 of record CM077084.1, read on the forward strand.
ATAGCCATCGCCTCAACGGAGGAGGTGGTGGTTGTGGCTGGCCAGGGAAGTGACCGGACAGCCGGCGACGGATTACCGAAATGTTACAGGAAGAAAAAAATGGCTTTCTGGGTTTCTGTTTTCGGTTTCATGAAGAAGATGAACAGTAGAATCAATTTTATAATATATAGATTATTATATATTACATAATGGAAAGATATATTATTTGAATATATTTTGAGGCTGCAAAATGAGGTACTTAGAAGCCGTTTTAGGAAAAATAATCAGTCACGAAAGTTGTAGCCCTTCGAGTCTAGATTAATTTAAAATTGGTTTCAACTCGTTTGGGTAAGCGGTGCGGCCGCAGCACCCGTTTTAGTGGGGGTTGTACCTAGAGTTGGGCAGAAATTAAAATGGATGCCCACTCTTCGTCCCTTGTCCAAATGATCTGAAATTTGGGCAGGAAGTTAACCTTAGCTAAACCTAACGACAGACCAAAAATGAGAATTTTTGGAGAACTTTTGCCTAAAGTTTTTCTTAAAATTTTAATAAACATTATAAAATTAATTAGGAGATGAAATTAAGTCCAAACTCCCCCAAATTTTGGGTGGTGGTCCCTGGCACCAATGTTAAGATCTGTACATAATTTCAACTCAATTGGTCGAGTCTTGAATAGGGAAGTATCAAGTCCTAGATAGGTCTTGGTGAGGGATACTATGGGGAAAAGTACGATTGGAAATGGAGTGGACAAATCTCCTCAAATGAGGCTGGTGTTATGGCCACTGATTTGTTGAGTCTATGTCTACCCTCTTGGGTAAAATGGTGTGGATTAGGGTGGATTTTACCGTAAGAGATGGGCTCAAACCCTAAATGAAGGGTTTTGAGGGTTGTGAAGGACATGGGGGCAATTGCTCTTGTATTGCCTTGAAACTCTGTAGAGTTGACAAAGGCTTGATAAGAATCGTCTGGATGTAATTTTGGAGAATTTGGAGACAAGAAGATACCTTAAAACCCTAACCTTAGTTTTAGGGTAAAATATCAAATAGGTAAAATCAGTCACTGAACCTTACTTAAAAACTGTGAAATTTGGGTAGAGTGAGTTTTGGATCAGGTAGAACTTATAACAATTTTTCTGGAATTTTATGTTGAATATTGCTAGCACTTCATTTGTAAAGCTTGCTATAGCCTTAGATGATGATTTAATTATTTAGGAATTTCTGTTCATTGAAATCTCATGAAATTTTGGAAATATGGATTTTAGAACAGAATGATTACCCCTGAATTTTTATATAATTTTTAGTTGAGTACATCTAGTACTTCCTTCATAAAAGTTAAAAAAGGGGGTCTTACAAGTGGTATCAGAGCGAAACATCGATCTGAAAAGGTATCAGTCCACTAACCCTGGGTCACCCCCGCTCGAGCTTAGTTTGGGGGACAAACTAAACAGCGGAAGCAGTGGTGTGCCCATATGGGGAATCACATGTAAATTGTCCACTTTCCATCCATTCCATTTGTACATTAGCTAACAATTGGAATTCTTCTTTGTAGCCTGCGGCAAACCCTATCCCCAGCAGGGAGCACCTCCGGTTGCAAAGACCTCTTCTTTTAATTCTCTAGTCAATAGGTTAGACTCAACCGCTAGGATACGTGACTAACCCGACAACTTTTACTGTGCCCTAGTCCGAAACAGACCTTAAGTATGAATTTGGTTAGGTAAGGAAATACCTAAAGAGAATAAAGGAGGAGTTTAATAGGTGAATGGATACCTAAGACATAAACTCTGGTGTCCCTATGGTCCCTAACCAGGATTACTCAATCTATTGGGACTGACCAATAATCCATTATCAGAATGGTAGAAGACACGTAGTATTAACCCCCGTACCAGTAACAAGATTACTCAGGGACAACTACAAGATAAACACTGAAGGTCGGGTAGGAATTCAAGTTCGAAAGAGACCCAATTGGGAGTGGGAACAACCCTGATAAGCGTGTCGTAAATTTGACTCGGAGGGTTTAAAGCATGGAGTATATCTACAAGTGTTAGTTTGGAACCCCAAGTCATAGATTGATGCCCTAGGGATTGTACACTCAGCTAGGACGGATATAACATGGTAAGATAAAAGAAAATTATTCCAAGGAAGATATGGGCTTATCGTTTGTTTATTGGGGGCTTATCTTTTGTTTATTGGGCAAGTGAGTTAATGGCTTAGGTCTCCTAGACCTAATTTAGAAAGTGTGTTGCCCCAAATACAGTAATGTTGAGGTTGGTCTTATTCGACGCCACTCGAATGATGTCATGGTAATAATGAGGAGTAACTACGAGACATAACTACTAGAAGATGCCATGTGAATTTGATGACGGGTAGTAAGACTAAGTAGACTTGGGAAGATAAGACTGAGACACTATGATGTAACATCATGAGTATGATAACACTAAGAGTTTGAAAGAAATTAGCAGACGATATATCGAGAACATATATCTTAGGTATGACCTTGCAGACTCGATTCAGATAGCATCAAGACAAGATTAGATACATTTGATGACACAAACATGGTTATCAGTCGCAGCTATGATAAATAAATGTTTGGAAAATCAAGTGTAACTACGGCATAATGGCACAACAAATTAAAAAGGTATAAATGACAACCTCCAAAAAAAATGCACGAGTACACCCCCTTATATCTTGGGGACGACGGGTCATTTGACGAAGTAATCTTTCCCGTTAACGACCAGAGTTGGATAAATCATAGAGTCAAATTGATTGATTACTCAGGCGTATATGAAGGAATAGGAACATGATCGCGTGAAGGAGGTTTATAGAGTCGCTGTCTACCGTTACAAACAAAAAACTCAATTTACTAGAAGAAGATGTTACCGTTGGTCGAGTTCTTCTATAACAATAGCTACCAGTCCAGCATCAGGATGGCGCCTTATAAAGCCTTGTATGGTAGAAAATGTAGGACCCCGTTTTCTTGGGTTCAAGACGAGGATCCGAAGATGTTGGGATCGGATTTTGTTGAAGACACCGAGGCTCAGGTAAGACTGATCAGAGATAGGATGTTGGAGGCGCAGAGCAGACAGGCTAAATGCTATGATGCCCTGCAATGTCAGGTGGAGTTTCGGGTAGGAGATCGAGTGTTCTTGAAGATCCGGCACATGCACGGAGTCTCACGGGTGCGCGGTCGGAGGAAGAAGCTCAGCCCTAGGTATATGGGCCCTTACCGGATCCTGGAGCGGATCGGACCCCTAGCCTACAGGCTAGAGTTGCCGCCAGAGATGGCAGCTCTACACTACGTCTTCCACATTTCTTCGCTGAGAAGGGCTCTACTACGCCCGGAGTAGCGGATTTTGACCACCGAAGGGCCGGTAGCTTCAGACCGATCTGTTCACTTGGAGCCGGTCCGGATCGACGACAAAGGAGTACGGATCTTGCGCCGCAAGAAGATCCCCTTAGTCAAGGTTCTGTGGAGAAATCACGGTCAGGAGGAGCACACCTGGGAACCGCAGGACCTGATGAGACAAAGATACCCGGAGTTATTCAGTCAGGTACATCTCACCACCACTCGGTATACTATAGATTGCGTTCTTGTTTTGGACAGTTAAGACTAGATAAGGAAAATTCAGGACCAAGGCATGTGCACTCAATCAGAAAGGTAGGGGCTAATCTTTTGTTTATTGGGGAGATTGTCTTCGTTTATCAAATGAATAGTCGCCTAAACCCGATAGAAAGATCGTATGGGATGTTACAAGTTTAATTTATTCCGATAGAAATCCTCGTAGGCTCAACCTCAATTTCGGGGACGAAATTTTTATTTTGTTTATTGGGATTTATAACATCCCATTTCCGGCTAGACCCCTAGGAGTCGGTTGGTCGTGACAGAACCCTGTGAAGCCCAAAAATTGAAATAAATCGATCGAGGTTTCGGGTCACGGGTTGGTCACGCCCGTGACCGACCCGTCACGCCCGTGACTTTGGGCGTGACTACTTCGACGATCGTTGATCTCCGCGAGACGATCGTCGAACTTGCTGCCCGGGCATGTCACGCCCGTGACCATGGTGTCACGCCCGTGACCTAGGGCGTGACTACTTCGACGATCGTCGATCTCCGCGAGACAATCGTCGAACTTGCAGCCCGGGCATGTCACGCCCGTGACCAAGGTGTCACGCCCGTGACCTAGGGCGTGACTCCTTCGACGATCGTCGATCTCCGTAAGGAGATCGTCGAAATTGAAACTCGGGCCTGTCAAGCCCGTGTCCTAGGTGTCACGCCCGTGACCTAGGGCGTGACCACCCTTTGACGACCGTCGATCTCAGTTCGACGATCGTCGACCCAGAATTAACCACCCGGGCCTGTCATGCCCGTGACCTAGGTGTCACGCCCGTGACCTAGGGCGTGACCACCCTTCGACGACCGTCGATCTCAGTTCGACGATCGTCGACCCAGAATTAACCACCCGGGCCTGTCACGCCCGTGACGTAGGTGTCACGCCCGTGACCTAGGGCGTGACCACCCTTCGACGACCGTCGATCTCAGTTCGACGATCGTCGACCCAGAATTAACCACCCGGGCCTGTCACGCCCGTGACCTATGTGTCACGCCCATGACATTGGCCGAAATGACGGTTCAGGCCCGAAATTATTCTAACACGCGTGGTAATAAATGCTGGTGTGGAAGTTACACCAGGAGTAATTACAGGCCGTTTTTCCTTCTGTAATTATATAATAAAGGAGGAAGATGTGGTCCGATAGGAAACTGCCAACTGGACACACCTGTTCATCTTCCACCGTTTCTTATCCCTTCACTGTAACTGAAATGTTATTAGGAGGAGCCTTCATGACCATTAAGGCTTTACCCTTTCACCTCCCCACATGCTGACTTATAAAAGCCCACTTGGAGCAAGAGGAGAAGGTTACACGCTCAATAAAACGATCAGATCCTTATTCTTGCTGTAGGAGAAGTTCAGCAACGCCACCACCGCGCCATGGCACCCCGTCGTTCTTCTCGCCTCCAAACCGCGAATAAGGTCCTCCTCTACTTCTTCTCTTTCATGGGTAGATCTTAGGATTCTTAGAAAGGAAGTTTGCGCTCAACGGAGCCGGTGCCATCTCTCGTTTTCATGGAAAAACCATGAAAAGTGTATTCTTGAGTTCGCCGGAAACCGCCACCTCCGGCGGCCAAACCACCACCGACCGATAGCCATCGCCTCAACGGAGGAGGTGGTGGTGGTGGCTGGCCAGGGAAGTGACCGGACGGCCGGCGACGGATTACGGAAATGTTACAGGAAGAAAAAAAATGGCTTTCTGGGTTTCTGTTTTCGGTTTCATGAAGAAGATGAACAGTGGAATCAATTTTATAATATATAGATTATTATATATTACATAATGGAAAGATATATTATTTGAATATATTTTGAGGCTGCAAAATGAGGCACTTAGAGGCCGTTTTAGGAAAAATGACCAGTCACAAAAGTTGTATCCCTTCGAGTCTAGATTAATTTAAAATTGGTTTCAACTCGTTTGGGTAAGCGGCGCGGCCGCAGCACCCGTTTTAGTGGGGGCTGTACCTAGAGTTGGGCAGAAATTAAAATGGATGCCCACTCTTCGTCCCTTGTCCAAATGACCTGAAATTTGTGCAGGGTGTTAACCTTAGCTAAACCTAACGACAGACCAAAAATGAGAATTTTTGGAGAACTTTTGCCTAAAGTTTTTTGTAAAATTTTAATAAACATTATAAAATTAATTAGTAGATGAAATTGAGTACAAACTCCCCAAAATTTTGGGTGGTGGTCCCTGGCACCAATGTTAAGATCTGTACAAAATTTCAACTCAATTGGTCGAGTCTTGAATAGGGAAGTATCAAGTCCTTGATAGGTCTTGGTGAGGGATACTATGGGGAAAAGTACGATTGGAAATGGAGTGGACAAATCTCCTCAAATGAGACTGGTGTTATGGCCACTGATTTGTTGAGTCTATGTCTACCCTCTTGGGTAAAATGGTGTGGATTAGGGTGGATTTTACCCTAAGAGATCGGCTCAAATCCAGTGGGTGGGAGTTTGAGGTTTGTGAAGGACATAGGAGCAAAAGCTCTTGTATGCCCTTGAAATTTGGAGGAGAGTGGGATGATATGCTGAAAACCCTTTGGTTGAAATAGTGAAGGAATTGGAGGTAATTAGGTACCTCGGAAGTTGAGATTTTGGATTAGGATAAACATGTATTTTAGTTATTTTAAGCACTAAATCTAATCCAAAATTTATGAAACTCGGGAGGAGGGAGTTTTAGGATGTTTTAGACTTATGGTAATTTTCCTGGAATTTTATGATTAATAAGTATTATACTTCATGTGTTAAAGGATTATTAGCCTAATTTGTTGTTTCAATTATTTGGAGATTTTACATTAATTATGATCAGTTAAAATTCTGGATTTAGATCTTGACTAGTAGAACATTGATCCATGAATTTTTATAGAATTTTATGTTGAGTAAATCTAGTACTTTATTCACAGATGTTAGAAAGGGGTTTTATTGTTTAGAAATTAATTATGGATAAAATACTTGCTGGAAAATTATGAAACTTGGCCAGTGCTAATTTTAGGCCTTTATCTGCATGTCATAAATTATTTAAAATTTTTGGAAGAATACTTTCTGTACTTGATTCATAAACAACAGAAGTTAGAGATTATTTCTAAAATAGTTTTCATGCCCTTTTGATGATAGAAAAAATTATGATACTTAGGATTTAACCTATTGAGATAACCTACTATTTATAATAAATTTGTTGGACATCTTGCATGATTACTTAGGGTAGTTCATGTTCAAACCGGTAGCCCTTGGGATTTTTGAGGAATTTAATTAAATGCCAAATAAATTATGAAAATTTCCATTTTTTGGATTTAGGTCATTTATGTCATGGTAAGTCTCCAGTAAATAATTTAGGGCATTTGGACGAGTATTGGATCATTGCATAACCGGTTCGACATGTAGTCTAGGTCGGTCTGCATATAGCAATTGTGAATTGCAATAGGACCTGATCTGAGGAAGGCATTGGAGTTAATCATAATGTCTGGGTGGGCAATTGTGGGTGAAATCACAATAGGAAGGTATAAAGAGTAGTGAGAAGTGGTGATAGCTAGAGTTAAGAGGTGCTCGGGTTTCGGCGAAAGATCGCCTTTTCCCGAAGAGAGGAAGGTTAAAAATCACCCTAGGATAGTCTATCGTAATATGAGAAGGGAATCGGGTTATGGGAGATCAACCAATAACAATAAGTGCCTTGCGAAAGGGAACTTCGGGCCGTAATGCCGCCGTCTTGGTTCCTAGTGCCCCTTGGAAGCCCTTCACGGGGAATACCGGGGGCAGTCCTGGGCTAACGTAAACTATAATAACAAACCGACAAGAGTAACTTAGTAACTAGGGGCTGCACTTTTCACAAACACTATTGGCACAGGAAGCTTGATGAGAGCTTCGACTCGGTTGGTTGGAGACGGACGTTTTGGTCCGGGGAGCTTCGGCTCGGTTGGTTTGGAGACGGACGTTTTGGTCCGGGGAGCTTCGGCTCGGTTGGTTTGGAGACGGACATTTTGGTCCGGGGATCTTTGGCTCGGTTTTTGTGTGTTTAGGATTAAACTTGCATGTGCATAAAATAAGAAAAGTTAAGGTGGTGGGTTTTTCGATATCGGGGAGTTCGATTGCACCGACACCGATATCGTTGACTCGACGGGGTGATTAGCACTTCGCCAACAGAAGTCCGGTGCGCCAGCCGGCAAGAGTACGCAGGCGTCCGCTTAGTGCACCAAGCGTTGAGGCGTACGATAGGTCCGACCAGTGGTGCTTTTACTGGTTTTGAGGTGGGCGAGGCCCAACCCACCGCTTCCGTCCGCCACTACGGAGGTATCCTGGGAGGTAACGGCTCCGAAAGGGGGAACTAAAGGTCTGTGTGCACAGAGTCGGGTGTGTGAGTTACACTTGCATGTTTCATCATACCCACTTGCATGTCATAGCATAATCGATTCATTTAATCCCTGACACCTAAAGTATAAGTGGTATGGGACGCTTATACATTAGGACCTGCAAAACGACCCCTTGGTCTATAAGCTTGTGTGGGCAAGTTTATAAATCAATGGTTAATTTCAATATATAAACATATGCTGTTGTTTGATAACCGACACCCCAACGTATAGGTGGTATGGGACACTCTATACGATGGGAGCCTTGCAGAAGATCCCTTGGATTATGCGTTTCGCACATAAGTTAAGGTTACTTTTCTTACTTTCTGTTTCTGTCATACTATTATAGAATTGCTAGATTAGTACTGCTGCCATCTATTTCTTGATTAATCTCTACCTTCATGTCCTTCCCTTTCTTCCTCTCCGCTCGGTACCTAGGAGCCATGGGGGAAGGGGTAGGGGATGATAGGGCTTAGTCTTTATGACTAACGGTTTTCGAATCGCATCATTTAGGGGATCGTGGAGCCCAGCATGGAGGAGCAGCCCCAGAGATTGGTGTGCCTGGAGATGGGGCAGTCTAGCTCCGGAGTTCATACAGCCGGGACCGTGAGTCTCGACCCTGAGTAGTTCCTGTTTTTGCTTCCGCATGAGAGACTTGTAGTGAGGACATTTTGTACCGGGCATAAGCCCGCATTTATAGTACTCTGATGTTTTCTGTGGACACTCCCTTCGTGGAGTTTTATTTCTATATATGTGATTTATTATTGTGGACTGCATTGCTCTTACTTCTATTATTGTGCTACCTTTCTGTGATCGAATTGGCCGGTAGAATCGGCGCCTTGTGGTGATGACCCTTCAGGACGTGAAGGTGTCACCGCAAAGCGGCGATTCTGGGCCTAAGACCCCGGTGGTTGAAAAAGAAAAAAAAAAGGGGGTCTTACAGCCAGCTTCTTGTAGGAGAGGAGTGACAGAAGCAGTCCTGGTGCTCTCAGATGAAGCTGGAGCGACCCCTGCAGGAGCGAGCTTCAGAAAAGTCCTTTTCTACTAGGCGAACAAGGTTGGGTCCATCTTCTTGCTGGCATTGATGGAAGTAGCAGCTGAAACTAACAAATGGGGATATTTTTCCTTCAGAAAAATCCCAACCACCCTACCTAGGGTGACTTCTTTCTTGCTGTTCTTTTTCCTTATTAAATCAAATAATACTCCTGCCCAGTTAATCTTCTTTTTGTTCACAATTGCACACATTAGGGAAAACTGTTGCCTTGTAATATTGTCATGGGCAGAGTGCTTTCCCAGTAGCACTTTTCCAACGAGTTCAACAAGGAACTTATTCTTAAACGGAAAATTTACTTTAAGCAGCTTAGAGGGAATGCCTTCGGCATGTCCCAACTCTGTCAGCATTCTCCCAAACTCTGGGGTATCTTGCTCGTAATCTTCTTCCCCATTTAACAATCCAAAAATTTCAGTTAAAATGGCGGGAGTCAAAGTTACCTCTTCTCCGCCAATTGTTCCGGTCATAGAATCATCATTTGAAGACGAAGTAAATGCCCATTCTTTAATCTCTTGAATGTTTATCTTTATCCTGGAGGACATGAGTTTTTCCAAACCTTGATCTTTGCATAGGTTGAGAATTTCCACTATTCCATATTCGCAGCAACTGAAAGAATCGAAATCCACACTGAAGCCTGCATCGAACTTCACCACTGTCAGGAGAGCCGGAGCTATCGCCATCGAAAGGGCTGGAGAAGACGAGGGAGACGGCGAAGGCGAAACGACAGAAATCGCAAGACAAAGAGCAAGCATGAAGACGGAATGCGAGAAGACGCTCTCCGTCGACGATAAAAATAAAGATCTCTTAACCTAGGTCGACCATCGGCTTTGACAGTTTTACTTTCAAGATAACCTAAACACCTAGAGGGGGGTGAATAGGTTCTAATTTTTTGTTTATAATTCTAGGCAGAATTCAATTACAAATTTAAACATCTAGCACAGCATTCACAGACAACTAAGCATCACAGATTGCACAATGATTTATAGTGGTTCCCCAAGGTCTGGGTACATCCACTTTCCCCCTTCACCTATCTAGCAATATGCTAGATTCGGCCAAACTTCCACTATTCTCAGATCCTCAGATCCTACAGCTCAGAACCTGGATAGGTTCCTATAACTTAGGCTCAACAGCCCTACCTCAGCCTTGCCTCAAGGCCTACCACTCAGAGAATAACCTTCTCCTACACTCAGGCAAATAGCCCTACCACTCAGAGATCACCTCTCCTACACTCAGCCTTTATAACACAGGCTTACAACTCAGATCTGTGTAAACAGATCCTACAGAAATTTAGAAAAGATATTTTAATGTCTTGCCTTTGTTGAGAGAGAAGAGGACAAGACACTTCTTGATCAGCTGATGAAATCAACTGAATCTGAGCTTTCTTCAAAACTTCTTGAATCTGAACTTAGCTGAGTTGATTTCCAAACAGCTTCTTGAGAAACCACTGCTGGCTTCCTTCTTCTTCTTTAAGATGACTGGATCCCTCTCTATCCAACACCTTTTCTGATACTTCAGACTTCTTCTTTTTCTTCTTAGATCTACTGATGAAGATCTTCTTTAGAGCTTAGCACTTTCTTGAAGCTACAACAGGATTGTAATCCTTCTGTTTCTTCTTCTTAGATCTTCTTCAGTTATTTTTCTTAGTTGTTAATTTCCTTCTGAATGTGTCTATTTATTGACTTTCTTCATGGTAACCGGCTGATCCGGTTTCTAACTGTTTTCTGACAGGTCTGACAGCTTCAGTTAAACGGTGGAAACCCACAGCTGTCAAGTCTTCAAACAGTTCCTGTACCTTAGCCTTGGATAGCAAAATGTCGAGACAGTCTGTTAGAAAGTGTCGAGACCAATCTGTCTATCTGTGTCAACACAAGTGACTTTGGTGTCGACACAGTCTTTGATGATGTCGACTAAGTTGCCTTTAAGTCGACACAGCTTCTTCAGAAAATAACTTGGTCTAGACTCTGCAGTGTGTCGACACAAGTCCTGTGTGTCGACACAGTTGTTGTAGATTCAGAACTCAGTATGTGTCGACTCAGCCTTCTGGTGTCGACACAGCAATCTTTAATTATGCCAAAATGTGTCGACTCAGTCTTCTGGTGTCGACACAAGCACAGTCGACTTCTGTCAATATGTGTCGACTCAATCTTCTGGTGTCGACACATCCACCCAGTGTCGACACAGTTGAGGTCGACTATCTTCTTCTGTGAGTCGACTATCTTTCACTAGTCGACAAACTTTCTCTAGGTGTCGACAATCTTTCACTGTGTCGACACTGCTTCCCAGTGCTGAGGACGACGATTTACTTTATGTGTCGACACTGCTTCCCAGTGTCGACATAAGTGTGGTCGACTATCTTTCTCTGTGTCGATACTGATATTCTGAAGTGTCGACACAAATATTCTGAAGTGTCGACACAATTTCTTCAGGTGTCGACATGTGGACTTAGAATATTTTTCTGCATTCTTTAATACTTCTTCACCTGCACATGTCAACTCAAAACAACATCAAATACACCTTAATGTATATCATTGAGCTAAGTTGGGTTTCTTCAAATCAGGTACACATTTTCCAATGTACCCAACAATCTCCCCCTATTTGGAGAAGTCATAACCCTATAGCCAATGATATACACCATTTATAAAAAGTATAAACTGATGATATATGACATAACAGGAATACTTAATATAAACAAAATAAAAACAATCCATCACAGAATGAACATTATATGATACCAACCAACATTTTGTTTATAACTTGATAATGTTTGAATACAGAGATTTACATTTAATGATTTAATTAAAACATTACAAAATACTTTGAAAGAACTAAGAATTAAGACTGATCAGGCTCTTTTATGACAATCCCTTTGCCAGATAGAACTTGAGCCTTCACAAAAGCTTCAGAATCTTCAGCTGGCTTCTTGCCTTTTAGATCAGCCTTCTTCTTTGCTTCTTCCTTGAGCCTTTGCCTTTCAAAATATTGAAAGGGCTTTGGGAAGTACTTGCTTGGCTCCTGAGCATCTGGAGGCAGCCTACCCAGCTTGGCTTTTCTTCTAAACTGTACTATGGCCTCTTGCCTGGCTTCATACTTCTGCCAATCCATCTCATTATACCACTTGCCTCTTTCCTGCACTTGGTCTTTGACAGCCTTCCATGCAGTGAGTATAATATTTCTGGAAGTAGGACTCCACTGCTCAAAGTCTGGCTTAAGTTCAGCCTGCTCTCTAAATCTTTTCTTAGATAGTAGAGCATCTTGCTGGTCTTTCAAAGTAGCCTCAGGCTTATCAACCTTCCCAATAACAACATTGGTAACCTCCTTTGGAGGACTATACATTCCTTGAACTTGCTGATCAATCATATCATAATCTGGAGGAGGGTAAATGACTTGGGCAACCTCAGGTTGATTGCCTTCAAGTAGACTTGTTTGTATTCCTGACTCAGCCACCATAGCATCATCACACAATGGTGGATATCCCAATGTGGCTCGAATACTATTGGTCACCCATTTGGTGTGCTCTGAGCCTGCATGAACTAACATCCTCTCCCCCTTTATGGCTTCTCTAGTAACATGATCTCTTAGATCTTCCTTCTGAAATCTGATTTGACCATCTAGATAATTCACACCCTTTTTAAAAAAATGGTTTTAACTTTTGAAGCTTGTCAGATATTTCCTTTTGAGAGGTAGTGATAGCAGTTTTAACAGAATCAATAGCAGCTTGAAACTTCTTATCAAATTCTTCCATTTCCTTTGCTCTAGCTGCAGGCAGGCCTGGAACAATCTTTTTCAATTCCTCAATGATCTCATGATGAGATTCAGTTAAATTCTCATTCATCCTTAGCTGATTTTCCAAGACATAGCTTTGCTTTAAAGCAATATCATCCACCTTAGGGATGATAGACTGCTGTTGTTTTGTCAAATATACCACAGCATTACCTCCCTTATGGAAGCAATCTGTCATCTCCTTCTTATGCATATTGACCTCAAACCTAATAGATTTTATATCTTGAGCTAAGTCAAATTGCAGGGACTTGTTGTTTTCATCAACATATTTTTCAATAGCCACTCTGTGTTCATCCAATTTCACTTGTAAATCGATCAAAAACTTATTATAATCAAAGTCAGAAGGAGTGTGATGTGCTGTAGACTGTAGAGCCTGCTTATAGCTCTTGCTCCTTCTCTGGAAGACCATAAGTTTTCTCTTCTTAGCCACCCGGGCTTCTTCATTCTCAGAATCAGATGGACTATCAATTTGAACTCTTTCTTTGGGGGGAGAAGGAACAGCTGCTTCAGTGCCATGTTGTACAGTCTCCACATGCACAGGCTCCCCCTCAATTTCTTGCTCCACTTCCATTCTATCAGTAATTATTTCATTATCTGGAAATAACTCTTCTATAGTATATTCCTTCTGGGCTGGAACATCTGCAGTATTCAAATTTTGAGATATATCAATTTGAGCATCGTCTTGCACTTGCTCAGACACCAGTCTCTCCCCCTGTACTTGTTCAGTATTGGTGATGTCTTGGGCAGGTGAGGACATTTTGCTTTCCCTGGACCTGTGCAGAAATAGAAATATTAGAAATGTCTTTTGTAGGAAAATACACCAGCTCCCCCTGCACCTGTACCTGGTCATGAGTAGACACAGTCTGTGTAGGTGAATAAACTTGCTGAGCTGGTATTCTTGCTTCTTCTTCTTGAATTTCAGATATTGTGGCATCCTGAACTTGTGTAGAAGCAGGCTGATCTTCAACCTCTTGTCTTACTTGTTCTTCTTGTGGGTGCTCAGTACTGGTAACATGACCTGGGGATTTCTCAGGTGAATCCTGCCTTTCCACTTCAGGCATTTCTTTGGTCAGCACCCTATCCCATCTAGAGAACAATCTCATGTCCATCCTTCTCATGTGATTAATCTTTGTTCCAGATTGTTGTTGCATAACATCAGGAATCTCCTTACTTAGGTATATACTCATTATTCTAGCCAGATTTGGCTTCTTGATTCCTTCCTTAATCTTTTCAAAGATTACAGTTGACCAATCCGTTGGAATTGTAAACACAATCCTGGTAATTAGGCTGAACATATAGGCGGAAATCCTATCATGTCCACCTGGCTTGCACAGAATAACTTTTCCAACCACCTTAGACAGAAACTTGCCCTGTTGATTCATTCCTTTCCTATTGAAAGCAGCTCCAATTTTCATGATGGAATCCAATCCACACCATTGAAGAGCCTCCCTTGATTTAGAAGCAGGGACATCCTCTTCATTCTCGATTATAGGTAAGTGTAGAATTGTTCTTAACTTACTTGGTGTAATGTCCACTGGTGACCCATGAACTGTTGATTTTATCTCATGACTTTCAGAGACTACAGATGCAGAAGTATAGAACTCATGCACCTCCTTCTTCCATATCTTAGATGGTTCGGAGACCAGAAATTCTAATCCTGAGTCGGAGAGTAGAGAAATAACCCCAAGAACATCTGGAGGGGCAACAGCAAAGGCCTGGCGCACCAACTCATATCCTTCATTCACATTATCTTCAATCTTTGGCGCCATTGATCAGTCGAGAAAGCTTGAAAGATGAGAGAAAGAGAGAGAGTGGGAGAATGTCGAAACATGGTTTCAAAAACCTTGTAAGCGTGTCGACAGAATGAGTTTTTGACCTATTTATACCTTCTGTTTAAAGAAGATCAAAAGACGCCAAAAACAGACTATAAGTGTCGACACAGATGGAATGTGTCGACACAAGCTTCTATTGTCTCGACATCAAGTTCGTCTATTATGTGTCGACACCAATTTGCAGTTATGTCGACACTAGAGATATAAAGAAGAGCATCAGAAATTCTGTGTCGACTCTTAGTATAAGTGTCGACACAAAATCTGTAAGTGTCGACACCACTATCCTGGTGAAGTCGACACTACATTCCTGGATAAGTCGACAATAAGATTCTTAAGTGTCGACACATATTTTCTGTGTCGACACAATATCTCTGACTTGTCGACATTACAACCCTGAGTCGACACAATATTACTGAATGTGTCGACACCATCTTACTTAGCCAATTTCTGTTTGTTCATCACAACTTATAAGTACTACAGAATACTTGATACTACTTCAATGTGTCTTTATATCACTTGAATGTCTTGTTACCACTTTAACTTCATTGTTGATGATATTGTGATTACACTAATCAATGGTTAACATACCTAATTCAATTTTGAATGTATTGAATTTGGTTTCATCTAGGGGCTTAGTAAACACATCCGCTATTTGATAATCTGTTTTCACAAATTCCAATGAAATGTCTTCTTTTTCTACATGTTCTCTAAGAAAATGGTATTTTATTTCTATATGTTTGGTTCTACTATGAGAAACAGGGTTATTAGCAATAGAAATTGCACTCTTAGAATCACACAAAAGAGGTGTTCTACTTACTTGAATACCATAATCCTTAAGCTGATGCTGCATCCATAATAGCTGTGCACAGCAGCTTCCAGCAGCAACACACTCAGACTCAGCTGTGGAAATTGCCACACTGGTCTGCTTCTTACTACTCCATGATATTAGTCTTCCTCCCAGGAATTGACAAGTACCTGTAGTACTCTTCCTATCCTCTCTACATCCTGCAAAATCTGCATCTGAATAGCCTGTTAGTTGAAAATCTCTATTCCTAGGGTACCAAAGACCTAGATTGGGTGTGCCCTTAAGATATCTCAGAATCCTTTTGACTGCAGTATAATGAGATTCTTTAGGGCAGGATTGGTACCTAGCACAGACACATGTAGCATACATAATATCTGGTCTACTAGCAGTGAGATATAGTAGTGAGCCAACTATTTCTCTATACAAAGTCTCATCAACAGGTTTACCTGCATCATCTTTGCATATAGGCATACTTGTTCCCATAGGAGTTCTCATGGTGGAGGATGACTCCATACCATATTTCTTAATCAATTCTTTGGTGAACTTAGACTGGGATATGGACAAGCCATCATCAGTCTGTCTTACTTGGAGTCCCAAGAAGAATTTCAGTTCCCCCATACTGCTCATCTCAAACTTCCCTTGCATAAGTTTGGCAAACTTTTTACAAAGGTTGTTTTCAGTAGATCCAAAGATTATGTCATCAACATAGATCTGTACTAAGATGATCTTGCCTTTGGATTCCCTAAGGAATAGAGTTTTGTCAATTTTTCCTCTTGAGAATTTATTCTCAATAAGGAAAGTAGACAGGGTTTCATACCAATCCCTTGGGGCTTGCTTTAACCCATACAGAGCTTTCCTAAGCTTATAAACAAAATCAGGTTTAAGAGGATCTACAAAACCTGATAGCTGCTCTACATATACTTCTTCTTTAAGATCACCATTCAGAAATGCTGACTTCACATCCATCTGGTATACTTTAAAGTCTTGATAGGCTGCATAGGCAAGGAATATTCTGATTGCCTCCCGCCTTGCTACTGGAGCAAAGGTTTGATCAAAGTCAATCCCTTCTTCCTGCATGTATCCTTTTGCAACCAATCTTGCTTTATTCTTTACTATTATTCCTCTTTCATCTAGCTTATTCCTATAGATCCATTTTGTGCCAATTATGTTGTGGCCTCTTGGTTTAGGAACAAGCTCCCAGACATTGCACCTTCTGAATTGATTCAGCTCCTCTTGCATAGCATCAATCCAGTGATGGTCTTGGATAGCTTCTTCAAACTTCTTAGGCTCCATTTGTGACAGGATACTTGAATGTAGAACTGTGTTTTGATTTCTGCTTCTAGTTTGCACCCCCTGTCTTGGATCACCTATTATCTGATCAGCTGGATGATATCTTTAATGTCTTGTAGCTGGAGGAAGATTTCCTTCTGGTTGAACATCTCCAGCTCCTTCATTTAGCTGAATCTCTTGGTTTTCTTCAGCTTCTATAGTGTCTTGTTCTCCCCTTGGACAGAAGCCTTCATTTTCCAATGCCCCATCTTCCTTTGATACTTCAGTAATGGAGAGCTTGTCCATACTTTTGCTTATACCTGTTGAGTCACTTGATCTACAAGACAACTCACAGTTGATTAATCTTGTTTCATCAAACACAACATGCACAGATTCTTCAACAACTTGAGTAGTCAAGTTGAAGACTCTATAGGCCTTACTATTTGTGTTGTACCCAACAAATATCCCATCCTGGGATTTGGCAGCAAACTTAGTCAAATACGACTTGCCATTGTTAAGTATATAACACTTGCAACCAAAGATCCTAAAGTAAGATAGATTTGGTTTTCTGCCTTTCACAATCTCATAGGGAGTCATTTTGTGGCTTTTGGTGATAGTAGCCCTGTTGATTACATGACAAGCAATGTTAACTGCCTCAGCCCAAAAATATTCTGGGAGAGAGGTGTCACTCAATAGAGTTCTACTAGCTTCAATTAATGTTCTATTCTTTCTTTCAGCAATTCCATTTTGCTGAGGTGTTCTAGGTGAGGAGAACTCTTGGAAAATCCCAAAGTCTTTACACAATTTTGTTATGCTTTCAGATTGAAACTCAGTACCATGGTCACTTCTGATTTTGACCACTGTACTATTTAGTTCATTCTGAATTTGCTTTACAAAGTTAAGTAATACACTTGGGGTTTCAGATTTTTGTCTCAGAAAGAACACCCATGTAAATCTTGAATAGTCATCTACAACCACAAAAGTGTAGACTTTCCTACCTAGACTGTGAACTGGCATAGGACCAAAAAGATCCATATGCAAG
The DNA here is from genome assembly GCA_039513925.1 of Platanthera zijinensis. Lineage (NCBI taxonomy): Eukaryota > Viridiplantae > Streptophyta > Magnoliopsida > Asparagales > Orchidaceae > Platanthera > Platanthera zijinensis. The sequence goes on from CM077084.1 coordinate 251,570, forward strand.
AGGTATAAGCACCTCACAGAATCCTTGTTTTCAAGGCTTTGAAAGGAGGATTTTGTCTGCTTGCCCTTTTGACAAGCTGAGCATATCCCTTCCTTTATACACTTAACTTGAGGTTCATTCCTCACTAACTCTTTGCTAAAGAGTTGGCCAATTGTCTTGTAGTTTAGATGAGCCAATCTCTTGTGCCACTTAACACAATGAGAAGCATTGTCATCAGCTACAAGACAGATGGGAGAAGCCTTATTCTCACATTCAAAATTAAGACAATATACATTTCTCTTCCTATACCCAGTCAATATAATCTTTTGATCACTTGACCTTTTGATATGACATCCATCTTTAACAAATGAAATGTCATATCCTAAATCACTTAGCTGGCTTATGCTTATTAGATTATGTTTCAAGCCTTTTACATAAGCCACTTGAGTGATAGTAATTAGGTTAGAAGAAATGTTACCAAACCCTTTGATGACTCCTTTTTCTGATCCACCAAAGATCACTTTAGGTCCATCTTTGACAGATAAATACTCCTTCAGCAGCCCCTTTGTTCCAGTCATGTGCCTAGAACAACCACTATCCAAGTACCATATAGGGGCATGGTTACTTGGATTCACCTACAACACAGAATTACTTACCCTTAGAACCCAAGTAAGTCTTGGGTCCTTGGTTCAGGTTAGCATTAATAAAGCTACCATAACCTCTTCTAACAGGTAGACTATTGTTCTTTATAACACTTGGGTTATACCAGCAGTCTAGTGCAAAATGGCCTCTCTTGCCACAGCACCAACATTCAAACTTATTGTATCTAGATCTAGATACATCCTTGTCAGAAAAATTTCTGTTCATTGCTGGTGCTGCAGCAACTTAACCTACTGATTTCTTAAAACCATTGGGTTTATGACCATAGGTAGGCCTGCATTTACACCCTTGTTCTTCAGAACATTAGTCTTAATATGACCTTGAATATCTTCATGATCATATTTGTTAGAAGGCACTTTCACCTTACTAAACTTTATGGGGACTGAAAGGTTTAGTGGCTGAACAGGAGCTTTGCCTTTCCTCTTGAATCTGCCAGCCCTGAAGTTACCTTTAAATCCTAATCCAGCCTTACCCTTTTGAGTGACAAATTCATCTATCAAGGGTAAGACAGATTTTGGCTTAGAATAACTAGCCACTAAATCCCTTTCAATTCTAAGTCTGGCCTCCAGACTCTTCACTTGATCATTAGTATAGTTAATTGTGCCCATCTGAATAATAGTTATATTCTTCAGCTTGGCAATTTCATTTAATTTTTGATCAATAACTTTCTCTAACTCAGTTATAGCAACCCTTAGTTCAGCAATTTCCTGAGCCTGAGATTTAACCAGGTTCTTGCTTTTCTTAAGGGCCTGCAACAAGTCCCCATACTTGTCTATCAATTGATAGACATCTCCTTCAGATTCAGATGCATCTACATCACTTGATGCAGATGTAGCTGATTCTTCACTTGTACAACAAATAGATGTAATAGAAGGACATTGTACCTTATTAGGACCAGACTGATTCTGGCATATGTCCTCTTCTAATCCTGCCATCAGCCCCATACACTGATGATTCTTTTGTTCATTGATGGAGTCTAGCAACTACAGAAACTCCTCTTCTTCAGATGCAGCATATAGTCCAATATATGCTTCAGCTTCAGATTCTGACTCTGAAGTTGACTGGTCTGTTAGACTTTTATCTTTCTCTGCAACAAAGGATTTCTCCTTCTTGCCTTTCTGATGAGTCTTCTTCTTGTTTGAAGACTCCTTTCTCTTATCAGGACAGTCTGCCACTACAAGTCCAGGCCTATTGCAACAATAGCAGACAATCTTTGAAGTAGAGGCTTTGCTGGGCTTTGATCTGCTCTTCTCTTTCCTTGATGACCTTTTCTTCTGATAATAGTCATCAACTTGCTGTGATGTGGAAGGCCTAGACTTCCATTGCTTCTTTCTCAAGAACCTCTGGAATTGCCTTGTGAATGCAGCAAAGTCTGCATCTGAATCATAACTTTCTGAACCCTTATCTGAATTTTCAGAACTATCTTCTACAACTTCCTTAGGAGGAGATGGTGATTTCCTCCTATTCTTTCTAGTGGCTTCTGCATTGAATGCCACAGTCTTTTCTCTATGCTCTCCTCTTGAATTCTTTTCCTCCTCCTTCCTCACCATAAGTTGCATTTCATAGGATAGCAACTTCCCAAACAAGGTGGGAGGAGATATCTCTGCCAATTTAGCCACTTCTCTTATGGCACAGATCTTTGTGTCCCAATCCTTTGTTAAGGATCTCAAGAATTTGTCATTCAGTTCATAAGTACTAAAGACTCTTCCATAGGACATAAGCTCATTCACAATTCTATAGAATTTCTTGTAGCACTCAGTTATGCTATCAGATTTTCCTGGTCTAAAACTTTCATACTCCTGATTGAGCATAGATTTTCTGTCCTGCCTTACTTCTTCAGATCCCTCCATGTAGACAATCAATGTGTCCCACATCTCTTTGGAGGTCTTGCAGTGAATCAGATTCTGAAATGTTGAATCATCTATGGCACTAACAATAATGTTCTGAGCTCTTTTATCCATGGTTGCCAAGATGATTTCATCCTTGGTCATTTCTGAATAACTCTTTGGAGTTTGGATATTTGCATCAAGAACTGATACCTTCATTGGAATGAAGGGGCCTTCCTGTACTGTGATGTAAATCCTTGGGTTAGATGCCTCCATAAACAGTCTGACTCTTTCTTTCCAAATTCCAAAAATTTCTTTCTTGCATATGGGTAATTTCATAGACCCTAGCTCCTTATGATTCTCACCAGAACCCATCTTTTTGAATCTTGATTCTGCCTTTCAGATCTACCTCAGACAGTTAAGTCCTTTTTGAGGAACCTCCCTCTGATACCACTTGACAGTTTTACTTTCAAGACAACCTAAACACCTAGAGGGGGGAGGGGGTGAATAGGTTCTAATTTCTTGTTTATAATTCTAGGCAGAAGTCAATTACAAATTTAAACATCTAGCACAGCATTCACAGACAACTAAGCATCACAGATTGCACAATGATTTATAGTGGTTCCCCAAGGTCTGGGTACATCCACTTTCCCCCTTCACCTATCTAGCAATATGCTAGATTCGGCCAAACTTCCACTATTCTCAGATCCTCAGATCCAACAGCTCAGAACCTGGATAGGTTCCTACAACTCAGGCTCAACAGCCCTACCTCAGCCTTGCCTCAAGGCCTACCACTCAGAGAATAACCTTCTCCTACACTCAGGCAAATAGCCCTACCACTCAGAGATCACCTCTCCTACACTCAGCCTTTATAACACAGGCTTACAACTCAGATCTGTGTAAACAGATCCTACAGAAATTTAGAAAAGATATTTTAATGTCTTGCCTTTGTTGAGAGAGAAGAGGACAAGACACTTCTTGATCAGCTGATGAAATCAACTAAATCTGAGCTTTCTTCAAAGCTTCTTGAATCTGAACTTAGCTGAGTTGATTTCCAAACAGCTTCTTGAGAAACCACTGATGGCTTCCTTCTTCTTCTTCAAGATGACTGGATCCCTCTCTATCCAACACCTTTTCTGATACTTCAGACTTCTTCTTTTTTTCTTAGATCTACTGATGAAGATCTTTTTTAGAGCTTAGCACTTTCTTGAAGCTACAATAGGATTGTAATCCTTATGTTTCTTCTTCTTAAATCTTCTTCAGTTATTTTTCTTAGTTATTAATTTCCTTCTGAATGTGTCTATTTATAGACTTTCTTCATGGTAACCGGCTGATCCGGTTTCTAACTGTTTTCTGACAGGTCTGACAGCTTCAGTTAAACGGTGGCAACCCACAGCAGTCAAGTCTTCAAACAGTTCCTGTACCTTAGCCTTAGAAAGCAAAATGTCGAGACAGTCTGTTAGAAAGTGTCGAGACCAATCTGTCTATCTGTGTCGACACAAGTGACTTTGGTGTCGACACAGTCTTTGATGATGTCGAATAAGTTGCCTTTAAGTCGACACAGCTTCATCAGAAAATAACTTGGTCTAGACTCTGCAGTGTGTCGACATAGTTATTGTAGATTCAGAACTCAGTATGTGTCGACTCAGCCTTCTGGTGTCGACACAGCAATCTTTAATTCTGCCAAAATGTGTCGACTCAGTCTTCTGGTGTCGACACAAGCATAGTCGACTTCTATCAATATGTGTTGACTCAATCTTCTGGTGTCGACACATCCACCCAGTATCGACACAGTTGAGGTCGACTATCTTCTTCTGTGAGTCGACTATCTTTCACTAGTCGACAAACTTTCTCTGGGTTTCGACAATCTTTCACTGTGTCGACACTGCTTCTCAGTGCTGAGGTCGACGATTTTCTTTATGTGTCGACACTGCTTCCCAGTGTCGACATAAGTGTGGTCGACTATCTTTCTCTGTGTCGATACTGATATTCTGAAGTGTCGACACAAATATTCTGAAGTGTCGACACAATTTCTTCAGGTGTCGACATGTGGACTTAGAATATTTTTCTGCATTCTTTAATACTTCTTCACCTGCACATGTCAACTCAAAACAACATCAAATGCACCTTGATGTATATCATTGAGCTAAGTTGGGCTTCTTCAAATCAGGTACACATTTTCCAATGTACCAAACAGGCTTTATATTAAAACAACGATCGTCGATCTATTTAAAAGATACTGGAGACGATGGTCGAACGGTCGTTCGACGATCATTCCTGAAGCAGAGTAGTCGATCCGTCGTTCGACTATTTCTGTCTTCACAAACAACAAGCTGTCGTCAACCATAGATCGACGATAGGCTCGACCTATTCGACGATCTTCGAACGCCGGTCAACGATCTTCAAGCAGATAAGCTATCATCAACCATAGGTCGACGATAGGCTTGATCCGATCGACTATCTTCGAACGTCGTTCGACGATCTTCAAACAAGTTTCAATAAGGCAGACGTCATACTTAGTCTCTTCCTTTAATCATGCCTAGTTGAACCAAAAAGAACAGATGCTTCTGTTCATCTAAATGCTTGGTGAATATATCACCTCTCTGAAGGTCAGTGGATATGAACTCAAGGCTGATCTTATTCTTTTCCACACAATCTCTCAGGAAATGGTGCCGGATCTCAATGTGTTTCGTTCTAGAGTGGTGCACTGGATTTTGTGTAATAGAGATAGCACTAGTACTATCACACATGATTTTTGTGTTCTTGTGTGTGTACCCATAATCCAAAAGCTAGTTTTGTATCTACAGGATCTGTGAACAACAACTAGCAGCTGCTATATATTCAGCCTCTGTAGTTGAAGTTGAGACAGAAGCCTGCTTCTTACAGAACCAAGAGACCAATCTCTCTCCCAGGAACTGAGAAGTTCCTGAGGTACTTTTGCTATCAACTCTACAGCCAGCATAATCAAAATCAGAGTATCCAATTAACTCAAATTCTGATTCTGCTGGGTACCAAAGTCCTAGATTTGGACATCCCTTCAGGTATCTCAAGATTCTCTTGAGAAGAATCAGACGAGATTCCTTGGGGTTGACCTGGAATCTAGCACAAAGGCATGTAGCAAACATTATATCTGGCCTACTTGCAGTTAAATATAATAGGGAACCAACAATGGCCCTATAATTCTTTTGATCAACAGGCTTTCCCTGATCATCAGAATCTACAACTACATTAGTAGCCATAGGTGTATGCATTGCTGAAGCATCAGCCATCCCAAACTTCTTTACCAATTCCTTGGCATATTTGGATTGGGTGATGAAGATGCCATCAACATCTTGCTTTACTTGGAGACCAAGAAAGTAAGACAGCTCACCCATACTACTCATCTCAAACTTAGAATGCATCAAGTTAGAGAACTTTTTGCACAGTTTGGGATCAGTGGAACCATAAATAATGTCATCCACATACACTTGAACTAATAGGATTGTGTCCTTGTGGTGCTTGACGAAAAGGGTTCTATCAACTACTCCCCTAACAAAGTTGTGCTCTAACAGGAAATTAGCTAGAGTCTCATACCAGGCTCTGGGTGCTTGTTTGAGTCCATAAAGAGCTTTTTACAACTTGAAAACATGTGAGGGCTGAGTTGAAGAAACAAACCCAGGTGGTTGTTCAACAAATACCTCTTCCTTTAGCTCACCATTTAGAAAGGAACTTTTGACATCCATCTGAATAACCTTAAACTTCATATAGGCTGCATAGGATAAGAAGATCCTTATTACCTCTAGCCTTGCAACAGGAGCAAAGGTTTGGTCATAATCTATACCTTCCTCCTGTCTGTAGCCCTGAGCTACAAGCCTAGCTTTGTTCCTTACAATGATTCCATTTGCATCCAACTTGTTTCTATACACCCACTTGGTGCCTATGATCAGTTGGCCTTTAGGTCTTGGAACCAAAGTCCATACTTTACATCTTTCAAACTGATTGAGTTCCTCTTGCATAGCAATGATCCAGTGGGGATCTAGCTCAGCATCTTTAATGGTGAGGGGCACAATAGGTGAAAGGAAACAAGCATGCATCACATCCTGTCTTAACTGATGTCTTGTTTGAACACCAGCTGATATGTCTCCAATCACTTGAGATGTAGGATGATCTCTAAGTGTGACAATATCAGCAGGTGGGATGTGATCTTCAACAATAGTTGGGATTAATTCCTCAGGAGGAATTTGATCTACTATTGGTGGTACAACAACAGCTCTGTAAAGTCTTCATCACTGTCTGATTCAGTGATATGAAGAGTTGATAGATGGAGAATCTCTTGAGTGACATCTTTGCTAGATTCTGGTACCTGCAATGAACTTGAGGAAGGGGAAGTTTCCTTCTCCTTGTAAAACATTTGAGATTCATCAAAGGACACATGCACAGATTCTTCAATTTTAGAAGCTGATTTATTAAATACCCTATAAGCTTTGCTTACTTGGGAATATCCAAGAAAAATTTCCATTGAAGCTTTTGCTTCAAATTTTCTAAGGTATTCTTTATTATTATTTTAAATATAAACTACACAACCAAATACTCTAAAGTAATTTATTTTAGGTTTCTTTCCTTTAAGCAACTCATAAGGAGTTTTACACTTAAGCTTGTGTATCAGACTTCTATTCAAGACATAGTTGGCTGTACTAACAGCTTCTGCCCAATAGGAAAGAGGCATATTAGCATCTGCCAACAATGTGCTAGCAGCTTCAATTAGTGTTCAATTCTTCCTTTCAACTACACCATTTTTTTGGGGAGTTCTAGGAGCTGAGAAGCTATGTTTGATACCTTCTCTCTCACAGAATTCTTACATGAGAAGAGAGTCAAACTCAGTACCATGATCACTTCTGATCAAGGCCACATTAGTAGAGTACTCAGTCTGCACACATAATAGAAAATCTGTAAGGGCTTTGAAGTTATCAGCCTTAGTTCTCAAAAAGAACACCCAACTGAACCTAGAGAAGTCATCTACAATGACTAGGGTGTAATACTTCCCTCCTAGACTCTGTACATTTATTGGGCCAAATAGGTCCAAATGTAATAAATATAGGATTCTAGGAGAATCACTTTTATTTACTGATTTAAATGAATTCTTGGTTTGCTTGCCTAATTGACAAGCCTTGCATAGGCTCTCCTTCTTATAGGGGAAAGAAGATAAACCTCTAACAAGGTTGTGTTTAAATAACCTAGATATGTTCTTGAGGTTAACATGGCTAAGCCTTTTATGCCATAAGTTATTGTTATTTGTTACTTCATTAAATTAGCAGATTTAAGAGTGAGTTGAGTTAAAATCAACTAAATAAATGTTACCTTGTCTAATACCTACTAACAGAACATTATTATTTAAAGTAATATTACAAAGAGAGTTAGAAAATGATACCTGGTATCTAGCATCACATAACTGACTTACTGAAATGAGATTATGCTTTAGTCCAGTTACATAAGCAACTCTCTTGAATGTTACAGCTCCAATTGTCATCCTGCCATAGCCTTCAGTTTGACCACAGCTTGAATCTCCAAAGATTACCTTTGGTCCAAGCTTGGCCTTAAACCTTGATAGATGTTCTTTATTTCCTTTCATATGCTTGGAGCAACCACTATCCGAATACCACTTATTTTGAGTAATAGGATAGGTCTTCACCTGCAAATAAATCAATTAAACATTATGGACCCAGGTAACCTTGGGTCCCTTGTTTTTCACATAAGAAAAACTGGAAATAAATGAATAAGCAGGTTGAGGGTGATAACCTAACGGGTAAGATCTCCTGAGTGGGATTCTCCATGCAGATGATGGGTCAATGAACCTAGGGTTTCTATTTACATTCGGGTTTCTAAAGTTCTGGTTGAAGTTTTGAAATTCATGTTGAAAACATCGATCAGCGTTCGACGATGGGTGCTCAGATCGTCGATCTCCGTTCGACCACTGGGCCTACGATCGTCGAGCAGCGTTCGACGCTCTTTGTATTTCCTTAAAATTTTGTTTCCTTTTCTCTCTCTTAGCTTTATTTAAAGCTTTATTAACCTGATTAACTTGCTCAGTGTTTTTTATTCCACTAGCTGAAATAAAATTCACTGGAGTTGAAAGATGGTTTTTAAGAATGATTGGGGGTTCACTAGAAGAAGCTCCTAAGCCTAATTTGTTATTGCCTGACCTAGTGTTAGACATGTTGGTTATTTCAAGCAGCTTAAGGCTTCTACCATTCAGAGATTCTTCTAACCTTTTGGACTTAGCTAATTCATTCTTAAGGAATTTTATTTCTTCACTAGAGTTAGTGAGTTCTGCTGTTAACCTAATGTTTTCATCAGAGATAAGTTCAGATTCAGCAAGTTTACTTCTAAGGTCCTTAATTTCCTTTTCATAACTAATTAAATCTAAACACAAAGATTTAAAATCTGATTTAAATTCAGTAGATGTAAAATCGTAAGAAGACAATACCTCATCTTCTGTTGGCATTTCTTCATCAGAATCTGAACTCTCTGCAGCTGAGTGATTGCTGCAGGCATCAATTGCCATCAGGCAAATTTCCTTTGCCTTCTTTTCTTCCTCATCCTCACTAGAGCTTGAGGAGGAAGATTCCTCATCAGACTCGCTCCAGGTTTCAGCAACAAAACCTCTCTCCTTCTTTTTGTTCTTGTAGGAGGATGGCTTGGAATGCTTCCTGTGCTGATCCTTGTCTTTCCTTTTCTCTTTATTCTTTTCCTCTGGACAGTCTGGAAGAATATGTCCAGGCTTCCTGCAACCATAGCAAATTATTTCTTTAGGAGGAGTACGATCATACCTTGGTTTTTCTTCATATTTTGAAGATTTCTTTCTGAAATCTTTCCTTCCCATCTTGAGAAACCTTTGGGCAAATAATGACATCAGTTCCTCATTGGACTGGCTTCTTTCAGAAGCATCAGTAGCTTTGAGAGCAAGGGTTTGATCTTTTCTTATGGGAGTTGGAGTCTTTGCTTCAGCCTCAGCTTCTCTGGACTTCAGCACTTGCTCAAAGGACTTGAGCTTGCCGAGAATGGCTTCTGTTGAGATTTCTGTTGTGATTCTGGCCTCCTTGATAGGCCAGATCCTCAGATCCCATGTGCTAGGGAAGCACATAAGAATCTTATCATTGACCTCTGTCAATGAAATATCCTTATCAAGAGTCCTCAGCTCATTGATGATTGAGCTGAGCCTTGTGTACATTGCTTCAACTGATTCAGCATCAGTTTTCTTGAAATTTTCATATTGGGAGATAAGGTTGGACCTTCTGTCCTTCCTTTCATCAGCTGAACCAGCTATAATCTGGTTCAGTGTATCCCACATTGCTTTTGCTGAGGAGCAGTCAGCAACCTTCTGGAATACTTCATCAGACATTGTCTGAGCCAGAATGTTCATTGCCTTAGCATCTGCTATCTTTGCCTTTTTGTATTCATCATTGTAATCTGGAGGAGGCACTGCACTCATATCTATTGAAGTTGAGGCAGTAGCTGCAGCAGGTGCTCTTGGTGGTCCGGTCAAAATAGAAGCAAAAATACTCTCATCAATAGAGTTCATATATAGTTTAATCCTTGCCTTCCAGATGCTGAACTTGGCTAAGTTGCATGCTGGAGGTCTGGTGCTAGAGTAATCCTTGAACTGGGCCATGATAGTGAAAATGAATATCTATAATCCTTGGTGTCTATCAGGATCTTGTGACTAAGGTGTTAGCATATACTGTCAGACAACCTCCCTCTGATACCAATTGAAAGAAAAGGGATAGATACTACTCTAGAGGGGGGGGGGTGAATAGAGTAATCAAAAATTGCACTAGCAAAGTTGACTGTCTACTCAACTCCCTTGGAGTTAATTGCGGAATGAAGGTTATAGATATTTGAGAAGTAACCCTAAAGCATAACACAAGTGTTGTGCACAAAAGGCAGTCAACTGTAATTACAGTTAAGGCTTGGAATCCTAAACAGCAACTAGCAGACCTAGTTAAAACTAATCACAACCAACAACAAAAGTAATAAATCAAACAACCAGACGACATAAGGGAATTTATAGTGGTTCCCCAAACAACTTGGGTACGTCCACTCTTCTACCAACAAGGTAGGAATCCACTCAGGTTTTTGATCAGGTGCCCTGCCACCAACAAGATCTGCTTCAGGTAGATCTAGAAATCCTTTAGACTTTTGATCAGGTGTCTAAAAAGCAACACAGGTTTTTGATCAGGTGCCCTGCCACCAAGGTATACTTTTGAAGGGAGTAATAACCCTTTACAGGAGGGGGAAAGGAGGTTAAAATGTCTTCTCTATTTTAAATAGAATTAGAGAAGCTCAAGAACTTGTATTGAGCTAGAAAGTTCTAAAGAGTCAAGGCTCCCCCTAGCTAAAAGAATGTCCAGGTGAAGTCTTGCTTCAGTGCAGAAAACACTTTAGAAAATCTTAAGGAAAAAGCTACAAGAAGATAATAAATATGAAATGAAAATTCTTCTTCAGGCAGCTATCTTCTTCTTCTTCTTCTTCAAAAAGCTCTGAGTGAAGATCTTCCTGGAGGCAGGAGAACTCAGGTTGAAGAAGAGTGAAGAGTTAAAACTTCTTCTCAGTTAAATGTGAATGAGCTGAGAGTAGTTGTAAACTGTAAGTTATAAGCTTGAATGCTGCTGTTAGCTTTTGAACTCCTTTTTCTGAATGAACTCTCTTTTTCTATATGAACTGGTTTTTGGCTATGAACTCGTTGATTTCTTTATCCAAAGAATTCTTTATATAGCAGCAGTAGCAACGACTCCAATTTGAGTTTGAATCTTGTCTTCTACTGAAATCTGCAAGCTGGGCTGCAAATAGCATAAAGCAAGAACAAAAACTGCAGACAGATATCCTATAAGAGGATAAAGCTTTCTAAGAAGCTGCAAGTAACTCTGATAAAATAATACTAGAGAAAGTCACATAAGAAGAGACTCTTTACGGCCAAAGAAGACTTTTTGAGTCTAATGGCTATAAAGGACAGCCTGGCAGATAAAGCAGAAAACATATTTCAACTAATAAGACAAACAACTTTGTCAGAAAAAGATTGGCTCATGCATAAAGAATGGAGCAGATATTGCATGGAAATAATATCATAAATTTATTCAAATAATCTTTTATAAAATATGTCAAAATAAATATGAAATAAATCGCATCATAGAAGATGACAAAATTATTAAAGACATACAGCAAAATGTCGAACGACCCTCGGAGATCGTCGACCGAAGCACAGAGATCGTCGACCTATCAGACAGATAGTCGAATGATACAGATAGTCGAACTATCAAAGAAGATAGTCGAACTACCTCAGCAGATAGTCGACCTATTAGAACAGATAGTCGAGCTATTAGATAGTCAATCTATCAAGGCAGATAGTCGAGCTATCAAGCAAAACAGATAGTCGACCTATCAAACAGATAGTCAAACTATCAAAGAAAACAGATAGTCGACCTATCAACAGATAGTCGAACTATCAAAGAAAATAGATAGTCGACCTATCAACAGATAGTCGAACTATCAAAGAAATCAGATAGTCGACCTATCAACAGATAGTCGAACTATCAAAGAGAATAGATAGTCAACCTATCAAACAGATAGTCGAACTATCAGATAGTTGAACTATCCAAGCAGATAGTTGAACTATCAAGAAGAGCAGATAGTCGACCTATCAACAGATTGTCGAACTATCAAAGAAGAACAGATTGTCGACCTATCAAACAGATAGTCGAACTATCAGATAGTTGAACTATCAAGAAGAGCAGATAGTCGACCTATGAACAGATAGTCGAACTAACAGATAGTCGACCTATCAAGCAGATAGTCGAGCTATCAGGAAGACGATCGTCTATCGGCTGATCGACGATAGTCGAGCGACGTTCGACCATAGTCGAACCAGAAATTACATAGCCAGATTTTCATCTGGACAGGCAATTCTACACAACTAGAGAAAACTAACTAATCAACTAACCTTTGACCATAGATAAATCTTGGGTCAAGAGACTAAAAGAGAAGACTGAACTCAAATCAAAACTAGGGTACCAACACAACGCACCAACATATCCTTAAGTTGTCCCATGTATTCTGCTACCGAAGCGTTACCTTGACGATGGGAGGCTAAGTCGTCAAACATTTGGGTCCGGTGATAAGTGGGAACATATTGGTCGTGGAGATGTGCTTTCATGGCAGCCCACCCAATTGGGGGTGCTCCATTAACCGTACCTAATCGTCTCTCTTCGTTCAACCAGTATGTCTTGGCCCTTCCTAGTAGTTTCATCCGTGCAACCTTCACTTTCTTAATGTCCGTCAGGTCATGCCATTCAAAATAGCACTCGATTCCCATGATCTAGTCTAGGAATAGTTGGGGCTCTCCCATACCATCATATTAGGGTGAGTCTATTTTTACGGCCCTAGTTACGTTGAACTCATAATGACCTCGAGGTGGGTACTCGTCGTCCTGATCATGTGGGTGATTTTGTCTTTCCTCTCGCTGGTTGGCGGCCGGGGGTTGGGGACCCGGTCGGTTTCTTCCAACGCCATTCTTTCGGGGCGCCGCTTGATTTACAGCGAGCCCTTCAATTAACTGTGTCAGTGCGTCAAACCTAGCATTAAACTCTTCTCGTAGCTCGGCGATCGTGGCCGGAGCGTGCTCATCACCTTGGTTGTTTGTCATGTGTGAGGTGGAGGGAAGATATTCCGTGCGTAGCCTAGTGCGCATGAACGAACGGGACAAACAACGATTTTGACCTAATTTAAATTACGCGTTGGAATTTTTTGACACTAAACAATTGAGCAACAGGAAAAACTTTCGCAGACTTTTTTTCTTAAAAAAATGAGGAGAAAATTCAGAATTTTTTTTGTAATTTTCTGCAGAATTTTTTTTGTGTGTTTTACTAAGTGGAGCCCAACTATGTATTGTTTTGAAAAACAAAAATTCAGATTTGATGTGATTCGAAACGGAAGTGCGCACCCTAGTGAACGAGGATAACCCTAGGTAAAATAAAAGGATGGTGTCAATTGGGAAATCAACACAACCTCCCTCTGATACCAAATTGATGTAGGGTATATCCTAGAGATACGTCACGGAGGCCACGCCGACGCTTATGACAACGCTCAACGCTCTCTAATCCACATGCTAATGAAATCGCAGCCACAACAATTGTTTTATCTATCGTTCGCGCTAACATACGGATCGTCGTTCCACAAATAGATCGAATGCTGGCTATAGGCCAAATTCTTTTCGGCTAAATGGGATAATCTTGATCCCGAACGAGCTTTGGGTTGTACCAAATAGATCCACCAAAAATAAACGATTTGAATGATGGTGAGATCTATCCCAACAAAAAAAGGAGCGAGGATCGCCAATACTCTTACGAGTCTTTCGGAAATCCAAACGAAAAAATAACGATCTATTAGTTGATTAACCGCGAAGAAAAACAAATCGGAAAATAACGCAAAAATTCGTCCACCACAAGAACTATCTAGAGAAAGAAAACTCTTGGTAGGATGTTTTGTTACCCCTTTCGGATTTGTAGATCCGTGATGCGTGGATCCACCAAAGTTTGATCGCTCCTCCGTTGAAACTCCACAAAAAGCGGGCTACGGATGATGAACGTGCTAAACTCCTTCACTTCACGCCGTGGAGGAAATCCCTAACTTCTTCCTTGCAAGCAACCTCTCATGCATGGGCCGAAATATCCTTGGAGAGGGAGGATCTCGGTTGGCCGTGAGCAAGAGGGAGATGAGAGTGGCCGAGCACTAGAGAGAAGGGGGCGGCCAAGAGCAAGAGGTGGAGAGGTGGTGGCCGAACTCTAAAAGGGAAGGAGCCTTGAGGTCGGCGGCTTGGAGGGAGAAAGAAGATGGGGGGCGGCGGCTAGGAGGAAGAGAAGGAGAGAGGGAAAATTAGGTTTTGGCAAATTCCAATTCTTTGATTTCAAAAATATTGTCTACCAAATATGAAGAGTTCATGGCCTTATATAAGGCTTACATCATAAGCAAATACAAGTGGCTAAGTGCACACCACATAAAGAAAAATGCAAATAAATATTGTTCTCAAATAATAAGCATGAAACGGATAAATGCACACCCAATCACATAAAATCAATATGTAGCCTTGGTCTTATTGCGAGGGCGAAGCTTGTAGCCATGACTGCTACGGTGCCGCATGTCCTTGATTGGCATCGCATCATCTTCAACTTCTGTCCCATGTTGGCCGTCCTGGAGGCCATCGCCATCAATCTGGTGGCCGTCGCCATCACTTTTCTAAACAGCCTTTGAGCTATCTAAGCTATAAGTTTTTATCTATTCAGAGAGGAGACCAACAACCTTCTTCCTGCTTCTTTCAGCAAGTATCTGACTGAAAGTAAGTCTGCTAGTAGATGCACTTGGTTTACTATGAGTTACACTAACAGATGTCTTCTTTGCAACTGATATTGTGTTGATGGCATCAATAATAGCCAAGTGAGGCTTACTAACTGACTTACCCAAAGTCATGGTTTGTGTTGAAGGAACTTGGGAATAGGCCACAACCTTATCCTTGAGAGTGGGAGTTGGAGCACCAAACATAAATGGTCCATTATAGGCCATTTAGATTTCATCATGGGGAGCCCTCAGTGCACTCAATCTCATGCCCTTTCTTCTTCCATTATAAGATACACTGATATTCTTATAAAAAGATCTACCATTCTTTTATCTATCATACATATTATCATGGTCATACCTATTAGAAGGGATAATTACCTTCAAAAAGGTAGTCTGAGGCACATATGGAGCCTTGCCTATCCCTTTGGAATGTGCAGCTCTAGTATTCCACTTGACCCCAAACATCTCTTATCCTTTTGAGAAGTGAAGGACTCAATTAGTGGCAAAATTGTTTCAGGCTTATAAAAACTAAGCCACTAGCATCCTCTCTTTGAGGAGCTTCTCTTCAAGATCCTTGATGATCTTGTTATTCTGACTAATGGTGCTAATTTGGATGACTGAGATGGTATTTAGCTAACTAACTTCCCTCCTCATCTGATCTAGCAAAGGTGTTGAATCAGACTGCAAGGAAGTGGCTTGCTAAAGAGAGGCAATCTCCTCAACTTGTCTTTTGACAAGCTTCTTGCCCTTCTTTAGAACCTCCAGAATAGCATCATACTTGACAATCAGTTAATTGCCATCATCATTAGATTCTGATCCATCATTACCACTGGATTAATTTGATGCTTCAGATTCTGAGTCAGTCTCATAGATAGAGGGAGAGTTGGGAAGAGAGTGTACCTCATCAGGAATTGAGTTATCCTAATTGTCTTCAGTTAGGGCCATGAGGCTAAACTCATCATCCTCTTCAAAGTGGCTGTCAGCAGAGGACAATGGAGATTTTATTCCAGTTGAGGTAGTTGGATGATTAGCCTCCACTTCAATAGAAATGAGATAATCGTAGGCCTCTTCTTCCTCTAATTCTGAAGACATAGAATCACTATCTGACAGGCTGATTATCTTCTTGGCCAAGAAGCTCTTTTAAGCCTTCTTGTCCTTGTAATGTTTCTTATCTTCAGATATCTTATGCTCCTTACTCTTGATTGTACATTTAGCAATGACATGCCGACTTCTATTGTAGTAATAGCAAACAACATTAGTCTTAATATGTTTGTTATGCTTAGAATCAAACCTCTACCCAGAGGGGTCTTTTCTGGACTTCTCCATGATGGAATATGTCTTTCTTGAGGTGGAGCTTGAAGAACCCTTATTCTTCCATTGTATTCTCCTGGTCTACATTTTCATGAACTATTTGGAAAACAAGATGAGTTATCCATCTGACAGCTTATTGCCCGAGGAGTTGCGATCTGAGCACTCTGAGTCTGTAGCTCTCTTTGGTGGACAATGATTCTCTTTCCTACTCATTCTTATGGATTTAGCTCTAAAGGCCGCAACTTTCCCTCTATTAAGAGTTTTAACAACATCTTCTTCTGCCCTTCTAGAGTTCAGTTGTATCTCATGATACAGCAGCTTTCCAAACAGGCATTGAGGCATTGTGTTGGCCAAGTGTCCAACCTCTCTTATAGCACAGATCTTGATATCCAATTTCTTGTTTAGAGATCTCAAGAACTTGTAATTTAGCTCATAGTTTGTGAATTGTCTGCTATAGATGATCAGACTGTTCACTATCATGAAGAACTTTTCATAGCAATCAGCTATGGAATATTTCATGCCTTGCTTAAAGGCATCATACTGTTTATTCAGGAGGGATTTCCCATCATCCCTCACCTACTCTGTCCCTTCCATATATGTAACGCCCTGCCAAGCACCAAGCACATGCCAAGCACGTTACCGGGCTGCAGGCCAAACAGCCTAACCTATATCCATTCCACTGGCGGGTTGTCGGTGGGCGTATCCCCCCTTAGATTAGTCAAACTCGATTGTCAAGCCCGCACTACAAGGACTTCCAAGGAGGTCACCCATCCCAGTACTACTCCAGCCTGAGCACGCTTAACTATGGAGTTTTTCGAACTCTCATTACCAATCTGAGCCATTCGTTTCGTTTGATGAAGATTTAACGACCCTGGGTAATTCCTAAAGGGATATATGCGGGAATAGATGAGTTAATTCTCATTTCATCATCACCATTCTCTTTCTAAGAAGAAGAGAGAGAGGAGAGCAAGGGAAGGAATAAGAGGAGAAATCCGGCAACCGGTGGTGCTACGATGGTCAAAATCGCGAGCCGAGTTCGGATCTGTAGAGGCTAGAGCGTTGCAGAGCTTTCCAACCGTATAGTTTTGTACATGGCACCAAAATGCCTTCAGAGGGTAACGATTTCCTTCTTGGACAAGTGAAGTCCTTCTTTCATGCATTTGCATAGGAATCCTCCACCAAAGGGTGGATGGCCAAGTGATTCCCTTAGGATCGGTGGTTCATCCTTTGCTTTATTGCATTAGAATCGGAAGTGTGTAGTACGGTTAGGCATGTTGTGTGAAGCCGATCCGGACAAGTTGGTCTTGATTAGTGATGCTTTGTTTGTAAATCGATGAAGACTCCGGATAAATTGGTTGTTTGTATGAAATCCTTGGTGGATACCTGGAGCTTGGTGCAGCAGGAAGTAGTGGAGGAAGTCCAGGAAAATGTGAGAGTTGGTACTTGGTGTTCAACTCCTGTGGTCGTGAGTGCCATTTTGTGTGAAGTTGAGTCGTTGGGCTGCAACGGTGGAATGATAGGAAAGGTGAAGCCGTACCCACGTTAGTCTAGGATTAAGTCTAACGAATGTGAGCAACGGGAAAGGTGGATCTGTACCCGCATTATGGTTGTCTAAACTTGGGTGCTTAAGGCCCTGTTAGGATCACAAAGCGAGAGTCTTAGGCCAGCATGCCATTAATACTAAATGCTCATAATGAAATGTCATGTCTGGGACCTTTGAATGGTGGTGGGGCCTGAGTTTCGGTACACCATTATTGTGCCCTGAGTGCACGGAATGTCGGGCCGTTGTGCTGGCGTTTGTGATATGTATTGACTTGTGTGGTTATGCACGTACTATATATATGCGGTGTGACAAAAATTCTTTGCAGGGAAGGAATTCCGCTGCCCCGTGCAAAGGGTAGGTTTGTTATAATTGGTTAGCTCAATGCTGATCGTTGCCCTGTTTGCCACCGCTTTCTGGATTGAGTCTTTGTAGGTGGTGCTGGCCCAAGCGGCAAATAGCAGGATGAAGCCCACATCGCGCTGCTTCCCTCGAAGGCTATATTTTGTTTACTCTTGTTCATGTGTGGCCGGCCTGCATGCCGATTTTTGTAAACCACACTTTTTTAAGAGAAACTTGTAAGGCCATAAGGCCATGTACCTTTTGTGTTTGGTTGTATACATTCCTAATTAGTAGTAGTGGACATTTTTGTTCTTAATGATTTTAAGTTTTCAACCATGAAGCTTCTGCTAGAATGCTCTGTGTTAGGGTTCGTTGGTATTTGATAATATTTTGTTAATGTCTATGCCAGTTTGTGGAATATGTTGTGGGCCCTGGCCGGACACTCTATTATATTCCACGTGACTGGTAGAGGTGTTATAATATACAATACCAGAGAGTCCCACATCTCTTTAGCTATTCTACAGTGGACCATGTTCTGGAAGGTGGAGTCCTTTATGGCACTAACAATATTGTTCTGAGCCATTTTGTCCATATTTGCTAGAATGACTTCATCTTTGGTCATCTCAGTGTATTTCTTGGGTGTCAGGATATAGACATCTATAACAAAGACAATCAAGGGAATGAAATGTCCATATTGAACTATTATGAATAGCCTAGGGTCTTAGGCTTCCATAAATAGTTGTATCCTTTCCTTCCAAATCCCAAAATTTTCTTTCCTACATATAGGAAGTCTCATAGAGCTTAACTCCTTATGGTTCTCACCAAAATCCATGGAGATAATCTTCAGCTACTCTTGGAGATCTATTCAGACTGTTGAGTCCATTTTGAATAACATGCTTTGATTCCACTTGAACTTTTTTGTTCAAGAGTAGCTACACACCTAGAGGGGGTTAATTGGTATGTTTTAAATCATTTAATTCTTTTGAGTTTACGCCAAGTTGTGTGTTAGATTTAGTTGTTTAGATTTCAAGAGTCACCACAACACATAAGAATTTATAGTGTTTCTCCTATCTAGGGTGCATCCACTTTCCCCCTTCACCTATCTAGCAGTAAGCTAGATTCGGCTAACTCCTTTTACTCTACTCCTTGTGCTTACACCTCACATCCATCAAAATCCTACACCTCAAAGTGAAGCTCACTAATATAACTCAGAGTATAATAACTCCTACCTTAGGCTAAGCAGCCCTATACTCAGAGATTCACAGATCTCCTACCTTAGATCTACACAGAGATCCTACATCAGGAACAAGCCTTACCTTAGATCCTAAACAGGATCCTACAACTTAGAGACTCGGCTCCAACACTTAGCCTTTATAACTAAGGCTTACAGCTCAGATCAAACAATGATCTTACATAATAAGTAGTGGTTTGATGATGTTTGACTCCAGAGAAATGGTCCTCTCAGTCACCTTCTTTAACTGAGTGAACCTAGTACTTACTCTTCATTATAACAGGACTATTGATCTTCAGAGTAGTTCCACTTGTGCTGAGAAGACTGCTACCGAGCTTTGTTTCTTCAAGCTTTTAATATAATAGTGATGAGAACAGTAGCCTAGAATATGAACAACAACATTCTTGAATGCTCTACTTCTTCTCCTCTTACTGAAAATTAGGTTTTATGTTCTTGCTGAAGATGACTTAGAGATTGATCACTTCACTCAACAAGCAACTTTCGATATCCCAAAAAAACTTCTGTAAATCCGAGAGGGAAGAATTAACTCTCTTTTCCAGTGATTGTGAAAAATCACCTTTAATTTCATTATAAGGTGTATTTTATATCCCGTCGTCCAACAACTCTTTGATCTGTATGGGCAAGCCGAAATAGGTAACTATAAAATTACTTTAGCATTAATTGCTATTCAGAAGGTATTCAGCGCCATTTGACTTCTAGTGCGCAAGACCTATATTATTTTAATTTGGATGACGTCAGTATGACTCAGCGCTTGTGGACTTAGCATTTTTCTCAATCAATCTGCACAGGCGTTGAGTGAATCTTTGTGACTCAATGCAAAAAAACTTAACAAAAAATATGCTTCCTGAGTGAGCCTTCATTTAACTTTGAAATCTTATCTGATAAGGCATTGAGCGAGCCTTCATCACTCAACGCTTCTGGACTTGGTAGAATTCTTCTGGTTGAATGCTTGGAGTGAGCCTTCTACACTCAATGCTTCTGGACTTTGTTGAAATATTTATAAGGCATTGAGTGAGCCTTCTTCACTTAACACTTCTGTACTTTGACAGATTTCCTTTTGAGTAGGTATTGAGTGAACAACCTGCACTCAATGCTTCTGTACTTAGCTAGATTTGAGTCCAGCACCACTGAGGCTTTAACTTCTTGATCTTCTGTCACCGTATTTAGACCTCTGCAGGTGAGTGAAGTGTACTAACTCAATGCTTCTGGACTTAGCAAGATTTCTGCTTTTTTAGCATCCTATCTTGAATCCAAATGGTATTCTGACCCTGACAACCTGTCAAATCATGTAAAAGTAGACATCATGCATATATTAAACTTGAGCATATATCAAATACAATCATGTGTATTCTATTGACTTGTGGGTCGTCTTTAAATCTTGGACATTATGATCAATCGACCCAAAAAATATCATCGATCAACCCGTTGGAAACTTCTCATTCTTAACCAATTGATGAGGGTTTCAATACACATGCCAAATAAGGACATCAATTATACAAGAAGGAAGATCGTTACCCTTGTAGATCGCTTAGGAGCCATGAAATCACAAGAGATTCAGATAGAAGCGTTTGCAGCACCTTCCTCTCCATAGATCCAACTTTGGCTCGCGAATCCTATCACAAGAATGCCTTCACGCTTTCCTATATTGCTGGATCAGTCTTCTCCTTCCTCTCCTATCCTTCTTCTTCTTCTTTCTCAATGTCAAAGGGAGAAAGTGTGAGAGAGTGTGAGAGAAAAAGAAGTGAGAAGAATTTTGCTCTCGACCCTCTTATCATACACGGGTCAAACCTCAGCTATCTGATCTTCATTCAAAAAGTAATGGATGGACGATTTAATCAGCAATTTTCTTAAAAAAATAGCTTTCCTTGAGCAGTAGCATGCTATTATAGCACGGTAACTTAGGCGATAGCTGCTTAACCTAGTCAGCATCGCTCTTCCACTTAATGACCGTCTCAACTTTATATGACACATTGCCTATTATCGCCAGCGGTATCGATATTGCCTGGTGGTAGTAACCCGACACATTGGTTCTCGACGCCATCAACCCACTACCACCAGTAGTATCTCTATAAACGGGTAGTAGCTTCAAGTAACTTGGAAACTATTATTTTCAATTACCAGAAACCAGGGGTGTTACATGAGGCATGTGCCCTAGCTATGGCTTTCTGTGCAGGTGGTAAAATCCCCATTGTAGTCTAGTTATTTCCTGTAGGAATTGTGCGGGCATGCATTTTTCTTCACGCCTGATCTACGCAATCGTGTGATGCCTACAGTTTTGTTTTTTGGTGCTCTACCCTGGACCATGTGAATTGCTCGTGTATAGGCTATTTTGCCTGTGCATGACCAAATCGCATGATCTCCCCTTTGTGTTTAATATTTTATGAAATTATTTCCCATGAGTTTTGTTCACGCATGGTTGGATTCAACTGTACGCATAGAAAATCGTATGATCTTTGTTTTTGCATGGGATTTTTTATGTTATGTCTTTGTCCATGCATTTTGTTCCCGCACGAGCTATTTTGCCTATACACGTTCAAAATTGCACGTTCTGCTTCTTCTTCTAGGTTGGGCCATCCTGCGAGGTTAATATCACACGATCCATGCACGGTCGTGCATTCTACCATGCGTACCTTAATTTCTGATGTATTTTCTATAAATACTACAGGTTTGCCCTAGTTTGGATCTTCATCTTCAACCCTGAACCATTCTGCCATTTTCACTGCAAGAGGAGCTCCGGCTCTGTTTTTCTTTCCCTATCCATGAGGGTTTTTACCTAGTCCTGTTCACATCATCCAAGCGCTTCAAGGAGAGATTTTCACACTCATCTTCAATACCAAGCAAGGAGACTTTAACTTAGAATGTGGATGGATTGTCGTTTACCGGAGAAGATGGGTCCATTGGGAGGAAGTGACAACCCTCCTCTACCCCGGACGATAGTTGGGACCGAGCTATGATGCGGATTGACGACCCGACAATTCCTACTGTGAATCTACAACAAGCCTTTGGATTCGGTTATATCTCTAAGCTTTTTCTTCTCTTGGATTGTTGTTGATAAGTATAATCTTCTATATTTTGATGATGTATTCCTCGAAACATTCCTTTGTAATGTTATTTTATGTTTATAAAATTACTTGTGTTTTGTTGTGCTTTAAGTGCACGGCCATTCTACTACTGCCATGCACTCCCACTACTATGCTGGCCTACTCTCCCATTCTGTGAGCCTTCTCTTTCATCCACCCCGCAAAGTTGTACATATCGGCCTGTGTAGTTTCCATCATGCCGAGCAAAGCAGTGCATTGTGGCATGCATATGATTAGTTGAATTAGTTTGTTTTATTTTATTTCTATAAATCAAACTGATGGAGACTACGGCGCGCAACACCTTGAAGACGGCGCACTGACAAATGACCGTGAAGAGCATCGCCATAATAGGCGTCCTGATCGCAAGCGGATTTATTAATAATTAATAATAATTGTTATCAAATTATTATTAATTATTAATCCATGTTTTGTGTGTTTTATTTTTAATAATTTCACTTCTATTTCATGTAATATGTACATTATGGTTATGATATAACATCATGATGTATGTGTGTGTTTTATTTTCATGTTTTCATGTTTGGGCTGCATGTAGCCAGTTGGAGTGTTGTTGTTGTTGTAGCCTATATATAGGCATGTTCCCCCCTCTATTTGGTGAGTGAATGAAAAGAAAATTTGAAAACCCTAACCTCTTGAAGCTTCCTCTTTCCTCATCTCTTGGCCGAACTTTCTCTTGCTCCTCCTTCTCTCTCCTTGGCCGCCAACCACCCCTCATCCCCTCTCTCAAATCTCAGTTTTTCTCCTCCCTCCTCCTCCCCTCTATCCCTTTAAAAAAAACGAGCCCTAGCCAACAGCATCCACCCGGCCCCTCCCTCTTTCTCCAACCCGGCAACCACTCCTCTCCTACTAGAGCCACCTTCCTGTTGGGTATTGTATCCACAATGTACCTGATTTGAAGACCTGGACCAGCTAAGGTGAATTGATATTGTATTTGATCATTTGTCTTCAAGTTGTGCTTGCAGTTATTCCACGCTAAGTACACACCAATGTCAGGATGCAGTAGGTCAATATACACGGGTCTGTGCAACGTAATCCCTCGTTGAGCAGATCAGTGTGTTGGCTTACGTGTACTCTCTCGATTGGAGTGTACTTATTTACAAGTACAGGGCTGTGATAGATCAAGAGCAGTCAAGGAGAAAGGATGGGCCAAAGAGCAGCTCACGGGTGGAAAGACGAAAAATCGTCTAAATTGAAATCGTCGAGAATCACTAAGTGATTCTCACCGATTCGACTAGTGATTCTCGCCGAATCGTCGAGAATCACTCGCTGATTCTTGCCGATTGCAGTCGGCGGTCTCAACGCCGTCTTGATTTCTTCTTAAGGCAGAATCGTCGAGAATCACTAGTTGATTCTCGCCGAATCGACGAGAATGACTTTGAATTCTCGCCGATTCGTCGAGAATGAATATTGATTCTCGCTGATTCTTTCTGGAGTGCTAAATCTTAAGCCAGAATTCTGCCAGGTAGAATTCGGCGAGAATCAGAAGTGATTCTCACCTATTCATCGAGAATCACCAATGATTCTCGCCGAATTTTCCTTGGGCGAATTTCTGCTGCTCGCTGAACCGGTCCAAATATTAAGGCGTTGTTTTGAA
This sequence comes from Platanthera zijinensis, assembly GCA_039513925.1. Lineage (NCBI taxonomy): Eukaryota > Viridiplantae > Streptophyta > Magnoliopsida > Asparagales > Orchidaceae > Platanthera > Platanthera zijinensis. Next base: position 275,535 of record CM077084.1, read on the forward strand.
CCGGAGCTAGGGTTTCCTTGGCGGGGCCCACAACGGTTATAATGTATGACCTACAGTATAAATACTGTTTTATTTCGATCTTTAGCAATACTACGAATACACAAGAAAGAAAACCGAGCCGCCGACGTGACCTAGATCACGGATTTCTCTTCCGCGGCCGCCGTCGCCACTCGGGAAGTAGTCGCTGCTGTTGATCGAGGATACCTCCTGATCCCCCGGTGACAGAAGCTTTGACAAGCAACGTGTCTCACGTGTCCTTCTTGAGATCCTTTGTCTCTTGGTTTGTAGATCGGGAATATCTTCCCTTTCTGAATCGATCGAGACGATTGATCCAAGGAAGACCGTTGGTAGACCTTGCTAGCATAGCTACGAAGGTTGGATCTCTAAAGCTCAGCCTCCGTACTTCTTGCCACCGCCGATCCCGAACGCCAAGCCGCCGCTCTTCTTGTCGCCGCCGGTTTCGTGGAGATTCATTCTAAGTGAGAGCTAAGGTCGTGGACTCTTCGTCTTCATCAAGAACGCATCATCGAACGAAGAGGGACACCTAGCCTCCATAAGAAGTTTGTATATTTTATACATTCCATTTTATTTTTGTTGTAAAGGAATGTAGGTTCCTCGTTGTAAGTGTTGGGTGCAACCCGTGGTGGAGGAGTGGTGACTCCTTCGCTTGGAAGGGTTCCTTCCGTTAGTGTGTGGATTGGATTTCAATCCGGTTAGTGAAGTGACCGAGTCGTCCCTTTTTGGGAGATAGGTCGAAAGGGGAAAGTGGATGTACCCAAATCGGGGAACCACTATAAGATGCCTGTGTCTTTCTGTGCTTTGTTGTTTTGTTTATTTGTGCAGGTATAGTTTTAATTCCGCAAAAATGCTGCAAGACACCTATTCCCCCCCCCCCCATAGGTGAAAGTAGTTGGCACTAGGTGGACTTTCAAGTGGTATCAGAAGGAGGTTACTCATCAAAGGGGTTAACACCTCGAGTAAGTTCCTGCCACTAGTGTCAAGAAGAAGGCAGATATCTAATATGGACAGACTCAAGTACTCAGGCAAGATCCCAGTGTGCATCAGGCTAAACTTTCCAATCTGGAAGGAAAGGATTAGATTTTACATGGAAGAAGTCGACCCTCGACTCTTCATGGTCGTGGAGGAGGGACCTTATATTCCCACTAAGGCCTCCACCATTGATCCTACCAAAAAGGTGCCAAAGAAGCTTTCTGAAATGGACAAGGACGAGATGGTGTTGGTCGGACTTGACAAGAAGGCACAGAATATACTAATCAGCGCAGTCGATGACTCCATGATGTAGAAATTCTACAACTACAGGACAGCCAAGGATATCTGGCACAGCTTGATTATCTTATGGAGGGCACAGATAAAGTGAGGGATGATCGGAGATCCCTCCTGAAACAGAAATATGAGGCCTTCAGACAGGGGCCCAAGGAAGAGATCGGAGTTACCTTCGAGAACTTCCTCAAGATCGTCAATGCTCTCAAGGGATATGGAAGAGTGTTCACTGATGGTGAACTTAATGATAAATTCCTTAGGTCCCTTACTAAGGAATGGGACACGAAGATATGCGCCATCCGAGAGTTTGGCAGATTAACTGAAACTGATCCTCAAATACTCTTTGGGAAGCTCATGTCCTATGAGATCCAGTTGAACACGAGGAAAGCTGAAGAAGAAGCAGAGAAGGCCGCAGCCAAGGAAAAGACTGTGGCCCTAAAAGCCATTCACTCCAGGAAGGGCAAGGGTGCGGCTTCATCCCGTGCGGGGAAAAAGGATGAGGATGAAGACTCCGAGCCATGCTACTCCGGCTCAGAGTTGTCTGAAGAAGACTTCTCCCTCATCACCCGAGAATTCAAGAAGTTTCTCAAGATGAGGAATCAAAGAAAGAGAGACGGCTCCTCCTCCAGAAATCAGAAGAAGAATTATTCTTCTGATAGGTATGAATCAAAACCGAACAAACATCGCCATACTGACATTATTTGTTTTGGGTGCAATAAGCTAGGACACGTCGTGGCCGACTGCCATCAAGGCAAGAGAGAGAAGGAGAAGGGAGAAGAGCACAGAACCTCTAGAGATAAAAAGAAGGAGAGGAGATACATCACCAAAAAGTCAAAGACACTAAGTGAGTCTGATTCCTCAGATTCCAGTGATGCTGAGGAAGCCTACTTTGGGCTGGTGGGTCGCTCTGGCTCAGAAGGAGAATGCCCCCCATTCACTGGGAAGGTAAAAGCTTGTACCCCCCTCTCCGACTCTGACTATGAGTCTCCTGATGATGATCTCGAGGACAACCCATCTGCCCGAGAAGCTGAGCTCCTCGAAAAGTATGAGCTTCTGCTCAACACCTTCGAGGAATGCCGCAAGAGATTTAGGGCTCAGAAAAAGGAAGTCAAATTCCTTAAGGTCGAGGGTGTCTCCCTAAGGGAAGACATCACTAGCTTGATTTCTCTCCGACAAGAGCACCTGGACCTAATCTCTAAGCACGCAGAGTCTGTAAGTCTCCTTGACTTTAAACAGGAATAGATCAATAAGTTGGAAAAACAACTTACGGCAGAAAAGAAGATTGTCCAAAGCTTCTCTATTCCAAAGATTGTTCTTCCACCGGTTGATACCTTCTCTTCTCAGGCTAAGGGGGCTGGCTTGGGGCATGTGGGTGTGCCTGGTAAATCATCTAGGAGAAACAAAAAGCAGAGGAGAAATAAGACTGCTAAGAAGGCCTCTACTGCAGAAAAGGGAAAGGCCCCACTCAACCGTGTGGTATTTAGGAAGCATGGCTATCCCTGCAATGAACAGGACTTTGAGTCAACCTATGGCCACTTCTTCCGGCCCTCGGTTGAAAAGCCCAAGAGCTAGTATGAGGGGTGGGCCTTCCCCCACAACTTTGGCTAGAGTGTCTTCAAGGCACCTTATGAGGAAGTTCAAATGGAGGATTATGGCCACTTCTCTAACGGCCATAATAGGAAGCAAGCACCCAAGGCCAAGCCTGTTACATTGAGAAACCAGGAGGTGAAGAAATCATACGACTGTTGTCATCATGATGCCTCCACCTCCAGGTCCAAGGTCCCGGCTGAACCATCCGTTCCAAGGGTGAAGCAGGTGCCTGGGAGAAAGTATAACAGATTTGACTGCTAGTGCTTTGGCAAAGTTGGTCACTTTGTCATGGATTGCTGGTTTAATCCGAGGAATAACGAGACTCCTCATGTTGGCAATGCGAGGAAGACCACTCGTAGGGCTAACCATCCGAGGGGGAGTATGCTAACGAGGAATCTAGGACCCAAGTTCGATTGGGTTCCTAAGGGAAATTAATTCTGTTTTGCAGGAATGTCCAAAGGCCACCAAAACTCCCATATGGTACTTGGACAGTGGATGCTCCCGGCATATGACCGGGACAAAAAGCCTGCTGTGTGATTACTCTCTAGTCGAGAATGGACCCAAAGTCATCTTTAGGGGAGTAGATCGAGGAGTCACCAGGGATTACGGTATGATTTCTAACGGTATAATTTCTATCACCAATGTGGCTTACGTTGAAGGGTTAAATCATAACCTGATCAGTGTAAGTAAGTTATGTGATAAAGGTTATGACGTTAAGTTCTGCAAGGATAAATGCCTGATTATATCGTGTGCCTCTTCGGAGACGGTATTAACATGCATTAGGAGCAGAAACATCTTCTGCTTAGTTTTTCTTAGTTTAGATTCATCTACCCCCGTAGCCTAGTAGCAACAGACATGCATCTCTTTGTGAACAATGGCACAAGAGATTGGCACATATTAATTTCAAGACAATTAGTATGCTGTTTTCTAAAAACTTAGAAAGGGATGCTCCCATCATTAAGTGCATCAAAGATAGCCCCTGTCCTGCATGCCAGAAGGGCAAACAGACTCGGGCTACCTTTAAGGGCATCGTTGACAAAGACTCCTCCAGATGTCTTTATCTTCTGCATATGGACTTGTTTGGTCTAATGCAAGTTCATAGCTTGGGAGGCAAGTCTTATATGCTAGTGATTGTTGATGATCACTCTCGGTTTACTTGGGTGTTCTTCTTAAAACGCAAGTCTGATACGTTTGACATCTTCACCAGTTTTGTCAGGCAGATTCAGAACGAACTTAACTGCTCGGTGGTCAAAATCAGAAGTGACCATGGAACAGAGTTCGAGTCTGGTGTTATGACAGAGTTCTTTGAAGAACTTGGTATCTTTCATGAGTTTTCCTCCCCGTGCACTCCTCAGCATAGTGGAGTTGTGGAGAGGAGAAATAGAACGCTCATTGAAGCCTACACGATAATGTTGAATGACGCTTCTCTCCCAGAATATTTTTGGGCAGAGGCTGTCAATACGGTGTATCAGGTACAAAACCGGTCCTTGACCAACAAAAGTCATCATAAGATGCCTTATGAGCTACTGAAAGGCAGGAAGCCAACCATGTCCTATTTTAGGTTATTTGGCTGCAGATGTTATGTACTGAATAATGGGAAGTACCCGCGTACTAAGTTTGGTTAAAAATGATTCGAAGGCATATTCATGGGCTATAGTAGCCATAGCCGGTCTTATAGGGTTTTCAATAAGAAAACCCTAGTTGTAGAGGAATCAATAAATGTCGTATTTGATGAAGGAAGCTTGCTTAATTGCAATTCTTCCAGTGGTTTTCTTGAAGATGCGGGTGCAAGAATCGAACAGCTACACCTGGATGAGCCCGATAAAGATGCAACTCCAAAGTACGTCAAGGTCTCCACCTAAATGCCGATCGGAGAGGATGACGGTCAGGATGGAGTAGTCCTCCCTGAAGAGGAAGGTGCCCCCAAAAAATGCTAGAGCTCCTGATGCATGACAACTAGAGCTCCGACACGTGAGGGATCATCCCAGAAATCAAATCATCGGAGATCCTCGAGATGGTGTCAGAACTCGCCGAGGTACACTTAACGAGTTTCTGCATTTTAGCTTCCTATCGCAGGTTGAACAAAAGAAGTTCGACGAAGCAAACAAAGATGCGTCTTTGATATTGGCCATGCAAGATGAGCTGCATCAATTCAAACGATGCAACGTCTGGACGCTGGTTCCCAGACCAAAGACACAAAACGTGATTGGCACCAAGTGGATCTTCAGAAACAAGCTGGATGAACACAGGGTCATCATCAAGAACAAGGCCAGACTGGTGGCTCAAGGATACAGACAGGAGGAGGGGATCGACTTCGACCAAACGTTTGCGCTGGTTGCAAGGCTCGAGGCAATCAGACTATTTCTAGCATATTCCTCTCACAAAGGATTCACAGTCTATCAGATGGATGTGAAATCGGCATTCTTGAATGGAGACCTGAAAGAGGATGTATAAGTCGCTCAACCCCCAAGTTTTGTCAATCCTACTTATCCTAATCATGTATACTTTCTTAATAAAGCTCTATATGGCTTAAAACAAGCTCCACGAGCTTGTTATGAGACTCTGTCTAGTTTTCTTCTTGAGAACAAGTTCTCTAGAGGAAAAATAGATAAGACATTGTTTCTTCGGGAAGTCAAAGGCAAGATCTTGCTAGTGCAAATCTATGTTGATGACATTATATTCGGCTCAATGGATAACAATCTTTGCAAAAAGTTTTCTAAACTTATGCAAGGAAAGTTTGAAATGAGCAGTATGGGAGAGCTAAAATATTTCTTGGGACTTCAAGTGAAACAGTCTCAGGATGGAATTTTCATTTCTCCGACGAAGTTCACAAATGAACTCCTCAAGAAATTCGGAATGGAGAATGCAACCTTATGATGACTCCAATGGGATCCACTATGCCTCTGGATAAGGATGATAAAGGGAAACCTTTTGATGAAACCAAATACAGAAGCATTATTGGATCCCTGCTCTACCTTACTGCAAGTAGACCGGATATTATGTTCTCCACATGCGTTTGTGCCAGATATCAGGTGAACACTAAGGAATCTCACTATGTCGCTGCAAAGCGAATTCTTAGATACCTTAAGGGTACACCTAATCTTGGCTTGTGGTACCCGAGAAACAATGATGTCGAGCTAATTGGCTTTTCAGATGCTGACTTTGCAGGAAGAAGGGATGATCGGAAAAGCACTTCCGGGACGTGTCAATTCCTCGGAAGAAGGCTTATATCATGGAATAGTAAGAAGCCGAATTGTGTTGCAACCTCCACAGCTGAATCTGAGTATATCTTAATAGGCAGCTGTTGCGCACAACTACTATGGATCATAAACCAGTTAGCAGACTATGACCTTCAGTTCAAGGAAGTACCAATGTAATGCGACTCCTCTAGTGCAATTGCCATTACTAACAATCCAGTATCGCACAGTAGGACGAAGCATATTGAAGTGCGCTACCACTTCATTAGGGAGCACGTGGAAAACAAGGACATCTCTCTCTACTATGTCCCCATGGATAAGCAGATTGCAGATATTTTCACAAAGCCCCTAGACGAGGCCAAGTTCAGTCTCTTCAAAACTGAACTGGGGATGCTAAACTATGAGGAATGAAGACTACAGAAGCTCCAGGCTCGTGCATCTAAGGGGAGCATCTGCAAGAAACTCAAGTGTAAGCCCAAATGCAAGAACTGAGGGGGAGCATTGTGGCAAGTGCTAAAGTCCCAGATTTGTAGAAGCAAAAAAGGGGGAGATTGCCCTTTCGGTTAAGGTGCTCTCGCAAAGTATGCTATAAAGATAATGGTATGGAAATTCTTTCTCAACTGATTATTCAGTTTATGTTTTTCTTCCATCCGTTATATTAACCTTAGCTTGTAGGGTTTAGGCTTCTTCAAATAGGGGGAGATTGTTGGGTATTGTATCCACAATGTACCTGATTTGAAGAAGCCCCTGGACCAGCTAAGGTGAATTGACATTGTATTTGATCATTTGTCTTCAAGTTGTGCTTGCAGTTATTCCTCGCTAAGTACACACCAATATCAGGGTGCAGTAGATCAATATACACGGGTCTGCGCAACGTAATCCCTCGTTGAGCAGATCAGTGTGTTTGCTTACGTGTACTCTCTCGATTGGAGTGTACTTATTTACAAGTATAGGGTTGTGATAGATCAAGAGCAGTCAAGGAGCAAGGATGGGCCAAAGAGCAGCTCACGGGTGGAAAGACGAAAAATCGTCTAAATAGAAATCGTCGAGAATCACTAAGTGATTCTCGCCGATTCGACGAGAATCACTAGTGATTCTCGCCGAATCGTCGAGAATCACTCGCTGATTCTTGCCGATTGCAGTCGGATGTCTCAACGCCGTCTTGATTTCTGCTTAAGGCAGAATCGTCGAGAATCACTAGTTGATTCTCGCCGAATCGACGAGAATGACTTTGCATTCTCGCCGATTCGTCGAGAATGAATATTGATTCTTGCCGATTCTTTCCGAATGGCTAGATCTTCAGCAACAATTCTGCCAAGTAGAATTCGACGAGAATCATAAGTGATTCTCGCCGATTCGTCGAGAAATCACTAATGATTCTCGCCGAATTTGCCTTGGGCGAATTTATGCTGCTCGCTGGACCGGTCCAAATATTCAGGCACTGTTTTGAACCGGAGCTAGGGTTTCCTTGGTGAGGCCCACAACGGTCATAATGTATGACCTATAGTATAAATACTGTTGTATTTTGATCTTTAGACACACGCAATACTACGAATACACAAGAAAGAAAACCGAGCCGCCGACGTGACCTAGATCACGGATTTCTCTTCCGCCGTCGCCATCGCCGCTCGGGAAGTAGTCGCTGCCGTTGATCGAGGATACCTCCTGATTCCCCAGCGACAAAAGCTTTGACAAGCAACGCATCTCACGTGTCCTTCTTGAGATCCTTTGTCTCTTGGTTTGTAGGGAATACGTTCCCTTTCCGAATCGATCGAGACGATTGATCCAAGGAAGACCGTTGGTAGACCTTGCTAGCATAGCTACGAAGGTTGGATCTCTAAAGCTCATCCGCCGCACTTCTTGCCGCCGCCGATCCCGAACGCCAAGCCGCCGCTCTTCTTGCCGCCGCCGGTTTCGTGGAGATTCATTCAAAGTGAGAGCTAAGGTCCTGGACTCTCCGTCTTCATCAAGAACGCGTCATCGAACGAAGAGGGGCACCTAGCCTCCATAAGAAGTTTGTATATTTTATACATTCCATTTTATTTTTGTTGTAAAGGAACATAGGTTCCTCGTTGTAAGGGTTGGGTGCAACCCGTGGTGGAGGAGTGGTGACTCCTTCGCTTGGAAGGGTTCCTTCCGTCAGTGTGTGGATTGGATTTCAATCCGGTTGGTGAAGTGACCGAGTCGTCCCTTGTTGGGAGATAGGTCGAAAGGGGAAAGTGGACGTACCCAAATCGGGGAACCACTATAAATTGCCTGTGTCTTTCTGTGCAGTGTTGTTTTGTTTATTTGTGCAGGTATAATTTTAATTCCGCAAAAACGCTGCAAGACACCTATTCCCCCCCATAGGTGAAGGTAGTTGGCATTAGGTGGACTTTCACTTCCACAACTCCCAATGCCACAACCTGTTCCTTTTTCCCTCCAACAAGAGACGACCACCCTCCTCCTTTCTCCTACCCGAACTACCACCATCAGGGCCAACTCGAGCCACCTTCACCTACACCAAGCCAATCCGCCACCTCCATTACAAAAACAAAACCGACCACCTCCCTCATAAATTCCTTCCTAAATCCAAAAGATACCCGTCCAAGCTCATTCTAAAATCATACCATATTTTCCCTCCTCTTGCCAAATCCAAAATATCACCTACCATAAATTCCCTTAACTCTCCATATTGGGAATATCTCTTTCCATTAATATTTCCAATCCACCACCTTTTCTCTCTCTTGCCATACTTGAAGATATTTATTTCCATATTAACAAGATTTCAACGGGACCTTCCATTTCCAGCGTTACGCGACGAAGGCGGATGAAATTCACTCCTACCGGCGTGATTCTTTTCGAGCCGTTGAAGAACGATCCTCGCCGAGTGAATCGGAATCATCCATTTCGGTTGGGTAACAAACCTTTCCACTTTTGTGTGTTTCTTTTCTTAAATAATCTTGTGGTGGAATTTCTGGCATTAAATTTTGAAATCATTTGAAATTTCGTGATCGGCTTTAATTTTTTTGCGTTGTTTTATTGATTAACTTAATTTTCGTAACGGGTTTGGCGAACTCTCGTTTTCTTTTGTTGGGAGAGATCTACCTTTTCCGAATTCGTGATTATTTTTGGTAGATCTCATTGGGTACAACCTTCGCTCGTCCGGATCCAATATTGGTCCTTTTAGCTCGATCGGATACCGGCCTATCGCCCTTATTTGATCTCAAAATGGTTTGGCTCCCCGTACACTAGCGTGAAATTGAATGAATATAATATCGTGGAGCGGCGTAGAATAATTGTGTGAGCGTAGAATTAGTTCGTGAAGAGATAGTCGTGCGCGTCCGTAGTTATAATTCGGCTCTAACGCGTATGCCTATATCAATTTGGCTTCAGAGGGAGGTTCACGTCAATTTCCTAATTGGCAGCCTCCCCCTCTTATTTGGCACGTTAACACACACTCACTCGTTTGCATGGTATTCCATACAAAAATCAATTTTAAAATTTTTGGTCTACAAATAGCGGCCTAAAATTTTAAATTTTTTTCAAAATTTAAAAAAATAAAATTCTGAAAATTCTCTATCTTATTTTTAATAAGAAATCCAAAAAAATTATTTTTCATTAAGTCATTATTTTTATTAAGTTATTTTAAAATTTAGTATTTGGTGTGCCAATAGCGGCTTAGATTTTTATTTCCTCAGAAAATTTTTGTAATGATCATCATATTTTTCCAACAAAAAGCCTATTTTATCATATTTAAGACCCCAGTGGTTAAGCGGGAACAATTCCATCTTCATTAGAGTTAAGTTGTCCTAGTACCTTTTCCTTGCACATGCACTAAGTCCGGGTGAATTTTTCTCCCCGGTTCGCGCTAAGATGGCTTATGACGTACATGCTACCCATTCCCACACTTATCCTCCCACGTTTAGTAGGACCCCCAAATATGACGGTTTAGGGTGTCCTAAAATTTTTAGGGATTGGCGTAAGGGTATAGAACTTCATTTTTTGTGTTACGGATGCGATAACCCCCAAAAGATTCACTTTGCCCGAGAGAGGTTAGTAGGTCAGGCCCAGTTATTTTGGATGAACGAACAGCATCGTGTTGATGGTTATCAACATAATTGGCAGGCTATGCATAGCCTTCTTTCTGATCAATTTGATCCCGCCTATCTCCGTACTGCCAACACCAAGCCTGTGAGTGAGTATCGATATGACATTTGTTCTATACTAACCTGTATGACTGACTATAAACCAAATGCCCAGATCAAACGGCACATAACTGAAGATTTGGCTCACCTTCAACAAGGGAATAAGTCGGTCTCAGATTATATGAAATTCTTTAAGGACGTGACGGTTTGGAGCGGTGTGAAAGTGTTGCCTGAGGTGACCCTATCTAGGTTTCGTAGGGGGTTAGACCCCTACATCCAGGGTAAATTACTACATTATTGTCACACCGATCTATACATCACCTTTAGTATGGCTTTAGAGATTGAGAAGCACCGACCTCCTAGGAGAAAGGTTCACTCATGTAAGAAGATTATTACCTTTGAGTCTAGTGGCGTATCTGATCTTGGTTCTATTGAGTGTCCTCCTATGATTACTCCCATAGAACCTTTTGAGTCTTCCCGTGTGTTGCCTGCTATAGTTATTGACTCCTATGATGAGTTAAAGGAAAGGCCTAGGATTGTGCCCGTCACTGAGGACGAGGCTGTTATCCCTGATGATTATAGCGACGATGAGGATATTGGTTACCCTAGTGACCTGGATGAGGATTCCACCACTGAGGAATCATCTCCACTCCCCGTCGATGACATTTTGGAGCCTACGGTTACTCCTGCTGAGATTACACCTGAGTCAGTAGGCATTTTACCAGATGATGAGAGTTTAATTAGTAATGACTCAGGAGATGATCTGTTCGGACTCGAGCTGGTTCCTCTTAGACCGAGATATTTTGAGGACTGTTCTGATGATCCTGATATATTGGACGTTCCACCTGATTGGGAAGACTTACCGTTGGTGAACGAGTTATGCTTGGATGATTTTAGTGCTATGAGCGCGAATAATATTTCTTTGGTGCAAACACCTTTATCTGACGTCCCTGATTTAAAGCTTCCGTCGGGATCAATTTTACCCTTGTCTGAGACCACTGATTCTGAATTACACGATATATTTAATGAATTGGTAGACATGTCAAACGAATTTTCTGTAAGGGCGAATCCATTGTTTTAATTTTCATATGACTTTAATGGCTTGCAACCGGGTGATCTTTCTTGGATGTTAAACCCGTGTTTCGACGTTGAGAATGACTTAACTCCTTCTTTGGACATGTCCCCTTTGACGACCTATTACCCTACGAGTCCATCGTTGGTCAAACCCTCGGATGTTTTAGATTTTATTTTTGTGGCGACTATTTCCTTTATCCTAATTTTATCCTCCATGAATTTTAAAGAAAATCATTTATCGAATTATATGTTTAGGATTGGGGCGCTTATAGTGCCTCCTGATGAGATTCCCCCGGCGCCACTAGATTTAGTTCCGTTGGTGCCGCCTTATGTCTTTCCGTTACGACCGAATACACTAAATACACTTGCACATGATGATGCTCGCAATGAATTTTATTTACGTAAGAACTTTAGTGAAGCGCCAACCACGTTACAATAATCTATTCAAATTCTTGCTAACTTACAAAAAAGAGCGTCTTACAGTATAATTTACAATTTTTACTTGGTGTGTCTCGTCCCTGAATGGTTGACTTCGGGCACTATAGAAAGAGGGCGAGTTGGCGAGCTGGACCATTTGTGTAATTTAATGACATTAGGAGAACGCGGAGTATTTTGAGGTTTTTCACTGATTAGGGTGATACCCCTATTTTTAATGTTTCTGATTTAACGCTGCATGTTATTCCACCACTTGAGTTATTTGCCTGTCCGTCTGGTTCCATTTCATTCTCTTATGGGTTGGGTAGTGAGTTTGTGCCTGGATCACTCTCTTTTTCGGTCTTCACTGGAGGTACGCTTGTAGTTGATGTTGAAATTTTTCTTCCTTTATTGCCTAATGCTTTTCCGAGGTTCCCCAGGATCATCTTTTTGCATTACAGGATACTCCAGGTTGAAGTGCTCCCCTCTACTGGTGGCGATGTTGGCCACTACCTGCTTTGTTGGCGTGATTGTCCAGTCTCAAATGTCCATTGGCCGTTTGGATCGGAGGTAGCTCGTTTGGTTGTAGCTCTCCCGCGCTAGTTGTAAGACCCCCATTTTTTTTCTTTCTAGACACCGGGGTCTTAGGCCCAGAACCGTCGCCTTGCGGTGATACCTTCGCACCCGGGAAGGTCGTCACTACAAGATGCTGATTCTGCCGGCCAAAATCGATCACAACTGTAGCAATAGAATAAAAGCAAGTCCACAGAAAATCAGATGTATAGAAAATAAGCTCCACGAAGGGAGTGTCCACAGATAGTACATATAATAAAAATCTCGGGCTTATGCCCGGTACATCAAGTCCTCACTACAAATCACTCATCGCGGAAGCAAACTAATACAACTACTAGTGTTCGGGACTCACAGTCCCTGCTATCTGGACTCCAGTACTAGACTGTCCGATCTCCAAGCATGCCGACCTCCGGGGCTGCTCCTCCATGCTGGGCTCCGTGGTCCCCTAAATGATGTGGTTCGAAAACCGTTAGTCTAAAAGGCTAAGTCCTATCGTCCTCCGCCCCTTCCCCCATGGCTCCAAAGCACCGAGCGGGGAGAAGGAAAGGAAAGGACATGAAGGTGGAGAATGTCAAATAGCAGATGGCAGCGGAACTAGACTAGCAGTGCTATGTATGATAATAATGATACAAAATTTGAATAAGTAACCTTAACTTATGTGAATACCCATAAGCTAAAGGATCTTTCGCAAGGCTCCTATCGTATAAAAAGTCTCATACCGATTTATACGATAAGGTGTCGGTTTTACTAGCAGGCTTATAATACTGAAAGAGAACCTTGACTTATAAGCACACTCGTACGAACTTATAGGCCAAGGGGTCGTTTCGCAAGGCCTAATGTATAGAGCGTCCCATACCGCTTATACAATAGGTGTCAGGTTATATGCAATGGTTATGCTATGAAATACAATTATGCTATGACGTGAACATGCAAGTGCAACACACCCACTCGACTCTGTGTACACAGACCTTTAGTTCCCCCTTTCGGAGCCGTTACCTCCCAGGATACCTCCGTAGTGGCAGACGGAAGCGGTGGGTTGGGCCTCGCCCAACTCTAAACCAGTAAAGCAATACCGGTCAGACCTATCGTACGCCTCAACGCTTGGTGCACAAAGCGGACTCTTGCGTACTCTTGTCGGCTGGCGCACCGGACTTCTGTTGGCGAAGTGCTAACCACACTTGCCGAGTCAGCGTATTGGCGTCGGTGCATCGACCCTCCAATACCGAAGACCCACCACCTTATACCTTCTATGCACATGCAATAGTTATGAGTCCAAACAACAACCGAACCAAATCTCCCCGGACTATCCCGTCCGTCATAAATCAACAACCGAGTCGAAGCTCCCCGGACTATCCCGTCCGTCATAATCAACAACCGAGCCGAAGCTCCCCGGGACACCATGCCCATCACCATAACCACTGGGCTTATTGCCCGAGTAACCCAAACTATCTCCCGGAACATTGGGGTGTGAGAGTGTGAAATCCTAAGTTTACTATTTACTCTTGTGGCGATTTTATACCTACGACTTAGGTTTTACCCAGGACTGCCCAAGGTATTCCCTGTGAAGGGCTCTCGAGGGCACTAGGAGCTATGATGGGTTGAATCTCAAAGCTCCCTTTCGCAAGGCACTTATTCTTGTTGGTTGGTAACTAATCCCATATCCATTACCCATTTCTTTTTCATATTACGGTAGACTAAACCTAAGGTGATTTTGACCTTTTACTCTACGGGGAAAGACGATCTTTCGTCGACCCCAAGCACTACTCAATACTACCGACTCATATCTCACTACTTAACCTAAACTTCTAGGATGACTCATCCACATCTACAAAATCCAGCAAGATGGTTAACTCCAACTATGCCAAATCATTTCCTTTCAACAATTTACTAAATGCAGACCACAAGGTTAAATGCCAATTCATTTCCTTTCAACTCCTATAATAATTAATGGAGGTCCATTATGACCTTTAAGCCCTAAATCCAGAGACCCAAAATTTTCCTTATTTATTTAATAATTTATTTAATTATTCTAGTGACTAAAATTTCAAATAATGAACATGAAGTACCATTTTCAGGCAAGATATCATTCCACTAATTTTATAGGATATTTTAAATAAGGATTTAACTCATCTTCCAAAATATCTCAATTTTTCAGTAAGGTTTTATCTCAAAATTCATATTTCATTTTAACCCTTGAAAATTCATTTAAAGAAATATAAAAGACTATATTGCTTCCAAAAATTTAGAGAAAATTCTAGTATGATTCTAATGGTATATAAATGATTTGGGCCAAATTTCATAATTTATTTATCAGTAAATAATCTTAATTAAATTATTGAATAATTTTCTCATTTAACAAGTTTGTGAAGTAAGTACCTCAAATATGTATCCAAAAATTCTCATAAAATTTAAATATGCATATAATACTTCAAAACTTTCTCTGCCAAACTCTCATGACCTCCCAAGGGTCAGAGGGACCATAATATTCAATTTATTAAATTGAGGCACCCCTTGTGTTACAAATGAAGTACTATAACTATTGTCCAAAAATTCCCAATTAAATTACCAAAGGCTCATAATATCCTTATGACCAATCTACTAAAATTTCACCTTAGTTTGAGGAGTTTAGCTAGCCCATTTCAACCCTACAATATTTGTGCCCTAAACAAGGGTTAGGGTTTTGTGGGTCCTAAACTTTCCAAAACACCCTAAGATTTTAACCAGAGGGTTATAGTTACCCTAATACCCTCCCTACAAAATTTCATAGTCATACAAGGTGTTTTGGCCACATGCCCTTCACAAGGTACAAAAGTCATTCCTTAGGGTTTGACCTAGGATCTTGGGGAAAATCAATTCCAAACCTCCCCATATTTCATTGGAAGGTGCAAAAGTTCATGACAAGTCAGTTTTAAATATTTGGACCTCTGTTGAGGTGAATTGGACACTCTAAGCAAAAATTACATTTTGGACCAAAATGCCCTTCCTAGGGCAAAACTAGGGTTTGCATGATTTCCATTCAAATCACCTCCAAACTTAATGAAATTTTAACCAGAGGTCTATATTGACCTCATATACCTCCCACCAAGATTTGGATGTATTTGGATTTCATTTGGCCCATAAATTAATTTACCCTAGATAAATTAAATTATTTACAAAACTATAGAAAAATTATCTCCGAAAATTCCCATTTTTTGGCAGGTTCTAGATATTAGTTAGTATGACTCCCTGCCAAAATTTCAACTCATTTGGGCTAAGAATGAAGTGTGGGCACTTAGTTTAATGACTGCTTATTCATTTGTATAGACCCCACCAAAATGAGTTCCCTGGTCAAACCAGTCACCTAAAATGGTTCAAACCAATTTTGTTTGAACGTAGACCCATAGGGCTATATTTCATGTGTTGACCATTTTCTCTTAAAAGGGCGCTAGGTACTTTTAATAATTAAATACATTAAATACCTAATCTGTGACAGAAAATGAAATAAATCAAATACATATCCTATAGTATTTTATCATCATCAGCACGAATCTTGGCGCAAGATGGACGAAATCCCGTCTTCTTCTTCGTCTGGCAGACGGCCAGGATTGCTTTTGCCTGGGACGATTTCCAGCGGCTGCCGCCGGCGCTCTGGCCACCTCCCCGGCCGGCCACCGCCGCCTACACCTTCGGGGTGGTCGGGGCTACCTCCAGACGGCGGCACGGCCGCCGGGGAGCACTGCTCCGGCGATCCCGACAAGAGGAGAAAACCATGGAAAAACCATGAATTTGAAATTTCGATTGGGCTCAATTGAGCTCCAACCTTGGTTCTAATGATCCCTACGATCTACCCATGCAAGAAGGAGTGGAGGAGGACCTGTGGTGGCGGCTGTAGCCGTGCTGATCGCCGGATTGGCATAGTGGTGGCCGGTGGTGGTCGGCTTGTTCAAAAATGCAGGAAATTGCTTGGCTCCTTCAGGTAAAGTGTGGGAAATGCTCCTTGAACCTCAGTGAAGCTTTTAAAGAGGGAGAGGAGGGGAGTTAGGTGGCTGAATGCCTTGTGCCATTTTTGGCCATGGTCAACAATGGCGGCTTGGTTGGTAGGGGGGTGGAGCTTGCTCTAACCAGTCCAAAATGGCTGTTGCACTCCCCCTTGTTCTTCTGAATTAAATGGGGAGGTTGGGGAGGGGGAGGAGGAGCACAAAGTCCTCCTTCCTTCTTCTTCCTTCTCATTCTCTCTCCTCCATGGGTGGCTTTCTCTCTCCTAGTCACCAAGCCTAAAATTTGGCTCCTCCCTATCCTATGGCAGCCCACAAGTCCATTTGGTCACTTAAGTCAAGGTTAGCCCAATTGCAATGGGCTTGAGCTTGAGTTAGCCCATTTGGGCTAACTTGACCCAAAGTTGGACTAGGGCCCACCTAAGTCAAATTGGTCCTTGAGGTTTCTTCAATGGGTCCTTGGTGACCCATTAGTCTCCCCTAGGGCTATGAGGGTATGGGTGGGGTCCACTTGGCAAAGGTACTGCAATTGACCCTTGTGTAGGTCAATTTGACCCAATTAGGGTTAGAGTTGACTTTGGTCAACATAGCTCCCTTGACTACCCTCCATGGGTCCTTAGTGACCCATTGACCCCTACCTAGGGTTATGGAGGTATAGGTGGGGTCTTGGAGTCCTGGTGAAGCCTCATGATCACCTTAAACTAAGGTTTAGAAATCTGCTAAGTGCAGACCATAGTGGCCCTATCCACACAACCAGGTCCACTTGACTCTTTCTTGGGCTTCCTAGGGTTTTGTCATGACAAAACCACTCTTAGGGGTCTAGTTGGAAATGGGATGTTACAAATACCAATAAACAAAACAAAGATTTCGTCCCCAAAATCAAGGTTAAGCCTATGGGGACTCCTATCGGGGAGCGAGAAACTTGTAACATCCCATGAGAATTGAAAGATTTACGTCACGACACCATGTTTTATTATGTGAGATTTAAAGGTGATAGTCAAATTTAAGACCAAATCGCCCAATTGGCAAAGTCTAGACCCCAATAAACAAAAGTTTAGCCCTTATTCTTGAAATTTCAGTCCTACTACTTTAAAATAGGGAATTAAATTGAACATCTTGAGTGGTTGTGAGGTATACCTAACTGAAGAGTTCCGGGTATCTTTGTCGCATCAAGTCCTGGGGCTCCCATGTGTGCTCCTCTCTTCCGTGATTTCTCCACAGAACCTTGACTAACGGAACCTTCTTGTGGCGTAAGACTCGTACCCCCTTGTCGTCAATCTGGACCGGTTCTAGGTGAACTGACCGATCAGAGGCTATCGGTCCATCTATGGTTGTAACTTGTTGTTCCGGGCATAGTAGAGCCCTCCTAAAAGAAGATATATGGAACAAGTCGTGCAGACTTGCTAGATCCGGTGGCAGCTCCAACCTGTATGCCAAGGGACCGATCCGCTCCTGGATCCTATAAGGCCCCATATATCTTGGACTGAGCTTCTTCCTCTGTCCACGTACCCGAGTAACTCCATGCATGGGTCGGATCTTCAAGAACACCTGATCTCCCACCTGGAATTCCACCTGACGGTGCCGAGCGTCGTAATACTTAGCCTGCCGGCTCTGTGCTTCTAGTATCCTGTCCCGTATCAATCTCACCTGAGCCTCGGTGTCCTCAACAAACTCCTAATCCAATGCCTTAGGGTCCTCGTCCTATATCCATGACAGCGGAGTCCTGCACTTCTGTCCATACAACGCCTCATAAGGAGCCATCTTTATACTAGACTGGTAGCTGTTATTATACGAGAACTCGATCAGCGGTAACAACTTCTCCCAAGGTTCACCGCGATCTAATATGCAGAGTCGTAGTAAATCCTCCAGAGTCTGGTTGGTTCGTTTCTTCTGTCCATCCGTCTGGGGGTGGAAAGCCGTACTGAATGTTAGTCGAGTGCCCAAGTAAGTCTGCACTTACCTCCACTCCCTGGATGTAAATCGTCCATCCCGGTCTGACACAATCGACTTGGGTATGCCATGATAGCGGACAAATTGCTTCACAAACTTTCGGACTAACATGCCCACCGAGTCATCCTTCCTGATTGGAATAAACCTTGCTACCTTTATCAGTCGGTCGACGATCACCCAGATCGAATAATTACCTGTCCTTGATCGAGGGAGTCCATGTATAAAGTCCATGGTGATATCATCGAACTTCCACTCTGGTACTGGGAGTGGCTGCAATAATCCTACGGGGTTTCTGCATTCCGCTTTCACTAACTGGCACGCCTTGCAATGGGTCACGAAGTAGGTGATATCCTTCTTCATGCCGGGCCAGAACATAGTCTTCTTCAGATCTGCAGTCATCTTTGTAATCCCCGGGTGTACCGAATATTGATTGCAATGAGCCTCCATCATGATGTCCTCCCGGACTTTGCCTCCCTCTGGTATGTAGACCCATCCTCTAAAGCATACTAAGTAATCCCTCAGTGTGTAATCTCCCGCAGTGCCTGCTTCTAAGGCCCGGAATATAGGCTCTAGCTGGGTATCCTGCCTCTGTCCATCCTTGACCCTTTCTCGAATGTCATCAGTGGTGATTAATGACGAAAGATACTCTCGGTATAATTCAGGGTGATCCTCGGACACCAGGGATATTTGCATCTTATCTAACATCTGAACTAACTCCAAAGCCATCAACTGTGTTCCTACTCCGGCGTTTGCGGTCTTTCGGCTCAGTGCATCTGCTACCACATTCGCCTTTCTCGGGTGATAGTGCATCTCATACTGGTAGTCTGCCAAAAATTCCACCCATCGTCTCTGTTTGATGTTCAGCTCTTTTTGCGTGTCCACATTCCTCAATTTTTTATGGTCGGAGTATATGTCGCAGTGGACACCGTACAGATAGTGACGCAAGACTTTTAGTGCAAAGATGACAGCTCCCATCTCTAAGTCATGGACTGGGTAGTTTTTCTCGTGCTTATTCAACTGCCGAGAAGCGTAAGCTATCACATGGCCATTCTGCATAAGCACTGCACCCATGCCATGGTAGGAGGCATCAGTGTAGACCTGGAATTCTTTTTTCCCTGAAGGGAGAGCAAGTATAGGAGCCGAAGTGAGTCGCCCCTTTAGCTCTTGAAAAGCCGCCTCACACTGTAGGGTCCAGATAAAGGGCACCTCCTTCCTTGTCAGAGATGTCAGTGGAAGGGCGATACGAGAGAATCCCTCAACGAACTTCCGGTAGTAACCGGCGAGTCCTAGGAAACTTCGTACATCTGTGGCCGTCTTCAACTGTGGCCAGTCCCGGACTACTTGGATCTTGGCCGGGTCCACTGCCAACCCAGCACCACTGATGGTATGGCCTAGGAAGTCCACCTCCTTCAACCAAAACTGGCATTTGGGTATCTTCGCATAGAGCTTGTGCTCCCGTAGTCTCTCCAGAGTCAGCGTCAGATGTCGAGTGTGCTCCTCTTCCGTCCTAGAGTATATCAGCATGTCGTCTATGAATACTATTACGAACACATCCAAGTAGGCCTCAAAAACCCGGTTCATGAGGCTCATGAATGCCGACGGAGCATTTGTGAGCCCGAAGGGCATCACGGTAAACACATATAGACCATATCTGCTACTGAAAGCAGTCTTTGGAATGTCCTCCTCCTGGATCCGTAGCTGGTAGTAACCCGACCTTAAATCCAGCTTCGAGAAACAATGGGCTCCCTCCAGCTGTTCGAATAATTCGTCTATCCGTGGGAGCGGATAGGTATTCCGGACGGTCTGCCTGTTTAGTGCTCGATAATCGATGCACAAGCGAAGTGTCCCATCCTTCTTCTTCACAAATAAGACCGGGGCTCCCCATGGCGAGGAACTCGGTCTAACAAATCCGGCTTCCACCAGTTCCTAGAGTTGGCTTCGAAATTCTGTCAGCTCTTTTGGGGCCATCCGGTAAGGGGCTCTAGCGGCCGGCTTAGCCCCCGGCACCAGCTGTATCCGGAAATCCTGCTCCCGGTGTGGGGGTAGCCTAGGAAGTTTCTCTGGCAATACGTCGGCAAAATCTCGCACTACCGGAATACCCGAGGTGGAGACCTTGGCCTCAGTCATTTCAAATATTACCTCATACACTTCTTCCCCCTGTAAGTGAGCCTTGACGGCCTGTATAGATGACAGCATGAGAGGGGGAATAGATCTAGTACCATCAATGACGAGGTAGGAATCTCCATGTCTCACGGTAACTCTCTTGGACGTGCAGTCAAGGGTCAGGGTGACCTTGTCCTTCCCTTTGATAGGATCTTTGTTCTCTTTGATTTCCTCTGTAATTACCCCTTCTGGGTTGATATCCTCTTTGATGCTGTCCCCTTTGATATGATCTTTGATAATACTGGGAAGAACTGTGGCTGGAGACTGGAGCTTGAGGGGCTGAACCTGAGCCAGAATCTGGAGAAGGAGGAGGAGGAGGCTGATATTGAGAAGATCCTTTTTCATATTTGTCAAGCTTCCTCTTCTTCTTCATAGCTTTCAGTTGATTTTTGGAATATTGCATCCAAGGCTCAGAGATGGGGCAGTCATGCAGGATGTAGTATGGAATATCATTGGAGTCTTTGGCTTTGGCAGGAGGGACTGACATCATTGCTTTACTTCTGGCTTTTCTCTTCTTGGCAATAGTTCTAGCAGAATCATCAGAATCAGTCCTGTATTGGTCACTCTCAGAACTTTGATGTTGATCATACAGATCATCAATCCTTCTGATAAGCTCTTCTTGAGCTTTAAGTTTTGCAGAAACCTCAGGAGCAGGAGGAGAGAGAGCAACAGCAGAGCAGGCAGAAACAGGAGCAGACACTGGAGCAGGAGCAGCAATTTCATCAGCATCAGTTGCTGGAATCATTTCTATGTCAGCAGTAGCAGCAGTTTCAACAGAAGGAGGCACAGTGGCCTTAGTAGCAGCATCAGAGATATCCACAGCCTTCCAGGACTTGATGTAGGAATCAATATGGCTGGGATCACAGGTAGATACAGGCACAATGGCCTTAGACAAATCTTCAGCAGGAGTTGTAGGCAGATAGCTGAAATGGACTGTATCAAATATAGATAGCAGCCTCTGCAGATTCAGTGCAAAAGCACATCCAAGAGCTGGAGCTGGAGCAGACATAATATCAGCAGCTGGCACATCCACTTCTTCATAAGGCATCTCCCCCTGCCTTGGTTCAGAGAGAGGTGAATCAAGGCACACAGAAGATGTGATAGCCAGGGAGGAGGAAAGGGAGGCAAGCTTGGTAGACAGCTCCTGTACTTGCTTCAGGAGTGGAGCAAGGGAAGACTCCAGTAGAGATGTCAGCTTGGGAGCTAGCAACTCATACAGCCTGTCTGCCAAACTAGGAAGATCTACATGCTCAAGTGGGGCTTGAGCAGAGGTAGAGGCAAAGGTGGATGGAGGGATGGTGGCTGAAACTGAAAATGTGGAGAAAGGTGGAGAGGGAATGGTTGGTTCAGAAGATGGAATAATGGAGATAGAGGAGGTTGAGGTGGAGATAGGGGAAGTAAGAGATGGTGTGAAGGAGGGTTGAGAGAGAATGTCATGGAGCAGTTGTTGAAAGGAGGAAGTTGAGGGTGGCTCAGGAGGAGTAGAGGGTGAATCATCCATGAAGGAATCATTCGTAAGTGAGAAGGATGGAAGGGTGAAGGTTGAATAGGAGAAGAGAGGATGGAATTCCTCTGAGGTGGATAAAGGAGGGGATGACATAGGTGAGGAAATGGTAATTGGGGATGAGATGATTATGGTGGTGACTGGTGGTGAGGAGGTGACAATTTGGGTGGATATGGCTGGAGGAGGGGAGGAAGCAGGCAGCTCTTCTGCTGAAGGAGTGACTGAGATAGTCCTTGTGCCTGAATGAAGTGTTGCAGCAGCCCTGGAGGGGTTTATGATCTGCCTGTCCCATTTACTGAAGAGGGCACAGGAAAGCCTCTTGGATGCATTGATAAACATGCCAGAGGAGGTTAATAGGTCAGGGCACCTGTTGTGTAGAAAGACCCCTAAGATTCTCCCATAACTAACTGCATTCTTGTTGATCTTCTTCTTAATCAGAGTGAAGAAGATGGAGCCCCAGTCCAGGTGTTTCTTATCTAATAAAGCTCCCATCAGGCAGAACTGATATCTGGAAATGGTGTCATGGGCTGAATGCTTGGCCAACAGCACCTTCCCAACTACATCAGCCAGGAATTGAAATTCTATAGCCAGATTTTTCTTCAGTAGCTTATTAGGGTTGACTGCATTGTGACCCATCCTATCCAGCATGGTGTCAAACTCCTCTCCAGACAGTTCAATGGAGTCTTCTCCAGTACTGAGTTGAAAGACTTCTGTTAAAAGAGCCGGGGATAGAACTACCTGAGTCCCCTTAATGGTGCCGACAACAGAATTCTCAGTCTCGTCTGTTGCGGTAAAACACCACTCTTTAATTTCTTCTGAGGCGATCTTCATCCTTGTAGTCATTATTGGAGTCAGCTGTTGTTCTAGGAATAAGTTTAGGATGTCCTTGAAGCGCTGGTCGCTTCCGTCGAAGGAGTTTATGTCGATGTCAAAGCCTGTGTCGAACTTCATCTTAGCAATAGCAGCACTTGATTCAGCCATATTCACCTGCAACAGAAAACCAAAAACGACCAAGCGTAGAGAATTTGGAGGGAAAAGAAAGAGAGTTGCAGAGTATGAAAGCGCAAAGGGAGAACGACGGCTGAAAGAAAGATTTTATATTAGGGTTCGACGCGAAAAAGGAAAATCGTGGAGCTCAGTTCGAAGAAGCGTCGAACTCAGCTCGACGATTTGGGCAACAGAGGGAAATGAAAAGACGCCAATAGCGTCGAACTCCGTTCGACGTTATTGAGAGCGTCGAGCTCCGCTCGACGACCAAGGATCAGACAGAAGGAAAGCCTAGATACAACGGCGGTGCTGAACTCAGATCGACGCCTCAAGAACCGTCGATCTCCGTTCGACGTTTTTTGGGAAAACGTCGAGCTCAGTTCAAAGCCAGAACTTATTCTACAGACACAAAAAGAGAGGAAATTTTTGACCTAGTCTTGGTCTATTTTAGCTTTTCAAAATCTTGTAATTTAATTAAGGCTTCCTCCATCTAACATGCCTAACTGATTTAGGAAGAAACTGTGTTTCTTTTCATCCAAAGGTTTGGTGAAAATATCTCCCCTTTGCAAATCAGTAGGAATATATTGAAGTTCAATTTTATTTTTCTCTACATTATCTCTTAGAAAATGATGCCTAATTTCTATGTGTTTTGTCCTACTATGGAGGACTGGATTTTGTGCTATAGAGATAGCACTAGTATTGTCACAGAAAATTATAGACTTCTCTAAGTTGTAGCCATAGTCTAAGAGCTGATTCTGTATCCACAATATTTGTGAACAGCAACTGCCTGCAGCCATATACTCAGCTTCAACAGTTGAAGTTGACACAGATGTTTGTTTCTTACAGAACCAAGAGACAAGTCTATCACCAAGGAACTGACAAGTTCCACTGGTGCTTTTCCTGTCTATTCTGCATCCAGCATAATCAGCATCTGAGAATCCAGTTAAATCAAATGCTGAATCTTTTGGATACCAGAGACCTAGATTTGGACAACTTTTAACATACCTAAGAATTCTCTTAACTAAGATTAAATGTGACTCTCTAGGGCTAACTTGGAATCTAGCACAAATACATGTGGCAAATATTATATCAGGCCTACTAGCTGTAAGGTACAATAAAGAGCCAATTATTGCTCTATATGTTGTCTGATCAACAGGTTTCCCATGTTCATCATCATCTATTACAGCATTTGAGGGCATGGGTGTTTTCATACATGATGCATCAGACATACCAAATTTCTTAACCAGCTCTTTTGCATACTTGGTTTGAGAAATAAATATGCCTTCAGCATGTTGCTTGACTTGCAGTCCTAAAAAGAAGGACAGCTCACCCATGCTACTCATTTCAAATTTAGAGTGCATAAGCTTGGAAAACTTTTTGCACAATTTTGAATCAGTAGAACCAAAAATAATGTCATCTACATAAATTTGCACTAGCAGGGTATGGGACTTATGGGTTCTAATAAAAAGAGTTTGGTCTACTCTCCCCCTAACAAAATCATTTTCCAGAAGAAAGCATGCTAGGGTCTCATACCATGCTCTAGGGGCTTGCTTGAGACCATATAATGCTTTATGCAATTTGTAAACATAATCAGGGTGAGTTAGAGAGATAAAACCTGGAGGTTGTCTAACATAGACTTCCTCTTTGATGTCCCCATTGAGAAATGCACTCTTTACATCCATTTGATACACTTTGAAACCTTTGTGGGCAGCATAGGCTAGGAATATCCTGATGGCTTCCAACCTTGCAACTGGTGCAAATGTCTGATCATAGTCTATTCCTTCTTGTTGAGAGTACCCTTGAGCAACTAGCCTTGCCTTGTTTCTGACTATAACTCCTTGATCATCCAGCTTGTTCCTGAATACCCACTTTGTTCCAACAATGGGATGATCCTTTGGCTTAGGCACTAGTTCCCAAACCTTGTTCCTTTCAAATTGATGCAACTCCTCTTGCATTGCAATGATCCAGTATGGATCTTGCTCTGCATCTTGAATGGATTGAGGCTCAATTTTAGATAGGAAGCAAGTGTGAATCAGGTTTTGGTTGACCTGACTTCTAGTTTGCACACCAGCTGAGATCTCTCCAATTACTTGGGTGATTGGATGATCTCTTGTTGTTACTAAGTCAACAGGGAGTGTTGATTGTTCACCAGCCTGTGTTGTTGTCTCCTCTAGTGGAGCAGCAACTGGCTCTTCAGGATGATTTTCTTCAAGATGTTGAACTTCTTCTTCATCATCACTGCTCTCATTCTTTTCAGCAACTTGCAGTTTGTTCAAGTCTTCAGCTAGAGAATGTACCTGCAGAGGTTCTATGGTAGAAGCATTCTTCTCCTTGAAAGACATGTTAGCTTCATCAAAAATAATATGAACAGATTCTTCAATTTTACAGGAAGATTTATTATAAACCCTATAGGCCTTGCTGATCATGGAGTATCCCAGAAACACTCCTTCATCAGCTTTAGCTTGGAATTTTGCTAGATATTTCTTGTCATTATTATGAATAAAACAAGTGCAACCAAAAACTTTGAAATAGCCTATTTTAGGTTTCTTCCCTTTGAGCAATTCATAAGGAGTCTTGCCCTTCAGCTTGTGTATCAGGCTTCTGTTCAACACATAGTTGGAGGTGTTCACTGCCTCAGCCCAAAAGGACAGAGGTAAGTGAGCATCTGCCAATAATGTAGTTGCAGATTCAATGAGTGTTCTATTTTTCCTTTCAGCTACCCCATTTTGTTGAGGAGTTCTAGGAGCTGAGAAAGTGTGCCTGATCCCTTCACTCTGACAGAACTCTTGCATGAGAAGAGAATCAAACTCTGTCCCATGATCACTTCTGATCAGGGCAATGTGAGTGTTGAACTCAATCTGAATGCATTTGAGAAAATCTGTCAAACACTTGAAGTTATCAGACTTCTTCCTCAGAAAGAATACCCAAGTGAATCTTGAGAAGTCATCTACAACCACTAAAGTATAGGACTTCCCTCCTAGGCTTTGCACAGATATGGGTCCAAAAAGATCCATGTGCAATAGGTACAAAATCCTAGGTGAATAACTCTTATTAATTGATTTAAAACTACTTTTAGTTTGCTTGCCTAATTGACAAGCCTTGCAAAGTCCTTCCTTCTTGTAGGGACCAGAAGGTAGTCCTTTAACAAGGTTGTCTTTAGATAGCTTAGCAATGGTTCTAAGGTTAATATGCCCTAGTCTCTTATGCCATAAAACATTAGATTTTGAAATGGAATTAAACAGGCAAATATCTACCACTGGTGAATGAAAATCTACTAAGTAAATGTTACCTCTTCTGTTACCTGTCAACACAGTTGTGTTGTCCACTGACTTGACTTTGCATATGGCTTTGTTGAAGGTCACTTGATATCCTTCATCACACAGTTGACTGATACTTATCAAGTTGTGCTTGAGTCCTTCAACATATGCCACCTTCTTGAATGTGACTGGGCCAATTTTGACTGCACCATATCCTTTTGTAGTTCCAAAGCTTGAGTCTCCAAAAATTACTTTGGGTCCAAGCTTGGCTTTGAAGGAAGTGAAGTTGTCCTTGTCCCCTGTCATGTGCTTTGAGCACCCACTATCCAGATACCATTGATGGTTTGATGCTGGATAGGTCTTCACCTACACAAAAATAGCTTATTTGTTTTTGACCCAGTTTACCTTGGGCCTAGGTTGATATCCCTTGAATTCTGAAATAAAGGACATCCCAGGTTGATCCTTATAACCTTCAGGATGGTATCTCCTAGGAGGTACTATCCATTCAGTATAGGGATTAAAGCCTTGGGATGTGGAGCTTCTAGGATTGAATCTGAATGTGCCATTGAAGGAGTGTTCACAAGCCTGAACTCTATTCGACGATCGTCGAACTGAGGTCGACGATCTTGGGTCAGATCGTCGATCTCCGTTCGAAGATCGATTATGCTGAGGTTCAGAGTTTGGATATCGTCGAGCTGAGGTCGACGATCTGTAGTTAGATCGTCGAGCTCTGTTCGATGATCGTCGAGCTCTGCTCGACGCCATCTGTTGAACTGAGTTCTTCTCTGACAGATCTGCATTCTTCCTGGGTACCTCTATTACTCCCTTTCCTTTATCAGAGACAAACTTGATTGGAGTTGTCAAAATTATAGGTTGGCTGGATGAAGCACCCAAGCCCAGTGTGCTATTAAATCTAGAGTTCACTGTGCTTGTGATGTCCATCAATCTGATACTTCTCCCATTTAGGGATTCTTCAAACTTTTTGGCCTTTGATAGTTCATTTTTCAGTGAAGCTATCTCCTCCCTACAGCATTCTAACTCCTCAGAGAGTTTGAGGTTCTTTGAGTTTAGGACACTGTGCTCAGATAATTGATTCCTGGGAGAGATTATCTCCTTCTCAGATTTTAATAGATCTAGACACAGTGTCTTAAATTCATCTTTGAAGTCTTCAGAATTAAAATCAAAAGAGTTGATTACTTGATCCTCATCTTGTTGACTTTCTGAATCTGAATCTGATTCTTCATCAGAGTTTTGCTGTGATGCACTGATAGCCATCATGCAAAATTCTTTTTCATCTGCATCATCCTCATCATCACTGGAGCTGGATGAGGCTTCAGATTCCTCTTCAGTCTCACTCCATGTCTCAGCAACAAAGCCCTTCCTTGTATGTTTGTTCTTGCTAGAGGAGGCTTTGTCTGAGCTATTCTTCTTGTAATCCTTTTCTTTTCTTCTTTCTCTTCTATCCCTTTTGTCCTTATTCTTGTTTTCTGGACAGTCAGGCACAATGTGGCCTGGTTTCCTGCAACCAAAGCATATGATTTCTTTATTGTTATTTGATTTATCATACCTTGGTTTATCATGACCCTTGTATGGTCTCTTTCTGAAGTCTTTTCTGGCCATCTTGTAGAATCTTTTGGCCAGTAGACTTATGAGCTCATCATTTCCTGTAGCTTTATCTTCAGGCTCCTCTTCTACAGCTTTGAAGGCTATGGTCTTTTCTTTCCTTGTAGCTGGAGAGATAGCCTTTTGTTCTTCTTCTCTATTTTTAATGAGCAGCTCATAGGATTTGAGCTTGCCCAGGAGAGCTTCAGTAGTAATCTCATTTAAGCTTCTGGCATCCTTAATTGGCCAGATTCTTGAATCCCAAGTGCTGGGGAAGCACATCAGGATTTTGTCATTCAGCTCAGTCAGTGAGATTTCTTTGTCTAGGGTTTTTAGCTCATTGACAATTAGACTTAGTCTATTGTACATGTCAGCCACTGATTCAGCTTTTCCCTTTTTGAAGTTCTCATATTGGCTTATCAGATGAGATCTTCTATCTTTCCTTTCATCAGCAGATCCTGAGACAATTTCAGAGAGTTTGTCCCAGATTTCTTTGGCTGAGTGGCATTTAGCTACCTTCTGAAAGATTTCATCAGACATTGTTTGGGCTAAGATGTCCATAGCCTTAGCATCTGCAGTCTTCCACTTCTTTATATCTGCATCTGTTCCAGAAGGAGGTGGGACAGCATTTGTACTTGAGCTTGGTGGTGGAGTTGGACAAACTGTCAAGACAGAATTGAAAATGTCTTCATCAATAGAATTCATGTATAATCTAATCCTTGCCTTCCAGAGTGCAAACTTAGAAAGGTTGCACACTGGTGGTCTGGTGCTTGCATAATCTTTGTTCTGTGCCATGTCTTTAAATAAAAAAAAAGATGTAGAGAAAATAATCCCCTTAAGAGATTGATCTTATCAAGGATCTTTTGGTTCAGGTGTTAGCCTGTGTGAGCAACCAACCTCCCTCTGATACCACTTGAGAGGACTTAGCGCAACCACTCGCACCAAAAGCCCGGACTGATGGAGGACAACGCCACTAATCTTTATATCAAAGGTCCTCGGGCGGATCCACGGGGCAGCCAGTTAAGCCATTACCGCATAGCACCGCAGCGCGGGGGCGATTCCGGACCGCAGCCCCAACACAGTCAATTTGAGCATGATTCCAGTTCAACCACGTCATTCCTAGGATCAAATCAAAGATTGGCATCTTTATGATCGTCGCTGGAGCTTCAAATATCCTTCCGCCGATCTCTGCCTCCATATTGCAGTGGGCAGAGGTGAACAACTCTGATCCGTCGGGTAATCATATCCTCATCATCAGACCCGTGAATCATTCCACGCCTTCCAACCCTTCTACGAAGGCTTCCGATACAAACGAGTGTGAAGTACCCGTATCAAATAGCGTATATGCGGGTTTGCCGCTGATGAAAACTATTCCTGGGGGTGGGGAAAGTTAAATGTCTTAGAATCTAGCTATGATTTCCTTTCCTAGATTATCACTTCTATATAAACTTAAATGTCATGAGGAAATAAGTTTACAATTTTCATACGTACCAGTGATTACTTGCTCCGGGTTCCAGGGTTGAGCCAAATCAAGTGCATAAATTTGCTCCCTCTGCTGCCTGCGATCTGCACCCTAGAAACCACGTCCTCGACCACGTCCTCGTCCGCCAAATTGTTGGGCATGCGGGGCAGCCTGGGGTGCTGGTAGAGGTGCTTCCCTCATGGGGCAGTTTCTCCGAATGTGTCCTATCTGATGACAGTTGTAGCATTCTGGTGGGGGAAATGTCACACCCCCGGGTCTTGGTGTCTCCCTCATCTGAAGAGGCTAAGGGGCCAATATCACCTGCTCCCTCGGCTCCTGCCTCACTTCCTGACGAGGCTGGTCCTCTGTCCTTCTCCCACCTAGTATAGCACCTTGCCACTGACCATTTCTGGCTCTCCGGCCCTGATCCTCCGCTTGCCGCTTCCGACCCCGAGTGGTGTGCCAATCAGCCTCAATCCTCTTTTGCCATCTCCAAAATCTGGGAGATAGGCCCGTCGGATACAAACAACAAGGCCTCCCTCAAGTCCTCACGCAGGCCTTTATAGAATCTCTTGATGTACCATGCTTCGTCCAGCTGGTAAGAATCTGCATATCGAGCCAAATGGTCAAACTCCCGATGGTACTCTACCACTGTCCGGGTGCCCTGCTTCAGCTGTAAGAACCGCTCCTCCAACTCATCCCTGGCCGACTGCGAAATAATATGTTCTAGGAGTGCAGCCCTGAACTCTTCCCAGGAAATTTCTGCAACCTCCCTATCAGCAAACATTGTGTCCAGTAGCGTCTTCCACCACCTCTTGCCATGGGACTCCAGGCAGGAGACAACTAAGGCCACCCTCTCCTCCCAGGGACACCGTATCCCAGTCAGCATTTCGTACATAATATCTAGCCATTCTTCTGTCCGTACAGCGGATTCTGTCCCCAAGTAGGATGGAGGAGAGAGTCCTCGAAAGATGCTCAGCCAATTGGCCCGCGGGTTTGGCTGTGGAGCTGGAACCTGCTCATCCCTAAAAGCATCTAGAATGTCCGTCAACGTTTGACCCATCTCTGAGTGTAGGAATGGAGTGGGGACCGGGGAAGGTGGTGCAACAGTCGGAGTCTACTAAACTCCGCCCTGTGGTGTTGGCTGCGCTGGGGGCTGCGTAATAGAATCCAAATATAAGAAGTCTCACAGATTTAACTAAAAGTGGACAATTTTCATGTGTCTTCCCATATGGGCCCACCACAGCTTCCGCTGCTTAGTTTGTCCCCAAACTAAACTCGAGCGGGGGTGTCCCAGGGTTAGTGGGCTGCTACTTTTCTGATCGAGGTTTCCTCTGATACCACTTATAAGACCCACATTTTTTTCCTTTTTAGACACCGGGGTCTTAGGCCAAGAACCTTCGCCTTGCGGTGATACCTTTGCACCCGGGAAGGTCGTCACTACAAGATGCCGATTCTGCCGGCCAAAATCGATCACAACTGTAGCAATAGAATAAAAGCAAGTCCACAGAAAATCACATGTATAGAAAATAAGCTCCACGAAGGGAGTGTCCACAGATAGTACATATAATAAAAATCTCGAGCTTATGCCCGGTACATCAAGTCCTCACTACAAATCACTCATCGCGGAAGCAAACTAATACAACTACTAGTGTTCGGGACTCACAGTCCCTGCTGTCTGGACTCCAGTAATAGACTGTCCGATCTCCAAGCCTGCTGACCTCCGGGGCTGCTCCTCCATGCTGGGCTCCGTGGTCCCCTAAATGATGTGGTTCGAAAATCGTTAGTCTAAAAGACTAAGTCCTATCGTCCTCCGCCCCTTCCCCCATGGCTCCTAAGCACCGAGCGGGGAGAAGGAAAGGAAAGGACATGAAGGTGGAGAATGTCAAATAGCATATGGTAGTGGAACTAGACTAGCAGTGCTAAGTATGATAATAATGATACAAAATTTGAATAAGTAACCTTAACTTATGCGAATACTCATAAGCTAAAGGATCTTTTGCAAGGCTCCTATCGTATAAAAAGACCCATATCGATTTATACGATAAGGTGTCGGTTTTACTAGCAGGCTTATAATACTGAAAGAGAACCTTGACTTATAAGCACGCTCGTACGAACTTATAGGCCAAGGGGTCGTTTTGCAAGGCCTAATGTATAGAGCGTCTCATACTGCTTATACATTAGGTGTCAGGTTATATGCAATGGTTATGCTATGAAATATAATTATGCTATGACGTGAACATGCAAGTGCAACACACCCACTCGACTCTGTGTACACAGACCTTTAGTTCCCCCTTTCGGAGCCGTTACCTCCTAGGATACCTCCGTAGTGGCAGACGGAAGCGGTGGGTTGGGCCTCGCCCACCTCTAAACCAGTAAAGCACTACCGGTCAGACCTATCGTACGCCTCAACGCTTGGTGCACAAAGCGGACACCTGCATACTCTTGCCAGCTGGCGCACCGGACTTCTTTTGGCGAAGTGCTAACCACACTTGCCGAGTCAGCGTATTGGCGTCGCTGCATCGACCCTCCATTACCGAAGACCCACCACCTTATACCTTCTATGCACATGCAATAGTTATGAGTCCAAACAACAACCGAACCAAATCTCCCCAGACTATCCCGTCCGTCATAAATCAACAACCGAGCTGAAGCTCCCCGGACTATCCCGTCCGTCATAATCAACAACCGAGCCGAAGCTCCCCGGGCCACCATGCCCATCACCATAACCACTGGGCTTATTGCCCGAGTAACCCAAACTATCTCCCGGAACATTGGGGTGTGAGAGTGTGAAATCCTCAGTTTACTATTTACTCTTGTGGCGATTTTATACCTACGACTTAGGTTTTACCCAGGACTGCCCAAGGTATTCCCTGTGAAGGGCTCTCGAGGGCACTAGGAGCTATGATGGGCTGAATCTCAAAGCTCCCTTTCGCAAGGCACTTATTCTTGTTGGTTGGTAACTAATCCCATATCCATTACCCATTTCTTTTTCATATTACGGTAGACTAAACCTAAGGTGATTTTGACCTTTCACTCTACGGGGAAAGACGATCTTTCGTCGACCCCAAGCACTACTCAACACTACCGACTCATATCTCACTACTTAACCTAAACTTCTAGGATCACTCATCCACATCTACAAAATCCAGCAAGATGGCTAACTCCAACTATGCCAAATCATTTCCTTTCAACAATTTACTAAATGCAGACCACAAGGTTAAAAGCCAATTCATTTTCTTTCAACTCCTATAATAATTAATGGAGGTCCATTATGACCTTTAAGCCCTAAATCCAGAGACCCAAAATTTTCCTTATTTATTTAATAATTTATTTAATTATTCTAGTGACTAAAATTTCCAATAATATACATGAAGTACCATTTTCAGGCAAGATATCATTCCACTAATTTTATAGGATATTTAAAATAAGGATTTAACACATCTTCCAAAATATCTCAATTTTTCAGTAAGGTTTTATCCCAAAATTCCTATTTCATTTTAACCCTTGAAAATTCATTTAAATAAATATAAAAGACTATATTGATTCCAAAAATTCAGAGAAAATTCCAGTATGATTCTAATGGTATATAAATGATTTGGGCCAAATTTCATAATTTATTTATCAGTAAATAATCTTAATTAAATTATTGAATAATTTCCTCATTTAATAAGCTTGTGAAGTAAGTACCTCAAATATGTATCCACAAATTTTCATAAAATTTATATATGCATATAATGACTCAAAACTTCCTCTGCCAAACTTTCATGACCTCCCAAGTATCAGAGGGACCATAATGTTCAATTTATTAAATTGAGGCATCCCTTGTGTTACAAATGAAGTACTATAACTATTGTACCAAAATTCCCAATTAAATTACCAGAGGCTCATAATATCCTTATGACCAATCTACCAAAATTTCACCTTAGTTTGAGGAGTTTAGCTAGCCTATTTCAACCCTACAATATTTGTGCCCTAAACTAGGGTTAGGGTTTTGTGGGTCCCAAACTTTCCAAAACACCCTAAGATTTTAACCAGAGGGTTATAGTTACCCTAATACCCTCCCTACAAAATTTCATTGTCATACAAGGTGTTTTGGCCACATGCCCTTCACAAGGTATAAAAGCCCTTCCTTAGGGTTTGACCTAGGATCTTGGGGAAAATCAATTCCAAACCTCCCCATATTTCATTGGAATGTGCACAAGTTCATGACAAGTCTGTGTTCAAAATTTGGACCTCTGTTGAGGTGAATTGGACACTATAAGCAAAAATTAAATTTTGGACCAAAATGCCCTTCTTAGGGCAAAATTAGGGTTTGCATGATTTCCATTCAAATCACCTCCAAACTTAATGAAATTTTAACCAGAGGTCTATATGCACCTCATATACCTTTCACCAAGATTTGGATGAATTTGGACTTCATTGGACCCATAAATTAATTTACCCTAGATAAATTAAATTATTTACAAAACTATAGAAAAATTATCTCCAAAAATTTTCATTTTTGGGCAGGTTCTAGATATTAGTTAGTATGACTCCCTGCCAAAATTTCAACTCATTTGGGCTAAGTATGAAGTGTGGGCACTTAGTTTAATGACTGCCTATTCATTTGTATAGACCCCACCAAAATGAGTTCCCTTGTCAAACCAGTCACCCAAATTTGTTCAAACCAATTTTGTTTGAAAGTAGACCCACAGGGCTATATTTCACGTGTTGACCATTTTCTCTAAAAAGGGCTTTAGGTATTTTTAATAATTAAATACATTAAATACCTAATCTGTGACAGAAAATGAAATAAATCAAATACATATCCTATAGTAATTTATCATCAGCAGCACGAATCTTGGCGCAAGATGGACGGAATCCCGTCATCTTCTTGCTCTGGCAGATGTCCAGGATTGCTTCTGCCTGGGACGATTTCCAGCGGCTGCCGCCGGCGCTCCGGCCACCTCCCCGGCCGGCCACCGCTGCCTACACCTTCGGGGTGGTCGGGGCTACCTCCAGGTGGCGGCATGGCCGCCGGGGAGCACTGCTCCGGCAATCCCGACAAGCGGAAAAAACCATGGAAAAACCATGAATTTGAAATTTCGATTGGGCTCAATTGAGCTCCAACCTTGGTTCTAATGATCCCTACGATCTACCCATGCAAGGAGTGGAGGAGGACCTGTGGTGGCGGCTGTAGCCGTGCTGATCAACGGATTGGCATGGTGGTGGCCGGTGGTGGTCAGCTTGTTCAAAAATGTAGGAAATTGCTTGGCTCCTTCAGGTAAAGTGTGGGAAATGCTCCTTGAACCTCAGTGAACCTTTTAAAGAGGGAGATGAGGGGAGTTACGTGGCTGAATGCCTTGTGCCATTTTTGTCCATGGTCAACAATGGCAGCTTGGTTGGTAGGGGGGTGGAGCTTGCTCTAACCAGTCCAAAATAGCTGTTGCACTCCCCCTTGTTCTTCTGAATTGAATGGGGACGTTGGGGAGGGGGAGGAGGAGCACAAAGTCCTCCTTCCTTCTTCTTCCTTCTCTTTCTCTCTCCTCCATGGGTGGCTTTCTCTCTCCTAGTCACCAAGCCTGAAATATGGCTCCTCCATATCCTATGGCAGCCCACAAGTCCATTTGGTCACTTAAGTCAAGGTTAGCCCAATTGCAATGGGCTTGAGCTTGAGTTAGCCCATTTGGGCTAACTTGACCCAAAGTTAGACTAGGGCCCACCTAGGTCAAATTGGTCCTTGAGGTTTCTTCAATGGGTCTTTGGTGACCCATTAGCCTCCCCTAGGGATATGAGGGTATGGGTGGGGTCCACTTGGTTAAGGGACTGCAATTGACCCTTGTGTAGGTCAATTTGACCCAATTAGGGTTAGAGTTGACTTTGGTCAACTTAGCTCCCTTGACTACCCTCCATGGGTCCTTAGTGACCCATTGACCCCTACCTAGGGTTATGGAGGTATAGGTGGGGTCTTGGAGTCTTGGTGAAGCCTCATGATCACCTTAAACCAAGGTTTAGAAATCTGCTAAGTGCAGACCATAGTGGCCCTATCCACACCACCAGGTCCACTTGACTCTTTCTTGGGCTTCCTAGGGTTTTGTCATGACAAAACCACTCTTAGGGGTCTAGTTGGAAATGGGATGTTACACTGGTGCAGTCAAATCCACTCATCGGTGATGAGTATTTTAGAGCGGGGGAGGATTGATGGAGACTACGATGCGCAACACCTTGAAGACGGCGCACTGACAAATGACCGTGAAGAGCATCGCCATAACAGGCGTCCTGATCGTAAGCCGATTTATTAATAATTAATAATAATTATTATCAAATTATTATTAATTATTAATCCATGTTTTGTGTGTTATATTTTTAATAATTACACTTCTATTTCATGTAATATGTACATTATTGTTATGATATAAAATCATGATGTATGTGTGTGTTTTATTTTCATGTTTTCATGTTTGGGCTGCATGTAGCAAGTCGGAGTGTTGTTGTTATTGTTACCTATATATAGGCATGTTCCCCCCTCTATTTGGAGATTGAATGAAAAGAAAATTTTAAAACCCTAATCTCTTAAAGCTTCGTCCTTCCTCATCTCTTGGCTGAACTTTCTCTTGCTCCTCCTTCTCTCTCCTTGGCCTCCGGCCACCCCGCATCCCCTCTCTCAAATCTTGGTTTTCCTCCTCCCTCCTCCTCCCCT
The DNA here is from genome assembly GCA_039513925.1 of Platanthera zijinensis. NCBI lineage: Eukaryota > Viridiplantae > Streptophyta > Magnoliopsida > Asparagales > Orchidaceae > Platanthera > Platanthera zijinensis. Next base: position 311,372 of record CM077084.1, read on the forward strand.
CTACACCTTGAAAAAAAACCCGAGCCCTAGCCACCACCATCCACCCGGCCCCTCCCTCTTTCTCCAACCCAACCACCACTCCTCTCCTACCCGAGCCACCTTCCACAACTCCCAAGACCGCCACCTCTTCCTTTTTTCCTCCAACAAGAGCCAACCACCCTCCTCCTTCCTCCTACCTGAACTACCACCATCTGGGACAACCCCAGCCACCTCCACCTCCACCAAGCCAAGCCGCCGCCTCCACTTCAAAAACAAAACTGACCCCCTCCCTCATAAATTCCTTCCTAAATCCAAAAGATACCCGTCCAAGCTCATTCTAAAATCATACCATATTTTCCCTCCTCTTGCCATAACCAAAATATCACCTACCTTAACTCTCCATATTGGGAATATCTCTTTCCATTAATATTTCCAATCCACCACCTTTTCTCTCTCTTGCAATACTTGAAGATATTTATTTCCATATTAAGAAGATTTCGACGAGACCTTCCATTTCCAGTTTTATGCGACGAAGGCGGACGAATTTCACTCCTACCGGCGTGATTCCGGTGGAGCCGTTGAAGAATGATCCTCTCCGAGTGAATCAGAATCATCCATTCCGGTTGGGTAACGAACCTTTCCACTTTTGTGTGTTTCTTTCTTAAATAATCTTGTGGTGGAATTTCTGGCATTAAATTTTGAAATCATTTGAAATTTCGTGATCAGCTTTAATTTTTTTTGCTTTGTTTTCTTGATTAACTTAATTTTCGTAACGGGTTTGGCGAACACTCATTTTCTTTTGTTGGGAGAGATCTACCTTTTTCGAATTCGTGATTATTTTGGGTAGATCTTTTTGGGTACAACCTTCGCTCATCTGGATCCAATATTGGTCATCTTAGCTCGATCGGATACCGGCCTATCTCCCTTATTTGATCTCGAAATGGTTTGGCTACTCGTACGCTAGCGGGAAATTGAATTAATGTAATATCGTGGAGCGGCGTAGAACAATTGTGTGAGCGTAGAATTAGTTCGTGAAGAGATAGTCGTGCGCATCCGTAGTTATAATTCGGCTCTAATGCGTACGCCTACATCACAAACCAAGCCCCCTTTATAAACCCAACCTTGGCTACTTCAATCTCAAGTCCTCCTCGATAGTTACTCCACTTTACTGTGTTCCTTATGAGATTGAAACTTGGGAAAATTCGCTTAATTTTTATTACTTGTGCGATTGATACACTTGTTGTAAGTGCATCACACTGACAGGATTACCCACGCAAACCCATATAGGCCTGCACAAGTAGTATAGTGTGCGCATACGCCCGCACATGCTCGTACCCGCAGGAGTCCTCCCCGCACAGGTTACCTATATGTGCAGCCTCCCCTATATGTGACCGCTCCCGGGCAGTGCCCTGCACAGTTTCTCCCATGTGCAACCTCCCCCGCACGGTTGCTGGTACGTCGATGTCCTCATGCGCGGCTATCATCGTACTTGCATCCGCCCTTGCACGCAATCTTCTTTTCGTGTGGCCTCCCAAGCACCCACCGCAAGCATTGCCACCCACTTAGTGGTTCCACCACACTGTGTTGGGGAAAACCCTTATGATTTAGCTTAACAAATTATGTTTAGGGATTTTACATCCAAGGTCAAATACCCTGGTTGTATAGAGAAGGTAATTTGGTGTTAGAAGTCCTAGTGTGTTAATGATATAAAGGATATATATAAGGCATATAGAATTGAAGAGAAAAATAATGAATTACCAACATGCGTCGACAAGATCTCGATGCAAAATCAATTAGAATTCGATGTTATTTTTAATTGAAATCAGAGCAACTTAATTTGGATAAGTCGATGACACTTAAATTTTAAATCAATGTAAGCTTCGATATGATATCGGCAGAACATCGATTACAAAGAGTTTCATGCAGAAAGTCAGAAATCGATGTTGCTTTGATAAGAACTCGACGTTACATCGACTGGATTTCTTAACAGAATTTGTTTGGTGGTTTCAATCTGAATTAAATCAAGAAGTGGTTTACATAACAAATTCTTGGAGATGTTAGAGAATGTCGATATATATATATATACATATATATATATACATATATATATACATATATATATATATACATACATATATATATATATAAGAATATATGATGAGATATAGAAAGCGATAGAGAATTATAGATAAGAAGAGACAATCACAAACAATCAAAGATTATCAATCATCAATAGCAGACGATCATGAAAATTATATAAGATCATAAGAAGATTGAATTTGATAGAAAAAACATAAAAGATTATCATATGTAATTGAATCTCTTCTAGAATCAATCGATTGGTTTGATAGTTGCATAATCTGATAAGATAATTAGTACTTCTTCTCAAGAGAAAGTTGCAACAGATTTAGAAAAAAAAAAGTTTGAAGGGTCATCTAGAGATTGGGCTCATAATCTTTATTATTTTGATATTCAGAGATTCATCAAAAGTTCCATAGATCATCATTAATTGTCCTCAAAAATCTAAAAAGAGGACACTAAGAGAAGAATCAAATTAACTCAAATCTTTTCTTTATTTTCTTTTTACAATTGAGAAAAAGAGTTTTCAGAATCCTTCTACAAAGGACTCAGTGATATGTTCTAAGAGTCTCCTTGAGAAAAGACTCGGATTATAAATTGTTCAAGATATTCTTATCAAAAGATCTAGTGTGGTTCTAAGAGTCTTTCGATCAAAAGACTCAGACATTATGATAGTGAATTCCTGTCTAGGGGGTAGAAGTGTGGATGTACCTAGATTGGAAGGGAACTACTTTAATTCTTGTGTCTTTTGTGATTTTTCTATAATTTCTTATTCTGTGATGTTGTGCTGTGATTTTAATTAACTGCATCTGATTTGTATTTATAGTTTATGTAAATGCAAATTCTGTGAATTAATCAAAGTATTTGAAAATAAATAAAATCTCAATTCACCCCCTCTCATCTAGAGGAAAATCTGAGGAATAAAACAACTAAACTCCTATTTCAATTAGTATAAGAGGGAGGTTAATCATCAATAGGCTAATCTATAGAAGCTTAATCTAAAAAGGTTAACACCTTGATCAAAAGATCATTTTAGTTGCAATAATAAATTCAAAGTTTTATTTAGAAAAATGGCTTCAAATACTTTCAAAGAATTTGCATCTACTAGTGTAGAAGTCTATAATCTTCATAAGTTTACACTCTGGAAAGCAAGAATTAGCTTATATATGAGCTCTATTGATGAGGCCATTTTTGAATCATTATTAACAGGACGACCAATTCCATATAGAAGGGATGAAAATGGTAATATAATTGCAGAACCTGTATAAAGAAATGAATGGACAGGTGTGGAGAAGACAGTTAAAATTATGATGCAAAAGATATGAATCTCTTGGTCACTACTATATCATATAACACATTTCACAAGGTTGCAGAATGTCTCTTAGCAAAAGAGATATGAGAATCACTCTCAAGGATTGTTGATGGAAGTGCAGATGAGAGAAAGGATAGAAGATCACTTCTAATCTCTCACTATGAAAATTTCTAAAAGAAATCTGATGAATCTATAACAGAGATGTATGATAGATTCAGCATGATAATTAATGAGCTAAAAGAACTAAATAAGGACATATCCCTCATAGAAATTAATGATAAGTTACTCATGTGCTTTCCTAGTACAAGGGATTCCATAATTTGGGTTATTAGAGAAGCAATGTGTCACAATGATATCAATAAAGATGCTTTTCTTGGAAAATTGAAATCGTATAACCAATTATAGAAAAGTAGAGCAGAAATAGAAGATAAAGAGAATAGCTTATCATCTAGAGAAATATCGGTTGCATTCAAAGTTAATAAAGATGAACCATCTGTTATAGAAAATAAAATGTTCAATCTTCGGGCAAGAAGATTAAGAAAATGAATTGAGTCAGAAGGTTCAAGAAGAAGAGACAGAAGTATGGGAAAACCAAAATTTGACAAGACACCCAATAAGGAGATAATGGGTTTTACATTCAGAAAACTTGGACATATTTCAACTGAATGTCCAAAACAGTATAAGGAAATATCAAGATCAAAGGATCAAAAGAAGAAATATCCTAAGAAGTATAATATATATGGAAAAGGTTTTATTACTGATACCTAGAGTGACATAAGCTTTGAATCCTGCTCTTCATCACATAATGAAGAGGAAAAAGCTGCTGAAGAAGCTTGACTCATGTCTTTACCGACAGAATCTGATCATGAATCAATTGAGGTACTAGATTAATTTCATGATATAGACTTTACTTCTGATGATTTTAAGATATGTTTTTGAGAGTCATGTATAGATTAAATAGAACTTAAAAAGAAAATCAAATAATTAAGGCAAAATTTTAAAATATATGAATACAATCCTGATGATATTAAGTAAATAGAAAGCCCTCGCCGAGATCTATGCAAGTGCGGTGAGTTTTTTTTTGTTTCTTGGTTTTTTGGAATTGGAGTGAGTAGCCCTAACTTTCATTTTTCATCCAAATCCTTTCAAAAAATTGTTTTCATGGTTTTACTCTGGCCGATCCTTGACGTGGAGTGCTTAAGAGGTTGAAAATCTGAAGATTTGACGCAAGTGGCGAACTACCCCACTTGTTTACTTTTCTTTTAGTTCTTCTTTCTCTTTTCTTAAATTTCCTAAGACTTAAAGATGATAATCCTTGTGTTAGTTAGAATACGTTTTGGTTGTCCTTAGAAACATTCATCAAGTTGTTAAGTGAAATTCGTCGAGTAGTCATATATAATTCTTCGAGTAGTCACGTAGACTTTATCGATTAGTCACGTATAATTAATCGAGTAGTGACGTGAAATTCGTCAAGTATTTACGTGAGGTTCGTCGAGTTTTTCGAGAAGCTCGATAAGTGTGTTGAGTAGTTAAGTTTAATTTGTCGATTGGTTAAGTTGAATTCATCGAGTCGTTGAGCCAAATTCGTCGCGTGGTTAAGTCGAATTTGTCGAGTGGTAATGTCATGTTTGTCAAGTGTACTTATAAGTTTCATTTACTTGTTACGATGATTCATCGAGTGCTCATGCCAAATTCATGGGTGATCCCCATGAATTCGTCATGAGGGCTGTTTTTACTTAGAATTTTTTGGGTTTTTCCTTGTGTCGTCGTGGTGATCCGGTATATAATTATTATTAAAACGTACAAATGACCAAAACTCGCAATAACTCGGATTTCTACGAAAATCGCACCGTACCTAAATATTGACAATACGAATCCAACGATGAAGTTGAAATCAAAACCCAACAAACCAAACTTAGATAAACACTCCCCGAAGTCTGAACAACAAATATCCCAAAAATGCTTCACCGTGTTCCAAAACGAACCTCAGCTCATAAGGGAATATCAAAACATATGATAAATTAGCCAAGCTACTACTCCCAAACCAAAAACTCAGATACCAACGAGCAAAAGTCATGCTCCGACAGCAGTACCCACCAACTATGCATCAATGTAATGCCCTGACATCAAAATATATCACTAAATGGGTTTTAAATAAACCTTGAAAAATCAGGGGCATTACAGCCACCCCTCCTAAAAGAGAGTTTCGTCCCGAAACTTTAAGCACAAAAGATTCCACTATGGAAGGAAAATAATCAAAGATTATAGAATGGAAATACATACCGAAAGAAACTAGGAGAACAAATGAGTATGAGCCTCCCTCATAAATGACTCCAACTCCCAAGTTGCGCTTTCCACGTCTTGGTTCCGCCACAAGACTTTAACCATTTGTATGGTATTCCTTTGTAACACTCGATCTTGAGTATCTAGAATGTGAACAAGCATCTCGACATAGGAAAGGTTAGGCTCTAACTAGGGCATAGAATAAAGAACCTGCCAGTCGCTAAGCACACACTTCCGCAGCTGGCTTACGTGAAACACATCGTTCACACTAGGAAAATTTGCGAGTAAATCCAGCCTATAAGCTGACATTCCAATATGTTCAATAATCTTGAAGGGTCCAACATACCTAGGATCCATATTATGATTCTTACCAAACGTTTTCACACCAGACATTAGGGAAACATTAAGAAACACCATGTCCCCCACAAAAAATTCCAAACCAGTCCTTCGCCGATTAGCGTATTTTCATAACACTCCAAAGCTATCAGAGCTTTTTTATTATAAGCATTACAGAAGTATTCATCTCTTCTAAAGCTTCCAGACCCAACAATGGTACTTCACCAACCTCAGCCCAAAACAAGGGGGTTCTACAATGCCTCCCATATAAAGCCTCAAACGGGACCATCTGCAAACTCTCTTGATAACTGTTATTATAAGCAAATCCAATTAGTCTCAAATACTCGTCCCACACTCCGCCGTGGTCAAATATATAGCATCTTATCATGTCTTCCACAATCTGATTAACTTTTTTTAATTGACCATTTGTCTGGAAGTGATATGCGGTGGAATACCTCAAATCGGTACCCAATCCTTCCTGTAAACTTTTCCAAAAATGAGACGTAAACCTGCAGTCTCGATCCGACAAAATACTAATAGGTACTCCATATAACCTGATAACCTCATCCAAGTATAACTCTGCTATCTTCTTCATGGAGTAATCAATCTTGAATGGCACGAAGTGAGCACACTTCATTAGTCTTTCCACTATAACCCATACAGAATCATGTCCTTTGGGAGATCTCGGCAAACCAGTAATGAAGTCCATAGAAATACTCTCCCACTTCCAACTAGCAATTTCAAAAGGTGTTAACATGCCACCAGGCCTTCCATGGTTGGCCTTAACTCGCTTACAAGTGAAGCACTTAGACACGAACTTGGTTTTATCGTTCTTCATACAATACCACCAAACAATCTGCTTCAAATCTCTATACATCTTCGTAGAACTAGGGTGGTAGGAAACACTGGAATTATGCGCCTCATTGCACAGCTTAACCTGAATATCCTCTTTAGCGGGGATATAATATCTACCGCGTGTTGGAACCGATGTTTCACATTCCCTGTGTTTGAGAATATCAACTCCAAGGTTGTATTTGATCATGTTGTGTGTTGATACAGTGTGCAGGTTGATTGATGCAAGCAATGGAAAATGGATCCAATGGATGCTACCACTAAGCGCAATCACTTACCCCGCCGCATTAGCCTCTCGACGAACCTCGAGATAGATTTCTCGAGACACTGGCCTACCGCCTAACGCTATTTCTACCACAGGCGCTACCACAATGAATTATTTGGACTTACGCTCAGGAAGAAATAGCCGTTAGTGTAACGCCCCTGGTTTTTTTGTGATTGTTTAACCTTTGTTTGGAGTTACATTGACGCCTTTTTTGCCTTTACTGTTATTTGAGCATTGTATTAGCTCTTTAGGTTCTCTGAGTGGCTTGTTTTGTAGCCTATTGCAAGATTCCCTAGCGAGCCGGAGTCTGTTTTGGTGACTTGATAGAGACTCTTCGGGAATGCTTGTGTTTTGTATTCGGGAGGTGTTAGCCCGAGTTTTGTTCGTCGGATGTTGATTTCTACTTCGCCGTAGTTTTTGTAGCATGGGTATTTAGCTACAGTGCGAATTTTGTCGAATTCCGAGATCGTTTGTTTTTTGAATCGTTTTGGCGTTTTATTTTAGTTAATTGATATAATATTTTCTCATGATTATTTTTTGTGTCGTTGCCTGGTTTGTGGCTAAGTATTGTTAGCTTGATATTATATATGATATGGTTTATGATATAGCCTATGATATTATATTATATATAGCTAGTGGCATATATATTATATTATAATAGATATTATATATAACTAGTGGCTGATATATTATATTATAATAGATATTATATAAAGCTAGTGGTTGATATATTACATTATAATAGATAATTAGATATTATATATAGCATATTTTGATCTTATCCCTATTCATCTTCCCCAAAACCCGACGGCTAGCTTCTTGCGGAAGAAAACGAGCAACAGAAAAGTCTGGAGCCTTCGGCCGCCGATTTCTTGCTAGTTAGAGTCTGGATTTCACGTGCAAAGGCAGATTTGTATTGCTCTCGACTGGATCTACCTCCCAAGGGTAAGTATTTCAAGTTCTAGGTTGATCGTGGTAGCTAGGGCTTTGCGAGTTAGCTTGTCTTCCCTATAAAAAGCTCCAGATCTTCTCTTAGGTGACTGATCTTGCTTCCAGTGCCGAGTGAGGAGAGTAGCTGCCGATTCCTGGAAAGTAGTGGCAAGTGGTGCTCTTTTCCCTTTCCATGTGGAATTGTTATTCATCTATTTTCTGATTCCTGGAATTTATTCACCTAATTCCTTGTTCATCTAATTTTATTCATCTAATTCCTTTTTGGTAGCTATTTTGTTTTGTTCTCTTCTTAGAACTTAGGGATGCTGTTAATCTTGTCTAGAGTTGGGTTGTTGTATAGCTTGTCCAGGCTTAGTCTTAGTAGGTTGTAGGTTTTGGCTTCGGTTAACCTACTATTATGGTAGAATATGTCAAGTTAGTCCTTGTAATAATAGGAAATAGGCTGGTTTGTGGGAAGCTGTAGCCAAGCAGGGTATTTTGAGTGGGAAATTATATTTGCAAACTCTCTGTGAGCAGGCATTGAGTGTTAGCCTAGGGCTGAATTTTAGTTTTAGGGATAAGTGTAAAAGCGTTGAGTGTGATGTGCACACTCAATGCCTAACTTTTCGGTCTGGATAATAAGTAAAACGCGTTGACAGTGTCGAGTGAGGTGAGCTCACTCAACGGCGTCTATCCAGTAAGTTTCTCTAAGTCTTTTGGCATTAAGTCAGTTGAGCTCACTCAACACCGTCTAGTCAAGCAGTTTTTCTAAGTCAAAAGCATTGTGTGTGGTGAACTCACTCAACGTCGTTGGCTGTTTAGCGTTGACAGTGTTGAGTGAGCTGAACTCACTAAATGCCGTCGGCCTTGTTTAGTTCTAAGTCAAAAGCGTTGAGTGTGGTGAACTCACTCAATGCCGAGGCTATTTACTATTTAGCGTTGACTGTGGTAAACTCACTTAACATTGTTGGTTGTTTAGTGTTTAGCTTTGAGTGTGGTAAACTCACTCAACGTCGTTGGCTGTTTAGTGTTGACAACGTTGAATGAGCATAACTCACTCAACGTCGTCGTCCAGCGAGAGATTTTGTGGCCAAGTATTTTGGCGTTGAGTGAGTTGAGCTCACTCAACGCGGCATCGAGTAAACTCTACTCCTTTCCTGCTTTGTGTTTGGCGTTGAGTGAGTGGTACTCACTCAACATGATGTCGAGTGAACTCGACGCTTTTTCCTTAGGCTGGTGTTTTCTCCCGAGATTGTTAGTGTGGGTTTTATTTCGGTTTGGTGATGTTTTCGGCTAGTTTTGAAGGACGAATAGTTAATCATGGAAGGTGGTTACTTTGGTTTTCTTGACAGGGATATTTGGGTGTAGAGCTGTGGCCACCACTGTTTTAGCCCCAGTTTGAGCTGGTGTGTTGGACCCCAAGGCTATACCGGTGGCCCCTGAGTTGTTTGGATCTGTTTGTTTGTATGAGGGCTGTTTTTGGTCACTAACCAAGATCCATGGTTTTACCACTGCTAATGATTCCCAAGTTAGGAATGTTAGTTCCTTATCCTTTAAAAATTTCTATTTTAGCATATGTTTGTCTTGTTGCTGCTGCAGGTTTTTAGAAGGGCATGTTACTAATTTCTCGCACTTGGTGTGCTTTGATTATTCCTTTGACAGTGTCTTACCTTTGCTGTCTCGTTTATTTCCTTTTGCTGAGTTTGACAGCATTCTATTGTAGGGTTTGATAAACCCTTTTTTTATTCTTTATGATCTAATGCTCCATTTCTATTTGATTATATCCTTGCTGAGGTGTTCGTTCTTTGAATGCCCCAAGTTTAGAGTAGTAGCCGGCTAAGCGGCTAGTTTTCTTTTGGGCTTGCTAGTGATCTCCTGGGTTATTGAGATTCCTCTTCCTCAGCCTGTGAGGTAGATCTTTTCTTGTTTCCTTCTGTTTAGACATGCATACTCACCAGTGGGTTCGTGTCAGGTTGTTGATGCCCACTGGTGGTGTTCTTTGGTAGATCTTTTCTTGTTTCCCTCTATGTCATCGACAGGCAACTAAACTACTGTTTTTGCCTTTATGAAGGTTGTTTACTTGCTCTCTGGGAATGCTTTATGCTAGGATGAATGTTAGGTATTTTAACTCATAAAAGCATTACTATATGTACTTCATACATGTCATATTTCTAAACCTAAAGTACTATTTTCCAAAGTAACATAAATAATATTTCTAAATAATACTAAATTTAGAGTCCTACATTTCATGAGCTATCCTTCGGGGACATTTATGCTCATGTAGGATGTTAAATCACCTTAACCAAGGTATTTTCTGCATCGTATAAATATATTTTACATGTGGACTAGTTGATGAACTGTGCCGAGGGATACGGCCATCCAACTTAATTTGATTTATTTCATAATAAACTATGATTTTCAGTTAAACCTTAGAGTTTGGAGTTTTGCTAGAGCATCTGCAGTTATCCCCTACACGGCGTGGCATCACGGCACGTGTTTTCCCCTACTCTGATATAATTTTATTGAAGAGAAAATACGGGTCATGAAAGTTGGTATCAGAGGGAGGTTGCTTGACAAATGGTCGGGCAACCTTCTCTTGGTTTTTGTTAGTTGTTTAGTATCATATCATACACACACCGATGTATCATCAGTACGTCTTGGCTGAAGCATGAACACTATACTCATAAGCATGACAAGAAGTATACAGGGCATATTATGTAGTATGTGAGGCATAATATGTGTTTGTATATGAATCGACCATAGGTGGCAACATGTGAGGGTTATGTAGTATGGTATGCATAACCTCACCACATGAATGCCCATTAGCATGTTTTCACTTTTCGTTGCATGCAATGTTATATAGTATGGGATGCATAACATTTGCTTGTGTACGCCGCTCATAACATGCATTAAGGCCTTTTTAGAATGCATAGCACAACATGTATAACATAACATAGCATAAGCACTATGTTCCAAGCTAAAGATTTACATGATCACAAATGTACACACATGGTTTTGAGTCAAAGGGAATATAAATTAATGCATTCATTGTCTAAGCACATGAGTTAGTGTGATGATGGATAATCATACTAGGTTAAGCATAACATCATTATTGGAAAAAAAAATCCCAGAGCATGTTAGCATTTGAAGCTCATACTTAAGTATGCTATGTCTGAACAATGTTGTCTAGTTCTAGTGATTGGGCCATGTTATGACTAGTTGTTTGTATGTTAATAGAATGTCGAGGCGTACTTCGACGAGGTTGACTCCCCAATCTGAGGGCGAGTATTCAGGAGCGCAAAATGATTCGATGATGGAAAGTCTAAGGCAGAGCAATGAAGCTTTGTTGAGGAAAATGGTGGATGTGCAGTCCCAGATCCAGTATATGTTATTAGTTGTGTCCAGGCTAGCTCCGAGAGTGCAGGAACCTGCCGAGGGTCGAGCTGTTCCTGCCCCTTTTAATCCTCTGGTGCATCCAGTAGTGGTTCCACTAGAGATGACGTTTATCTCGCAGTTTCAGTGACTCAGGCCTCCCACTTATGATGGAATGGCAGATTTCATGATCTTTAATGATTGGCTTATATTGATCGAGGAGATGTTTTCCTACTCTAGAGTTACTGACGATTAGAGAGTGATGATCGCCGCCTACCAGGTCAAAGGGTTAGAGAAAAGCTGGTTGCTAAGGGAGAAGGAGAGCATGAAAGAAGGATGCTCTTGGGAATCTTTTAAGGAGATGCAACTGGGAAAGTTTCTGTCCTCGGTCGAGCCGGACCGTCTGATGAATGACTTCTTACATTTAAAGCAGAGGCAACTCACAGTTAGTGAGTAAGAGATTGAATTTAGCAAATTAAGTCAGTTTGCTCCTAGATTGGTGAGCATTGAAGCGGATCGAGTTAACCGATTTCTGGGTGGTCTAAGAAGTGACATCCTGCAGCAAGCTTGTGCTTATTGAGCAGTGAGTTATACCGGTGTGGTAGAAGCTGCCTTAACGGTTGAGGAAATCGAAAATGCTAAGGATAGAGGCCAGCAAATGAGAAGAGACAAAAGGAAATACGTTGAAGATATGGTCACCCAGCCATTCAGTGTTACTTCAAGGAAGAAGGGTAAGGAAGTGTGTAGTTTTTGTGGCCGACCGGGCAACCCTTTGGAAAGATGTTGCAAAAGGATTGGAGCTCAGAAGAAAGAGCAGGTTCATGCGATACAAGGCATTTCCAGGAAAGATTTAGTCTGTTCTGCATGTAAACGGATAGGGCATGATGTTGCCCATTGCTGGGTAAAGAATAAGACAACAGGTTGTTTTCTATATGGTCAAGAATGGCATATCAAGGCTCAGTGCCCGCAGCTCCAGCCTGTGCTACAACCAGTCCCACTTCAGGCATTACAACCGCCTCAGCGATTGGATAAAGGAAAATGAAAGCTGAATGTGATTTCCTCAGAGGAAACTCAGACTTTTACTCAGGTTATTTCAGGAAGATTTAATATAAAGAATCGTTGGGTGCGCGTTCTCTTAGTATCTTGTGCTACCCACTCGTTTGTGGCTAGAGCCTTCGTAGAGTGGTATTGTTTGGATCTAGATCGAGCTGGAGGCCCATTTTGTGTCAAATTTCCCTCCGGCGATTCTGCTGTTTCGGACCCGGGCATTCAGATTTGTCTGATTTTTTAGGGGATTTTCTAGTAATGGCAGATCTAAGGGTGATCGACTTGGAAGTCTTTGACGTTATCTTAGGCATGGACTAGTTGTCCAGGTATGATGTTGTTATCCAGTGAAAGGGTAAGCGTTTGGAATTCAAAAAGGACAACGGTCAGGCTGGTAGTGTTTATGGTGATCCGCGACAGGATTCTCCAGTTATTTCTACGGTATGTGCTCGGAAGCTGCTAGATTCCGGCTGCTTTGCTTATTTGGTCTCAGTTTTGGGGGTCGTTGGTAGTTATCCGCATTTTGAAGAGATTACTATTGTGCGCGATTTTCATGTGTTTCCTGATGATCTTCCTGGTCTTCCACCTGTTAGAGTTATTGAGTTTGTGATAGATTTGGAGCCAGGCACGCGTCCTATTATGAAGGCGCCGTACCGGATGGCCCCACAAGATCTGGAGGAGTTGCGTATCCAGCTGGATGAGTTATTAGAGAAGGGTTTTATAAGGCCGAGTTTGTTGCCTTGGGGTGCTCATGTTCTGTTGGTTAAGAAGAAAGATGGATCAGTGAGGCTTTGTATCGATTATAAAGAGCTTAATAAGGTCACTATTAAGAACAGGTATCCCCTGCCGATGATTAACGATTTGTTCGATCAGTTGCGCGGTAGCACGGTGTTTTCTAAGATTGATCTTCATTATGGCTACCATCAGCTCAGGATCTGTGAGTATGAAATCCCACAGACTGTTTTTCGATCTAGGCATGGGCATTTTTAATTTCTAGTAATGTCGTTTGGTTTTACCAACGCGCCCTCATCCTTTATGGATATGATAAACCGTGTGTTCAAGGACTTCCTGGACAAGTTCATGGTCGTGTTTATAGACGACATTTTGCTATATTCCGGCAATGTTGTGGATCATAATCAGCATCTGCGATTAACTTTATCTGCTTTGAGGGACCACAACTTGTTCGCCATGTTGAGCAAGTGCGAGTTTTGGTTGCCTCAGGTTTCGTTTCTGGGCCATGTGCTTAATAAGAATGGGATTTCAGTCGACCCATAAAAAATGGTTGTTGTGATGGAATGGATTAGGCCCAGCACACCCAAAGAGATTTGGAGCTTCTTAGGGTTGGCCGGCTATTACAGGAAATTTGTGGAGGGTTTCATTACCCTGGCTACGCCATTGACTAAATTGACCCAGAAGAATGCAGCCTTTGTTTGGAGAGAGAAGTGCGAGGAAGCCTTTCTAGAGCTCAAGAATAGATTGTGCACTGCTCTTATTTTTACATTACATACAGAAGGAATGGATTATGCTGTTTATGTTGACGCATCACATGTTGGGCTTGGATGCGTGCTGATGAAAGAAGGCAAGGTGATTGCATATTGGTCAAGAAAGTTAAAGACTCGTTAAAGAAATTACCCTATGCATGATTTAGAGTTCGCAGCGGTGATGTATGCCCTGAAGCTGTGGAGGTATCTTCTTTATGGCACGCAGTGCAAGATTTTTACCGATCATAAGAGCTTAAAGTATGTCTTCACCCAGAAAGAATTGAATTTGTGCCAATGGCGATGGTTGGAATATGTTTTTGATTATGAGGTTGAGATCCAGTACCATCCGGGAAAGGCTAATGTGGTAGCCGACACCCTAAGTCGGAAGACGGGGAAGATTTTTAATATCTCCATCGAGCTGTTAGTAGAAGAATTCCTCTTGATGAATATTTCTGTGGGGATCTGTGGCTTGCAGAGTAGTTTGGTAGTAGCAGAGCCTTCTTGGATTGCACTTACAAGGCTATATCAGAAGGATGATCCGGATCTACTGCACTTGTATCTTAGAACAGAGAAAGTGGAGTTACCAGATTTCTCTTTTAATGATGCGGGTACTGAGAGGTACCACGACAGATTTTTTATCCCCGCCGTTATGGATATCTTAGTTAAGTTGTGCAGAGAAGCGCATGGTTCCAGCATTGCCTACCACGCAGGCTCTACTAAGATATATCAGGATTTGAAGCAGATTGCCTGGTGGTATGGAATGAAAGGTGATATATAGCATATTTTGGTCTTATCCCTATTCATCTTCCCCAAAACCCGACTGTTAGCTTCCTGCGGAAGAAAACGAGCAACGAAAAAGTCTGGAGCCTCTGGCCGCCAATTTCTTGCTAGTTAGAGTCCAGATTTCTCGTGCAAAGGCAGATCTGGACTGCTCTCGCCCAGATCTACCTCCCAAGGGTAAGTATTTCAAGTTCTAGGTTGATCTTGGTAGCTAGGGTTTTGCGAGTTAGCTTGTCTTCCCTATAAAAAGCTCCAGATCTTCTCTTAGGTGGCTGATCTTGCTGCCAGTGCCGAGTGAGGAGAGTAGCTGCCGATTCCTGTAAACTAGTGGCAAGCGGTGCTCTTTGCCCTTTCCAAGTTGAATTGTTATTCATCTAATTTCTGATTCCTGAAATTTATTCATCTAATTCTTTGTTCATCTAATTTTATTCATCTGATTCCTTTTTGGTAGCTATTTTGTTTTGTTGTCTTCTTAGAACTTAGGGATGTTGTTAATCTTTTCCAGAGTTTGGCTGTTGTATAGCTTTTCCAGGCTTAGTCTTAGTAGGTTGTAGGTTTTGGCTTCAGTTAACCTATTATTATGGTAGAATATGTCCAGTTAGTCCATATAATAAGAGGAAATAGGCTGGTTTGTGGGAAGTTGTAGCCAAGCAGGGTATTTTGGGTAGGAAATTATATTTGCAAACTCTCTGTGAGAAGGCATTGAGTGTTTGCCTAGGGCTGAAGTTTAGTTTTAGGGATAAGTGTAAAAGCATTGAGTGTGCTGTGTACACTCAATGCCTAACTTTTCGGTCTGGAGACTCAGTAAAAAGCGTTGACAGTGTCGAGTGAGGTGAGCTCACTCAACGCATCTTGCCAGTAAGTTTCTCTAAGTCTTCTGGCATTGAGTGTGTTGAGCACACTATACGCCGTCTAGTTAGGAAGTTTTTCTAAGTCAAAAGCATTGTGTGTGGTGAACTCACTCAACATCGTTAGCTGTTTAGCATTGATAGTGTTGACTGAGCTGAACTCACTCAACGTCATCGGCCTTGTTTAGTTCTACGTCAAAAGCATTGAGTGTGGTGAACTCACTCAACGCCGATGGCTATTTAGTGATTAGCGTTGAGTGTGGTGAACTCACTCAACATTGTTGGTTGTTTAGTGTTTAGCGTTGAGTGTGGTGAACTCACTCAACTTCGTTGGCTGTTTATCTTTGACAGCATTGAGTGAGCTGAACTCACTAAACGTCGTCATCCAGCGAGAGTTTTTTTGGCCAAGTCTTTTGACGTTGACTGTTTTGAGCTCACTCAATGCGGCATCGTGTAAACTCTACGCCATTCCCGCTTTGTGTTTGGCGTTGAATGAGTGGTACTCACTCAACATGACGTCGAGTGAACTTGACACTTTTTACTTAGGCTGGTGTTTTCTCCCGAGATTGTCAGTGTGGGTTTTATTTCGGTTTGGTGATGTTTTCGACTAGTTTTGAAGGCCGAATAGTGAATCATGGCAGGTGGTTACTTTGGTTTTCTTGACAGGGATGTTTGGGTGTAGAGCTGTGGCCACCAATATTTTAGCCCCTGTTTGGGCTGGTGTGTTGGACCCCAAGGCTGCACCGGTGGCCCCTGAGTTGTTTGGATCTGGTTGTTTTGATGAGGGCTGTTTTTGGTCACTAACCCAGATCTATGGTTTTACCACTGCTAATGATTCACAAGTTTGGATTGTTAGTTCCTTATCCTTTCAAAATTAGTATTTTAGCATATGTTTGTCATGTTGCTACTGCAGGTTTTTAGCAGGACATGTTACTAATTTCTCGCACTTGGTAACTTTGATTATTCCTTGGACAGTGTCTTACTTGTGCTGTCTCGTTTATTTCCTTTTGCTGAGTTCGACAACATTCTATTGTAGGGTTTGATAAACCCTTTTTTTATTGCTTATGATCTAATGCTCCATTTCTATTTGATTATATCCTTGTTGAGGTGTTCTTTCTTTGAAAGCCCCAGGTTCAGAATAGTAGCCGGCTGAGCGGCTAGTTTTCTTTTGGGCTTGCTAGTGATCTCCTAGGTTATTGAGATTCCTCTTCCTCAGCCTGTGAGGCAGTTCTTTTCTTGTTTCCTTCTGTTTAGACATACATACTCACCAGTGGGTTTGTGTCAGGTTGTTGATGCCCACTGGTGGTTTTCTTTAATAGATCTTTTCTTGTTTCCCTCTATGCCATCGGCATGCCACTAAACTGTTGTTTTTGCCTTTATGAAGGTTGTTTACATGCTCTCTAGGAATGCTTTATGCTAGGATGCATGTTAGGTATTTTAACTCATAAAAGCATTATTGTATGTACTTCATATATGTCATATTTCTAAACCTAAAGTACTATTTTCCAAAGTAACGTAAATACTATTTTCATATAATACTAAATTTAGAGTCCTGCATTTCATGAGCTGTCCTTTGGGGACGTTTACGCTCATGTAGGATGTCAAATCCCCTTAACCAAACTATTTTGTGCATCGTATAAATATATTTTACTTGTAGACTAGTTGATCCACTGTGCCGAGGGATACGACCATCTAACTTAATTTTATTTCTTTCATAATAAACTTTGATTTTCGGTTAAACCTTAGAGTTTGGAGTTTTGCCAGAGCGTCTGCAGTTATCCCCTGCACGGTATGGAATCACGGCGCGTGTTTTCCCCTACTCTGATATAATTTTATTGATGAGAAAATGCGGGTCGTGACAGTTGGTATCAGAGGGAGGTTGCTTGACAAATGGTCGGACAACCTTCCCTTGGTTTGTGTTAGTTGTTTAGTATCATATCATACACACACCGATGTGTCATCAGTACATATTGGCTGAAGCATGAACACTATACTCATAAGCATGACAAGAGGTATACAGGGAATATTACGTAGTATGGGATGCATAATATGTGTTTGTATATGAATCCACCATAGGTTGCAACATGTGAGGGTTATGTAGTATGGGATGCATAACCTCACCACATGAATGCCCATTAGCATGTTTTCACTTTTCGTTGAATGCAATGTTATATAGTATGGGATGCATAACATTTGCTCGTGTACGCCGCTCATAACATGCATTAAGGCCTTTTTAGAATGCATAGCACAACATGTATAGAATAACATAGCATAAGCACTACGTTCCAAGCTAAAGATTTACATGATGATATATGTACACACATGGTTTTGAGTCAAAGGGAATATAAGTTAATGCATTCATGGTCTAAGCACATGAGTTAGTGTGATGATGGTGAATCATCCTAGGTTAAGCATAACATCATTATTGAAAAAAAAATCCCAGAGCAAGTTAGCATTTGAAGCTCATACATAAGTATGCTATGTTTGAAAAATGTTGTCTAGTTCTAGCGATTGGGCCATGTTCTGACTTGTTGTTTGTATGTTAATAGAATGTCGAGGCGTACTTCGACGTGGTTGACTCCCCAATCTGAGGGTGAGTCTTCAGGAGCGCAAAATGATGCGATGATGGAAAGTCTAAGGCAGAGCAATGAATCTTTGTCGAGGCAAATGGTGGATGTGTAGTCCCAGATCCAGTCTCTATTATTAGTTGTGTCCGGGCTAGATCCGAGAGTACAGGACCCTGCCGAGGGTCGAGTTGTTCCTTCCCCTCCTGCTCCTTTGGTGCCTCCGGTAGTGGTTCCACAAGAGATGACGTTTATCTCGCAGTTTCAGCGACTCAGGCCTCCAACTTATGATGGAATGGCAGATTTCATGATCTTGGATGATTGGCTTATATTGATCGAGGAGATGTTTTCTTACTCTAGAGTTCTTAACGATCAGAGAGTGATGATCACCGCCTACCAGCTCAAAGGGTTAGCAAAAAGCTGGTGGCTATGTGAGAAGGAAAGCATGAAATAAGGATGCTCTTGGGAATCTTTTAAGGAGATGCTACTGGTAAAGTTTTTGCCCTCTATCGAGCGGGACCGTCTGATGAATGACTTCTTACATTTAAAGCAGAGGCAACTCACAGTTAGTGAGTAAGAGATTGAATTTAGCAAATTAAGTCGGTTTGCTCCTAGATTGGCTAGCATTGAAGCAGATCGAGTTAAAAGATTTCTGGGTGGTCTAAGATGTGACATCCAGCAGCAAGCTGGTGCTTATGGAGCAGTGAGTTATACCAGTGTTGTAGAAGCTTCCTTGACGGTCGAGGCAATCGAAAATGCTGAGGATAGAGGCTAGCAAATGAGAAGAGACAAAAGGAAATCCGTTGAAGATAAGGTCACCCAGCCATTCAGTGTTATTTCAAGGAAGAAGGGTAAGGAAGTGTGTAGATTTTGTGGCCGACCGGGCCACCCTTTGGAAAGATGTTGCAAAAGTAATGGAGATCAGAAGAAAGAGCAGGTCCATGCGATACAAGGCATTTCCAGGAAAGATTTAGTATGTTCAGTGTAACACCCCAAAAAGACCCCAAAAAGACTCAACATAAAGTTTGAGGTGCAGGCTGTTTGACACGGCCTGGGACACGGGCGTGTCCCAGGGCGTGTCGGGGGTACACGGCCTGGGACACGGGCGTGTCCCAGGGCGTGTCCGAATTAAATTTCGAAAATGGCCTTTTCGAGTCAGAAAAGTACACGGCCTTGAACACGACCGTGAACACGGGCGTGTTAGGTTGGACACGGGCATGTCAGATGCCGTGTTCCGACCCGTGTACTGGTTGTAGCTCGATGAGGCAGGTTTGACACGGGCGTGTCTCAAGATGACACGGGCGTGTCAGGTTCGACACGAGCGTGTCGATGCCCGTGTTGTTCAGTCGGTTCGAATACCGCGTGTGCCGCTTAAGGGTACACGGCCTGTGATACGGGCGTGTCACAGGCCGTGTCAGCCAAAAATTTGGTTTTTTGGGCAAATCGTGGCCGTTCAGATTCTCTCTTTGGATCCAAGGGTTCCGGTGATTCCTGGCTGGATTAAATTCGTCAAGGAATGAAGAAGAAGTCATTCTTCATTTGGCTTAAGGAAGAGAGAAAGACAGAGGAGGAAGAAGAAGGAGGAGGAGATCAAGCCACCGGCGGAGTTCCCGTGGTCTGATTCGTGATCCGAAGCCGGTGTTGTGAAGGCAAGGCTGCTGCGGTTCTTTCTCACCGGCTAGTTTTCGATGGCTCCGAAGAGATCGACAAGGGTAACGATCTCCCTCCTTGGACATGTGAAGTCCTTCTTTTCTGCATTGCATAGGGAAAACCCTTCCCCACGAATGTGCGGTGGGTTGTGGTGTCCCTTGGGGTAGATATGTGAAGTCCCCCTTGTTAGAGGCCGGAATTGGAGTACGGCTCTAGGCATGCTGTGTGAAGCCCATCTGGACATGGTCTGGATTGGTGATGCTTGTTTGCATATCGGAGAAGGCTCCGTGATTATGGCTTGTGTTGCCTTGTGCCTACCTGTTGCTTGGTGCAGCAGGAAGTACTGGATGATGTCCAGGAAATGAAGAGGGTTGGATGCAACTGTTGTGGCCGTGTGTTGCCACTTTTTGAGTGGTTGAGCCGTTGGGCTGCAACTCGATGAAAAGGCAGATTGCCGAACAGGAAAGGTGAAACCGACCCGCGCCTATAAATAGCCATGGATACTTCCGTATTCGAGGTGGCACGGCGACTTGAGCAACGGGGGGTGACTGATCCGTACCTGCGTTAGGTCCGTCCGACATGGAAGCCTGGTTATAGGTTTTGTTGGAGCGCCTAATGAGAGTCTTAGGCCCGCGCGCCGGAAAGACTAGAATGCTCAAATACCGTGTAGACGGTGGTGTTGACCCTGGTATTCCGGTACACCAAGAATGTGCCCTGAGTGCACGGACTGTCGGGCCGTGTGGCCGATAGTTGTGATGGCTTGAATGTGCCTGCGCGCACATAGTTGCTATTTGATGATGCCATGCTTTGCAGGGAAAGAATGCTCATGCCCCGAGAAAGGGGTAGGATTGTTATAATTGGGTCAGCTGAATGCTGACCGTTGCATTGTTTGCCACCGGTTGGGTGGATTGTTCCCGTGCAGGTGCTGGAGAGCCAAGTGGTAAGTGATGGGCTGAAGCCCTACTGCTGTTGTTGCTGCTGCTGCGGCTAGCCCTTGAAGGCTAAGCAAATAGTTTTGTTTTGTTTGTTCTCTTTTACTCATGTATGGCCGGCCTGCGCGCCGAGGTTTGTAAATTATGTTGTATGGAAAGAGGAACTGTAAGGCCTTAAGGCCAAACCCTTTGTTGTACATTCCATGGTTATATATATAAAGGTGGTTTATATATTGGACATTCCTGTTTAGAGTTCAACTTTGTAACTTAAAGCTTCCGCTAGAATGCTTTGAGTTAGGATTCGTATGGTTTGGTATTATCCTGTGACCTCACCGTCTGTTTGTGGCATATAGTGTGGGGCCCCGGCCGGACCTTCTACTATACGTCATTTAACGGATGAGGTCGTTACATTTTGGTATCAGATTTTGTCGGTCTTCCTCTTTTGAATTCGTGGTCGAATTCTTTTGTGGGGTGGCGTGCACGTGTTTGTGCGACCTGCTGTAACACTAATGAACTCTGGAATGTTCATTAAGGAATGTACAAAATCTTGTTTGAGGAATCTGAGCGTTCCTTTTTGTGTTGTTTTGCTTGCATACGGTCGCTAATGTGTGTCTTGTCCACCTATAGGTGACACGTAGTTGTGCTGGGCAGTCTGAGCCCCAGCGCTCTGATGAGAGTGCGGCACCAGCTGAGGTGCCAACACCTCCTCCATCTGCGGAAACTGTTCGCTTAGTTGTTGAGGCGCTATTTGCCATGATTCAGCCGACCGGGCAAGTGCAGCCGGCAGTAGTGCCAGTTCGTGTTGATGTAAGACCCGAGCCGGTTGAGGCTGTAGATCCACGAGCAGCTGACCGACAGTTGAAGCAATTCATGAGCTTCAGTCCGCCTATGTTTACGGGAATGGGATCCCCAACGCAGGCAGAGGATTGGTTATCGCGTGTCAAGCGGATAATGACAGCGATCAGGGCGGAGGAAACACTAAAGGTCACCTTGGCCACCTTCATGCTTGAAGGAGAGGTGCGGTTGTGGTGGGACGAGGTTGAGGTACACCATTTGGCGGGCAGGCAATTAACGCAAGTATCGATTGAGGAGTTCTCTCGGATATTTCTGGCAAAACATGTCCCAGCGGCGCAATGCATTGCTATGGAAAATGAGTTCCAACGGTTAAAGCAAGGGGAAGATAGCGTGGATATCTACTTGTATGAGTTTACCAGGTTGGGACGGTATGCGGGAACAATCTTCGCGGATGACCAAAGGAAAACGAATCGGTTCTATGAAGGACTGCGAGATGAGTTGAGGTTCCTGCTTTCGAGTTCAGTGAACCAAGGGTTTCAGGCGTTGGTTGATACTGCGTGCGCGTTGGAGGACATGAGGCGAGTGCAAGGGAACAAGGGCTTGGTTGTGTCAAAGCCAGAGTTTCAAGCACCTCGCCCGAGCAAGTCGTTTTACCAGAAGAAAGGGGGCAAGAGGTCCAAGCCATCTGGGCAAGTAACTACGACCGTTGTGTCGGGAGCGACATCAAGGCCGGATTCTCGTATATGCTATAACTGTGGCCGGGTGGGGCATATCGCTCGTGACTGTCGGGTTGTTCAGCCCAAAGGGGACAAGAAGACGGGTGCATCTTATGCTGAGAAGGGCAAAGCGGTGGTTGATTCCTCTGCGTCTCAGGCACAGCCCCGAATTTATCAGCTTGGCCAACAGGAAGCGATTAAGTAAAGTGACGTCGTCACAGGTACGAGTTGAATTAGCTTACTTGCTTATGTGCTATTGATTTTGGTTATATATAGCTTGTGCATGTGTGTGTGCTGCAGGCTTTGTCCTGATTCGGAATAATTTGGCGAGAGCCCTGTTTGATACGGGTACTTCACATTCTTTTCTGTCTGAGGATTTCGTATCTCGCATTGGGGTACCGAGTCATGTGACGGTGGATAGTACAAGGGTGCTATTGCCGAATGGCTGTGTGATGCTTGCGGATAGGGCTTGCGATGTGGATGTGCAAATAGGAAGTCGGGATTTCGGTCTGAGTGCAGCTGTGCTACCGTTATCGGAGTTTGATGTGATCTTTGGTATGGACTGGCTCTCGGAGCAGCGTGCCTTTATTGATTGTAACTCTAAGGAGATTACACTGGGCCAGAATATCGGGCTTGTGACGAAGTTCGCTGGTATGCGAGGAGTTAGCGGGACTCTGTTGTCTGCACTCCAAGTCGTCAATGCTGTTTGGAAGGGCGCGGAGTTATTCTTCACGCTAATTCAGGCTGTTGAGCCAAAGGCCAGTGTCGGTGAAGTACTAGTTGTGTCAGAGTTTGCCGACGTGTTTCCTAAAGATCTTCCTGGGTTACCACCCCAGCGGGAGATTGACTTCTCTATTGAGTTGGTGCCAGGTGCGAAACCTGTGGCTCGCTCTCCATATCGCGTTGCGCCAAAGAGATGGCTGAGTTGAAAGTCCAATTGCAAGAGTTGTTGGAGCAGGGATATATACGCCCAAGTATGTCACCTTGGAGCGCGCCTGTTCTATTTGTGAAAAAGAAAGACGGTAGCTTACGGTTGTGTATTGACTACCGTGAGTTGAATAAGCTGACGGAGAAAAACAAATATCCGATCCCACAGATTGATGACCTATTTGATCAGCTGGCAGGATCAACGGTCTACTCCAAGTTGGATTTGAAATCGGGATATTATCAGCTAAGGATTCGGGAAGGTGACATTCCCAAGACGGCGTTTGGAACACGCTACGGTCATTATGAGTTCACGGTAATGCCGTTTGGCCTATGTAATGCGCCTTCGGTATTTATGGACCTAATGCATCGAACGTTCCGAGAGTACTTGGATTTGTTTGTTATTGTGTTTATCGATGACATCTTAGTATACTCTCAGTCGGAAGAGGATCATGCAAACCATTTGCGGTTGGTTTTGCATACCCTGCGGAGGAATAAGCTTTATGCCAAGTTCTCAAAGTGTGAGTTCTGGCTCTCTTCAGTAGCCTTTTTAGGCCATGTGGTAAGAGGAGAAGGTATCGCGGTGGATCCGTTGAAGATAAGTGCCATTCGAGATTGGCCAGTGATGTCTTCAGTGGCCGAGGTCAGGAGCTTCCTTGGACTTGCGGGCTACTATAGACGGTTTGTGGAAAACTTCTCACGGATTGCTTTACCTCTGACCACGCTAACGAGGAAAGATCAAAAGTTCATTTGGACGCCGGAGTGCACGCGAGCTTTTGAAGACTTGAAGAGTCGTTTGACCACGGCGCCTGTGTTGACATCGCCATGTGGTACCGATGGGTATGAGATCTATAGTGATGCATCAGGGAGCGGCTTAGGCTGCGTTCTTCTGCAGTTTGGTAAAGTGATTGCTTATGGCTCGCGTCAATTGAAAGTGCATGAGCAGAATTACCCCGTCCATGATTTGGAGTTGGCGGCGGTAATCTTTGCGCTCAAGTTGTGGCGGCACTATCTATATGGCGTTAAAGTGGATATCTATACAGATCACAAAAGCCTAAAGTATTTGTTGGATCAGAAGGATCTGAATATGCGACAACGAAGATGGATGGAGTTCCTCGGGGACTACACCTTCGAGATTCACTATACTCCCGGGAAGGGAAATGTGGTCGCTGATGCTTTGAGTCAAAAGACTCCGGTACGGGCAAGCTGGTTGCAGATGCATGATCAGCGTTTGATCCAGGAATTGGAAGCATTGGAGATATCGTGTGTTGACAAGGGTTCGTCAACCGATGCATGCTTGAACTGGATGGAGGTGCAATATTGAAAGTGAAGGGATATATACTACTCTAGAGGGGGGGGGGGTGAATAGAGTTATCAAATTTTGCACAGACAAAACTTAATAGTCTCCCTAACTCCCTTGGAGTGAAGTGCGGAATGAAAAGATTATAGATATTGATTTAACCTTAAAGCCTAACACAAGTGATGTGTACAAACACAAGCTAACTGTAATTACAGTTAAGCTTGGAAAAACCTAATCAGCAACTAGCAACCTAGTTATATCTAATCACAGCCACAATGCAGGAATTAAACAAAGGAATCCAGACGACACAAGGAAATTTATAGTGGTTCCCCAAACAACTTGGGTACGTCCACTCTTCTACCCACACGGTAGGAATCCACTCAGGTTTTTGATCAGGTGCCCTGCCACCAACAGGATCTGTTTCAGGTAGATCCAGAAACCCTTTAGACTTTTGATCAGGTGTCTAAAAACCAAGCACAGGTTTTTGATCAGGTGCCCTGCCACCAAGGGATACTTTTGAAGGGAGTAATAACCCTGTACAGGAGGGGGAAGAAGGTTAAGATGTCTTCTCTATTTTACAATAAATTAGAGAAGCACAAAAACTTGCACTGAGCTAGAATGCTCTAAAGAATCAAGGCTCCCCCTGGCTCAAAGATGTCCAGGTGAAGTCTTGCTTCAGTGCAGAAAACTCTTCAGAAAGTTCTGAAGGAAAAGCTACAGGAAGAAAGAAAATAATAAAATCAAATATCTTCAAGCAGCTATCTTCTTCTTCTTCTCTTCAAAGGAACTCTGAGTTGAACTTCCTGAAAGCAGGAGAACTCAGGTGAAGAAGAGATGAAGATCTTAACACTTCTCAGTTAGATGGAAATTGCTGAGAGCAGAAAACTTTTTCTTGATGAAGGCTTGAGAGCTTGAATGAACAACTAGTTAGCTATTAGCTAGCTTGAATCCTTCTTCAAAGGGTCCTTTTTATAATCATCAGCAAGCAACGGCTCTCTTCCATTTGAATTATTTGTCTTCTTCTGAGCCTTGAGACCTGGGCTGTAAATATCAAGAAGACAGAAACATCTCTGCAGCAAAACATTCTATAAAAGGAATAAACCTCTTTCTAAGAAGCTGCAGGATTAAATCAAATAACAGAAGGACTAAATAAAGTCACATCAGAAATAATCTCTTTATAGCAAAAAGAAGACTTTTCAGTCTAACGGCTATAAAGGGCTGACAATAGATAAAGTAGTTTATAATGACAGCTAATAAGACAAACAACTTTATCTTAAAAAGATTTGACTCAGGCAAAAGAGATGGAGCAAATATTGCCTGGTTATTTTATCATACAGCTTAAAATAATGTGCCAGAAAATGTATTAATTAATTAAATATAATAAATAAATACAAAATACAACGGCAGACAGAAAACATCGAACGACCCTCGAAGATCGTCGAACGACGCACGGAGATCGTCGAACTATCGGGCAGATAGTCGAACGATCCAGATAGTCGACCTATCGAAGAAGATAGTCGAACTACCCCGGCAGATAGTCGAACTATCAGAACAGATAGTCGAACTAACAGATAGTCGATCTATCTAGGACAGATAGTCGAACTATCAAGCGCACAGAGATAGTCGACCTATCAAGCAGATAGTCGACCTACCTCAGAAAACAGATAGTCGATCTATCAAAAGATAGTCGAACTATCAAAACAAACCAGATAGTCGATCTATCAGCAGATAGTCGAACTATCAGATAGTCGAACTATCAGGACAGATAGTCGAACTATCAAAGGCAACAGATAGTCGAACTATCAACAGATAGTCGAACTATCAAGACGAAACAGATAGTCGAACTATCAACAGATAGTCGAACTATCAAAACGAAACAGATAGTCGAACTATCAAAGCGGATCAGATAGTCGATCTATCAACAGATAGTCGAACTATCAAAACGAAACAGATAGTCGAACTATCAACAGATAGTCGAACTATCAGATAGTCGAACTATCAGAACAGATAGTCGAACTACCTCGCCAAGCAGATAGTCGAACTATCAACAGATAGTCGAACTATCAACGCAAAACAGATAGTCGACCTATCAACAGATAGTCGAACTATCAATGCAGACAAAGCGTCGACCAACTGATAGACGATCGTCGATCAGCTGATAGACGATAGTCGAGCGGCGTTCGACTATCGTCGAACGAAAAACTACTTAACCAAATTCTCAATCTGGAAAAGTGAGGACTCTTCAGCTAGACTTCTAACCATTGACCATAGATATTTCTTGGGTCAAGGGGCACAAAGGAGAGGACTAAACTAAAATCAAAACTAGGGTACCAACAATCTCCCCCTATTTGAGTTAAGTCTCTCAACATCTAAAACATAAAACTAGCTAAAGAGCAATAAAATAATACAGAAAATAGTTAGCAATTAACTAGCAGATTATCAAACAGATAAACAAATATAGCACAGTAGTTAATCAGACTATGGATCAACAGAGTCAGGCTTAGCTACAGAAGAGCTAGAAACAAAAGAGATTTTTCTTAAGGGATCATCAGATTCTTTCTTTGACATTTTCAGGTCCTGCGCACCAATGATCTTCAGCTCTGTAGCTCTTGGGACTACTGCTTCAGGATGTTTTTCCATATATTTTGATGGATCAAAAATCTCAGGATTAACCTGGAACTTTTCAAATTCTTTCTTTCTGTAAGCTGACATGGTAGTTAGACCAGTCGCATCTTTTCCTTCTGCTCTAGCTTTTCTTATTTGAGCTGCTCCTACTAATTCTTGAAAGCAAGCCATCCTAAAGTTAGGATCGAGCTCAGGATTTTCATACACAGGCTCAGGAGAAGCAGCATCGGCTATTTTATCTTGAATAACTAGATAAGACATTAGAAGCAAACTTAGCAGAGAGGTTCTTGCTAGATATTTTTAACACAAAGTAAACTATTTACCTTTTGAGACAATTTCCTCAGACTGAACTGGAGTTGGAGATGGAATTCTCTTCTTTGGAGAAGGAGGTGGGGAAAAGGTTGGTCTTTGAACCACAGTCTCCTTCATTTGTCTTTGAGAACCATAAAATGATTTGCCTTGCGAGCTTTGATAACCTTGTCTTGGCTGGGGCTGAAAAGAAGCAGATCTTCCAGAAGAGGCAGCAGGATTAGCTGATAGGTTCCCAGAGGCTCCTGCACCTGGAGGTGGAGGAGGGGGACCTCTGGGAGTCCATCTTGAAGCAGGACTATCATACCTCTTAGTTCTTTTTCTTTCTTTCTGCTGATTCTTTGAAAACCACATCCAGTGCTGAAATTCCTTGGATTTAGGGTCAATGCCCTTCAGAATGTAATAGGGAGTATCATTATCCTTACTGGGAGGAGGAGGAGGAGCAGCTTTTCTTTTCTTTGAGGCAGTTTTCTTTCTCTTTGACTTCTCAGAAACATCAGAATCATCATCATCATCAGAATGAGATGAGGGAGGATTTTCATAAGGATCATAGGCTTCTGAAACAGCCTTTTCTTTAAGCTTTGAAGCAGATTTTTCTCTTTCCTCTTCCATGGCATCTAGAGCCAGAAGGGAATCTAAGTCCAACCCTGGAGAGTCATCCCAGATGGTTGACTTTTCAATTTGCAAATCTTTTTCTTTCTCTTTTAAAGATTGTACTCTTAACTCCCAGGCTGCTCTTGCTTGAACTTCTTCCAAATTCAGAACAGGAGAGTCAACTTTGACTTCATCTTTCTCAGACTCATCTTCTTTATTATCTAAAAAGAATTCTAATTCAGGATCTACTTGAGTATCAGAAACGCTTGGATCAGCTTCAGAAACAACTGCTATGATCTGAGCAGCTAAATCTTCTTTAATAACATCTGTAAAATTATGAATACATATCTGCTAAATAAGCGATAATCATTCCCTCAAGGTATTCACAAACTATCAAATTAATCGACTCATCAACAAAACGAATGAAAGAGTTACCTTCATACTTAACCATCTCCCATGATTCATTCAGATATGAAGTTATAATTCCTTCTAGGAATCTAGCAATCATAGGAGTGGTAAGATCTTCTAAGCAGACTTTAACTGCAATCTCAGATAGCAGGATTCCATCTGCTATTTCCTTCTCAGACAAAACTGGAGCTATATCTTTCTCAGCTGGAACTATTTCTTCCTCAGCAGGAGCAGATTCTTCCTGGGCAGTCATTACAACATCTGGAACTATTTCTATCTCAGCTTGAGCAGATTCTTCCTGGGCAGACATGACTGTATCTTTTATAGCTGGAGGGGAGGCAGGATGGTCTGAGGCATCTTCATGGAACATCTCCCCCTGCCTGATTTCAGTGGATACTGAAACCAGGCCCCTTGAGGATGATGGCTCAGCAGATTTTGAAAGGGATTTGATGGAGGCAGATAAGAGATCAATGGAGGCTGCAAGGGGAGCGATTGCCTCTTCAATCATGGTTTTGATTGAGGGGGTAATCAGCTCCACAATGTGGGAAATAAGCTCAGGAGAGATCTCAATAGATGAAGGATGTGAAGTGGATGGAGCTGCAGCAGATATGGTAGTGGTGCTGGGATGAGAAATGGTGTGGACAGGGGATCGAGCAGGAGATGGAGCAGGTGATGGAGCAGGAGAGTTAATTGGGGAATGATCTGGGGAATGAACGGGAGAGACAGGAGGAGTAGGAATTCTCTCTGATCCTAACAAATCAAAGCTAGGAGCAGATATCCTAGCCAGATGAGCAGGTAGAGGAGAAGCTGGAGGGGAAAGAGGAACAACCGTAGTTGTTGCTGGAGCAGCAGAGGAAGAAGGTCGTACCTCAGCTGAAGTTGATGGTACTTCAACTGAGGCAGACAGCAATGCAGAGGAGGAGGAAGGAAGAGCTGAGCCAGCTTCAACATGGTGAGGAGTGACTGATTCAGTCCTTGTGTCCTCAGATGTTGCTGGAGCAGGTTTCACAAACGTTCTCTTCCACTTAGAGAACAAGTTGGGATCCATCTTCTTGCTCGCATTGATTGTTGTTGTAGTTGAACTTAGCAGCTGGGGGTATTTTTCTTTAAGGAAGATTCCAATGACCCTTCCTAGGGTGACTTCCTTCTTACCAGTCTTTTTCCTGATTAAATCGAACACAACTGCTGCCCAATCGATCCTTTTTCGATTAACAATCGCACACATGAGTGCGAATTGCTGCCTTATTATAT
Organism: Platanthera zijinensis; assembly: GCA_039513925.1. NCBI lineage: Eukaryota > Viridiplantae > Streptophyta > Magnoliopsida > Asparagales > Orchidaceae > Platanthera > Platanthera zijinensis. Next base: position 341,001 of record CM077084.1, read on the forward strand.
TGTCGTGGGCAGAGTGCTTACCCAGGAGCACTTTTCCTACTAACTCAGCCAGAAACTTGATCTTGAAAGGAAAATTCACTTTGAGCAGCTTCGTGGGAATGCCCTCAGCATGTCCCAGCTCAACCAGCATTCTTCCAAATTCCTGAGCATCTTGCTCATAATCCTCGTCACCAATAACTAATCCAAAAACATCAGATAAAACGGCCGGAGTCAGGATTACCTCTTCTCCGCCGATGGTACCAGTCATCGATTCGTCTGTGGAAGACGACGTGAAAGCCCATTCTTTGATTTCTGGAATGTTGATCTTAATCCTTTCAGACATTAACTTCTCTAATCCCTGATCCCTACATAGCTGTAGAACTTCTACGATTCCTATATCGCAGCTGCTGAAAGCGTCGAAATCCACGCTAAATCCTGCATCAAACTTCACGACGGCTAGAACTGCTGGGGAAACCGCCATTGATTTGCTGTAGAAAGCTCGAGAAAGCTGCAGAAAACGAAGAAGACGAAACGCCCGGAAATCGCAAGCGGGAAAGCAGAATGCGAAAGGGCACGCTCCATCGACGATAAAACACAAGATCTTTTAACCTAGGTCGACTATCGGCTTTATATTAGACCGGGAATAGTCGATCTATTAAAAAGATACTTCACCCGATAGTCGAACGGCCGTTCGACGATCGGCTCAGAAGCAGAGTAGTCGAACCATCGTTCGGCTATTTCTGGCTTCACAAGCAACAAGCTGTCGTCGTTCAGAGATCGACGATGAGCTCAACCTGTTCGACGATGGTCGAACGTCGATCGACGATCTTCAAACAGATAAGCTATCATTAACCAGAGGTCGACGATAGGCTTAATCCATTCGACGATCTTCGATCATCGTTCGACGATCTTCAAACAGATTTCAACATAGGCAGATATTGTCACACTTAGTCTCGTCCATTAATCATGCCTAGTTGAACTAAAAAGAACAGATGCTTCTGTTCATCTAAAGGCTTGGTGAATATATCACCTCTCTGAAACTCAGTGGATATGAACTCAAGACAGATCTTGTTCTTTTCCACACAATCTCTCAGGAAATGGTGCCTAATCTCAATGTGCTTCGTTCTAGAGTGGTGCACTGGATTTTGTGCAATTGAGATGGCACTGGTACTATCACACATGATCTTGGTGTTCTTGTGTGAGTAACCATAATCCACAAGCTGGTTTTGAATCCACAGGATCTGTGAACAACAACTGGCAGCTGCTATATATTCAGCCTCTGCAGTTGAAGTTGAGACAGAAGCCTGCTTCTTACAGAACCAAGAGACCAATCTCTCTCCCAGGAACTGGCAAGTTCCTGAGGTGCTCTTCCTGTCAACTCTGCAACCAGCATAATCAGAATCAGAATATCCAATTAATTCAAATTCTGACTCAGCTGGGTACCAAAGTCCTAGATCTGGACATCCCTTCAGGTATCTCAGGATTCTCTTTAGAAGAATCAGATGAGATTCCTTAGGGTTGACCTGAAATCTAGCACAAAGGCATGTAGCAAACATTATATCTGGCCTACTTGCAGTTAGATATAATAGGGAACCAACAATGGCCCTATAATTCTTTTGATCAACTGGCTTGCCGTGATCATCAGAATCAATAACTACATTAGTAGCCATGGGTGTAGGCATTGCTGAAGCATCAGCCATCCCAAATTTCTTTACCAATTTCTTGGCATATTTGGATTGGGAGATGAAGATACCATCAGCATCTTGCTTAACTTGGAGACCAAGAAAGTAAGACAGCATACCCATACTACTCATCTCAAACTTAGAGTGCATCAGGTTAGAGAACCTTTTGCAAAGTTTGGGATCAGTGGAGCCAAAAATAATATCATCTACATACACCTGAACTAACAGGATTGTGTCCTTGTGATGCTTGACGAAAAGGGTTCTATCAACTACTCCCCTAGTAAAGTTGTGCTCTAACAGGAAACTAGCTAAGGTCTCATACCAGGCCCTAGGAGCTTGCTTTAGTCCATAAAGAGCTTTCTGTAACTTAAAAACATGAGACGGCTGAGTTGATGAAACAAACCCTGGTGGTTGTTCAACAAACACCTCTTCCTTAAGCTCACCATTTAGGAATGCACTTTTGACATCCATTTGGAACACCTTAAACTTCATGAAGGCTGCATAGGCCAAGAAGATCCTTATTGCTTCTAGCCTTGCAACAGGAGCAAAGGTTTGGTCATAGTCTATACCTTCCTCCTGTCTGTAGCCCTGAGCTACAAGCCTAGCTTTATTCCTTACTATAATTCCATTTGCATCTAACTTGTTTCTATACACCCACTTGGTGCCTATGATCAGTTGGCCTTTAGGTCTTGGAACCAAAGTCCAAACTTTACATCTCTCAAACTGATTGAGCTCCTCTTGCATTGCAATGATCCAGTGGGGATCTAGCTCTGCATCTTTAAAGGTGAGGGGCTCAACCTGTGAGAGGAAACAAGCATGCATCACATCCTGTCTTAATTGGTGTCTTGTTTGCACACCAGCTGATATGTCTCCAATCACTTGAGATGTGGGATGATCTCTAAGTGTGACAATATCAGCAGGTGGGATGTGATCTTCAGCAACAGTTGGGATTAAATCCTCAGGAGGAATTTGATCTACTGTTGGTGGTACAACAACAGCTTCAACAGCTTCAGCAATGTCTTCATCACTGTCTGATTCAGTGATCTGAAGAGTTGATAGTTGAAGAATTTCTTGAGGGGCATCAGGTACCTGCAAAGAACTGGAGGAAGGAGAATTTTCCTTCTCCTTGTAAAACATCTGAGACTCATCAAAAGTCACATGCACAGATTCTTCTATCTTACAGGTAGACTTGTTATAAACCCTATAAGCTTTGCTTACTTGGGAATATCCAAGCATGATTTCCATTGAAGCTTTTGCTTCAAATTTTCTAATATATTCTTTATTATTATTATGAATATAAACAATACAGCCAAAAATTCTAAAGTAATTAATTTTTGGTTTCTTTCCTTTAAGCAACTCATAAGGAGTTTTACACTTAAGTTTGTGTATCAAACTTCTATTCAAGACATAGTTGGCTGTACTAACAGCTTCTGCCCAATAGGATAGAGGCATGTTAGCATCTGCCAACAATGTACTAGCAGCTTCAATTAGTGTTCTATTCTTTGAAGGATCAAGCGCATACCCAACTGCACCAAAAGCCCGGACTGTTGGAGAGGGCGCTACTTAATTTTTTATATAAGTAGCAGAGCGCCACGGGTCAAGTGAAGGAACGCCGGACCCAACAATCCCCCCCCCCCCCCCGGCGTCCAGCACAACCCGTCGGCTCAGAGGTGGGGTTACCACATGGCCCACACGGCTCAGAGGTGGGGTTACCACATGTCCACGGTTTCCTGACCCACCGGACCCACACAGGTAGAAGGGAAAAATCGGGATTTAATAGCGCTCCCCCAGTCTTGAACCCGTAACCTCCCTCTGATACCAATTGAAGGATCAAGCGCATACCCAACTGCACCAAAAGACCAGACTGTTGGAGAGGGCGCTACTTAATTTTTTATATAAGTAGCAGAGCGCCACGGGTCAAGTGAAGGAACGCCGGACGCCACGGGTCAAGTGAAGGAACGCCGGACCCAACAATCCCCCCCCGGCGTCCAGCACAACCCGTCGGCTCAGAGGTGGGGTTACCACATGGCCCACACGGCTCAGAGGTGGGGTTACCACATGTCCACGGTTGCCTGACCCACCGGACCCACACAGGTAGAAGGGAAAAATCGGGATTTAATAGCGCTCCCCCAGTCTTGAACCCGTGACCTCCTCTGATACCAATTGAAGGATCAAGCGCATACCCAACTGCACCAAAAGCCCGGACTGTTGGAGAGGGCGCTACTTAATTTTTTATATAAGTAGCAGAGCGCCACGGGTCAAGTGAAGGAACGCCGGACCCAACATTCTTCCTTTCAACTACCCATTTTGTTGGGGAGTTCTAGGAGCTGAGAAGCTATGTTTGATACCTTCTCTCTCACAGAATTCTTGCATGAGAAGAGAGTCAAACTCAGTACCATGATCACTTCTGATCAAGGCCACATGAGTAGAGTACTCAGTCTGCACACATAATAGAAAGTCTGTAAGGGCTTTGAAGTTATCAGACTTAGTTCTCAAAAAGAAAACCCAACTGAACCTAGAGAAGTCATCTACAATTACTAAAGTGTAATACTTCTCTCCTAAACTCTGTACATTTATTTAGCCAAAAAGGTCCAAATGTAATAAATACAGGATTCTAGGAGAATCACTTTTATTTACAGATTTAAAAGAATTCTTGGTTTGCTTGCCTAGCTGACAAGCCTTGCATAGGCTCTCCTTCTTGTAGGGGCAAGAAGGTAAACCTCTAACAAGGTTGTGCTTAGATAACCTAGATATATTTTTAAGGTTTACATGACTAAGCCTTTTATGCCATAGGGAATTATTATTAAGGGTTACTTCATTAAACAGGCAGATTTCAGAATGTGATGAATTGAAATCTACTAAATAAATGTTACCTATTCTAATACCTACTAAAACAACATTATTATTTAAAGTAATATTGCAAGAGAAATTAGAAAATGAAACCTGGTAGCCAGCATCACATAGCTGGCTGACTGAAATCAGATTATGCTTCAGTCCATTGACATAAGCAACTCTCTTGAAAGTAACTGCTCCAATTGTGATCTTGCCATAGCCTTCTGTCTGACCACAGCTGGAGTCTCCAAAGATAACCTTTGGGCCGAGCTTAGATTTGAACTTTGACAGCAGATCTTTATTTCCTGTCATATGCTTAGAGCATCCACTATCCAAATACCACTTATTTTGAGTGATTGGATAGGCCTTCACCTGCAAGACAATTATTTAGACAGAGTGGACCCAGGTAACCTTGGGTCCCTTGTTTTTCACATAAGAAAAACTGGAAATATATGAGAATACAGGCTGAGGGTGATAACCTAGTGGTTGAGATCTCCTAAGTGGGATTCTCCATGCAGATGATGGGTCAACAAACCTAGGGTTTCTATTCTCATTTAGGTTTCTATGGAATTGATTATGATTTTGAAAATCATATTGAAATCGTCGATCGACGTTCGACGATGGGCGCTCAGATCGTCGAGCTTCGTTCGACCATGGAGCTTCCGATCGTCGAGCGGCGTTCGACGCTTTTTGCATTTCTTTAAAGAACTTCTTTCTGTTTTCTCTCTTAGCTTTATTTAAGGTTTTATTAACCAGATTTACTTGCTCAGTGTTCTTCTTTCCACTAGCTGAAATGAAGTTCACTGGAGTTGAAAGATTATTTTTAAGAAGGACTGGGGGTTCACTGGGAGAAGCTCCTAAGCCTAGTTTATCATTACCTAACCTGGTGTTAGTCATGCTGGTAATTTCTAACAGCTTAAGGCTTCTACCATTAAGGGATTCTTCTAATCTCTTAGACTTAGCTAACTCTATTTTAAGAAATTTAATTTCTTCACTACAAGTAGTGAGATCTTCCTTTAACCTAACATTTTCAGAGGCTATTGATTCTGAGTCAGCTAACCTATTTCTAAGTTCTTTTATTTCCTTTTCTGAGCTAATTAAATCTAAACATAAAGATTTAAATTCTAACTTAAATTCTTCTGAAGTAAAGTCATAAGAAGAAAGTACCTCATCTTCTGTAGGCATCTCTTCATCAGAATCAGAACTCTCTGCAGCAGAGTGGTTGCTGCAGGCATCTATTGCCATTAGGCAAACTTCTTTTGCCTTCTTCTCTTCCTCATCTTCACTGGAGCTTGATGAGGAGGATTCTTCATCAGAATCACTCCAGGTTTCAGCAATGAAACCTCTCTCCTTCTTCTTGTTTTTGTAGGAGGATGGCTTGGAGTGCTTCCTGTGTTGTTCCTTTTCTTTTCTCTTTTCTTTGTTCTTCTCCTCTGGACATTCTGGCAAAATATGTCCAGGCTTCCTGCAACCATAACAAATGATTTCTTTAGCAGGAGAGCGATCATACCTTGGTTTGTCTTCATAGCGTGAAGACTTCTTTCTGAACTCCTTTCTTCCCATCTTGAGAAATCTTTTGGCAAACAATGCCATAAGTTCCTCATTAGATTGGCTGCCTTCAGATACATCTGCAGCCTTAAGAGCTAGAGATTGCTCTTTTCTTGTTGGAGTGGGGGTCTTGGCTTCAGCTTCTGCTTCTCTGGTCTTCAGCACTTGCTCAAAAGACTTGAGCTTGCCGAGGAGAGCTTCAGTTGAGATCTCATTAGTACTTCTGGCTTCCTTGATGGGCCAGATTCTTAGATCCCATGTGCTAGGGAAGCACATAAGAATCTTATCATTGACCTCTGTCAATGATATGTCCTTGTCCAGGGTCCTCAGCTCATTGATGATTGAGCTGAGCCTGGTGTACATAGCTTCAACTGATTCAGCATCAGTTTTCTTGAAGTTCTCATACTGTGAGATCAGGTTGGACCTTCTGTCCTTCCTTTCATCAGCTGAACCAGCTACAATCTGGTTCAGTGTGTCCCACATGGCCTTTGCTGAGGAGCAGTCAGCCACCTTCTGGAACACCTCATCAGACATTGTCTGAGCCAGTATGTTCATTGCCTTGGCATCTGCAATTTTGTCCTTCTTGTATTCATCATTGTAATCTGGAGGAGGCACTGCACTCATATCAGATGATGAGGCAGTGGCAGCAGCAGGTGCTCTTGGGGGACCTGACAAAATAGAAGCAAAGATGCTTTCATCAATAGAGTTCATATATAATTTAATCCTTGCCTTCCAGATGCCAAACTTTGCTAAGGTGCATTTTTGAGGTCTGGTGCTAGAATAATCCTTAGACTGGGCCATGATAGTGAATATCTATAAGCTCTTGGTATCTATCAGGATCTTGTGACTTAGGTGTTAGCCTATACAGTCAGTCAACCTCCCTCTGATACCAATTGAAAGTGAAGGGATAGATACAACTCTAGAGGGGGGGGGGTGAATAGAGTTATCAAATTTTGCACAGACAAAACTTAATAGTCTACCCAACTCCCTTGGAGTGAAATGCGGAATGAAAAGATTATAGATATTGATTTAACCTTAAAGCCTAACACAAGTGATGTGTACAAACACAAGCTAACTGTAATTACAGTTAAGCTTGGAAAAACCTAATCAGCAACTAGCAACCTAGTTATATCTAATCACAGCCACAATGCAGGAATTAAACAAAGGAATCCAGACGACACAAGGAAATTTATAGTGGTTCCCCAAACAACTTGGGTACGTCCACTCTTCTACCCACACGGTAGGAATCCACTCAGGTTTTTGATCAGGTGCCCTGCCACCAACAGGATCTGTTTCAGGTAGATCCAGAAACCCTTTAGACTTTTGATCAGGTGTCTAAAAACCAAGCACAGGTTTTTGATCAGGTACCCTACCACCAAGGGATACTTTTGAAGGGAGTAATAACCCTGTACAGGAGGGGGAAGAAGGTTAAGATGTCTTCTCTATTTTACAATAAATTAGAGAAGCACAAAAACTTGCACTGAGCTAGAATGCTCTAAAGAATCAAGGCTCCCCCTGGCTCAAAGATGTCCAGGTGAAGTCTTGCTTCAGTGCAGAAAACTCTTCAGAAAGTTCTGAAGGAAAAGCTACAGGAAGAAAGAAAATAATAAAATCAAATATCTTCAAGCAGCTATCTTCTTCTTCTTCTCTTCAAAGGAACTCTGAGTTGAACTTCCTGAAAGCAGGAGAACTCAGGTGAAGAAGAGATGAAGATCTTAACACTTCTCAGTTAGATGGAAATTGCTGAGAGCAGAAAACTTTTTCTTGATGAAGGCTTGAGAGCTTGAATGAACAACTAGTTAGCTATTAGCTAGCTTGAATCCTTCTTCAAAGGGTCCTTTTTATAATCATCAGCAAGCAACGGCTCTCTTCCATTTGAATTATTTGTCTTCTTCTGAGCCTTGAGACCTGGGCTGTAAATATCAAGAAGACAGAAACATCTCTGCAGCAAAACATTCTATAAAAGGAATAAACCTCTTTCTAAGAAGCTGTAGGATTAAATCAAATAACAGAAGGACTAAATAAAGTCACATCAGAAATAATCTCTTTATAGCAAAAAGAAGACTTTTCAGTCTAACGGCTATAAAGGGCTGACAATAGATAAAGTAGTTTATAATGACAGCTAATAAGACAAACAACTTTATCTTAAAAGATTTGACTCAGGCAAAAGAGATGGAGCAAATATTGCCTGGTTATTTTATCATACAGCTTAAAATAATGTGCCAGAAAATGTATTAATTAATTAAATATAATAAATAAATACAAAATACAACGGCAGACAGAAACATCGAACGACCCTCGAAGATCGTCGAACGACGCATGGAGATCGTCGAACTATCGGGCAGATAGTCGAACGATCCAGATAGTCGACCTATCGAAGAAGATAGTCGAACTACCCCGGCAGATAGTCGAACTATCAGAACAGATAGTCGAACTAACAGATAGTCGATCTATCTAGGACAGATAGTCGAACTATCAAGCACACAGAGATAGTCGACCTATCAAGCAGATAGTCGACCTACCTCAGAAAACAGATAGTCGATCTATCAAAAGATAGTCGAACTATCAAAACAAACCAGATAGTCGATCTATCAGCAGATAGTCGAACTATCAGATAGTCGAACTATCAGGACAGATAGTCGAACTATCAAAGGTAACAGATAGTCGAACTATCAACAGATAGTCGAACTATCAAGACGAAACAGATAGTCGAACTATCAACAGATAGTCGAACTATCAAAACGAAACAGATAGTCGAACTATCAAAGCGGATCAGATAGTCGATCTATCAACAGATAGTCGAACTATCAAAACGAAACAGATAGTCGAACTATCAACAGATAGTCGAACTATCAGATAGTCGAACTATCAGAACAGATAGTCGAACTACCTCGCCAAGCAGATAGTCGAACTATCAACAGATAGTCGAACTATCAACGCAAAACAGATAGTCGACCTATCAACAGATAGTCGAACTATCAATGCAGACAAAGCGTCGACCAACTGATAGACGATCGTCGATCAGCTGATAGACGATAGTCGAGCGGCGTTCGACTATCGTCGAACGAAAAACTACTTAACCAAATTCTCAATCTGGAAAAGTGAGGACTCTTCAGCTAGACTTCTAACCATTGACCATAGATATTTCTTGGGTCAAGGGGCACAAAGGAGAGGACTAAACTAAAATCAAAACTAGGGTACCAACAATCTCCCCCTATTTGAGTTAAGTCTCTCAACATCTAAAACATAAAACTAGCTAAAGAGCAATAAAATAATACAGAAAATAGTTAGCAATTAACTAGCAGATTATCAAACAGATAAACAAATATAGCACAGTAGTTAATCAGACTATGGATCAACAGAGTCAGGCTTAGCTACAGAAGAGCTAGAAACAAAAGAGATTTTCCTTAAGGGATCATCAGATTCTTTCTTTGACATTTTCAGGTCCTGCGCACCAATGATCTTCAGCTCTGTAGCTCTTGGGACTACTGCTTCAGGATGTTTTTCCATATATTTTGATGGATCAAAAATCTCAGGATTAACCTGGAACTTTTCAAATTCTTTCTTTCTGTAAGCTGACATGGTAGTTAGACCAGTCGCATCTTTTCCTTCTGCTCTAGCTTTTCTTATTTGAGCTGCTCCTACTAATTCTTGAAAGCAAGCCATCCTAAAGTTAGGATCGAGCTCAGGATTTTCATACACAGGCTCAGGAGAAGCAGCATCGGCTATTTTATCTTGAATAACTAGATAAGACATTAGAAGCAAACTTAGCAGAGAGGTTCTTGCTAGATATTTTTAACACAAAGTAAACTATTTACCTTTTGAGACAATTTCCTCAGACTGAACTGGAGTTGGAGATGGAATTCTCTTCTTTGGAGAAGGAGGTGGGGAAAAGGTTGGTCTTTGAACCACAGTCTCCTTCATTTGTCTTTGAGAACCATAAAATGATTTGCCTTGCGAGCTTTGATAACCTTGTCTTGGCTGGGGCTGAAAAGAAGCAGATCTTCCAGAAGAGGCAGCAGGATTAGCTGATAGGTTCCCAGAGGCTCCTGCACCTGGAGGTGGAGGAGGGGGACCTCTGGGAGTCTATCTTGAAGCAGGACTATCATACCTCTTAGTTCTTTTTCTTTCTTTCTGCTGATTCTTTGAAAACCACATCCAGTGCTGAAATTCCTTGGATTTAGGGTCAATGCCCTTCAGAATGTAATAGGGAGTATCATTATCCTTACTGGGAGGAGGAGGAGGAGCAGCTTTTCTTTTCTTTGAGGCAGTTTTCTTTCTCTTTGACTTCTCAGAAACATCAGAATCATCATCATCATCAGAATGAGATGAGGGAGGATTTTCATAAGGATCATAGGCTTCTGAAACAGCCTTTTCTTTAAGCTTTGAAGCAGATTTTTCTCTTTCCTCTTCCATGGCATCCAGAGCCAGAAGGGAATCTAAGTCCAACCCTGGAGAGTCATCCCAGATGGTTGACTTTTCAATTTGCAAATCTTTTTCTTTCTCTTTTAAAGATTGTACTCTTAACTCCCAGGCTGCTCTTGTTTGAACTTCTTCCAAATTCAGAACAGGAGAGTCAACTTTGACTTCATCTTTCTCAGACTCATCTTCTTTATTATCTAAAAAGAATTCTAATTCAGGATCTACTTGAGTATCAGAAACGCTTGGATCAGCTTCAGAAACAACTGCTATGATCTGAGCAGCTAAATCTTCTTTAATAACATCTATAAAATTATGAATACATATCTGCTAAATAAGCGATAATCATTCCCTCAAGGTATTCACAAACTATCAAATTAATCGACTCATCAACAAAACGAATGAAAGAGTTACCTTCATACTTAACCATCTCCCATGATTCATTCAGATATGAAGTTATAATTCCTTCTAGGAATCTAGCAATCATAGGAGTGGTAAGATCTTCTAAGCAGACTTTAACTGCAATCTCAGATAGCAGGATTCCATCTGCTATTTCCTTCTCAGACAAAACTGGAGCTATATCTTTCTCAGCTGGAACTATTTCTTCCTCAGCAGGAGCAGATTCTTCCTGGGCAGTCATTACAACATCTGGAACTATTTCTATCTCAGCTTGAGCAGATTCTTCCTGGGCAGACATGACTGTATCTTTTATAGCTGGAGGGGAGGCAGGATGGTCTGAGGCATCTTCATGGAACATCTCCCCCTGCCTGATTTCAGTGGATACTGAAACCAGGCCCCTTGAGGAAGATGGCTCAGCAGATTTTGAAAGGGATTTGATGGAGGCAGATAAGAGATCAATGGAGGCTGCAAGGGGAGCGATTGCCTCTTCAATCATGGTTTTGATTGAGGGGGTAATCAGCTCCACAATGTGGGAAATAAGCTCAGGAGAGATCTCAATAGATGAAGGATGTGAAGTGGATGGAGCTACAGCAGATATGGTAGTGGTGCTGGGATGAGAAATGGTGTGGACAGGGGATCGAGCAGGAGATGGAGCAGGTGAGGGAGCAGGAGAGTTAATTGGGGAATGATCTGGGGAATGAACGGGAGAGACAGGAGGAGTAGGAATTCTCTCTGATCCTAACAAATCAAAGCTAGGAGCAGATATCCTAGCCAGATGAGCAGGTAGAGGAGAAGCTGGAGGGGGAAAGAGGAACAACCGTAGTTGTTGCTGGAGCAGCAGAGGAAGAAGGTCGTACCTCAGCTGAAGTTGATGGTACTTCAACTGAGGCAGACAGCAATGCAGAGGAGGAGGAAGGAAGAGCTAAGCCAGCTTCAACATGGTGAGGAGTGACTGATTCAGTCCTTGTGTCCTCAGATGTTGCTGGAGCAGGTTTCACAAACGTTCTCTTCCACTTAGAGAACAAGTTGGGATCCATCTTCTTGCTCGCATTGATTGTTGTTGTAGTTGAACTTAGCAGCTGGGGGTATTTTTCTTTAAGGAAGATTCCAATGACCCTTCCTAGGGTGACTTCCTTCTTACCAGTCTTTTTCCTGATTAAATCGAACACAACTGCTGCCCAATCGATCCTTTTTCGATTAACAATCGCACACATGAGTGCGAATTGCTGCCTTATTATATTGTCGTGGGCAGAGTGCTTACCCAGGAGCACTTTTCCTACTAACTCAGCCAGAAACTTGATCTTGAAAGGAAAATTCACTTTGAGCAGCTTCGTGGGAATGCCCTCAGCATGTCCCAGCTCAACCAGCATTCTTCCAAATTCCTGAGCATCTTGCTCATAATCCTCGTCACCAATAACTAATCCAAAAACATCAGATAAAACGGCCGGAGTCAGGATTACCTCTTCTCCGCCGATGGTACCAGTCATCGATTCGTCTGTGGAAGACGACGTGAAAGCCCATTCTTTGATTTCTGGAATGTTGATCTTAATCCTTTCAGACATTAACTTCTCTAATCCCTGATCCCTGCATAGCTGTAGAACTTCTACGATTCCTGTATCGCAGCTGCTGAAAGCGTCGAAATCCACGCTAAATCCTGCATCAAACTTCACGACGGCTAGAACTGCTGGGGAAACCGCCATTGATTTGCTGTAGAAAGCTCGAGAAAGCTGCAGAAAACGAAGAAGACGAAACGCCCGGAAATCGCAAGCGGGAAAGCAGAATGCGAAAGGGCACGCTCCATCGACGATAAAACACAAGATCTTTTAACCTAGGTCGACTATCGGCTTTATATTAGACCGGGAATAGTCGATCTATTAAAAAGATACTTCACCCGATAGTCGAACGGCCGTTCGACGATCGGCTCAGAAGCAGAGTAGTCGAACCATCGTTCGGCTATTTCTGGCTTCACAAGCAACAAGCTGTCGTCGTTCAGAGATCGACGATGAGCTCAACCTGTTCGACGATGGTCGAACGTCGATCGACGATCTTCAAACAGATAAGCTATCATTAACCAGAGGTCGACGATAGGCTTAATCCATTCGACGATCTTCGATCATCGTTCGACGATCTTCAAACAGATTTCAACATAGGCAGATATTGTCACACTTAGTCTCGTCCATTAATCATGCCTAGTTGAACTAAAAAGAACAGATGCTTCTGTTCATCTAAAGGCTTGGTGAATATATCACCTCTCTGAAACTCAGTGGATATGAACTCAAGACAGATCTTGTTCTTTTCCACACAATCTCTCAGGAAATGGTGCCTAATCTCAATGTGCTTCGTTCTAGAGTGGTGCACTGGATTTTGTGCAATTGAGATGGCACTGGTACTATCACACATGATCTTGGTGTTCTTGTGTGAGTAACCATAATCCACAAGCTAGTTTTGAATCCACAGGATCTGTGAACAACAACTGGCAGCTGCTATATATTCAGCCTCTGCAGTTGAAGTTGAGACAGAAGCCTGCTTCTTACAGAACCAAGAGACCAATCTCTCTCCCAGGAACTGGCAAGTTCCTGAGGTGCTCTTCCTGTCAACTCTGCAACCAGCATAATCAGAATCAGAATATCCAATTAATTCAAATTCTGACTCAGCTGGGTACCAAAGTCCTAGATCTGGACATCCCTTCAGGTATCTCAGGATTCTCTTTAGAAGAATCAGATGAGATTCCTTAGGGTTGACCTGAAATCTAGCACAAAGGCATGTAGCAAACATTATATCTGGCCTACTTGCAGTTAGATATAATAGGGAACCAACAATGGCCCTATAATTCTTTTGATCAACTGGCTTGCCGTGATCATCAGAATCAATAACTACATTAGTAGCCATGGGTGTAGGCATTGCTGAAGCATCAGCCATCCCAAATTTCTTTACCAATTTCTTGGCATATTTGGATTGGGAGATGAAGATACCATCAGCATCTTGCTTAACTTGGAGACCAAGAAAGTAAGACAGCATACCCATACTACTCATCTCAAACTTAGAGTGCATCAGGTCAGAGAAACTTTTGCAAAGTTTGGGATCAGTGGAGCCAAAAATAATATCATCTACATACACCTGAACTAACAGGATTGTGTCCTTGTGATGCTTGACGAAAAGGGTTCTATCAACTACTCCCCTAGTAAAGTTGTGCTCTAACAGGAAACTAGCTAAGGTCTCATACCAGGCCCTAGGAGCTTGCTTTAGTCCATAAAGAGCTTTCTGTAACTTAAAAACATGAGACGGCTGAGTTGATGAAACAAACCCTGGTGGTTGTTCAACAAACACCTCTTCCTTAAGCTCACCATTTAGGAATGCACTTTTGACATCCATTTGGAACACCTTAAACTTCATGAAGGCTGCATAGGCCAAGAAGATCCTTATTGCTTCTAGCCTTGCAACAGGAGCAAAGGTTTGGTCATAGTCTATACCTTCCTCCTGTCTGTAGCCCTGAGCTACAAGCCTAGCTTTATTCCTTACTATAATTCCATTTGCATCTAACTTGTTTCTATACACCCACTTGGTGCCTATGATCAGTTGGCCTTTAGGTCTTGGAACCAAAGTCCAAACTTTACATCTCTCAAACTGATTGAGCTCCTCTTGCATTGCAATGATCCAGTGGGGATCTAGCTCTGCATCTTTAAAGGTGAGGGGCTCAACCTGTGAGAGGAAACAAGCATGCATCACATCCTGTCTTAATTGGTGTCTTGTTTGCACACCAGCTGATATGTCTCCAATCACTTGAGATGTGGGATGATCTCTAAGTGTGACAATATCAGCAGGTGGGATGTGATCTTCAGCAACAGTTGGGATTAAATCCTCAGGAGGAATTTGATCTACTGTTGGTGGTACAACAACAGCTTCAACAGCTTCAGCAATGTCTTCATCACTGTCTGATTCAGTGATCTGAAGAGTTGATAGTTGAAGAATTTCTTGAAGGGCATCAGGTACCTGCAAAGAACTGGAGGAAGGAGAATTTTCCTTCTCCTTGTAAAACATTTGAGACTCATCAAAAGTCACATGCACAGATTCTTCTATCTTACAGGTAGACTTGTTATAAACCCTATAAGCTTTGCTTACTTGGGAATATCCAAGCATGATTCCCATTGAAGCTTTTGCTTCAAATTTTCTAATATATTCTTTATTATTATTATGAATATAAACAATACAGCCAAAAATTCTAAAGTAATTAATTTTTGGTTTCTTTCCTTTAAGCAACTCATAAGGAGTTTTACACTTAAGTTTGTGTATCAAACTTCTATTCAAGACATAGTTGGCTGTACTAACAGCTTCTGCCCAATAGGATAGAGGCATGTTAGCATCTGCCAACAATGTACTAGCAGCTTCAATTAGTGTTCTATTCTTTGAAGGATCAAGCGCATACCCAACTGCACCAAAAGCCCGGACTGTTGGAGAGGGCGCTACTTAATTTTTTATATAAGTAGCAGAGCGCCACGGGTCAAGTGAAGGAACGCCGGACCCAACAATCCCCCCCCCCCGGCGTCCAGCACAACCCGTCGGCTCAGAGGTGGGGTTACCACATGGCCCACACGGCTCAGAGGTGGGGTTACCACATGTCCACGGTTGCCTAACCCACCGGACCCACACAGGTAGAAGGGAAAAATCGGGATTTAATAGCGCTCCCCCAGTCTTGAACCCGTAACCTCCCTCTGATACCAATTGAAGGATCAAGCGCATACCCAACTGCACCAAAAGCCCGGACTGTTGGAGAGGGCGCTACTTAATTTTTTATATAAGTAGCAGAGCGCCACGGGTCAAGTGAAGGAACGCCGGACGCCACGGGTCAAGTGAAGGAACGCCGGACCCAACAATCCCCCCCCCCCCCCGGCGTCCAGCACAACCCGTCGGCTCAGAGGTGGGGTTACCACATGGCCCACACGGCTCAGAGGTGGGGTTACCACATGTCCACGGTTGCCTGACCCACCGGACCCACACAGGTAGAAGGGAAAAATCGGGATTTAATAGCGCTCCCCCAGTCTTGAACCCGTGACCTCCTCTGATACCAATTGAAGGATCAAGCGCATACCCAACTGCACCAAAAGCCCGGACTGTTGGAGAGGGCGCTACTTAATTTTTTATATAAGTAGCAGAGCGCCACGGGTCAAGTGAAGGAACGCCGGACCCAACATTCTTCCTTTCAACTACCCCATTTTGTTGGGGAGTTCTAGGAGCTGAGAAGCTATGTTTGATACCTTCTCTCTCACAGAATTCTTGCAAGAGAAGAGAGTCAAACTCAGTACCATGATCACTTCTGATCAAGGCCACATGAGTAGAGTACTCAGTCTGCACACATAATAGAAAGTCTGTAAGGGCTTTGAAGTTATCAGACTTAGTTCTCAAAAAGAAAACCCAACTGAACCTAGAGAAGTCATCTACAATTACTAAAGTGTAATACTTCCCTCCTAAACTCTGTACATTTATTTAGCCAAAAAGGTCCAAATGTAATAAATACAGGATTCTAGGAGAATCACTTTTATTTACAGATTTAAAAGAATTCTTGGTTTGCTTGCCTAGCTGACAAGCCTTGCATAGGCTCTCCTTCTTGTAGGGGCAAGAAGGTAAACCTCTAACAAGGTTGTGCTTAGATAACCTAGATATATTTTTAAGGTTTACATGACTAAGCCTTTTATGCCATAGGGAATTATTATTAAGGGTTACTTCATTAAACAGGCAGATTTCAGAATGTGATGAATTGAAATCTACTAAATAAATGTTACCTATTCTAATACCTACTAAAACAACATTATTATTTAAAGTAATATTGCAAGAGAAATTAGAAATGAAACCTGGTAGCCAGCATCACATAGCTGGCTGACTGAAATCAGATTATGCTTCAGTCCATTGACATAAGCAACTCTCTTGAAAGTAACTGCTCCAATTGTGATCTTGCCATAGCCTTCTGTCTGACCACAGCTGGAGTCTCCAAAGATAACCTTTGGGCTGAGCTTAGATTTGAACTTTGACAGCAGATCTTTATTTCCTGTCATATGCTTAGAGCATCCACTATCCAAATACCACTTATTTTGAGTGATTGGATAGGCCTTCACCTGCAAGACAATTATTTAGACAGAGTGGACCCAGGTAACCTTGGGTCCCTTGTTTTTCACATAAGAAAAACTGGAAATATATGAGAATATAGGCTGAGGGTGATAACCTAGTGGTTGAGATCTCCTAAGTGGGATTCTCCATGCAGATGATGGGTCAACAAACCTAGGGTTTCTATTCTCATTTAGGTTTCTATGGAATTGATTATGATTTTGAAAATCATATTGAAATCGTCGATCGACGTTCGACGATGGGCGCTCAGATCGTCGAGCTTCGTTCGACCATGGAGCTTCCGATCGTCGAGCGGCGTTCGACGCTTTTTGCATTTCTTTAAAGAACTTCTTTCTCTTTTCTCTCTTAGCTTTATTTAAGGTTTTATTAACCAGATTTACTTGCTCAGTGTTCTTCTTTCCACTAGCTGAAATGAAGTTCACTGGAGTTGAAAGATTATTTTGAAGAAGGACTGGGGGTTCACTGGGAGAAGCTCTTAAGCCTAGTTTATCATTACCTAACCTGGTGTTAGTCATGCTGGTAATTTCTAACAGCTTAAGGCTTCTACCATTAAGGGATTCTTCTAATCTCTTAGACTTAGCTAACTCTATTTTAAGAAATTTAATTTCTTCACTACAAGTAGTGAGATCTTCCTTTAACCTAACATTTTCAGAGGCTATTGATTCTGAGTCAGCTAACCTATTTCTAAGTTCTTTTATTTCCTTTTCTGAGCTAATTAAATCTAAACATAAAGATTTAAATTCTAACTTAAATTCTTCTGAAGTAAAGTCATAAGAAGAAAGTACCTCATCTTCTGTAGGCATCTCTTCATCAGAATCAGAACTCTCTGCAGCAGAGTGGTTGCTGCAGGCATCTATTGCCATTAGGCAAACTTCTTTTGCCTTCTTCTCTTCCTCATCTTCACTGGAGCTTGATGAGGAGGATTCTTCATCAGAATCACTCCAGGTTTCAGCAATGAAACCTCTCTCCTTCTTCTTGTTTTTGTAGGAGGATGGCTTGGAGTGCTTCCTGTGTTGTTCCTTTTCTTTTCTCTTTTCTTTGTTCTTCTCCTCTGGACATTCTGGCAAAATATGTCCAGGCTTCCTGCAACCATAACAAATGATTTCTTTAGCAGGAGAGCGATCATACCTTGGTTTGTCTTCATAGCGTGAAGACTTCTTTCTGAACTCCTTTCTTCCCATCTTGAGAAATCTTTTGGCAAACAATGCCATAAGTTCCTCATTAGATTGGCTGCCTTCAGATACATCTGCAGCCTTAAGAGCTAGAGATTGCTCTTTTCTTGTTGGAGTGGGGGTCTTGGCTTCAGCTTCTGCTTCTCTGGTCTTCAGCACTTGCTCAAAAGACTTGAGCTTGCCGAGGAGAGCTTCAGTTGAGATCTCATTAGTACTTCTGGCTTCCTTGATGGGCCAGATTCTTAGATCCCATGTGCTAGGGAAGCACATAAGAATCTTATCATTGACCTCTGTCAATGATATGTCCTTGTCCAGGGTCCTCAGCTCATTGATGATTGAGCTGAGCCTGGTGTACATAGCTTCAACTGATTCAGCATCAGTTTTCTTGAAGTTCTCATACTGTGAGATCAGGTTGGACCTTCTGTCTTTCCTTTCATCAGCTGAACCAGCTACAATCTGGTTCAGTGTGTCCCACATGGCCTTTGCTGAGGAGCAGTCAGCCACCTTCTGGAACACCTCATCAGACATTGTCTGAGCCAGTATGTTCATTGCCTTGGCATCTGCAATTTTGTCCTTCTTGTATTCATCATTGTAATCTGGAGGAGGCACTGCACTCATATCAGATGATGAGGCAGTGGCAGCAGCAGGTGCTCTTGGGGGACCTGACAAAATAGAAGCAAAGATGCTTTCATCAATAGAGTTCATATATAATTTAATCCTTGCCTTCCAGATGCCAAACTTTGCTAAGGTGCATTTTTGAGGTCTGGTGCTAGAATAATCCTTAGACTGGGCCATGATAGTGAATATCTATAAGCTCTTGGTATCTATCAGGATCTTGTGACTTAGGTGTTAGCCTATACAGTCAGTCAACCTCCCTCTGATACCAATTGAAAGTGAAGGGATAGATACAACTCTAGAGGGGGGGGGGGGGGTGAATAGAGTTATCAAATTTTGCACAGACAAAACTTAATAGTCTACCCAACTCCCTTGGAGTGAAATGCGGAATGAAAAGATTATAGATATTGATTTAACCTTAAAGCCTAACACAAGTGATGTGTACAAACACAAGCTAACTGTAATTACAGTTAAGCTTGGAAAAACCTAATCAGCAACTAGCAACCTAGTTATATCTAATCACAGCCACAATGCAGGAATTAAACAAAGGAATCCAGACGACACAAGGAAATTTATAGTGGTTCCCCAAACAACTTGGGTACGTCCACTCTTCTACCCACACGGTAGGAATCCACTCAGGTTTTTGATCAGGTGCCCTGCCACCAACAGGATCTGTTTCAGGTAGATCCAGAAACCCTTTAGACTTTTGATCAGGTGTCTAAAAACCAAGCATAGGTTTTTGATCAGGTGCCCTGCCACCAAGGGATACTTTTGAAGGGAGTAATAACCCTGTACAGGAGGGGGAAGAAGGTTAAGATGTCTTCTCTATTTTATAATAAATTAGAGAAGCACAAAAACTTGCACTGAGCTAGAATGCTCTAAAGAATCAAGGCTCCCCCTGGATCAAAGATGTCCAGGTGAAGTCTTGCTTCAGTGCAGAAAACTCTTCAGATAGTTCTGAAGGAAAAGCTACAGGAAGAAAGAAAATAATAAAATCAAATATCTTCAAGCAGCTATCTTCTTCTTCTTCTTCTTCAAAGGAACTCTGAGTTGAACTTCCTGAAAGCAGGAGAACTCAGGTGAAGAAGAGATGAAGATCTTAACACTTCTCAGTTAGATGGAAATTGCTGAGAGCAGAAAACTTTTTCTTGATGAAGGCTTGAGAGCTTGAATGAACAACTGGTTAGCTATTAGCTAGCTTGAATCCTTCTTCAAAGGGTCCTTTTTATAATCATCAGCAAGCAACGGCTCTCTTCCATTTGAATTATTTGTCTTCTTCTGAGCCTTGAGACCTGGGCTGTAAATATCAAGAAGACAGAAACATCTCTGCAGCAAAATATTCTATAAAAGGAATAAACCTCTTTCTAAGAAGCTGCAGGCTTAAATCAAATAACAGAAGGACTAAATAAAGTCACATCAGAAATAATCTCTTTATAGCAAAAAGAAGACTTTTCAGTCTAACGGCTATAAAGGGCTGACAATAGATAAAGTAGTTTATAATGACAGCTAATAAGACAAACAACTTTATCTTAAAAAGATTTGACTCAGGCAAAAGAGATGGAGCAAATATTGCCTGGTTATTTTATCATACAGCTTAAAATAATGTGCCAGAAAATGTATTAATTAATTAAATATAATAAATAAATACAAAATACAACGGCAGACAGAAAACGTCGAACGACCCTCGAAGATCGTCGAACGACGCACGGAGATCGTCGAACTATCGGGCAGATAGTCGAACGATCCAGATAGTCGACCTATCGAAGAAGATAGTCGAACTACCCCGGCAGATAGTCGAACTATCAGAACAGATAGTCGAACTAACAGATAGTCGATCTATCTAGGACAGATAGTCGAACTATCAAGCGCACAGAGATAGTCGACCTATCAAGCAGATAGTCGACCTACCTCAGAAAACAGATAGTCGATCTATCAAAAGATAGTCGAACTATCAAAACAAACCAGATAGTCGATCTATCAGCAGATAGTCGAACTATCAGATAGTCGAACTATCAGGACAGATAGTCGAACTATCAAAGGCAACAGATAGTCGAACTATCAACAGATAGTCGAACTATCAAGACGAAACAGATAGTCGAACTATCAACAGATAGTCGAACTATCAAAACGAAACAGATAGTCGAACTATCAACAGATAGTCGAACTATCAAAGCGGATCAGATAGTCGATCTATCAACAGATAGTCGAACTATCAAAACGAAACAGATAGTCGAACTATCAACAGATAGTCGAACTATCAGATAGTCGAACTATCAGAACAGATAGTCGAACTACCTCGCCAAGCAGATAGTCGAACTATCAACAGATAGTCGAACTATCAACGCAAAACAGATAGTCGACCTATCAACAGATAGTCGAACTATCAACGCAGACAAAGCGTCGACCAATTGATAGACGATCGTCGATCAGCCGATAGACGATAGTCGAGCGGCGTTCGACTATCGTCGAACGAAAAACTACTTAACCAAATTCTCAATCTGGAAAAGTGAGGACTCTTCAGCTAGACTTCTAACCATTGACCATAGATATTTCTTGGGTCAAGGGGCACAAAGGAGAGGACTAAACTCAAATCAAAACTAGGGTACCAACAAATATGACCTTACGGACAGAGTTCGGCGAGCAACGGAGCTTGATGAAAGTCTCCAGCGCTATGCAAAAGATGGGCCGGAGGACCAATTCTCTTGGGATAACGGTTTGTTACGAAGAAATGGTCGAGTGTGCGTCCCAAGTGTGGGTAAATTGAGGGAAGAGTTTATGTACGAAGCTCACTTTGCAAAGTACTCAGTTCACCCAGGGAGCACAAAGATGTACAGAGATCTGAAAAAGCTGTTCTGGTGGCCCGGACTAAAGAAAGATGTCGCACGTTATGTGGCTGAATGCAATACCTGTGCGTTAGTGAAAGCAGAATGCCAGAAGCCTGGCGGTTTCCTGAAGTCGTTACCTATTCCGGAATGGAAGTTTGATGATATTTCGATGGATTTCGTGCACGGGTTGCCGAGATCTCAACGCGGTCATGATTCAATCTGGGTGATTGCGGACCGGTTGACAAAAGTGGCGCACTTCCTTCCAAACAGAAGAGATGATTCAGTGGAAACCTTGGCCAAGCTTTATGTGGAGCAGGTTGTTCGACTGCACGGTGTTCCACCGAGCATCGTTAGTGACCGTGATGGGCGGTTCACATCGAATGATTGGCGGCTCGTTCATCAAATGTTGGGTACAAAGTTAGCGTTTAGTACGGCCTTTCATCCCCAAACAGATGGCCAGACTGAACGAACCAACAAGACGATGGAGGACATGCTCCGCATGTGCGCCCTAGACTTTGGTAAGAGATGGGAAGATTATATATTTCTTGTCGAATTTGCCTATAATAATAGCTACCAAGCGAGTATTGGTATGGCACCATTTGAGGCGTTGTATGGTCGTAAATGCCGTACACCGTTAGCTTGGGCAGAAGCAGGCGAATCTAAGCTGAGTGGGAAAAAGGAAGTCGAAGAAGCTACCTCGCTCATACGCTCTATTCGGGAGAGGCTATTGATAGCCCAAGATCGTCAAGCAAAGTACTACAATGCCAAACATCGGAACGTGGAGTTCGCGGTGGGTGATTGGGTATATTTGAAGATCAAACCCTTCAAAGGTGTGTCCAGGATTCGGCGTTTGAAAAAGCTAAGTCCGAGGTATCTTGGTCCATTTGAGGTGGTGGAGCGAGTTGGGGAAGCTGCTTATCGACTAGCACTTTCAGCAGACTTGGGTGGATTACATGATGTATTTCACATCTCAGTCCTTCGTAAGGCGGTGAAGGATCCAGCTCAAGTAGTGGAGAATGATCGGGTACCGGTCGAGTATGGGCTAACGACGAGAGTTAGACCCATTCGGATCGAGGATCGAGCCGAGAAACAGTTGCGGAACAAAGTGATCGGGATGGTCAAGGTCCGATGGGACAATTGTGGCCGTGAAGAGCTAACATGGGAGCGAGAGCAGACCATGCGAGCTGAATTTCCCGAGTTGTTTGTATAAACTGTAGACCGTGTACTTTTTGTTATAACATAGTTATAGCATTGCTGGTTCTTGTTTCCTTACCGTGCAAATTTCGGGACGAAATTTTGTTAAGGGGGGGAGGGTTGTAACACCCCAAAAAGACCCCAAAAAGACTCAACATAAAGTTTGAGGTGCAGGCTGTTTGACACGGCCTGGGACACGGGCGTGTCCCAGGGCGTGTCGGGGGTACACGGCCTGGGACACGGGCGTGTCCCAGGGCGTGTCCGAATTAAATTTCGAAAATGGCCTTTTCGAGTCAGAAAAGTACACGGCCTTGAACACGGGCGTGTCAGGTTGGACACGGGCGTGTCAGATGCCGTGTTCTGACCCGTGTACTGGTTGTAGCTCGATGAGGCAGGTTTGACACGGGCATGTCTCAGGATGACACGGGCGTGTCAGGTTCGACACGGGCGTGTCGATGCCCGTGTTGTTCAGTCGGTTCGAATACCGCGTGTGCCGCTTAAGGGTACACGGTCTGTGACACGGGCGTGTCACAGGCCGTGTCAGCCAAAAATTGGGTTTTTTGGGCAAATCGTGGCCGTTCAGATTCTCTCTTTGGATCCAAGGGCTCAGGTGATTCCTGGCTGGATTAAATTCGTCAAGGAATGAAGAAGAAGTCATTCTTCATTTGGCTTAAGGAAGAGAGAAAGAGAGAGGAGGAAGAAGAAGGAGGAGGAGATCAAGCCACCGACGGAGTTCCCGTGGTCCGATTCGTGATCCGAAGCCGGCGTTGTGAAGGCAAGGCTGCTGCGGTTCTTTCTCACTGGCTAGTTTTTGATGGCTCCGAAGAGATCGACAAGGGTAACGATCTCCCTCCTTGGACATGTGAAGTCCTTCTTTTTTGCATTGCATAGGGAAAACCCTTCCCCGCGAGTGTGCGGTGGGTTGTGGTGTCCCTTGGGGTAGATATGTGAAGTCCCCCTTATTAGAGGCCGGAATTGGAGTATGGCTCTAGGCATGCTGTGTGAAGCCCATCTGGACATGGTCTGGATTGGTGATGCTTGTTTGCATATCAGAGAAGGCTCCGTGATTATGGCTTGTGTTGCCTTGTGCCTACCTGTTGCTTGGTGCAGCAGGAAGTATTGGATGATGTCCAGGAAATGAAGAGGGTTGGATGCAACTCTTGTGGCCGTGTGTTGCCACTTTGTGAGTGGTTGAGCCGTTGGGCTGTAACTCGATGAAAAGGCAGATTGCCGAACAGGAAAGGTGAAACCGACCCGCGCCTATAAATAGCCACGGATACTTCCGTATTCGAGGTGGCACGGCGACTTGAGCAACGGGGGGTGGCTGATCCGTACCTGCGTTAGGTCCGTCCGACTTGGAAGCCTGGTTATAGGTTTTGTTGGAGCGCCTAATGAGAGTCTTAGGCCCGCGCGCCGGAAAGACTAGAATGCTCAAATACCGTGTAGACGGTGGTGTTGACCCTAGTATTCCGGTACACCAAGAATGTGCCCTGAGTGCACGGACTGTCGGGCCGTGTGGCCGATAGTTGTGTGGCTTGAATGTGCCTGCGCGCACATAGTTGCTATTTGATGATGCCATGCTATGCAGGGAAAGAATGCTCATGCCCCGAGAAAGGGGTATGATTGTTATAATTGGGTCAGCTGAATGCTGACCGTTGCATTGTTTGCCACCGGTTGGGTGGATTGTTCCCGTGCAGGTGCTAGAGAGCCAAGTGGTAAGTGATGGGCTGAAGCCCTACTGCTGTTGCTGCTGCTGCTGCGGCTAGCCCTTGAAGGCTAAGCAAATGGTTTTGTTTTGTTTGTTCTCTTTTACTCATGTATGGCCGGCCTGCGCGCCGAGGTTTGTAAATCATGTTGTATGGAAAGAGGAACTGTAAGGCCTTAAGGCCAAACCCTTTGTTGTACATTCCATGGTTATATATATAAAGGTGGTTTATATATTGTACATTCCTGTTTAGAGTTCAACTTTGTAACTTAAAGCTTCCGCTAGAATGCTCTGAGTTAGGATTCGTATGGTTTGGTATTATCCTGTGACCTCACCGTCTGTTTGTGGCATATAGTGTGGGGCCCCGGCCGGACCTTCTACTATACGTCATTTAACGGATGGGGTCGTTACATTCAGCATGTAAACGGATAGGGCATGATGTTGCCCATTGCTGGGGAAAGAATAAGACAAGAGGTTGTTTTCTATAAGGTCAAGAAGGGCATATCAAGGCTCAGTGCCCGCAGCTCCATCCTGTGCTACAACCAGTGTAAGACCCCCTCCCGGAACACAAGACACGGCACGAGAAGGGTCTTATGCCCAGAAAAGCCGCCTTGCGGTAACACAAACACTCGGGTCACCTGTACCACAAGACGCCTATCCTGCCGTCTTCAACCAATATCAACATATAAATGCCAACCCAACCATAATAATAAAAGAATTCAACCCACACCAAGCATAAGTCCATAAGTACAGCAAAAGAGAAGCTAAACAAGCTTCTACATAATCAGAGTACGTAAATAGAATTGCCCCGAAGGGCTACAACAAAATCTCTCCCACTCATATCTGTAACCGACGGTAGCGACAGTACCGTCCCCTCAGGCCCTGTCGTCCTGGCCTGGCTGTCCAGCTGCATAGCCTGCCGCTCCACCTTCGGGGTCTCCTCCTAAAAAGGAAGACGTAGCAACCGTTAGTCAAAAAGACTAAGTGGCTTCACATCCGCTGCCCCGGCGACTCCTCGGCACCGGGCGAAGAAAGGAACTGGTACAATATATATAAAACAGTAGTACAAGCAGGTGAACTAAGTATATAAATCATAGGTAGAAATAAAACTAGTGTATAAATGAACAAGCTCTTATTCTACAATTCTACCATCTACAACAGCAAGAGAGTATAATGTTATAACAGTAAGTAACTAAACTTATATGGTGTAAGACCCCCCTTTTTTTTTCTTTTTCAACCACCGGGGTCTTAGGCCCAGAATCGCCGCTTTGCGGTGACACCTTCACGTCCTGAAGGGTCATCACCACAAGACGCCGATTCTGCCGGCCAATTCGAACACAGAAAGGTAGCACAATAATAGAAGTAAGAGCAATGCAGTCCACAATAATAAATCACATATATAGAATAAAATCTCCACGAAGGGAGTGTCCACAGAAAACATCAGAGTACTATAAATGCGGGCTTATACCCGTTACATCATGTCCTCACTACAACATCACTCAATGCGGAAGCAAACACTAGAAACTACTCAGGGTCGAGACTCACGGTCCCGGCTGTATGAACTCCGGAGCTAGACTGCCCCATCTCCAGGCGCACCGATCTCTGGGGCTGCTCCTCCATGCTGGGCTCCATGATCCCCTAAATGATGTGGTTCGAAAACCGTTAGTCATAAAGACTAAGCCCTATCATCCCCTACCCCTTCCCCCATGGCTCCTAGGTACCGAGCGGAGAGGAAGAAAGGGAAGGACATGAAGGTGGAGATTAATCAATAAATAAATGACAGCGGAACTAAGCTAGCAAATCTATCATAATATGATAGAAACAGAAAGTAAGGAAAGTAACCTAAACTTATGTGCGGAAGCGCATAAGCCAAGGGATCTTCTTCAAGGCTCCCATCGTATAGAGTGTCCCATACCACCTATACATTGGGGTGTCGGTTATCAAACAACAACATATGTTTATATATTGAAATTAACCATTGATTTATAAACTTGCCCACACAAGCTTATAGACCAAGGGGTCGTTTTGCAGGTCCTAAAGTATAAGCGTCCCATACCACTTATACTTTAGGTGTCAGGGTTAAATGAATCGATTATGCTATGACATGCAAGTGGGTATGATGAAATATGCAAGTGCAACTCACACACCCGACTCTGTGCACACAGACCTTTAGTTCCACCTTTCGGAGCCGTTACCTCCCAGGATACCTCCGTAGTGGCGGACGGGAGCGGTGGGTTGGGCCTCGCCCACCTCAAAACTAGTAAAAGCACCACTGGTCTGACCTATCGTACGCCTCAACGCTTGGTGCACTAAGTGAACGCCTGCGTACTCTTGCCGGCTGACGCACCGGACTTCTGTTGGCGAGGTGCTAATCACCCCGCCGAGTCAACGATATCGGTGTCGGTGCAATCGAACTCCCCGATATCGAAAAACCCACCACCTTAACTTTTCCTATCTTATGCACATGCAAGTTTATTCATAAACACACAAAAACCGAGCCGAAGCTCCCCAGACCAAAACGCCCGTCTCCAAACCAACTGAGCCGAAGCTCCCCGGACCCAAACGTCCGTCTCCAAACCTACCGAGCCGAAGCTCCCCGGACCCAAACGTCCGTCTCCAAACCTACCGAGCCGAAGCTCTCATCAATCTTCCCGTGCCAACAGTGTTTGTGAAAAGTGCAGCCCTAGTTACTAAGTTACTCTTGTCGGTTTGTTATTAAAGTTTACGTTAGCCCGGGACTGCCCCCGGTATTCCCCGTGAAGGGCTCTCAAGGGGCACTAGGAACCAAGACGGTGGCATTACGGCCCGAAGTTCCCTTTCGCAAGGCACTTATTGTTATTGGTTGATCACCCTTAACCCATTCCCTTCTCATATTACGATAGACTATCCTGGGTGATTTTTAACCTTCCTCTCTTCGGGAAAAGCGATCTTTCGCCGGACCCGAGCACCTCTTAACTCTAGCTACCACCACTTCTCTCTACTCTTCATACCATCCTATCATGATTTCACCCACAATTGCCCACCCAGACAAAAATGATTAACTCCAATGACTTCCTCAGATCATGTCCTATTGCAATTCACAATTGCTATATGCAGACCGACCTAGACTACATGTCGAACCGATTATGCAATGATCCAATACTCATCCAAATGCCCTAAATTATTTACTGGAGACTTACCATGATATAAATGACCTAAATCCAGAAAATGGAAATTTTCCTAATTTATTTGGCATTTAATTAAATTTCTCGAAAATCCCAAGGGCTACCGGTTTGAACATGAACTACCCTAAGTTCTCATGCAAGATGTCCAGAAAATTTATGACAAGTAGTAGGTTATCTCAATAGGTTAAATCCAAAGTATCATAATTTTTCTATCATCAAAAGCGCATTAAAACTATTTTAGAAATAATCTCTATCTTTTGTTATTTATGAATCAAGTACGGAAAATATTCTTCCAAAAATTATAAATAATTTATGACATGCAGATAAAGGCCTAAAATTAGCATTGGCCCAGTTTCATAATTTTTCAGTAATAAAATCATCCCTAAATAATTTTTCAAGCATAGAACCCCTTTTTAATTTTTGTGAAGGAAGTACTAGATGTACTAACCTAAAAATTATATAAAAATTCAGGGGTAATCATTCTTTTCTAAAATCTGTATTGCCAAAATTTCATGAGATTTCAATGAACAGAAATTTCTAAATAATTAAATCATCATTTAAGGCCATAGCAAGCTTTACAAATGAAGTGCTAGCACTAATCAACATAAAATTCCAGAAAAAATTTCTATAAGTTTTACCTGATCCAAAACTCACTCTACCCGAATTTCACGGTTTTAAGTAAGGTTCAGTGACTGATTTTACCTATTTGATATTTTACCCTAAAACTAAGGTTAGGGTTTTAAGGTATCTAATTATCTCCAAATTCCCCAAGATTACATCCGGACCATTCTTATCAAGCTTTTGTCAACTCTACAAAGTTTCAAGGCAAAACAAGAGCAATTGCCCCCATGTCCTTCACAACTCTCAAAACCGTTCATTTAGGGTTTGAGCTTGGATCCTAGGGTAAACCCACCCTAAACCTCACCGTTTTTCTCCAAGAAGGTTATAACACCCTTCTAAGTCAGAGATCAGAAAATCAGCCTCTGTTGAGGTGATTTGACCTTTCCAAACTCTTAGTGCACTTTTTACTAAAAAGTGTCTCACTAATGCCTAGTTAAGGGTACACGATTTCCTACCCAAAACTCCTCCAAATCAGTTGGAATTTTGTACAGACCTAGGTTTTATAGCCAGGGACAACTCACCAAAATTTGCGAGGGTTTGGAGGTCATTTGACCACTTAAATAAATTCCTCTAAGTTTATTAAATTAAAACAAAAACATTAGGCAAAGTATCTCCAAAAATTCTCATTTTTGGTCTGCCTTTAGGTATTGCTAAGATTAACCCCTTGCCCAAATTTCAGGTCATTTGGACAAGGTTCGAAGAGTGGGCATCCATTTTAAATTCTGCCCAACTCTAGGTACAGCCCCCACTAAAACGGGTGCTGCGGCCGAACCGCTTACCCAAACGAGTTGAAACCAATTTTAGATTAATCTAGACTCGAAGGGCTACGACTTTTGTTTCTGGTCACTTTTCCTAAAATGGCCTCTAAGTGCCTTGTTTTGCAGCATTAAAATGTACCCATCCAAGTATAATTTCCTTACAAAATTATTTACATAACTTATATATTAAAAACAGTTTTTACTGTTCATCTTCTACAGAACCCGAAGACCAGACACAGAAACTCATATTTCCTGTAGCTCTTTCGTGCTCCGTCACCGGTCGTCCGGTCACTTCCCTGGCCAGCCACCACCACCACCACCTCCGTTGAGGCGATGACTATCGGTCGACGGTGGTTTGGCCGCCGGAGGTGGCGGTTTCCGACGAACTCAAGAATACATTTTTTTCATGGTTTTCCATGAAAACGAGAGATGGGTCCGGCTCCGTAGAGTGCGAACTTCCTTTCTAAGAATCCTAAGATCTACCCATGAAAGATAAGAAGCAGAGGAGGACCTTGTTCGCGATTTGGAGGCGAGATGAATGATGGGGTGCCATGGCGTAGTGGTGGCGTAGCCGAACTTCTCCTACAGCAAGAACAAAGATCTGATCCGTTTGATTGAGCCTGTAAACTTCTCCTCTTGCTCCAGGTGGGCTTTTATAAGTCAGCAACTGGGGAGATGAAAGGGTAAATCCTTAATGGTCATGAATGTTCTCCCCTAACGTTTCGGTTATGATGCAGGGCAGTTGAAACGCTCGAAAACGAAGAGGTGTTTGCTAGGTGGTGATTTCCTATTGGACCAACATTTCCTTATTTATTTAAATAATTAAAGAAGGAAACGGCCCATAAATACTCCTGGTGTAACTTCCCATAATCAGAATTGATTACAATGTCGGTTACCGAAATTTCCAGTCTAGCTGGCGTTTCGGCCTTGGTCACGGGCGTGACCCATAGGTCACGGGCGTGATAGGCCCGGATAACCAATTCTTGGTTCGACGATCGTCGAACTGAGATCGACGATCGTCGAAGGGTGGTCACGGGCGTGACACCTGGGTCACGGGCGTGACAGGCCCAGGTGATTAAATTCTGGGTCGACGGTCATCGAACTGAGATCGACGGTCGTCGAAGGGTGGTCACGCCCTAGGTCACAGGCGTGACACCTAGGTCACGGGCGTGACAGGCCCGAGTTCAATTTCGACGATCGTTGTATGGAGATCGACGATCGTTGAATGAGTCACGCCCCTGGTCACGGGCGCGATATGTCCGGGCTGCACGTTCGACGATCGTCTAATGGAGATCGACGATCTTCGAAGGAGTCACGCCCTAGGTCACAAGCGTGACATCTTGGTCACGGGCGTGACATGCCCGGGCTGCAAGTTCGACGATCGTCTAACGGAGATCGACGATCGTCGAAGGAGTCACGCCCTAGGTCACGGGCGTGACACCTTGGTCACGGGCGTGACATTCCCGGGCTGCAAGTTCGACGATCGTCTAACGAAGATCGACGATCATCGAAGGAGTCACGCCCTAGGTCACGGGCGTGACGGGTCGGTCACGGGCGTGACCAACCCGTGACCCGAAATCTCGGCCGATTTATTTCAATTTTTGGGCTTCCTAGGGTTCTGTCACGACCAACCGACTCCTAGGGGTCTAGCTGGAAATGGGATGTTACATATGGATTCCCATACAAGCATATAAGTTGAGGGTCGTTCAGCAATAAGTAACTCATCGTATAGGAGTGCCCATAGAAACTTATACAATGAGGGTCTTGTGTATATAATGAAGTGCAATGCTATGTATGCAATGCAATGACACACCCATGATCAAGCACATGCAATCGCTATGTTTACACAGACTTATAGTTCCCACTATTCGAGCAGGTAGCTAACCTCTCAGGCGTCAACCGTCATGGCCAAACGGTGAAAGTAGAGCAGGCATCTCCACTACTAGGCTGCTCACCACACTACCTGGCCTAGGCCTCCGTACGCCTCAATTCTAAGAACACAACAACGGAGCTCACATGCATACTACGGCTCAACGGGTTCTTTTGGGTAAATAAGCACCAAGATCCTAGCCTCGAACTGGCCTATGCGTGACACGGAAGGAGCCTCGGTAATGAACACGAGGACCAATCACAACCGTTCACTTGGCACGGAAGGAGCCTCGGGACGTGAACACCAAGGACCAAGCCCAACTGTCCAAGGTCTAGCTATCAACTCCCATCAGTGTGACGATTGGCGAGCCCGTAGACCTGCCACACTATCCTTAACCCGGGATTACGACACCACGTGTCGACTCACACCACATGCAAATTCCCAATATCGTGGCATGGAAGGAGCCTCGGGATGTGAACACCGAGGACCAAGCCCAACCATCCATCAAATGCGGAAGGAGCCTCGGGACGTGGACACCGAGGGCCAAGCCCTACCGTCCAACTTTACTCATCTCAATCTCATTCCAACTAGTGACGGTCAACACCGCACTTGTTACTTCCACAATGCTACCCATAGGGAGACGACACTCTAAGCATTGGATTACTAGTTCCCTTTTATCCATTCAACATACATCATGGCCATAGTTAAATCATTTATACATCTATCAATTTATAACTACCCATTTATATCAGGCTCTTTCCTTCAATTAAGCTTGTCCACAACTCGTTATACGAATTCAGATTTATAACCTCAACTTATCATATCACTCTAATGATTATGTCGAAAGAGTTCACCCAAGCCTCGAGTCTGATCGCAACATTAAATTCCACCAAATCGCATTCCACATTACACAGCCCAGAATTTAGGTGCAGCCTTAATCCAGGCAGCAACTTCGACCAAGGATTCCCGAGGCTACAAAAATCCGACGAGTGCGTGTATCCACTCGTTGGAAATATAATTTCAAGGGCTACAACTTTCGTGTTTAGTCGAAAGCCCAGATTTGATCGCATCACAAAAGAAATTCACTCGAAGCCTGCTGCGTACAGGATACAGATTTCCTGGGTGGAATTCCCCCCAATTGCAGCAGATTCGAACTGACTTTCCTGTGGCTACAATTATTGCCTGGAAACGTGCAACAACTCGTTGGAAAGATAATTTTGAGGGCTACGACTTTCATGTTGAGTCAAAAACCCAGATCTGGCCAGAACACCCCCGAAATTGGCTACGAAGATCGCTGCGTGCAGAAATAAGATTTCTTCACGCATCTTAAGGTGATATTAACGGCATCCGTTCATCTTCCTCCTTGCACCAATCTCCCAAAAACAACTCCAGAAAATCGTCCACCCTTATTCACCCTCACGAAGCCATATTTCTCCACGAATCCCTCTCTCACCTTCATTTTGAATGAAGAGGAGGGTGAAGACACCTAAACCTAGATTTACAAATCTAGGCATGGCTTCCCTAGGAAATCATCTCCTCACCATCAAGACTCTATGGAGTCGATATCTCTCCTAGAATATAAATACAGATCTAGCATCAAGGGAGAGGGGAGGAAGCTCACCTCATTTCCAGCCGTACCATCATTCCCGGCCATGGACCTAGTAATTCTTCTTTGCGGCATCTCTTGCTTGGTGTCGTTGTTCTTCACGACAAGGAAGGAGAAAGAGAGAGAGAGAGAAGGCCGCCTCCAGGAGCTCCGACGGCTTCCCTCGGCTCGGTCGGTTTTGCGAGGTCCACGATGACGGCAAGATCGATCGGAAAGGATGGCTAGGGTTCGGCTTTATCTTCTCTTATAAACCGATGTATTAGGTTCAATCCCTTCTTCCACGTGTCACCCTCTGATTGGAACGCCCAAATTAGGTCTTACTTGAAATGACCGGTCAAAGGAACCATCCAGCACGAATCCCGAAGTCCGGTTCGGTCTGCCTGTACAAGCCGACGAATCTGCCTGGGCGAAGAAAACGCACAAGTCAAATTCGATGGGAATCAATTGTCATTCTCGACGATTGGTGAAAATCGCCGAGCATTCTTGACGATTTCGTCGGGTATCAACAATGATACTCGGCGAATTTCACTTAGCCAACTTATCGGAAATCCTGGCGTTGAGTGCGTTGAGTATCCGTCAGCGATACTCGACGATTGGTGGGTATCACCGGGCATTCTCGACGATCGGCGAGAATCGCCGGGCATTCTCGACGAATTCGTCGGTGATACCCGGCGAATTTCACTTAGCCAACTTATCAAAAATCCTGGCGTTGAGTGCGTTTAGTATCAGTCAGCGATACTCGACGATTGGTGGGTATCACCGGGCATTCTCGACGATCAGCGAGAATCGCCGCGCATTCTCGACGAATTCGTCGGGTATCAACAATGATACCCGGCGAATTTCACTGAGCCAACTTATCGGAAATCCTGGTGTTGAGTTCGTAGAGTATCAGTCAGCAATACTTGACGATCGGTGGGTATCACCGGGCATTCTCAACGATCGGTGAGAATCGTCGGGCATTCTCGATGAATTCGTCGGGTATCAACAATGATACCCGGCGAATTTCACTTAGCCAACTTATCAAAAATCCTGGCATTGAGTGCGTTGAGTATCAGTCAGCGATACTCGACGATCGGTGGGTATCACCGGGCATTCTCGACGATCGGCGAGAATCCCAAGGCATTCTCGATGAATTCGTCGGGTATCAACAATGATACCTGGCGAATTTCCCTTAGGCCATTTCCTTTCGATCCGTTGGGTATCACTCAACCCTACACTCCATTCAACGCACTTGGCACCTTTTGCCAGGTCACCCTGAGCCCGAGTCAAGTCTCTTGACTCAGAACTCGTGCGAGGGGCCTAGCGCGAATTGGGATGTTACAAATCCTATAAACAAAATAAAAGATTTCGTCCCCAAAATCAGGCTCAGGTCATGGGGAGTAAAGCATAAAAAAAATAAATATAAAATTACCTGAAGGAAACAGCTCCGGGTAGCGTCTTTGCATCAAATCCATTGGCTCCCATGTTAATTCCTCCTTCCCATGATTAGACTATAGCACTTTTACAAAGGGAACACTTTTGCGGCGAGGTTCTTATCTCATTATCAACGATCCGCACCGGCTCCAGTCGTACAGATCTATTAGACGCCACCTTACCATCAGTTATGGGGATATATTGTTCAGGTCGCAACATCGCCTTCCGAAGCGACAATACATGGAACACATCGTGGAAATTTTCTATCTCGGGCAGTAGCTCCAGCCGATAGGCCAAAGGGCCAATCCTTTCCACTATGATATAGGGTCCAACATACCGTGGGCTGAGCTTCTTAACTCCCCGCACCCGTGACACTCCATGCATTGGCCGGATTTTCAGGAACACTTTATCACCCACTTGAAACTCCACTATACGGTCTCTTGCATTATAATACTTCGCCTGCCAACTTTGAGCCTCAAACATGCGATCCCTTATCAGCCTAACCACCGCATCCGTGTCGTTTATATATTCAACACCCAAAGTCTTCGGGTCTTCATCTTGTACCCAAGACAAGGGGGTTCTACACCTTCTTTCATAAAGGGCTTCATGGGGTGCCATGCCAATGCTAGCTTGATGGCTGTTGTTGTAGGAGAATTCCACTAAGGGCAAGAGTCTTTCCCACGGCTCTCCCCTATCTATCACACACAACCTCAACAGATCCTCCAATGTTCGGATGGTCCGCTCAGACAGCCCGTCCTTCTGTGGATGAAATGCGGTGCTGAAGGTAAGGCGCGAACCAAAATACGCCTGTACCGCCTTCCACTCCTTGGAGGTAAAACGACCATCACGGTCCGAAACTATCATATTAGGTACGTCGTGATACCGTACAAACTGCTCCACAAAAAGGTATACTAAGACATCCACATGAGCCTCCTTCTTCATAGGGATGAACCGGGAAACTTTCGTCAGGCGATCAACGATAACCCACACTGAATCATTTCCTGAGCGGGAGTGAGGTAGCCCATGTACGAAGTCCATGGAAATATCCTCGAACTTCCACTCGGGGATTGGCAATGACTGCAACAGGCCACCGGGACTCCTGCACTCCGCCTTCACTCTTTGGCGGGCTTCACAATGCGTGACAAAGTACCGGACATCCTTCTTCATTCCTGGCCAACACATCGTCTTCCGTAAGCCGGCGTACATCTTTGAAATTCTCGGGTGCACGGAATATTGAGAGCAATGTGCTTCTCTCATGATATCCTCCCGGATTCTGCCACCTTTGGGAATGTAGAGCAGGCCGCGAAAGTAAACGAGGCCGTCCTTTAGTGTGTACTCATCAGTAGTCCCGCCTTCGATTAACTTTATTGCCGGGGCCAAATCTGCATCCAATCCTTGCCCCACTCGGATCCGGTCCCGGATATCACAAACTATGCTCATGCTGGACAAGTACTCCGTATATGCTGAGGAAGCCTTAAATATTAAGGTAATGTCCATCTCCTCAATCATCCGTGCCAACTCCATGCACATCAACCGAGACTCTTGGCTCGAGCCGGGTACTTTCCTACTCAACGCATCGGCTACTGAGTTCACTTTTCTGGGGTGGTTGTTCAAGGTAAACTCATAGTCGCATAGAAACTCTAACCACCGTCGTTGTCTTAAGTTCAATTCCTTCTGGGTATGGACGTACTTCAAGTTTTTATGATCCGAGAAGATTTTGCAGTGGACACCGTATAGATAATGCCTCCATACCTTTAAGGCGAACACCACTGCTCCTAGCTCCAAATCATGCACCGGGTAATTGATTTCATGCTTCTTAATTTGTCTTGAAGCATAAGCAATTACGTACCCGTGCTGTATCAACACCGCTCCCAACCCCTGATAAGACGCGTCCGTGTAAACTTGGAATCCTTCCTTCCCAGACGAAAGGACAAGGATGGGGGTGGAGGTAACTCTATCCTTCAATTCCTGGAATGCAGCTTCACATCGGAGTGTCCACTCAAATGGCACACCTTACTTTGTCAAAGAAGCAAGCGGGAGGGCAATCTTTGAGAATCCTTTTACGAACTTGCGGTAGTATCCGGCAAGTCCAAGAAAACTCCTCACATCGGCCGCCGACCTCAAGGGCGACCACTCCTTTACGGCACACACCTTAGCCGGATCCATAGCTAGTCCAGCCCCACTAATTACATGACCCAAGAAAGACACTTCCCTAAGCCAGAATTCACACTTGCTAAACTTGGCGAACAAGGCGTGCTCTTTTAACTTTTCCAGAACAAAGGCCAAATGCCCGGCATGTTCTTCCTCCTTCTTCGAGTAGACTAAGATGTTGTCAATGAACATAATGACGAAGACATCTAGATAGGGCTCAAACACTTTATTCATCAAGCTCATGAAAGCTGATGGGGCATTTGTGAGCCCAAACGACATCACTGTGAACTCATATAAGCCGTATCTTGAGCTGAAAGCCATTTTCTGAATATCATCCTCTTGTATTCTCAATTGGTAATACCCCGAGCGCAAATCTAGCTTGGAGAACCAATGCGCTCCCACCAGTTGGTCGAAAAACTCATCGATCCGAGGTAACGGATAGGTGTTCTGTACTGTCAGTCGGTTGAGTTCCCGATAGTCTATACATAAACGCAGGGTTCCATCTTTCTTCTTTACGAATAGAACAGGGGCTCCCCAAGGTGATGAGTTGGGGCGAACAAACCCTGATTCTACCAACTCCTGCAGTTGAACTCTAAACTCTGCGATTTCTTTTGGGGCCATCCGATAAGGGGTCCTGGAGACAGGCTTAGCTCCTGATACAAGCTTAATCTGAAAATCCACTTCTCTATACGGGGGTAACCCTGGCAGTTTCTCAGGAAATACCTCAGGGAAATCCCGTGCTACCCGCACATCCTTCACATCTACCTTCATCTCCTTTGGTTCAAAACATATCATGTAGACTTCATCCCCTCTCATATGAGCTTTCAAGTTCTGGATTGAGGATAACAATATTCATGGTGCGAAATTTATACCTTGGAAGACTACATCAGTATCCCCATGTCTCAAATAGATGTGCTTCTCCGCACAGTCGATTCTTGCATGGTGCCAATCCAGCCATATCATGCCCAGGATGAGGTCGAATTCTAGTATTCTTAAAATTGTGGACGGGGTATCAAAGGTCTTTCCCCCAATGGTTATCTCCAACTCACACTTCGCGGTTGCCGTCATCTCAGATCCGTCTGGGAGGCGTAATCTTCGAGCAATACCAGTGAAATATTGTACTCCGTGTATATCCTTGTTGAAGTCTTCAGACACGAAAGAATGTGAGGCACCAGTGTCAAATAACGTATAAGCCGGTTTCCCGCCGACCATCACGGTGCCTAAGTGTTATTTAATAATACTCAAGCTAGATGTCTAGTATATCTTAAGAAACTAGAGGATATTAATGGAAGCAAAATTGCTAATTCAAATCGTACCTGCAATCATCTCCTGAGGATTCTGCTCTTGAGTCATATCCAAGGCATACATCTGATCCCGAGCGGGTCCGGGGTTTCTTCCTCGTGGTCCTCGTCCTCGACCATGCACATACCCTCTCCCCCGCGGGGTTGCTGGAGGGAAATCAAAAGGTGCATCTCCAAACAGTTGCGGGCAGTAGCGTCGATTGTGGCCCGGTTGGTTGCATTCAAAACACACCAGTTCCTGCCTTCCACTGTGTTGCTGAAATTGTTGAGGTGGAGGTAATGCTGGCGGTTGCGGAACCGGGCGCTCCTCTCTAAAGTTCTGGGGGAAATGCCCGCCACCCCTCCGATATCCTCTTCCTCTTTTATTATAAAATCTCTTTCCGTTGCTAGGGCCAGCTTCCATCACGCCCTCCGCTGGCCTCTTACCACTTCCCAAGTGGTATGCTTCCAATCTCTTCGCCATATCGATAATCTCCGCCAGACTAGAGTCCGTTATAAACAAAAGGGCTTGCCTTAGGGGATCTCGCAAGCCTTTGTAGAATCGTTTGGCGTACCCTCTATCATCCAACTCATAGGAGTCAGCGAATCTAGACAAGTGCTGAAACTCTCGTTGGTACTCTGTCACCGACTTGGACCCTTGCTTTAGTTACAAAAATCTCTCTTCAAGACCATCACGAGCGACCGAGGGGATGAAATGCTCTAGAAAGGCTTCAGAGAATTCGCTCCAACTAATGTCCGTGTACACTATTCCACGAAAAGTGGAGCCCATAAGGGACTTCCACCACCTTTTTGCGTGCAGTTCTAAGAGTGTCACCACAAGGGTCACTGCCATGTTGTTTGGGCATCTTATTCCTGCAAATAATTCCTGTATAGTGTCGAGCCACTCTTCCGTAGGCACCGCCGACTCTGTCCGAATATAAGCAGGAGGGGAGAGAGCTCGGAAAGTGCTTAACCAACTAGATCCCGGACCCTGTTATTGTATAGGTGCCTGCTGAGATTAGGACCTAAAGACGTCCAAAATAGCTGTGAGCGTCTGCCCCAGCCCTGATTGTTGGAATTGTGTAGGCACGGACGGGGTGGGGGTGCCCCTCACTTGCTCAGCATGTACTGGGATCTACACATAGGGTACAAACCTAAGGTTAGGTTGGCAAATCTAAGGTTAAAGATGGAAAAACTTAGTGTGAATTACATATGGGCACACCACTGCTTCCGCTAAGTCAGTTTGTCCCCAAACTGACTAATGAAATAGGGGTGGCATAATTGTTAAGTGACTTTCTCCTTGGAGGATCGTAGCATGCCGATACCATTTATAAAACCCCCCTCCCAGAAAACAAGACACGGCACGAGAGGGGTCTTATGCCCAGAACAGTCGCCTTGCGGTAACACTAACACTCGGGTCAGCCTGTACCACAAGACGCCTATCCTGCCATCTTCAACCAATATCAACATAGAAATGCCAACCCAACCATAATAATAAAAGAAGTCAACCCACACCAAGCATAAGTCCATTAGTACAGCAAAAGAGAAGCTAAACAAGCTTCTACATAATCAGAGTACGTAAATAGAATTACCCTGAAGGGCTACAACAAAATCTCTCTCACTCATATCTGTAACCGACGGTAGCGACGGTACCGTCCCCTCAGGCCCTATCGTCCTGGTCTGGCTGTCCAGCTGTATAGCCTGCTACTCCACCTACGGGGTTTCCTCCTAAAAAGGAAGACATAGCAACCGTTAGTCATAAAGACTAAGTGGCAGCACATCTGCGCCCCCGACGACTCCTCGGCACCGGGCGGAGAAAGGAACAGGTACAATATATATAAAATAGTAGTACAAGCAGGTGAAGTAAGTATACAAATCATAGGTAGCAATAAAAGTAGTGTATAAATGAACAAGCTCTTATTCTACAATTCTACCATCTACAGCAACAAGAGAGTATAATGTTATAATAGTAACTAAACTTATATGGATGCCCATACAAACATATAAGTTGAGGGTCGTTCAGCAATAAGTAACTCATTATATAGGAGTGTCCATACAAACTTATACGATGAGGGTCTTGTGTATGTAATGAAGTGAAATGCTATGTATGCAATGCAATTACATGCCCATGATCAAGCACATACAATCGCTATGTCGACACAGACTTATAAATCCCATTATTTGAGCAGGTAGCTAATCTCTCAAGTGTCAACCGTCATGGCCAAATAGTGACAGTAGAGCGGGCATCTCCACTACTAGGCTGGTCTCCACACTACCTAGCCTAGGCCTCCGTAAGCCTCAACGCTAATAACACAACAACGGAGCTCACATGCGTATTACGGCTCAGTGGGTTCCCTTGGGTAAATGAGCACCAACATCCTAGCCCCAAACTGGCCGATACGTGACACGGTAGGATCCTCGAAAATGAACATGAGGACCAAGCCCAACCGTTCACTTGGCATAGAAGGAGCCTCGGGACATGAACACCGAGGACCAAGCCCAACCGTCCAAGGTCTAGCTGTCAACTCTCATCGGTGTGATGATTGGCGAGCCCGTAGACCTGCCACACTATCCTTAACCGGGGATTACGACACCGCGTGTAGACTCACACCACATGCAATTTCACAATATCGTGGCATGGAAGGAGCCTCGGGACGTGAACACCGAGGACCAAGCCCAACCATCCATCAAATGCGGAAAGAGCCTCGGGACGTGGACACCGAGGGACAAGCCCAACCGTCCAACTTTACTCATCTCAATCTCATTCCAACTAGTGACGGTCAACACCACACTTGTTACTTCCACAATGCTACATGTAGGGATACGACACTCTAAGCATTGGAATACTAATTCTATTTTATCCATTCAACATACATCATGGCCATAGTTAAATCATTTATACATCTATCAATTTATAACTACCTATTTATATCAGGTTCTTTCCTTCAATTAAGCTTGTCCACAACTCGTTATACGAATTTAGATTTATAACCTCAACTTATCATATAATTATGAAGATTATGTCGAAAGATTTCACCCAAGCCTCGAGTTGGATTGCAACATTAAATTCCACGAAATCGCATTCCACGTTACACAGCCCAGAATTTAGGTGCAGCCTTAATTGGGGCAGCAACTTCGACCAAGGATTCCTGAGGATACAGAAATCCGACGAGTGCATGTAACCACTCATTGGAAAGATAATTTCAAGGGCTACAACTTTTGTGTTTAGTCGAAAGCCCAGATTTGATCGCATCACACCAGAAATTCACTCGAAGCCTGCTGCGTACAGGATACAGATTTCCTGGGTGGAATTTCCCCCATTTGTAGAAGATTCGAACTGACTTTCTCGTGGCTATAGGTATCACCTGTAAACGTGAAACTACTCGTTGGAAAGATAATTTTGAGGGCTACGACTTTTATGTTGAGTCAAAAACCCAGATCTGGCCAGAACACCCCCGAAATTGGCCACGAAGATCTCTGCATGCAGAAATCAGATTTCTTCACGCATCTTCAGGTGAGATGAACGGCATCCGTTCATCTTCCTCCTTGCACCAATCTCCCAAAAACTCCTCCAAAAAATCGTCCACCCTTATTCACCCTCACGAAGCCATATTTCTCCACGAATACCTCTCTCACCTTCACTTTGAATGATGAGGAGGGTGAAGACACCTAAACCTAGATTTACAAATCTCGACAAGGCTTCCCTAGGAAATCATCTCCTCACCATCAAGACTCTATGGAGTCGATATCTCTCTTAGAATATAACTACAGATCTAGCACCAAGTGAGAGGGGAGGAAGCTCACCTCGTTTCCAACGGTACCATCATTCCCGGCTATGGACCTAGTCATTCTTCTTTGCGATATCTCTTGCTTGGTGTCGTTGTTCTTCTCGGCAAGGAAGGAGAGAGAGAGAGAGAGAGAGAGAGAATGCCACCTCCAGGAGCTCCGACGGCTTCCCTCAGTTTGGTCGATTTCGTGAGATCCACGATGACAGCAAGATCGATCAGCAAGTATGGCTAGGGTTCGGCTTTATCTTCTCTTATAAACCGATGTATTAGGTTAAATCCCTTCTGCCACGTGTCACCCTCTTATAGGACCGCCCAAATTAGGTCTTACTTGAAATGACCGGTCCATGGAACCATCTAGCACGAATCCCGAAGTCCGGTTCGGTCCGCCTGTATAAGCTGGCGAATCTGCCAGGGTGAAGAAAACGCAAAAGTCAAATTCGACGGGAATCAATTGTCATTCTCGACGATCGGTGAGAATCGCCGAGCATTCTTGACGAATTCATCGGGTATCAATAATGATACCCGACGAATTTAACTTAGCCAACTTATCAGAAATCCTAGCGTTGAGTGCGTTGAGTATCAGTCAGCGATACTCGACGATCGGTGGGTATCACCGGGCATTCTCGACGATCGGCGAGAATCGTCGGGCATTCTCGACGAATTTGTCGGGTATATACAATGATACCCGGTGAATTTCACTTAGCCAACTTATCGGAAATCCAGGCGTTGAGTGTGTTTAGCATCAGTCAGCGATACTCGACGATCGGTGGGTATCACCGGAAATTCTCGACGATCGGCGAGAATCGCCGGGCATTCTCGACGAATTTGTTGGGTATCAACAATGATACCTAGAGAATTTCACTTAGCCAACTTATCGGAAATCCTGGCGTTGAGTGCGTTGAGTATCAGTCAGCGATACTCGACGATCGGTGGGTCTCACCGGGCATTCTCGACGATCGGCGAGAATCACCGGGCATTCTCGACGATCGGCGAGAATCGCCGGGCATTCTCGACGAATTCGTCGGGTATCAACAATTATACCCGACGAATTTCACTTAGCCAACTTATCGTAAATCCTAACGTTGAGTGCGTTGAGTATCATTCAGCGATACTCAACGATCGGTGGGTATCACTGGGCAATCTCGACGATCGGCGAGAATCCCCAGGCATTCTCGACGAATTTGTCGGGTTTCAACAATGATGCCCGGGGAATTTACGTTAGGCCATTTCATTTCGATCTGTTGGGTATCACTCAACCCTACACTCCATTCAACGCACTTGACACCTTTTGCTAGTGCACCCCGAGCCCAAGTCAAGTCTCTTGACTCAGAACTCGTGTGAGGGGCCTAGCGCGAATTGGGACGTTACAACCAGTCCCACTTCAGGCATTACCACTTCCT
Source organism: Platanthera zijinensis (assembly GCA_039513925.1). Taxonomy (NCBI): domain Eukaryota; kingdom Viridiplantae; phylum Streptophyta; class Magnoliopsida; order Asparagales; family Orchidaceae; genus Platanthera; species Platanthera zijinensis. The sequence continues at coordinate 383,539 of CM077084.1, forward strand.
CAGCGATTTGATAAAGGAAAAGGAAACCTGAACGTGATTTCCTCAGAGGAAACTCAGACTTCTACTCAGGTTATTTTAGGAAGATTTAATATAAAGAACCGCTGGGTTCGCGTTCTCTTCGAATCTGGCGCTACCCACTCGTTTGTGTCTAGAGCCTTCATGGAGCGGTATTGTTTTGATTTAGATCGAGTTGGAGACCCATTTTATGTCAAATTTCACTCCGGCGATTTAGTGGTTTCGGACCCGGGCATTTAGAGTTGTCCGATTGTTTTAGGGGATTTTCTAGCAATGGCACATCTAAGGGTGATCGACTTGGAAGACTTTGTCATTATCTTAGGCATGGACTGGTTGTCCAGGTATGATGCTGTTATCTAGTGACAGGGTAAGCGCTTGTTCTTCAAAAAGGACAACGGTCAGCCTGGGAGTGTTTATGGTGATCCGCACAAGGATTCTCCAGTTATTTCTACGGTATGTGCTCGGAAGCTGCTAGATTCCGGCTGCTTTGCTTATTTGGTCTCAGTTTTGGGGGCCGTTGGTAGTTTGCTGCGTTTTGAAGAGATTCCAGTTGTGCGCGAGTTTTCATATGCGTTTCCTGATGATCTTCCTGGTCTTCCACCTGATAGAGTTATTGAGTTTGTGATAGATTTGGAGCCGGGCACGCATCCTATTGCGAAGGCACTGTACTGGATGGCCCCACGAGAGACGGAGGAGTTGCTTATCTAGCTGGATGAGTTGTTAGAGAAGGGTTTTATAAGGCTGAGTTCGTCGCCTTGGGGTGCTCATGTTCTGTTGGTTAAGAAGAAAGATGGATAAATGAGGCTTTGCATCGATTATAGAGAGCTTAATAAGGTCACTACTAAGAACAAGTATCCCTTGCCGATGATTAACGATTTGTTCGATCAGTTGCGCGGTAGCGCGGTGTTTTCTAAGATTGATCTTCATTATGGCTACCATCAGCTCAGGATCCGTGAGTATGAAACCCATGGACTGTTTTTTGATCTAGGCATGGGCATTTTTAATTTCTAGTAATGTCATTTGGTTTTACCAACGCGCCCTCTTCCTTTATGGATATGATAAACCGTGTGTTCAAGGACTTCCTGGACAAGTTCATGGTCGTGTTTATAGACGACATTTTGCTATATTCCGGCAATGCTGTGGATCATAACCAGCATCTGCGATTCGCTTGATCTGCTTTGAGGGACCACAAGTTGTTCGCCAAGTTGAGCAAGTGCGAGTTTTGGTTGCCTCAGGTTTCGTTTCTGAGCCATGTGGTTAATAAGAATGGGATTTCAGTCGACCCAGAGAAAATAGTTATTGTGATGGAATGGATTAGGCCCAGCACACCCAAAGAGATTAGGAGCTTCTTAGGGCTGGCAGGCTATTACAGGAGATTTGTGGAGGGTTTCTTTACCCTGGCTACGCCATTGACTAAATTGACCCAGAAGAATGCAGCCTTTGTTTGGAGCGAGAAATGCGAGGAAGCCTTTCTAGAGCTCAAGAATAGATTGTGCACTGCTCTTATTTTTACATTACATACAGAAGGAATGGATTATGCTGTTTATGTTGATGCATCACATGTTGGGCTTGGATGCGTGCTGATGAAAGAAGGCAAGGTGATTGCATATTGGTCAAGAAAGTTAAAGACTCGTTAAAGAAATTACCCTATGCATGATTTAGAGTTCGCAGCGGTGATGTATGACCTGAAGCTGTGGAGGTATCTTCTTTATGGCACGCAGTGCAAGATTTTTACCGATCATAAGAGCTTAAAGTATGTCTTCACCCAGAAAGAATTGAATTTGTGCCAGCGGCGATGGTTGGAATATGTTTTTGATTATGAGGTTGAGATCCAGTACAATCCGGGAAAGGCTAATGTGGTAGCCGACGCCCTAAGTCGGAAGACGGGGAAGATTTTTAATATCTCCATCGAGCTGTTAGTAGAAGAATTCCTCTTGATGAATATTTCTGTGGGGATCTGTGGCTTGCAGAGTAGTTTGGTAGTAGCAGAGCCTTCTTGGATTGCACTTACAAGGCTATATCAGAAGGATGATCCGGATCTACTGCACTTGTATCTTAGAACAGAGAAAGTGGAGTTACCAGATTTCTCTTTTAATGATGCGGGTACTGAGAGGTACCACGACAGATTTTTTATCCCCGCCGTTATGGATATCTGAGTTAAGTTGTGCAGAGAAGCGCATGGTTCCAGCATTGCCTACCACGCAGGCTCTACTAAGATATATCAGGATTTGAAGCAGATTGCCTGGTGGTATGGAATGAAAGGTGATATAGCCAAGTTTGTTTCTTAGTGCTTCACCTGCAGGCATGTTAAGGCCAATCATTGAAGGTTGGGTGCCAAGTTGACTCCCTTAGAAATTCCGAGTTGGAAGTGGGAGAGTATTTCAATGGATTCATCACAGGTTTACTGAGATCTCCTCGAGGGCATGATTCAGTCTGGGTTATTATGGACAGATTAACGAAGTTTGCTCACATCGTACCTTATAAGATTGACTACCTTGTGATTAAAATAGCCGAGCTGTATCTAAATTAAGTCATTCGGTTGCATCGAGTTTCTGTAAGTATCATATAAAACCGAGACTCCAGGTTTACGTCTCGCTTCTGGAAGAGTTTGCATGAAGGTTTGGGTATGGATTTGAGGTATTCTACCACATACCACCCACAGACTAATGGTAAGACAGAGCGAGTTAATCAGATTGTGGAGGACATGATCAGATGCTACATTTTAGACCACAGAGGAGCGTAGGATGAGCGTTTGAGGCTTATGGAATTTGCTTATAATAGCAGTTATAAAGAAAGCTTGCAAATGGCTCCTTTCGAAGCTCTATATACTAGACGCTGCAGAACTCCCTTATTTTGGACTGAGGTTGGCGAGAGATCTTTGTTGGGTCCGGATGCGCTTGAAGAAATGGAAGTTGTTATGAAGCTAATCAAGAGAAGCTTCGGATAGCCCAAGAACGTTATGAGAAGAATGCCAACCGGCGTAGATCTGATTTGGAGTTTGTTGTATGGGACTTTGTATTTCTTAAAGCTTCCCCGATGGTTTGAGTCAAGACGTTTGGTAAGAACCGAAAGTTGGACCCAAGATATGTGTGACCATTTAAGATTGTTGAGCGGATTGGTGCGTCAGCTTACAGACTGGATTTGCCTGCAATCTTTCCTGGCGTGCATGATGTTTTTCACGTAAGCCAACTGCAGAAGTGTATGATAAGCGACGGGCAAGTTTTGAATTATGTGCCTCAGTTAGAGCCAAATCTTTCTTATGTTGAGATTCCTGTCCGCATTTTGGATACTCAAAATCGTGTGTTGCGGAGAAAGATCATTCTAATGGTTAACGTTTTGTGGAAAAACCAGGATATGGAAAGCGCGACTTAGGAATTGGAGTTGGTTATGAGGGAAGCACAAACTCATCTATTTCCCTGAGTTTGCTTGGTATGTAATCTTCTGTATAACTCTTGGTTTGTTTTTTCCCTTCTATGGTAGAAGTGTTGTGCGTAAAGTTTCAGGGAGAAACTTTCTTTTAGAGGGAGTGACTGTAACGCCCCCGGTTTGTATGTGATTGTTTAATCTTTGTTTGGTGTTACGTTGATGCGTTTTTGGCCTTTGTTGTTGTTACAGCGTGATCTTATCTCTTTAGGTTCTCTGAGTGGCTTGTTTTGTAGCCTATTGCAAGTTTCCATAGAGAGTCGGAGTCTGTCTTGGTGACTCGGTGGAGCCTCTTCGGGAATGCTTGTGTTTTGTCTTCGAGAGGTGTTAGCCCAAGTTTTGTTAGTCGGATATTGATTTTGACTTCTCCGTTGTTTTCGTAGCATGAGTATTTAGCTACGGTGCAAATTTCGTTGAATTCCGAGATAGTTTGTTTTTCGCATCGTTTTGGCATTTTATTTTAGTTACCTGATATAATATTATCTCATAATTATTGTTTGTGCTGTTGGCTTGTTTCTGGCTAAGTGTTGTTAGCTTGATATTATATATGATATGGTTTATGATATAGCCTATGATATTATATTATATATAGCTAGTGGCTGATATATTATATTATAATAGATACTATATATAGCTAGTGGTTGATATATTATATTATAATAGATATTATATATAGATAGTGGCTGATATATTATATTATAATAGATATTATATAAAACATATTTTGGTCTTATCCCTATTCATCTTCCCCAAAACCCGACGGCTATCTGGTTGTGGAAGAAAACGAGCGATGGAAAAGTCTAAAGCCTTCGGCCGCCAATTTCTTGCTAGTAAGAGTCCGAATTTCTCGTGCGAAAGAAGATTTGGACTGCTCTCGCCCGGATCTACCTCCCAAGGGTAAGTATTTCAAGTTCTAGGTTGGTATTGGTAGCTAGGGTTTTGTGGGTTAGCTTGTATTCCCACTAAAAGCTCCAGATCTTCTCTTAGGTAGTTGATCTTGCTGCCGGTACCGAGTGAGGAGAGTGGCTGCTGATTCATTAAAAGTAGAGGCAAGTTGTGCTCTTTGTCCTTGCCAAGTTGAATTGTTATTCATCTGATTCCTGATTCCTGGAATTTATTCATCTGATTCCTTGTTCATCTAATTTTTTTCATCTGATTCCTTTTTGGTAGCTATTTTGTATTATTCTCTTCTTAGAACTTAGGGCAGCTATTAATCTTGTCCAGAGTTGGGCTGTTGTATAGCTCGTCAAGGCTTAGTCTTAGTAAGTTGTAGGTTTTGGCTTCGGTTAACTTGCTGTTAGGGTAGAATATGTCCAGTTAGTCTATGTAATAAGAGTAAATAGGCTGGTTTGTGGGAAGATGTAGCCTAGCAGGGTATTTTGGGTGGGAAATTATATTTGCTAACTCTCTATGAGAGGGCATTGAGTGTTAGCCTAGGGCCTAGGTTTAGTTTTAGGGCTAAGTGTAAAAGCATTGAGTGTGTTGTGCACACTCAACGCCTAGCTTTTTGGTCGGGAGACTAAGTAAAAAAGCATTGATAGCATCGAGTGAGGTGAGCTCACTCAACGCCGTCTAGCCAGTAAGTTTTTCTAAGTCTTTTGGCATTGAATGAGTTGAGCTCACTCAACGCCATCTAGTCAGGCAATTTTTCTAAGTCAAAAGCGTTGAGTGTGGTGAACTCACTTAACGTCGTTGGATGTTTAGCAATGACAGCGTTGAGTGAGCTGAACTCACTCAATGGCATCGGCCTTGTTTAGTTCTAAGTTAAAAGCGTTGAGTGTGGTGAACTCAATCAATGTCGTTGGATGTTTAGTGTTTAGCATTGAGTGTGAGGACCTCACTCAACGTCGTTGGCTATTTAGTGTTTGGCATTGAGTGTGGTGAACTCACTCAACGTCGTTGGCTGTTTAGCGTTGATAATGTTGAGTGAGCTGAACTCGCTCAACGTCGTAGTCCAGCGAGAGTTTTTTGGCCAATTCTTTTGGCCATGAGTGAGTGGAGCTCACTCAACGCGGCGTCGAGTAAACTCGATGCCTTCCTTACTTAGTGTTTGGCGTTGAGTGTGTGGTACTCACTCAACGCGACATCGAGTGGACTCGACGCTTTTTTCCTTTGGCTGGTGTTTTCTCCCGAGATTGTTAGTGTGGGTTTTATTTCGATTTGGTGATGTTTTTGGCTAGCTTTGAAGGACGAATAGTGAATCATGGCATGTGGTTACTTTGGTTTTCTTGACAGGGATGTTTGGGTGTAGAGTCATGGCCAGCACTGTTTTAGCCCTGGTTTGGGCTGGTGTATTGGACCCCAAGGCTGCACCGGTGGCCCCCGAGTTGTTTGGATCTGGTTGTTTGGATGAGGGCTATTATTGGTCACAAACCCAGATCCATGGTTTTACTACTGCTAATGATTCACAAGTTAGGATTGTTAGTTCCATTTCCTTTCAAAATTTGCTATTTTAGCATATGTTTGCCTTGTTGCTGCTGCAGGTTTTTAGCAGGGCATGTAGCTAATTTCTCGCACTTGGTGCGCTTTCATTATTCTTTGGACAGTGTCTTACTTTTGCTGTCTCATTTATTTCCTTTTGCTGTCTCATTTATTTCCTTTTGCTGAGTTTGACAGCATTCTATTGTAGGGTTTGGTAAACCCCTTTTTTATTGCTTATGATCTAATGCTCCATTTCTATTTGATTATATCCTTGCTGAGGTGTTCTTTCATTGAATGCCCTAGGTTCAGAGCAGTATCCAGCAGAGCGACTAGTTTTCTTTTGGGCTTGCTATTGATCTCCTAGGTTGTTGAGATTCCTCTTCCCCATCCTGTGAGGTAGATCTTTTCTTGTTTCCTTCTGTTTAGACATGCATACTAACCAGTGGGTTCGTGTCAGGTTGTTGACGCCCACTGGTGGTTTTCTTTGGTGATGCTAAGTATGTGACTTAAACTGATGTTTTTGCGTTTATGAAAGTTGTTTACTTGCTCTCTGGAATGCTTTATGCTAGGATGCATGTTAGGTATTTTAACTCATAAAAGCATTACTATATGTACTTCATACATGTCATATTTCTAAACCTAAACTATTATTTTCCAAAGTAACGTTAAGACTATTTTCACATTATACTAAAATTAGAGTCCTGCATTTCATAAGTTGTCCTTCGGGGACGTTTACACTCATATAGGATGTCAAATCACCTTAACCAAGTTATTTTCCGCAGCGAATAAATATATTTTACTTGTGCACTAGTTGATCCACTGTGCCGAGGGATAGAGCTATCCAACTGAATTGGATTTCTTTCATAATAAACTATTATTTTCCGATAAACCTTTAAGTCTGGAGTTTTGCTTGAGCGTCTGCATTTATCCCCTGAATGACGTGGCATCACGGTGTGTGTTTTCCCCTACTCTGATATAATTTTATTGATGAGGAAATGCGGGTCATGCCAGTTAGTCTTACCACGCTGTGTTAGACCTTCGACAAACTTCGAGCCAGATTCGTCGAGGAGCTGGCCTACTGCCTGACGCTAGTACAACCGTAGGCGCTACCAAAATGAATTATTTGGACTTAGCGCTTGGGAAGAAATCAGCGTTAGTCTTACCGCGCCATGTTAGTCATTTGACGAATGTCGAGCCAGATTCGTCGAGGCGCTGGCCTACCTCCTGATGCTAGTACTAATGCAAATGCTACCGAAATTAATTATTTTGACTTAGCACTCTGGAAGAAATTGGCGCTAGCCCTACCGCTCCGTGCTTGCAAATCGGTGAATATCGACACGCTATTCTTGAATCGTTGCATTTAACATTACCGTGCGGTGGAAGCTGTAACCGCGCGGTGCTAAAACAATTGAAACGGCAAATATTCATTTTGAATATTTATTTCCATATTTAGAGGAGAGCTGGCACAACAAGCACGCAAACCTACCGCCAGGAACTAGTCTTACCGCCGGCAGTAGCCTATTTTCATGAAGACGTATAAAAGGTCGCCTTGGTTTATATGCCCTTTCAAGGATTCTGATTGAAGGGCTGAAGAACGACCAGAGTACGTGATTTCTAGGGTTCGTCTGCCTTCTTGTGCATCATTCAAAAAGTATCCGTCGTAGAAGAAGAAAGTTGTCTCCCTCCCATTAGTGAACGAAGAACTCCGATGATCCAAGATCTACATCGACTACAAAGAATCGACTGGTGGAGATCAAACGAAGATATCAAGCACAGGCCGCAGATCGCTCAACAGAGAAGTCATCAAGAGGGAGAACTTCATCCTTTAAAATTTAACTTTTACTCTTGTTATATTTCCTTTGTCTTTCAACCGCGAGGAGAGGAAAATTGAGCCGTAAGGGTTGTCGGAATCCGGGTAGGATGCCGTGGTAAATTTTCCTGGGGATAGGGATGTCTAGATCAGAGGATCTAGCCGGGCTCTAAGCCCCTTCCTTGTGAGGGGGTGAAGAGCCGGCTCGAAGACTTTTATTGGAGGGAAAAGGAGAGAGCCAACCGGTCCGTTGAGCGAGTCGGTATAGAAAACAAAATAGTTTTCATTTTCACCGCCTTCAATCCTCGGCATCATAGGGATCACAATTTTGTAATTGTAAAACCATCTATTGTTAATTCTTACAATGAAATATATTTTATGTATTATTGCTTCTACGATTTTGCTGTGGACGTTAGGTTAATTTCTGGTGTGTGGTGTACGAGAATATTTGAACAGGAAATCAAGTTTGTAGACTTACCTCCGCGCGTTAGTTACCTAACGCTCTGCGGTAGCTTCCAGAACTCGATTTCCTGGGACGAAATTTTTTAAATTCCATTTAATGCATCCAACCTTATTCACCCCCCCCCCCCCTCTAAGGATGGCCACTAGATCCAAGAAGTGGTATCAAAGGGAGGTTATTCCAAAAACGGTTTCACCACTGGGAATAATGGCCAACCTCGATCTCGAATTGAATAGCGGGGATGAAAAATTATTCACAGAAAATTCATGAGCATCACCTCTATTCACAGGAGTGAACTGTAATGAATAGAGAAAACTAATGAAGAAATTCCTTATATTATTAGATTTAGAAGTTTGGAACATAACTTGTACCAAGGCCCAAATAACTTAACTAAGCACGAGTGTCATATAAATGCTAAAGCTATGAATAGTTTGTTTTTTGTGCATGGTCAAGAAATTTTTAAACTCATCTACACGTTTTCTACTACCTATGATATATGGAAATTTCTTAAGTCAACTTATAGTTCTCTCTCTACAGATAATTATTCCGAGAAATTTCTCATGAATCCAAATGGAGAACCAAATCGAGACTTGCTCTTAGAAGAAGACAGGACAACCACGTCATGGGAAAAGGAAGATTAACTCTCAACTATGGATGAGACAACACACAAAGAAGTCAAAGAAACTATATGCTCCAATCTTGCACAATCCAAGAGCACTGTAAGAATAACAAACTTTCATCTTGTATGAAATTCTATGTTTACAACCAATATGCTAGACACCGCTAAAAGTAGAATTAAGATACTAAAAAGTATCAACTCGAAACTATGTTTAGAGAATAACGCTCAAAAAGCAAATGTTAATATAGAATCTGCCATTGTCATATCTAGTTCTCCTTCATTCTTTTTTTATGACAACACTACACCATGTATGGAGTGTAATAAATTAAAAGAAAAACAAGAGGTGTTTGAGAAAGTGTTTCTCGTGGCAAAAGAATAAACTAAGAAACTATGTCTAGAAAACTCATCATTAAAAAGGGATTGTGCTAGATGCGTGGACTATAAAGTTGAAATTAAGGATATGAATGAGACCTTTAAAGAATGCAAAAATAAGTATGAAGCTCACATTAACTATGTAGTCGCCATTCATAAGAATATCATAATCGCTTACAACAAAGCTATATTGAATCTCAAAAATAAGAATAAGGATTTGGAAATGAAAATCAACGTCCTTAAGGAAATTATGAAGAAAAATTCGCAAAATATAAACATACAATATCAAGCAAAAGTCAGAAGCATGTTGAACAATAGCTCACACCCATTAGTTAAGCAAATTGAAAGGATTAGAAAACCTCAAGTTTGAGTGTGCGAAAGTCCTAAACATAAAAAATCATATTCACGTGAAGAAACAAATTACTCCCTTCGTAAAATCAAATGAATGTGAATTTCCTTTTTAGAAATTACTACTCTAGGAGTCCCTGTGTTGAGCAAAACAATTTTAAACTGAAGAACAACTTCAATACACTCAAACCTCCATTGCAGTTTAATTCAATTGAAGATCTTAACATAAAGACTCGTAGAACTCTACATGGAAATTTACAACATAAAAACAATATTAAATCAAAATATGAATGGAGACCAATCACTTAGAATAGTGAACCGATTCCGCTCAAAAGTTCCCTTTCACCATTATCTCTACAAGGCACATCACGCCGGGTTTGGGTACCCAAAGGAACCGTCACCTCTTGCTCTTGTTGGGTACCTAAATCTCTTATCTATTAATATCCACTTTTTGCGTGAAGTAGAAACTATTAGAACCAAAAGTACTCGATAATCTACTTCACTATATGCATAATTTTTTTTTGTCTTTGTTTTTTTATTTTGTTTTTGCATTTGTTTATTTTTTTTTGTTTTTTTGGGCAACATGTCATGGACACTTTAGATAAAATTTTTTTTGATACATGACTTTCTCATATTAGGATTAAAGATAAATCAATCTAACTTAATAAATTGGAATATAAGTCAAGTCATTTCAAAGTGGCCATAATATATCTCTTTGTGTGTTTATTGTTAAAAAAAGTTAAAACAAAAAACCTTAAAAAATAGTGCGAGAATGAGGAGATAATGCATAACATATCATATGATAAACTACTACTCGCATATCTCAGTGCTCACCAATTTATTACACCACAAAAACATAAATGATAAGAACATGAATAACCCTCATTAGCTTCTACTCCTCTGAAGAAGTGGGGGAAATATTGAGCTTCCCCATGATCTTCTTGAGCTTTTTTTTCATCCCCTTTACCTCTTTGGCTGTCTGTTTGATCTCCAAACCTTGCTCCTCCACCAGGCCGTAGATTTCTCGATTGGTTTCCCTGAGGGACCCTGAGCAGGGAATCGGTGGCTGTGATGAAGGTGCCCATGCCCGTGCTCGTGAGGAAGAAGGAATATCACCTACCGTGTAGACCTGCGAGAAGCTGTCTATAGGATAGGCAATCCAGTCAATGGTAGGGTACTTCTCTATCACAATGCTCTGGATCACTCCACCCAGAGGCAGTGTGTTCACCCTTTGGCGATTAGGAGATTTCAGGAGAAAAGTGTAGCGTATCATGGAAAGTATGGTATTTGAGACGCTGAAGGACTTCTGGGCCAGGATGTAGTACATCACCATCGACAGCTGGGCCATGACCTTCCTAGAATCCCAAGCCTTGAACATGAGGGAATGATGTAGGATATCTTGGATGATGAAAGCAATTAGAGTGAGAGTGTAAATAGAGGTGAGGAGATCTGAACACCCCTCCACACAATGATGAACCTTGATCATCACCCTCCAGTCCCTAGTAGTTCTAAAGGACTCCATGATGTCGAGGACTAGGAAGTTGGGGGTCCAGACATATTTAATGTCAACATCTGCATGGGTTATTGAAAGTGAGGGTTAGATCTAATATACTCTAGAGGGGGGAGGGGTGAATAGAGTATTTCTAAGTAATTAAAATCTTTTGCTGAATAATATAACTTGTTCCTAAACTTAGATGTTATATCACAGCACAACAGATTAAACTAAAAATAATCAAAGAATCCTAACTATCACAGTCACAGCAAGAAAAAAGAAAATGGCAACCAGACAACACAAGAATTTTATAGTGGTTCCCCAACCTGGGTACATCCACTCTTCTACCACCCTAGTAGGAATCCACTCAGGTTTTTGTTCATGTGACTGCCACCAATAAGCTTTTTGTAAGGTGCTCAAAAACCAAACCTCAAGTCTTTTGGTTAGGAGACTTGCAACAAGGAATCACTTTTGAAGGGAGTAGAGAACCCTTTTTATAGAGGGGGTGAGAGAGTGATGATGTCTTCTCTTTCTCAAGTATTCAACTGAGAAGACTTTGTGGATTTGATGGTGGCAAAAGCTCCCCCTAAAATACTGAATTTATTTAGGGTGAAAGGAACTTTGCTTCAGGGTGATAGGCCTTCAAGCTTTCAACTTCAACCAGAAGAACTTCAGGAACTCCTTGATAGATGCAATAGTTATTGTCCTTTGAAAGTTCCTAAGAGGAAGACAGAAGAAGACTCTTGATTTGAATAATTATTCTTCTTCTTCAGAAAACTGTTCTTCTTCTGGTCTAGCAGTTGTTGATTTCTTGACTGATTGATTTTCTGTGTCTCGTGTATTATGTATATCTATTACAGTATTGTATCTCATCTGTTATGTTATAAAGGAAGAAGAGGAATCTATACTTTTATATTTTCGATGTAAAAGTCCATTTGAATTTTGAAATCCCTTCTGTAATCAATGCTGACGGACTTGGAAAATTTGCATTTATTAGTTTCCCCAATTGTCCCTATGAAAAATGGCAGGCAATAACCCTGATGAAAATCATAATTAATGCTCCGTATAACAGTAATATTCATAGAATATTTTGGCATTAATTACTCAGGAATTATTACATTATAATAGGGATAGAAGGATGAAAAATAACCAAGTCTGGATTCGTCGACCTGAGTCTATAGTTCCTTGAGCTGAGATCCAAGATTGTCGACCTGAGTTTGATTCTGGACTTAGAATATTTGAGTTGTTATCTGGCGTTGAGTGTTGAAGCATATGATCCAGAATTAGTCGATCAGAGACCTGAGAACTGAGTTCGTCAATCTGAGATCCAAAATCATCGACCTAAATTTGATTCTGGACTTAGAATATTTGAGATGTTCTCTGGCGTTGAGTGTTCAAGCATATGATCCAGAATTAGTCGACATGAGACTTGTGAACTGAGTTCGTCGAGCTCAGCTCAGAGAATCTTTCTTTGATTTCATCGAGCTGAGTTCGATGAACATCGAACTCATTGTACTAATTCTTTGAAATCTCTAAGTCTTGAGTCTCTGGCAGTCTTTTGATGGCTGGTCCAAGTGATGTTGACTCTAAGGACTTGTCCTAGACTCTAGGACACAATCATGACCTTGTCTATATATGTTGGGTCATAAGATCCTAACTTTGTAAACCTAGCCCAAATCCTACTAGGGATCCAACAATCTCCTCCTATTTGGATGAGGTAACTAATTACAGACTCAATGATAAAAAGAAATGTACAAAGCAAGAAAACATATATCTGGCAGAGAATGAAACAATATATGTAGTAGATATACTTATACATAGTAAGCTTTGTATCATAAGAGCATAGTTTTTTCAAAAATAATACCATAAACATAGCAGTTCAGGTTTTATTTCTTCTGCTTCTTTTCCTTTGGCCTCTCTTCTTTGCTACTATCCCCAGGCTAAGTGAAAATGATCTCCATGTTTGGATTGGAAGCTTCTTTCTTTGATATGTACAAATCTGATGCTCCAATAATAGTCAGGGTAGAAGTTTTGGGTATAATAGCTTCTGGATGTAATGCCATGTATTCTGCTTGATTAAACACTTTCTTGCTCACTTAAAGTTTATCCAGTTCTCTTTCTATATATGATGACATAGTTGTAAACCTTGATGGATCTTTACCTTCCTCCATAGCCTTCTTTATTTGTGATAGACCAATCAACTCCTAGAGCCTTGCCATCCTAAAATTGGTATAAACCTCCTGACTAACAGATGACTGATCATCTTGTGGAGGTAGCAGGGTAACAAGCTTGAATTGTGTGGGTTGTGCTTGGAAACTTGTCACTTTTTGTCTTTCATCATTTTGAGTGTATAGGGACTTTGGGGGAGCAGCCTCACTATATTTTCTTTTGGGCTTGTGGGATTCTGTGTGCCTTCTTTATTGAGCTTGCTGTTTGGGAGGTGAGAACTCTGGTTTCTGATAAACTACCTCCTTTATTTGCTCTATAGAATTGACATTCCTTTGCTGGCTGCTTCCTTGAGAATGATGTCTAGATGACCTTTCCTGCCTTTGATATGTTTTGATGAAGGATGTAGGCTTGGAAGGTGCATCTGTCCCTTGAGAAGTAGTTCCTGAGGCACCAGCAGGAGGAGGAGGAGGAGGACCTCTCTTGAAATTCTCTAGGGGAGGAGAATATCTTCTGCTCTTCTTCCTTGCCTTTTGTTCATTTTTAGACAGCCACATCCAAGCTGGCATACCCTTATATGGAGTTATGTTCTGCAGAATGTAATAGGGTGTGTCATTTGCTGGATTGGGTTTTGGGGCAGGAGGTGGAGGAGCATTCCTTTTCTTTGAAACTTTCTTCCTCTTTGGGTCCTCATCAGAATCAGAATCATCATCATCATCATAAGGCTGAGGATTGTCATACATGTCATCAATCTATCTTATTATGTCATCAGAAATTGTTGTCTTTTCTGTATTTGAAGGAACTGGAGGGGAAATATGAGAACTGTGTACATCAGTGCTTTGAGCAGCTGATTTATTTTCTTCCTCAATATCATCCATGACTAGTGCATCTAGATCAGGCATTGGAGAATCATACATAACATAAACTTGTGCTATAGGGGATGAGATGGTGGGGGAAGCAGCTCTAGGAAGAGACTCTGGAGCTGCAAAAGTGGCCTTGAGCCAAATTGGTGTGGTATATGGAATTATAGACATAGATGGCTTAGTGCTATCTATTGGTACATCTTCTGCTATAACTTCTTCTTGTACATATTCTGTTATAAATTCTTCTTGTACATCTGCAGATGTTTCATCTTCTGTTGCTACATCTTCTGCTGCTTCTACAGTGTCCATATCCTTTTCAACTGATTCTGCTGGTGCTACCGCTTTTGCTACAACTGCTGCTTCTTCTTCATCAAGTATCTCCCCCTACTTGGTTTAAGGAGGAACTGAATCCAGGACCCCAACTGAAGAGGGAGCAGTAGTTAAGGAAGTAATTTGTGCAGCTAGAGAGGATATGGAGGCAGCAATAGGATAGATAGCCTATGCTATTATTGATTTTAGGAGGGGTGTGAGGAGGGTAATGAGTGGGGAGACAAGGGAGTGATCCAAGTGTGGAGAGGTAGATGTTATGGCAGTGGTTGGTTGAGTGGATATGGTAGGTGCTGGGTGAGTTAGAGGTGGAGGTAGAGGTGGGATTTGAGTGTCTAAGGGAGATTTATTTGGTTGAGAAGGAGTTTTTAGTGGGGATGATAAGAGGTTGAAGGATGGGAGGGATGATAGGCTGGTTTGGGGGATATCAACAAGATGATGTGGAAGAGGAGATTGGGGTGGTGAGGGTACAAATATATCAGGCTGGGGGGTTGGATAATTAGAGGGAATGTTCGTTGGAGAGGAAAGAAGTTGGGATGCTGGAGGTGTAGAGGTAGGGACTGTAATGGTAGTGGAAGGTGGGGTTGGTTGTATTGCTGGTTGGGATGGAACCTGAGGTGCTGGAGGTGGTGGAGGGGTGGAAGGGATCTCTTCAATAGGGTGGGGAGTGGCTGGTACAGCCCTGGTACTTTCAGAAGTTTTGGTGGAAGAGGAGGGAGCCTTGGTTGGCTTAGTGATTGTCCTCTCCCAAATACTAAACAGAGCACAAGTGAGACTCTTGCTAGCATTAATGAATATGGTCGGGAGACCCATGTTTAAGCAGCCTTATCCTTGAGGAAGATCCCTAGGATCCTTCCAAAGCAAACCTCCTTTTTGTTCTTCTTCTTTCTAATCAGATCAAATAAGATCTGTGCCCAGTTCACTGTCTTTTTATTCACTATAGCACACATGACCAGGAACTGATGCCTGGTGATATAGTCATGTGCATTATGCTTCCCTAGCAACACATTCCCCATAATGTCTGCAAGAAACTTGTACTCTACATACAAATGTTTCTTGAGAAATTTATTTAGGGTATGTCCCGAATACCCCATCATGCTAAGAATCATATCAAATTCCTTCGAATTTATTTCTAATTCTTCATCTCCATTACTCAATCAAAAAAATTCAGTTAAAACATCGGGGGTAAGAGAAACAGTAGTACCCGCGATTATTCCAGTCATCGTATTTTCCTCTGTAGAAGCTGTGTAAACCCATTCCCTGATCTCTATTCCTGATATCTTGATGTGGGTGGAGAGCAGAGTCTTCAACTGTTTGTCTTCAAGTAATTGTAGAATATTCAGGAAGATGGGATCTGAGTATTGGAAAGATTTGAAGTCCAGGTCGAATCAAGTGTCAAACATCATCGCCGCTAGAGTTCCTGCAGGAATCGCCATAAGAGCACCTGCAAGAGAAAATGAGGATCAAGTGCAAGAGAACTGAAAGTGCGGGACGGAGGTAAAAGAAAACCTAAATATAAGGTTTTCCGGAATATAAATCGACAGACTCCGTTTCCCGAAAATGAAATAGATCTTTGATCTGAGGTCGACGAAATCATTTGGAGTTAAACAATTCGTCGATTTGAATCTGAAGGGTTGAAGACATTTCTCCGAGCTCCGTTCGACGAAAGTTTTCTCAAGAAGGTTCGTCGATCTCAGGTCGACGAAGCTAACTTTACTAACAGGGAGTTCATCGATCTCAGGTCGACAAAATCTGAAGAATTCATCGAGTGTAGACAGAAACTAAACTAAGTCTTCTCCATTGATCATTCCAAGCTGATTTACAAAGAATAAGTGATTTCTTTCATCCAAGGGCTTCGTGAAAATATCAGCTTTTTGCAAATCAGTGTAGATATTGACAAGTTTAATTTTGTTTTTGTCTACACACTCTCTAATTAAATGATGTCTAATGTCTATATGTTTAGTCCTACTGTGATGGACTGGAATTTTTGTTATTGCTATAGCACATGTGTCATCACATAGTAGAGTTGAATTATTTATGTTGAACCCATAGTCCAGGAGTTGGTTTTGAATCCACAGCATCTGGGAACAACAACTGCCAGTTGAAATATATTCTGCTTCAGCAGTTGATGAGGACACAGATGATTGCTTCTTGCAAAACCAGGACACTAATCTCATACCAAGGAATAAGCAAGTTCATGAGGTACTCTTTCTGTCCACTCTGCATCCAACAAAGTCAGCATCTAAGTATCTAGTTAACTCAAACTCTGACTCAGTAAGATACCAAAGACCTAGACTAGGACAACCCTTTATATATCTTAAAATCCTTTTTAGAAAAATTAGATGAGATTCTTTAGGGTTCACCTGGAACCTAATACAAAGGCATGCGATAAACATGATATCAGGTCTGCTAGCTGTAAGGTATAGTTGGGATCCAATAATGCCCCTATATAATTTCTGATCCACAGGTTTCCCATGTGCATTAGAGTCTATTACAGCATTTGTAGCCATAGGTGTTTTCTTTGCCGAGGCATCAGCCATCCCAAACTTCTTAATAAGCTTTTTAGCATATTTAGCCTGGGAAATGAAGATGCCATCAGGGAGGTGCTTCACTTGGAGACCAAGGAAGTAGGAGAGCTCACCCATGCTACTCATCTAAAATTTTGAATCCATGAGGTCAAAGAACCTCTTGCATAATTTGGGATAAGTAGACCCAAATATAATGTCATCCACATATATTTATACTAACAAGGTTTGATCCTTATGATATTTAGTGAACAATGTTTTACCTACAATGCCTCTTATGAATTTATGCTCTATCAAAAAGCTAGCTAAAGTCTCATACCAAGCTCTTGGAGCTTGCTTTAGACCATAGAGGGCTTTATGAAATTTAAAAACATGATAAGGATGAGTTGGAGAGATGAAACCTGGAGGTTGTTCAACATAAACCTCTTCCTTTATCACTCCATTCAGAAAGGCACTCTTCACATCCATCTGATAGACTTTGAACTTCTTGTAGGCATCATAGGAAACAAAAATTCTGATTTCCTCCAATCTTGCAACTGGTGCAAATGTTTGGTCATTGTTTATTCCCTCTTCTTGCCTATAACCTTTTGCAACAAGCCTAGCCTTGTTTCTCACAATTACACCTTGGGCATCCAGTTTGTTTCTGTATACCCATTTGGTACCAATAACTGGGTAGTCTTGGGGTCTTGGAACCAAATCCCAAACTCTACATCTCTCAAATTGGTTGAGTTCCTCTTGCATAGCAATGATCTAGTGGGGATCTTGCTCAACATCTTTTATATTTTGATGTTCAACATGAGAGAGGAAACATGCATGCATCAAGTCTTGGTTGAGTTGATGCCTTGTCTGTACACCTGCTGTTATGTCTCCAATCACTATGGATCTGGGGTGATCCCTTAGTATGACAAGATTAGTAGGTGGAGTTGGTTTAGCAACATCAGTTGGATTTAATTCCTCATGTAGAATTATGTTTGCTATTGTTTGAAACTCAACTACTTCTATGCTTTCTTCTTTACTTTGTTCTTCTTCTTGTGGAGAAGGATGTGTTGGGTCCTCTTTGGTGAGGCTTAGACAATCCAAATTCTTACACAAGTGAGGTACCTGCAAAGGACTATTGGTAGAAATCTCATTCTCCTTGCAAGACATGTTAGTTTCATAAAATTTAACATGAACTGATTCCTCAATTTTCAGGGATGATTTATTAAATACCCTAAAAGCTTTGCTTACTTGGGAATATCCTAGAAAAATTCCCTCTTCAGCCTTAGCTTCAAACTTTCTAATGTATCTCTTGTCATTATTATGTATATAACATACACAGCCAAATACTTTAATATAAGTGATTTTAGGTTTCTTTCCTTTAGGTAATTCATAGGGAGTCCTATTCTTTAGTTTATGTATCAGGCTTCTGTTCAGTACATAGTTTGATTTGCTTATAGCCTCTACCCAAAAGGACAGGGGCATGTATGCATCTGCAAGTAATGTTCCTGCAACTTCAATCAGTATCCTATTTTTCCTTTCAGCTACCCCATTTTGTTGGGGAGTTCTAGAAGCTGAGAAGCAGTTCCTGATACCTTCCTTCTCAAAGAACTCATGCATAAGAAGACACTCAAACTCTGTACCATGATCACTTTTGATCAATGCAACATGAGTAGAGTACTCAATCTGTATAGTCTTGAGAAAATCTGTAAGAACCTTAAAGGTATCTGACTTACATCTCAGAAAGAACAGCAAAGTGAACCTTGAGAAGTCATACACAATGACTAAGGTGTAGGATTTCCCTCCCAGGCTTTGTACAACTATGGGTCCAAATAGATCCATGTGTAGCAAGTACAATATCCTAGGTGAATCACTTTTATTTACTGATTTAAAACTAGATTTAGTTTGCTTGCCTAGTTCACAAGTCCTGCAGATGCCTTCCTTCTTGTATGGGCCAGAAGGTAAACCTCTCACAAGGTTGTCTTTAGATAGCCTAACAATGCTTTTCATATTAACATGCCCTAGTCTTTTATGCCATAAATCATTCTGATTACTTATAATGTTAAGTAAGCATATATCTGAATTGGCAGATAGAAAATTAACTATATATATGTTTCCTTATCTATTCCCAATTAAAACAGTTTGCTTTTCTTTATTAGAAATAATAAAGGCAATTGAGTTGAAGTGTACCTGATAACCTTCATCACATAATTGACTTATAAAGATGAGGTTATGCTTGAGCCCTCTTACATAGGTTACCTTGTTGAATGTGACTGCTCCAATCCTTATTTGTCAATAGCCTTCATATTGCCCACACTTTGAGTCTCCAAAGATTACCTTTGGTCCAAGCTTGGACTTGTAGTTGAGTAGACTTTCCTTGTTCCCAATCATATGCTTGGAGCAACCACTGTCCAGGTACCATACTCTATTTACAGCTAGACAACCCTTCATCTGCAGACAAAACAGTTAGTTGTTCTTGACACAGGTAACCTTGGGTCCTTGTTGATTTACATAACTGTAACTAGAAATATAAGAGCATTCAGGTTAATTTTTTTAACCTTTAGGATGATATCTTCTTGATGGTATTATCCATTGACTAAAAGGATTAATGTTACTTGTAGAATTTAGGTTTCTGTTGTTAGGATCTGGGATCGATGATTTCTGGTTAGATCGTCAAACTGAGCTCGACGATGTTGGATGAGATCATCGATCTCTGCTCAAAGACTGAAGGTATTCATTCTTGGGGCACCAAAATCGTCGATTTCTGGTCGACGAACCATACTGGTATCGTCGATCGTAAGTCGAAGAATGATTATTACTGAAGTTTGTGTTCAGAGATTGTCGTTCTGAGTTCGATGATCTGTTCATATTTCGTCGATCTGAGTTCGACGATAACTGCTGAACATTGTTACTTTTATTATTCTTCTGTTTTTTTAGGCTTGTTTTTAGTTTCAATTTATTTAAGGACTTCATTAACCTTATTGACTTGTTCAGTATTTTTCTTTCCTTTATTAGAAACAAAGTTTATAGGTTTTGAAAGATGATTCTTCTTGATTAGGGTTGGTTCATTAGATGAAGCTCCTAATCCTAGTTTGCAGTAATTATTTCTAGCATTTAGTGTGCTGGTTATATCTAGCAATTTTAAGCTTCTATCATTTAATGATTCTTCTAACATTTTGGCTTTGCTAAGTTCAGATTTCAGAAAAATAATTTGTTCATTTGGAGATTTTAATTCATTAGATAGATAATCATTTTCAGAAATGATTTTATCTTGATCTTTTAAATTTTTTTGAGAAGTTTGATTTCCTTCTCAGGGCTTATCAAATCTAAGCATAAATTTTTAAATTCAAATTTAAATTCATCATATTCAAAATCATATGATGATAATACCTGGTCTTCAGCTGATAGGATATCTTCATCATCTGATTCATCTGTATCTGATCTGCTACTGCTGGCATCAATTTCCATGAGGCAAACTTACTTTGCCTTTGCCTCCTCTTCTTCTTCACTAGAGCTGGAAGATGAGGGTTCATCTTCTGTTTCACTCCAGGATTCAGCTACAAAGACTTTATCCTTCTTCTTATATTTGCTGGAAGAAGGCCTGATGCTGTGTTGTCTTCTTGTGTCCTTCTCTCTTCTGTTCTCCTTCTTCTGATTCTCTGGACAGTTAGAGACGAAGTGTCTAGGTTTCCTGCAACTAAAGAAAACCACTTCCTTAGTAGGGGTTTTATCATACCTTTGCTTGTCATCCTGCCTGGATGACTTTCTCCTTAAGTCTTTCCTTTCCATCTTATAGAATCTTTTGGCAAATAGGCTCATCAACTCTTCATTCACTGTTGGATTCTTTGTCTCTTCAGCAGCCTTGAATGCAATATTGTGCTCCTTCCTTACTGGTGGAAGTGTTCTTTGCTCAGCTGCTTCTCTGGTCTTGATGAGTTATTCATATGAATTTAACTTTCCTAAACGAGATTCAGTGGAAATCTCATTTAGCCTTCTAGCCTCCTTGATGGGCTAGATCCTTGAATCCAATGAGCTGGGGAAGCACATGAGGATCTTGTCATTCACCTATGTGAGGGTGATGTCCTTGTCCAAGGTTTTCAGCTCATTTATGATTGAGCTCAACCTGTTGTACATATAACATCCCATTTCCAACTAGACCCCTAAGAGTGGTTTTGGTCATGACTAGGTCATGAAAAAAACCTAGGAAGCTAAAAAATGCCAGGAATTCAAAGGCCAAAGTGAGAATCACCTTGGTCTGTCTATGGCACAACCTAATCACCAAACCTAGGGATTGACCTTAGGGCTTCACCATGACTCCATGTCCCCACCAAAACATCACTAACCTATTAAAGGGTCCATTAGAGCCTTAAGGGTCTATTAGAGTCAACCCAAATTGGCCAATTTGACCTAGGACCACCAAAGACCTAAATTTGGAAAGGTGCCCTAACTAAGGGAAGTTGGCCTCTAATGTGCCCAACCAACCTTGCCCAGGTCTTCCTAGACATAAGTGGTATCAATGGGTCACGTGGGACTCAATGGGGTCAACCCCCAAGCTTGAGTTTACCCAAGCCAACTCAAACCCCAACTTGGTCAAGATGCCCTTATTGAGGGTTTTATGACCCTCAAGGTGCCTAGTAAGTCCTATCCCACCTCACCTAAGCCTTAGGAGAGATCAATGGATCACCAAGGACCCATTGGTGCCAACACAAAAGGACAAAATGGCTAGAGTCAACCCAAGCCCACTTTGGGACAACCAAGCCCAAATGGGTTAGCCAAGCTCAAGCCTCCTCATGTTGTTTCATTAGGGAGTAATGTGTATGTGTGGGCTGCCAATAGACAACAAGGTTGACAAAGTCAACCTGGTTACTAGTATAGAGAAGGTGAGCTCCATTACATGTTAATGGAGGAGAGAGAAATGAAGAAAGAGGAAGGGGGTGAAATGGCTCGGCCAAAGGGAGGCCAAAGGACACCTTTAATGGCTGAATTAAACTCCCCTAGGGAAGGGGAGGAATTTCCAGCTATTTCTCGGCCACCAAGGGGCTGGTTATGCCCCCCTCCTCCTAACCCGATCCTAGCCATTAATGGCTTTAATGGCCATGAAAATCAAGCCTCTCCTCTCCCCAACTGAAGCTTTAAACACCATCAGTGGGCCGAGAGAAGGCTTTCCCAACCCTCACCTAAAGGAATCGGGCCTACCCACTATGCAGTTGTAGAAACTGAGCGGCGCCACCTTCAAAGATGGTTACTTGGCGATCTTCTCGACTTCAGGCCGCAGGAAAGGTCCTCCTCCTCTCCTTGTGTTATGGTTAGATCATAGCAATGCCTAGATTCAAGGTTTTTGATCAATTGAGCCCAAACCAATTTCTGGTTTTCATGGTTTTGGTTGAAAAATTTGCTAGGTAGAACCGCCGGAATTCGCCCCTCCGGCGGCCGAGTCGCTTCCAGTCGATAGTCGCCACCTTGACGGAGGTGTTGGTGGCGGTGGCAGGCCGGGGAAGTACCGGGATGGGCGGTGGTGGCGGCTAGAAGTGGCTCCAGGATTGGGCTATCTTAGCCGTTGGCTGGAGGTAGACGATGAGCTTGGGCCCTTGGATTTGTGCCACGATCTGTGCTGGATCAAATGAATATACTGCATTTTAATTGAATTTTTGTCACCTTATTTATAGTATTTTGAAATAAATATTAAAAATAGCTAGGTGCCTCTGATGAAAAAGTGCAAGACATAAAAGTTGTAGACCTTGGGGTCTACTTTAATCGAAAATTAATTTGAACCAATTTGGACCTCTGGTTGGACCAGGGAATCCATTTTGGTGGGACCTATAGCTAGATCTATCCAAATATTCAAAAGGGTTTCCACACTTCATCCCTTGTCTAAATGACCTGAAATTTGGGCAGGGGGTCAACCTTAGTCATACCTACGGTCAGTCCAAAAATGTGAATTTTTGGGAACACTTTGTCCTATGGTTTTTGTTAATATTTTATAATACTAGGGTATTTTAATTGAGAGGTCTAATGACCTCCAAACCCTCCCAAATTTTGGTGAGAGGTCCCTGGCATCATGATATGGCTCTGTATAAAAATTCACCTCATTTGGAGGTGTTTTGGTTAAGTAACGACCTAACCCTAACTCTCCCTTAGTGAAGGATTCTCAAATAAAGAGTGTTCTTTGGCTTTGGGTAGTCAAATCAACTCAACATAGGATGGGATTTTGACCCCTGACTTGGTAGGACCATTATCACCCTCTTAGGGAATATGGAGTGGTTTAGGATTGTTTTACCCTTGGATCGAAACTCAAACCCTAAGGGAGAACTTTTGAGGGTTGTGAAGGGCATCGGGTTAATTGACCTTGAAAGGATTTGAAACTTGGGAGAGAGAATTCTAGGGTAGGTAGAATCCTCTGGAAGAAATCTAAAATAGATTCTAAGGTGAATAGTTCCCTCAAAACCCTAACCCTAGTTTAGGGCACAAACCTTGTAGTAATATAAAATGTCACAAAAACTCCCTGAATAGTGATGGGATTTGGGTAGGTTAGTGTTTAAAGATAGTACAAGCTCTAGAGATTTTGTTATGAATTTAGGATTATTATTTTCGATACTTCATTAACAATTTAGTAATTTGTATTATTTACTTAGAATTTTATTATGGAGTAACTACTTGCTGGAAATTGATGAACTTTAGCCAAAGGACATATTATTATGTATTAAAGCTATGTGAATTTTTATGGGATTTTTGGAAGATTATTTCTAAGAGTTGCTTCATTAAGTATTCGTTCCCATGAAAACTTAATTAATTTACTTTGGTGTTTAGCAAGCCTGTAAAATTATGATTTTTGCACAGTGAACTTTTTTGTACCATATAAAGATTTTGTAACTTTTATATAATTTTATGATGAATAATTTTGGTACTTCTTTCTTTACATATGATTAAGAGAATTATTTTTGATAAATTAATTAGAGGTCAAATAGTTTCTGATAAATTATGGAAATTAGTATCTAGTAATATATCTCTGTTATTTAGTGATCAAAATTTTTGGCTAGCCATTACTTGAGTAGATCATATAGTTTATGTTCAAAATTGCCCATGTCCAACCATTTGGGAAAATTCAATAAATATCAAATTAATTATAAAAATTATGAATCTCTGATTTTAGACTAAACATGTTATGATAGACCTCCAGTAAATTTTATAGGAGATTTGGAAGATAATCCGGAGTACCTCCTTTATACATCTCATATTGTATAGGGTGGTCTGCATATAGTAACTGCGGAAACTGAACTAGAGTGGGTAATGAATTTGATGAGTGGGATCCTTAGAAGGTTGCTTGTTTGGGTAAATAAAGGAGTTCATCATTAGAAGATAGGATTAGTAGAGTGTGAGGTTGACTAGTGTTAGGTGGTGCTCGGGATCGACGAAAGATCGTCTTATCCCGTGGAGTGGGAAGGTCAAAATCAACCTAGGATAGATCTAGCGTAATGTGAAACGCGAATGGGTAAGGGAATCAACCAATAACGTTAAGTGCCTTACGAAAGGGAACAATGAGCTTCAGCTACCATCATAGTTCCTAGTGCCCTTTTAGAGCCCTTCACGGGGTATACTGGAGGCAGTCCTGGGCTAACGTAAACTGTAGGAGTGGTAAATCTTAAAGAGCAACTAGAATAATTAGGAGTTCACTTTCACACACCCCGGTGTCTCAGGAAGATAATTTGACTAGGATATTCAAGCGGTAGGCTCGGTGGTTGTGGAGATGGGCGGGATAGCCCGGCGGGCCGGAGGCCCGGTTGATAATTGGAACGGGCGGGATAGTCCAGAGAGCTTTTACTCGGTGTGAAACATATTAAAATTGCATGCGCATAAGTTATAAGGTAGTGGGCCCTCAGTGTTAGTGGTCGATGCACCGACGCTAATACGTTGGATCGGTAAGTATGGTTAGCATTTCTCCAATAGAAGTCCAGTGCGCCAGCTGGCAAGAGTACGCAGGAGTCCGCTTCGTACACCAAGCGTTGAGGCGTACTATAGGTCTGACCAGTAGTGCTTTACTTGTTTAGAGGTGGGCGAGGCCCAACCCACCACTTCTGTCTGCCACTACGGAGGTATCCTGGGAGGTTCGGCTCCAGAAAGGGAGAACTAAAGGTCTGTGTACACAGAGTCGGGTGGGTGAGTTGCACTTGCATGATCGCATCATAACCCACTAGCATGTCATAGCATAATCATTGTATATAACCCCTGTCACCTATTGTATAAGTGGTATGGGACGCTTACACAATAGGAATTGCAAAACAACCCCTTGGTCTATAAGCTTGTGTGGGCAAGTTTATAAATTAAGGTCAAATTCTTTATATAAATATTGCTCTTAATAACCGACACCCCAACGTATAAATTGGTATGGGACTCTTTATATGATGGGAGCCCAGCAGAAAATCCCTTGGTTTATGTATTTCCGCGCATAAGTTAAGCTTACTTTTCATTCTTTACTTTACTGCCACATGTACTATAAAATTGCAAGAATAGGTCCATTGTCATCTGTTTCTTGATTACTCTCCACCTTCAAGTCCTCCCCTTTCTTTCTCTCATCTCGGTGCCTAGGGGCCATGGGGGAAGCGGTGGGGGATGATAGTACTTAGTCTTATAGACAAACGATTTTCAGACCACATCATTTAGGGGATCGTGGAGCCTAGCATAGAGGAGCAGCCCCGGAGGTCGGCCCGTTTGTAGATAGGGCAGTCTAGCTCAGGAGTTCAGACAGCTAGGACTGTGAGTCCCTTACATTAGTAGTGTTTTATTTTTCTTTTGCTTGAGTGACTATGTAGTGAGGATTTGATGTATCGGGCTTAAGCCCTTATTTTCAGTACATTTCTATTCTGTGGACTCTCCCTTCGTGGAGATATTATTACTCTGATGTGATTTTATTGTGGACTTTTGGTCAGAGTTTTTACCTCACTTGTATTTACTCTACTTTGGTTTCTTTTCTGTGATCGAATCGGCTGGCAGAACTGGAGTTTCGCGGTGATTTCCCTTTAGGGCATGAAGGTGTCACCGCAAAGCGGTGTTTCTGGGCCTAAGACCCCGGTGTTTAAAAAGAAAAAAATGGGGTCTTACAAGTGATATCAGAAGAAACGTCGATCGGGAAAAGTACCAGTCCACAAATCCCTAGGTCACCCCCGCGCAGGTTTAGTTTGAGGACAAACTAAGTAGCGGAAGCGTGGTGTGCCCATATGGGGATCACATGTAATTGTTCACTGCTAATTAGGCTTGATTCAATTGCTTACAGATGGTTTTGGTTTGCAGCCTCCAACACACCCTACACCACAGGGCAGAGTTCAGCACACTCCGAATGTTGCACCACCTCCCCCGATCCCAACTCCGTTCCTACAGTCAGAGATAGGCAGACTATGATAGCCATTCTGGAGGCTTTCAGGGCCCAGCAGGTTACGGTTCTACAGCCAACCCCGTGGGCCAATTGGCTGAGCATCTTCCGAGGACTCTCTCCCCCATCCTACATAGGGATAGAGTCAGTTGTTCGGAGGGAAGAATGGCTGGACATTATGTACGAGATGTTGACCGGGATTTGGTGCCCATGGGAGGAGAGGGTGTCATTGGTGGTTTCTTGCTGAGAGTCTCACGCCAAGAGATGGTGTAAGACGTCACTGGATATGACTTTTGCGGATATGGAGGTTGTAGAGATTACTTGGGAGGAGTTCAGGGCCGCGTTACTGGAGCATTTTGTTCCAAAATTGGCTAGGGATGAACCTGAGGACAGATTCCTGCTATTGAAGCAGGGCAATAAGATTGTGGTAGAGTACCACCGGGAGTTCAACCACCTAGCCCGGTTTACGGAATCCTATCAGTTAGACGAGGCAGGATATACCAAAATGTTCTACAAGGTCCTGTGGGAGGAGTTTAGGGAGGCCCTTCTATTTGTATCTGACCGGCCAATACCTCGAATGTTAGAGATGGCCAAGAGGAGTTAGGCCGACTGGCACGCGACTCTGTGTCGGAAGAGGCAATGGAGGACCAGGGCCGGGGAGCCAGAAATAATCAGAGGCGGGACTGCATCACTGATGGGAGAGAGGATAGAAGAGCAGAGGACAAACCTCGTCAGGGGGTGAGACAGGAACCGAGGGAGCCGGTGGTAGTGGCTCCTCAGCCTCTTCAGATGCGGGAGGCACCGAGACCCAGAGGTATGGCATTTCCCCAGCCGGAGTGCTTCAACTGCCATCAGGTTGGGCACATCCGTAGAAATTGCCCCATAAGGGGGGCACCCCCCACCAGCACCACTGACTGCCTAGCCAGCGCAGTATTTTGGAGGCCGAGGTCATGGCCAAGGACGTGGATACCATGGTGGGGATCGTAGACAGGAAAGGGAGAAGGTGTATGCTTTGGACCTGGTGCAGCCTCGGAACCCAGAGCAGGTCATAGTAGGTATAGTCTTCATCAGCGGCAAGCCTACCCGCACGCTTTTCGATACCGGATCTACTCACTCCTTTGTGTCAGATATGTTTGTAGAAGGATTGGAAAGCGTGGAGCGATTCACGGCCTCGGATATGAGGGTGCGAATACCCGATGGATCTGAACTCCTTACCTCGGACCACTGCAATATGGAGGTAGAAATCGGTGGAAAGGTGTTCGAGGCTCCATCGATGCTTTTGAAGTTAATGGACTATGACTTGATCCTGGGCATGGTATGGCTGCACTGGAACCTGGCCCAGATTTATTTCAAAGCAAAGAGGATCACCGTGAGGCACAGTGACTCTTTCATTATCATCGAAGGTATAAGACCTTCCTCTCGTATACTCTTATCTAAAGTACATGCCGTTAAGGCCCACCTTCAGAGAGAGGAGGTCTATCAGATTCTATTTGAGATGGTGGAGGCCAAGGAGTCTGTGACCGACATCCCGGTGGTGTGAGATTTTGCTGACGTCTTCCCAGAGAAACTGTCAGGATACCTCCACACCGAGAGCAGGACTTCCAAATATAGCTTGTGCCGGGGGCCAAGCCGGCATCTAGGGCCCCTTATCGGATGGCCCCGAAAGATTTGGCAGAGTTCCGAAGTCAGTTGCAGGAACTAGTAGAGACAGGGTTTGTCCGGCCAAGCTCTTCACCGTGGGGATCCCTGGTGCTATTCGTCAAGAAGAAGGATGGAAGTCTCCGCTTGTGTATTAATTATCGAGCACTGAAAAGACTGACGGTCCGGAATACATACCCGCTGCCATGGATTGACGAGTTGTTTGATCAACTGGAAGGATCGCATTTCTTCTTAAAACTTGACTTGAGTTCAGGTTATTACCAGCTACGGATTCGAGAGGAGGACATTCCGAAGACCGCCTTCAGTAGTAGGTACGGACTGTTTTAGTTTATAGTGATGCCCTTTGGGCTCACAAATGCGCCGTCAGCATTTACAAGCCTCATGAACAGGGTATTCGAAGAGTATTTGGATGTATTCGTCATTGTATTTATTGACGACATCCTCCTCTACTCAAGGACGGAGGAGGAGCATACACGACACTTGACGTTGAATCTAGAGAGGCTACGGGAACAGCAGCTGTATGCAAAGTTCAGTAATTTCCAGTTTTGGTTAAAGAGGCGGCCTTCTTAGGTCATATTATCAGCGGTGCTGGGTTGGCAGTAGACTCGGCAAAGATTCGGGAAGTTCAGGATTGGCCACCGTTGAAGATAGCCACGGATGTAGGGAGCTTCCTAGGACTTGCCAGATATTACCGGAAGTTCGTCAAAGGATTTTCCGGGATTGCACTCCCTCTTACATTCCTGACGAAGAAGGAATCCCCTTTCGTTTGGGGGCCACAAGGTGAGGCGGCCTTTGTGGAGTTGAAAGGTCAGCTTACCTCGGCTCCCATTCTCGCTCTTCCGTCGAGAAGGGAGGGATTCCAGGTGTACACGGATGCCTCCTACCAAGGGATGTGTTACGTTCTGATATAAAACGGGCACGTAATAGCCTACGCCTCTCGACAGCTAAAGATACATGAGAAGATCTATCTGGTACATGATCTGAAGATGGGTGAAGTGATCTTTGCTCTGAAGATTTGGTGACACTACCTCTACGGGGTTCACTGTGACATCTTCTCAGATCATAAGAATTTAAAATACGTGGACACACAGAAGGAACTCAACATCAGATAGAGACATTGGGTGGATTTCCTATCGAGTTACCAGTAAACCATGCACTACCATCCCGGGAAGGCGAACGTGGTGGCAGATGCTCTGAGCCGGAGAGGAGATACCTTAGGGAAGGGACCACAACTGATGTCCATCGAGCTAGTCTTGTCTTTCAGAGATATGCAGAAATCCCTTGTGTCTGAGAATGATCCAGAGCTATATATTGAGTATCTAGCATCGATGGTTGCTATAGATGATATTCGGGACCGCATCCGGGACGAACAGAAGATAGATGCATGGGAAGAGCCGATATTTCAAGCCTTGGAGGAGTGTTCGACGGGAGATTATTCACTGAGAGATGGATTGCTATATTTCGAGGGCAGGGTCTATATACCTGTATGTGGTCAAGTTCTGGAGGATATCATGGCGGAAGCACATTGTAGAGGATATTCTATACACCCGGTGATGCAGTGGCATAGAGCCGCCCCGCTCTGTCAGAGTCACACCGAGCTAGAGGAACACAAATGGCACCCACTGTCGGGCTGCAGCCCAAGCACCCCACCGATGACCGCACCTATTCTCAGTGCGGCGGGATGTTGAGGCGAGGTCTCGAACCCAGCCCCCTTGATAAAGAGCTTTCCTAACAGCTCTCATCACCAACTGAGCTGGTGATGAGAGCAGTTAGGAAAGCTCTTTATCAAGGGGGCTGGGTTCGAGACCTCGCCTCAACATCCTACCGCGCTGAGAATATGTGCGGTCATGGTTGGGGTGCTTGGGCTGCAGCCCGGCCGTGTGTCGCTGGACGTGCTCCTCTGGCTAGGTTATGACTGCCGTCAGAGTGGGGCGGCTCTGGGCCCACTACATCACCCGGGGATAACCAAGATGACAATAGACTTGAAGAAGACGATGTTCTGGTCGGGGATGAAGAAGGACATTATATAATTCATGACTCATTACGAGGTATGCTAGCTGGTGAAGGCGGAGTGCAGAAACCCCGCAGGATTTCTACAACCACTTCCGATGCCGGAGTGGAAATTTGAGGACATCGCGATGGATTTCATTCATGGCCTCCCCCGATCACGGACGGGAAATGATTCGATTTGGGTCATCGTCGATCCACTGATGAAGGTGGACAAATTCATTCCGATCAGAAATGATGACTCGGTTGGGGTACTAGTGCGGAGATTCATATAGCAGTTCATTCATTACCACGGGGTGCCCAGGATGATCATGTCAGATCAGGATGGTCGGTTCACATCCAAGGAGTGGAGATCCGTGCAGACTTACTTAGGCATGTGGCTGACCTTCAGCACATCATTTCATCCACAAACGGATAGGCAGACAGAACGCACCAACCGGACATTGGAGGACCTCCTAAGGCAATGCATTTTGGATCGAAACAAACCTTGGGAGAAGCTTTTACCACTGGTTGAGTTCTCCTATAACAACAACTACCAGTCCAGCATAGGGATGGCTCCTTATGAAGCCTTCTATGGAAGGAGATGTAGAACTCCGCTTTCATGGATTCAGGACGAGGATCCGAAGGTGTTGGGATCGGATTTTGTCGAAGACATCGAGGCTCAGGTGAGACTAATACGGGACAGAATGCTAGAAACGCAGAGCTGACAGGTTAAGTATTATGACGCCTGACACCGTCAGGTAGAGTTTCAGGTGGTAGACCGGGTTTTCTTGAAGATCCGGCCCATACACAGAGTTTCACGGGTGCGTGGTCGAAAGAAGAAGCTCAGCCCTAAATATATGGGCCCTTACAGGATCCTTGAGCGGATTGGGCCCCTAGCTTACAAGCTGGAGTTACCACTGGAACTGGCAGGTTTACACGACGTGTTCCATATTTCTTTACTTAGGAGGGCTCTACTACGCCCGAAGCAGCAAATTTCAACCACAGATGGTCCGGTAGCTTCAGACCGGTCAGTTCACTTTGAGCCGGTTCGGATCGAGGACAGAGGAGTACGGATCTTGCGTCGCAAGAAGGTTTCGTTAGTCAAAGTTCTGTGGAGGAACCATAGCCAGGAGCAGCATACCTGGGAACCGCAGGACCTGATGCGACAAAAGTATCCAGAGCTGTTCAATCAGGTATACCTCACAACCTCTCTGGATGTTCAATTTACCTTCCTGTTTGAAACTAGTAGGACTGCCCTAGGAAGAGTAGAGGCTAATCTTTTGTTTATTGGGGTCTTGGCTTTGCCAATTGGGCGAATTAGTCATAGATTTAGGTTTCCCTTTAAATCTCACTTAGCAAACATGGCGTCATGATGTAATCTTTCACTTCTTATGGGATGTTAAAAGGTTCTTTTTCTTCGATAAAAATTCCCGTAGGCTTAACCTTGATTTCGGGGACGAAATTTTTGTTTTGTTTATTAGGATTTGTAACATCCAATTTCCAACTAGACCCCTAAGAGTGGTTTTTGTCATGTCTAGGTCATGAAAAAACCTTAGGAAGCTAAAAAGGGCCAGGTGATCAAAGGCCAAGGAGAGAATCACATTGGTCTGTCTATGGCACAACCTCATCACCAAACCTAGAGATTGACCGTAGGGCTTCACCGTGACTCCATGTCCCCACCACAACATCACTTACCTATTATAGGGTCCACTAGAGCCTTACGGGTCCATTAGAGTCAACCCAAAGTGGCCAATTTGACCTAGGACCACTATAGTCCTAAATTGGGCAAGGTGCCCTAACTAAGGGCAGTTGGACTCTAATGTGCCCAACCAACCTTGCACAGGTCTTCCTAGACCTAAGTAGTGTCAATAAGTCACTTGCAACTAAATGGGGTCAACCCCCAAGCTTGAGTTAACACAAGACAACTCAAACCCCAACATGGTCAAGATGCCCTTATTAAGGGTTATATGACCCTCAAGGTTCCCAGTTAGTCCTGTCCCACCCCACCTAAGCCTTAGGAGAGATTAATGGATCACCAAGGACCCATTGGTGCCAACAAAAAAGGTCAAAATGGCTAGTCAACCCAAGCCCACTTTGGGACAACCAAGCCCAAATGGGTTAGCCAAGCTTAAGCCTCCTCATGTGGCTTCATTAGGGAGTAATGTGTATGTGTGGGCTGCCAATAGACCAAAAGGTTGACAAAGTCAACCTGGTGACTAGGATAGAGAAGGTGAGCTCCATTCAAGGTGACTGGAGGAGAGAGAAATGAAGAAAGAGGAAGGGGGTGAAGGGGCTCGGCCAAATGGAGGCCAAAGGCCATCTTTAATAGTTGAATTCAACTCCCCTAGGGAAGGGGAGGAATTTCCATCCGTTTCCCGGCCACCAAGGGGCTAGTTCAGCCCCCTCCTCCTAACCCGAGCCTAGCCATTAATGGATTTAATGGCCATGGATAATCCAGCCTCTCCTCTCCCCAACTGAAGCTTTAAACACCATCAGTGGGCCGAGAGAAGGCTTTCCCAACCCTCACCTGAAGAAATCGGGCCTCCCCACTATGCAGTTACAGAAACCGAGCGGCGCCACCTTCAAAGATGGTTACCCGGCGATCTTCTAGACTTCAGGCCGCCGGCAAGGTCCTCCTCCTCTCCTAGTCTTATGGTTAGATCATAGCAATGCCTAGTTTCAAGGTTTGGGCTCAATTGAGCCCAAACCAATTTCTGGTTTTCATGGTTTCGGCCGAGAAATTTGCTTGGTAGAACCCCCAGAATTCACCCCTCTGGAGGCTGAGTCGCCGCCAGTCGATATCCACCACCTCGACGGAGGTGTTGGTGGCGGTGGACGGCCGGGGAAGGACCGGGATGGGTGGTGGTGGCGGCTGGAAGTGACTTTAGGCTCGGGCTATCTCAGCCGTTGGCTGGAGTGTTGGAACCTCTGTTTGGTTTTTTGCTAGGTTCACTCTTAGGTTATTTATACCCTCTTGTATAGCTAGGGTCTCTGTCTTTAGTCTTAGTTAGATCCCCTTTAGATCAGGTTTGGGCAGACAAGCTTTGCATTGGACTCAGATTCAGATTCAGAATATGTTGTTATCCATCTATAACAGTTCGACTATAGTCAAACTCTGCTCGACGATCGTTGATCTCCCATCGAAGATCTCAGAGTATTCTACCCTAAACTGAGCTCGATGATCCACGAGCTCAGGTCGACGATCTCTTATTTCTCTCTATTAATCGAAGCTCGATGATCTCTTATCCCTGTTCGACAATCTCTGATCCGAGCCATACGATTTTATGTTGTCTTCTTCTATCAGTTTTTTTCAGATCAGTCAGAAGTTTTTATTTGGTTTGGCTATGGTCAATTATTTTAAGACAAGATATATTCTGATAATAAATGCTGATACTCCCAAGGACGATAGCCGAATTTCTGGAAGCATTTATTATGGCATTCACAAAATATTGTGTAGAGACAGTTATGGATTGTATTTATGACTGCCAACCATTCTAGCCGTTTGGGCTCCTTATTTCTTACAGTAAATTATGCCTTGCCTTGGGAATTCAAATTCAGGCCTTTTTTTTCTCACTGACAGAACATATATCTCAATATAACAAAAAGAGAACGAGACAGTAAAAAAGTCAGTAATCAAACAGAAAGAAAAGAATCTTTTGATCTCAGTGGATACTGCATGCATTGCTAAGAAGAAGAAGAAGAAATTACACTGAACAATTTTTCACCAGTCTTCTTCTCTCTTCAGTCTTCAAAGATTCACAGAGAATCTCAACATCAACCACTGTTATCAGATTCAAAAAGGGCTTTACAACCTTTTCACTTTGAAGTCCTACACCCAGGGCCAAGCTTCATCTTCCTGGATTCATACAATATCCCAGGGCGAGCTTGGATTTTTTATTTAATCCACATAATCTTCTCACTTGTCTGAGAAAGAGAAGATTCTCATATACTTTTTCTTTTACCTCCATCTGTACAGGGTTATCTCTCCCTTCAAAAGTGAACTCTTTGGTGATAGGGCACCTAATCAAAAACCTATTGGATTTTGAGCTCCTGATCAAAAGCTCAAAGGGTTTCTAGATCTACCTGAAGCAGATCTTGTGGTGATAGGGCACCTGATCAAAAATCTAAGTGGATTCCTACTGGGTGGTAGAAGAGTGGATGTAACCAGTTTTGGTGAACCACTATAAATTTTCTTGTGTCGTCTGTGTTGCCTTGTGATTTCTTTATGTGTTGTGTTGCTGTGGTAGTCCTTGATATTATTATTATTATAAATATAAATTTTTTTTTTGGTGGTCATTTGGTTTTTTTTTATATATATAAATAGAAATAAATGGTAAAATTAATAGGTTTCAGGAGTTCAAAATAGTAAGACGAAATTTTCCCCGGCAACGGCGCCAAAAACTTGATGGTTAAAACGCGCAGGTTTCTTTTTTATTTTATTTTAAGATGAGTGGGATTTTATTTTATAAAGAAAAAGAAGAGCGTTTTTATTATGTTAGAAACCGAGTTTTAACGAGAGGGAGACAAGTGCACCTATCGCGTGTAGTACAGGATATTCCGGTGCGGAATATCGGGGTCGTATTGTTCTCGGGGTCGGCTTTCCTATTTCTACTCTTTCCCTGAAATACCTATTATTCTACCGATAATATTTTAGTTTGGTTTTATAAAAAGAAAATGGCATAAAAATTATATAAAATGCATAATAATAATAAAGTATAAAATAAAGTGCGGAAATAAATGAAGTGCAGAAAGCCGATGACCAACTTAGCGCGACGCTATGAAAAAGGGAATTGAACTAAAGTGAACTTTTAATAAAAAGAGATCCTAATTTTCAAATTAATTAAGGCGGAGACTCGGCCGTGGAGGTTCCAAAGGAATGAGCTACTTATCTCTAGGACTATCGCTCACCTGAACGCTAAGACTATTCGACCGATCGTTAGACCGACGAAGGATTCATCTTAACGCCCGCATTACGCTAAGAACCCCGCTATTGGGTGGGGAACCCAATCCGGTAGAGTCGCGCGCCTCCTCTCTTGAGGGTTAGCGCGACGCTCTCTTTACCCAAGGGTGATCGGTCCATACGTGTGGCCTCTCGGCGTTGCGTATGGATAACGAAAATAGAGCCCGCACATCGATTATGTAATCCTACGCGTCGTTAACCGGAGCAAACCTTAAGAAATTTAATTAAATAGAAAATAGGACCTTTAATTATTTAAAGCTACATTATCTGTCCCAATGCTCTTCGATATTGAGGGCTAAGGGCGGTTAGCCACTCATCGGAATGGGGACACTTACACTAGAAAGCAATAAAGAAAGCGGTAAATGAAAGCAGGAAGAAAGCAGTAAATTACAAGTCCTACCCAAACGAGTAGGACTGAAGAAAGCAGTAAATGCGAATCCCGGCTCGAGCGAGTGGCCGGGGGTAAATTTATCTCATACACGCACACACTCTACAAAAATTAAAATCACACACACGCACTCTATAGAAAAGTAAACACACACACACACACAAAGTTTTCCTACTCATGTGAGTAGGAAGAAAATGAAAGCAGTAAAAAGACAAGTCCCACTCAAACGAATGGGCGGAAAATGAAAGCAGAGCGCCATTTAACTCTTAACGAGTAGGCGGAAATAAATGCATACACACACACTCTACAGAAATTGAAATAAAGTAATAAAATCTAACTCATACACGCACGCACACTTGCAAAAATAAGAAAAATAAAGTTGCTAAAAAATTAAAACGACTGCATTTCTACCGTTAGAATGCGGTAGAAATGCATAAAAAGTGAAAAAAAAAATTAAACGGAGCGAAAAGTTTTGAAAATTAAAAGCTAAATGAAGTGAGTGAAAAATTATAACAATGACTTTTTCATTCTTAAGTTTTTATAAAAGCTCCTAAAAAGTGAAAATAAAACTAAAAAAGACGAGAAGGTTTACAATCCTAAAGGGCCTAAGTTAAATAAAATCAAAATGAGCACTTTTTTAGTTATTTTTATAGAGCCTTAAGAATGAAAATAGTGAAAAGAAGAAAAAGCTAAAGCTAAACGGGTGCGGAAAACGAAAATAAAATGGGCAGCGTAATGGCTAGCAAATGCGATAAAATCCTAAACTAAACTAAGTTATAAAGCTGAAAAATGAAGAATACAAAAAGAGAACACAAAAAAGGGAACGAAAAATTGCAAAGAGAAGGCTTCCAAACGAACTTTTCATTCTAAGCAAGAGAGAAAATAAACTATTTTTATTAAAATCAAAAGTGATTACAACAAAGCTACAATGAAAAAGCTAATACAAACTAAGGGAGGGGGAGAAAATTCTCTTACATAAGCTTTAGAAGTCATTTGGGCAGCATAACACCTTAGGAAAGTGGTCAAAAAAAGGAGACCAGAAAAGCTTCCTGGAAGCTCTTATTTATAGGCAAATTTTCGGGTTGGTCACGCCCTAGGTCACGGGCGTGACAGGGGGGCGTGTCACTACTGTATATGATCTGATCGGGTGATTTGACTGGAAAGTTGACTTCGGCTGAAAACGTGGCGGTCACGCCCTAGGTCACGGGCGTGACGCTGGGTGTGTCGGGGAGGTTGATCTGGGGATTTGATGGGAGCTTTCACTTCAGGGCGATCCACGTGGCGGTCACGCCCTAGGTCACGGGTGTGACATGTGTCAGTCACGGGCGTGACTGGGGCGTGTCGGGGAGGTCGATCTGGGCGCGGTCCAGTCGCAAAGTCGCGCGCGTCACGTCGCGCGCGTCACGTCGCGCCAGGTGGCGAAATCACGTCCGTGTCACACTTTGACACGGGCGTGTCTGGGGGCGTGTGGAGCTCGGTTTGATGATCGCCAATCGTCGAGCTGGCAACCTGTGGTCGGCGATCGTCGATGGCGTGACACGGGCGTGTCGGTCATGTGACACGGGCGTGTCAGTCAATTTATTGACATTTTCTAGAATTTTTCTGGAATAAAAAATAAAGCTAAGTTAGAAATAATATTTACAAAAAAGGCAATTTATTGAATAAAACTAATAAAAAAAGACAAAAATAAACAAAAATGACTTAAATAAAATACGAAAATATAGGTATATTTACAACTCATCAGTCCTTCTTATTTCTTTTCTCTAGTCACTTTTATTAGTATTTCTATTCTGCAATTAAATTTTTAAATAAGTTTTAAATACTCTATTAACCCCCCCCCCCCTCTAGAGTAAGAACCTATCTATCCCATCACTTTCAATTGGTATCAGAGGGTGTGTTTTTCTTGTTGAAGGTGGTACATGCTAACACCTGAACCTAAGATCTCTGATAGATATTTTCTTACTCTATTCCTCTTTGTTATACCATGGCTCAGTACAAGGATTTTTCAAGCACCAGACCTCCAGTTTGTTGTTGGGTTTCTCTGGGGGTGGCACAACACTTGTGCACGCAGCGGAAGTAATAAAAATCAAGAACAACCCAAAGAGATTGGGATCGGGCCATGAATGTTGAATCAAGAAGTAAAGAAATAACTAGGTCAAAGTTACCTTTCCGGTGTTGAGTCAAAACTCAACAGAGATGCTCCAATATATGAGTCCTTGTGAGCGGCGAGTTCCACGTAGAATAGTGTCTACGTCTCTGCAGAAATCCACATGAGCGGAAGAACACCGATCTTCATCGCATGAAGGATCGGGAAGGAGATCAACCACACCCTGCACTTCCACGGACTGCTAGGTCCGCGCCAGGGATAGCAACACCGACGACTGTCGCCGGAGAGGAGGTGGACGGCGGAGCGAACGATGCGGCAGAAGCGGAACTCTTCCGTCGGCAGAACACTTCCGTCGACGGAATCGGCGGAACTCTTCTATCGGGTCGGGGAAATTCTTCGTTTTCTCCGCTCAAAACCTAAGTGTCTATTTATACCTAAAGCATAAATAAACCTAGGTAAAATCGCTATCCGCAGACCACAGCAAAATAAGGTTTCTTAGAAAAATTCGACGGGAATCAGCATTTGTCGAGAATCGAACATTTCGATTCTCGACGACTCGCGACGATCGTCGAGTATCGATGATCGATACTCGACGATCGAGACTCGATGATTCTCGACGATCGATACTCGACGATTCTCGACGATCGATACTCGACGATTCTCGACGATCGATACTCGACGATTCTCGACGATCGACGATTTTCCCTTGGCAACATTTGACGGACCCCATTCTGTATGGTGATTGGTAACCTTTACCAACACAGTCAATCTTCCAACTTCTCCACATGCTCTTATGTGCGACCCTGCAGGCACATATCGCATTGGCAGTGAGATTACATGTTTGACCACTTCTAGATCACCATGATAACTCCAACAGTCTCGCAAATGATCTTGAAAGTTTCAAACCAAAAAACCTCACAAACATTGAGCGGCATCTAGCAATGCATCATTGCTACCCAAGCAATAAGAGTTCATATCTCATAAGCCTTATGAACAATGTACCAGCATTGTCTTTGTCCCTTTGTCCCTTACATCTGGAAAGACCTAGAGGCATGGACCGTGTCACCCTCATAATAGCTCAATCCAAGTTTCTTGATCTAGAACGGACTTCCAAAGAATGGTGAGTCAAATATCACATATTGACTCAACCAAGCATGGTCATGCATTTCTCAGTCCAGTTCCATCAAGGGGCCCATGGATGCAACTCCTGTCATATAGGAGGACAAATCCCATATCTGCTCACACACAAACACCCAAATGATTCATAACGTGCCCAACAACCACCCTTATCATCAACCTTTCTCAAGGAAGACTTTAGATGACATCAAAGCACGCTCTTCCTCGCTTGATGAATGTTGTGACTTCAGGTCAAAGGACCACAACACCATTGTCAATTGAGACCTACTCGTGACACGTTTAGATAACAATCCAAAGAGTAGTCTCAGGTTGGGTCTGTCCAGTACAACTTGTTCATTAATAAGTACCCACGTAATGACTTGATATCACAATATCATGACCTATGAGAACTTGTCATCAGTCAACACACGTGCTAGTCTTAATGTGTCATCATCACCCTTAGTTTCTATAGTGATACAACGACCAGGGACCTTTTAAGAATGATGCTTCAAATAAATCATAGGCTCTCACATTCAAGTCACGTACTTGATGTCTTATGGAAGCGAACATTCTAAGGGTATTTATTATGTTAACATTTAACTATCGCATAGATAAATCATAATAAAAGAACTTGCCATTAATTGTAAAATTAAATTTTGGTACATAATTCATCATATGAATAAACAACAAACAGCCAACAGAATATATGTTTACATGCAACCCACAAGACTCTCACTAGAGCTAATCATTTAGGTATCGTATACCCATTGATCTAGTATGACCATCATGCTTTCTCTGCACGAGAGGCTTTGTCAGTGGATCCACAATATTCTCCTCAGTCCGCACTCTGCAGATGTTCACATCTCCTTGTTCGACAATCTCACGAATAAGATAGAACCGCCGAAGTATGTGCTTGGAGCACTGATGGGATCTAGGTTTCTTAGATTATGCAATTGCACCATTATTATCACAGTATAGAACTACGGGACCAACAATGCTAGGAACTACATCAAGCTCGCCGATGAATTTCCTAATCCATACAGCCTCCTTTGCTGCGTTAGCTGCAGCGATATAGTCGGCTTCTGTTGTAGAATCAGCAACTATCTCTTGCTTTGAACTCTTCCAGCTCACAGCTCCTCCATTAAGGCAAAACACAAAACCTGACTGAGACATTGGGTCGTCCCTATCAGTTTTGAAGCTAGCATCCGTGTAACCATTTATAACGAGCTCTTCCTCTCCACCATACACCAAGAACACATCCTTTGTCCTTCTCATGTACTTCAGGATATTCTTGACTGCAATCCAGTGACACTCACCGGGGTCTGACTGATACCTGCTAGTCATGCTCAAAGCAAAGGAGACATCGGGTCGAGTACATAACATTGCATACATGATTGATCCAATTGCCGAAGCATATGGAATCAACTTCATGCGATCCTTATCTTCAAATGATTTTGGACACTGGTCCTTAGAGAGATTCACACCATGAGACATGGGTAAAAAATTCTTTCTTGGACCCAAGCATGTTGAACCGCTTCAACACCTTCTCAATGTATGTACTCTGGGTCAAACCCAACAACTTCTTCGATCTATCTCTATAGATCTTAATACCGATTATGTAAGTCGTTTCACCCAAGTCCTTCATAGAAAAGCAGTTCCCTAGGTTGTTCTTAACAACTTTCAGGGTAGGAATGTCATTCCTAATCAATAATATGTCATCTACATACAATATCAGGAAGACAACAATGCTCCCACTAATTTGCTTGTTAACACAAGGCTCATATTCATTCTTGATGAAACCAAATTCTTTGATTTTCTCATCAAAACGAAGATTCCAACTTCAAGAGACCTGCTTCAGTCCATAGATGGACCTATTCAGCTTGCATATTTTAGTGGCATCATTTAGGGATACAAAACCCTCGGGTTGTGTCATGTACACTTCCTCAAGGAGGTTTCCATTAAGGAAAGCTGTTTTGACATCCATCTGCCAGATCTCGTAGTCATAATACGCAGCAATAGCAAGCAATATCCTTATGGACTTTACCATGGAAACAAGGGAAAAGGTCTCTTCATAGTCAATACCATAAATTTTCTTGAAACCCTTAGCAACCAGTCGCCCTTTGAATGTCTGTACATTCCCATCCATGTCGTTCTTCTTCTTGAATACCCATTTACACCCTATGGGTCGTACCACTTCAGGTGATTCCACCAGGTTCCAAACATGGTTTGCATACATGGAGTGCATTTCGGATTTCATATCATATCATGTCCAAGCATGAAATGGATATAATGTTTCTAGTTATGGCCGGAACGAAATAACAATTATCTAGTTCTATTACAAGCCAACTGAGCAAAGAAAGACGGTAAACCCTTATGGCTGCAGCATCAACTCTTGCTCCATTGCCGACATGAAGGTCCACCTCCCGTTTACTCAGCAATCTTCTCCTTTCCAGTTCCTGCACATTTGTACAAATGTGTGAACCACATCCGGTATCCAATACCCAAGAAGAAGGAGCAGAAAGGTTTATCTCTATAACGTAAATATTTGAAGCAGAAGTTATACCTCCCTTCCTTTTCTGCAGGCCCTCAATTTAAGAAGGACAGTTCCTCCTCCAATGAACAGCCTTGCCACAGTGGTGGCATTTCCCTTCCTTCACCGTGCTCTTCTTTTTCTTCAGTGCAGAAGACTTGGTCTCAAGATGTGACTTAGGTCCCACATTCGTCTTCATAGATCCCTTGGCCTTGCCCTTGCTCTTATGCACCATCAGTATGGGGCTGGAAGGCTTGGACTTCTTCATGTTGATCTCGACAGTTCTTAACATGTCTAGGAGCTTGGGCAGTGTCTTGTCTATTTCATTCATGTTGTAGTTCAAGACAAACTGCTCATAACTGTCCGGCAACGATTGCAAGATCAGATCTATGGCCAACTCTTGACCCAGAGGAAAACCCAGCCTTTCAAGGTTCTCTATATACCCAATCATCTTGAGTACGTGAGTCCCTACTGAGTCTCGAACTCCCATCTTGCACTGAAATAACCCTTTTGTGACGTCGAACCTCTCTTGACGAGCTTGCCCTTGAAACATTTTCTTGATATGCTTGTCAATCAACTTGCACCCCATGTTCTCATTTTGCTTATGAAGCTCAGAGTTCATGGTGGCAAGAATAAGGCATTCGATGTCTAAGGCGTTATCAGTATACTTCTTATAAGTATCCTTATCAGTACGGGAAGAATTCTCGGTCGACACCTCGGGGGCTTCTTCTTCCAAGACATAGAGCTTTCGCTCTTTCCTGACAACAATTCTCGGGTTCCTGTACCAGTCCATGTAGTTAGTCCCATTGAGCTTATCCTTCTCAAGGATGGCTCTTAGAGATAGAGTGGAGTTTGAACCACTTGCCATGGAATTCTACAAGAATTCATGAAGAATAATATCAGCAAAAAAATTTCAAAATACAATTTATTTTTAATTTGGACTTCAATTAAAACTCCCACTATTTTATTCGAAGTGATGGCCCTCACTATTAATTCGGAGAGTTAATGCGAGCTACTCTCTTAGTGGACAAGATCCGTATTTCACCACACAATGAGTCAGCTTTGGCTTTTCTCTCA
Source organism: Platanthera zijinensis (assembly GCA_039513925.1). Classification (NCBI taxonomy): domain Eukaryota; kingdom Viridiplantae; phylum Streptophyta; class Magnoliopsida; order Asparagales; family Orchidaceae; genus Platanthera; species Platanthera zijinensis. The sequence continues at coordinate 425,546 of CM077084.1, forward strand.
CGATGTGGTTATTTAGGTAGGCAACGCTTGCCAATTGCATCCTCATGCAATTCTTGTATGGTTGGTGAATAACTCCTTATTCGCATCCATCATATGGTGCATGCTAACCCTATGCCTCTAGGAACTCAACCTTTGAGGTCACCTAGTTAAGTTATACCCGATGTCGATAGTGGGATATCACAATTATCCGCTCGCACCCTTACCAAGATAGATTAATGCACCTTGCTTTAGCAAGCCCTACTTCATCGATCGAGGAAGGAAGAGTGTCATCCATCGGAAGGCATCCGAACACTTAATATTTGATGAAGGGATTTTTGATAATAGGTTAACAATTAACCATGATCAACATTTGATCAATGTGCACATCCACAGAAAAACATTTCTAAAATCCACATGCATCCCTTATGTGCACAACATGGTACTATCAACATTTGATAGAAGAAAGGGCTAAATCTGAACATCCGGACTCTTCCAAATCTTCAGATTTACATGCATTGGACAAAGGAAAAGGCAACTCGACTTAAAACAGTAGACAAGCTCGTCTCTCATTGTTGGATTCAAAATCCAAAACAATACACTGGTTCATTAACCACTCGAGGGATGGTTACTACTAAGGAGACAACAATTTCTAACAATTAGAAATTACCACAAAATCCCAGACGTTCCTAGCGGGGTTCCAAGGGGCAAAGCCCCTAACCTGTGTGTTATGGGCTCACCGATTTCCCTTGGAAAAATCATCAACAATTGATGATCCAGGATTAAATCTAGACATTTAGAACACTTCTAAATCCCTAGGTTTACACGTACTGGAATAAACTAACTTCCAATACAACAATCATGGCCGAAACATCCCTCTGATACCACTGTTGGGTTTCTCTGGGGGGTGGAACAACACTTGTGCACGCAGCAAAAGTAATAAAAATCAAGAACAACCCAAAGATATTGGGATCGGGCCATGAATGTTGAATCAAGAAGTAAAGAAATAACTAGGTTAAAGTTACCTTTCCGGTGTTGATTAAAAACTCAACAGAGATGCTCCAATATATGAGTCCTTGTCAGCGGCAAGTTCCACATAGAATAGCATCTATGTCTCTGCAGAAATCCATACGAGTGGAAGAACACCGATCTTCGTCGCACGAAGGATCGGGAAGGAGATCAACCGCACATTGCACTTCCACGGACTGCTAGGTCCGCACTAGGAATAGCAACACCGACGACTGTCGCTAGAGAAAAGGTGGTCGGCAGAGCGAACGATGCGGCGGAAGCGGAACTCTTCCGTCGGCAGAACACTTCCGTCGGCAGAATCGGCGGAACTTTTTCGTCGGGTCGGGGAAATTCTTCGTTTTTTCCGCTCAAAACCTAAGTGTCTATTTATACCTAAAGCATAAATAAACCTAGGTAAAATCGTTATCCGCAGACCACAACAAAATAGGGTTTCTTAGAAAAATTCGACGGGAATCAGCATTCGTCGAGAATCGAACATTTCGATTCTCGACGACTCTCGACGATCGTCGAGTATCGACGATCGATACTCGACGATTCTCGACGATCGAGACTCGATGATTCTCGACGATCGATACTCAACGATTCTCGAGGATCGATACTCGACGATTCTCGACGATCGATACTCGACGATTCTCGACGATCGATACTCGATGATTCTCGACGATCGATACTCGACGATTCTCGACGATTCTCGACGATTTTCCCTTAGCAACATTTGCCAGACCCCATTCTGTATGGTGATTGGTAACCTTTACCAACACAGTAAATCTTCCAACTTCTCCACATGCTCTTATGTGCGACCCTGCAGGCTCATATCGCGTTGGCAGTGAGATTACATGTTTTAATACTTCTAGATCACCATGATAACTCCAATATTTTCAACTTGCAAAAGTTTGGAATCTGGAAGGCAAGAATAACACTTTATATGAACTATATTGATGAAGATATTTATGCTTCTATCTTAACAGGAGTACCTTTGCCACCAGCTGCCACCCCAAGCACTTCCACAAATATGACTGCAGTACCTCCTCCAGACTACAATGATGCATACAAGAAAGCAAAAATTGCTGATGCAAAAGCCATGAATATACTGGCACAAACAATGTCTGACTATATATTTCAGAAGGTAGCTGAATGTGAATCAGCTAAGGCCATCTAGGATTCCTTAAACCAGATGGTTGCAGGATCATAATTATTAAAGGAAGGACATGAAAGCTCATCTCATCTCCCTGTATGAGAATTTTAAAAAGGACGAAACTGAGCAAGTTTTTTAGATGTATAACAGACTCAGTATCATTGTTAATGAACTGAAAACCCTTGACAAGACATCTCAGGCACAAAAATAAATGGCAAGATTCTCATGTGCTTCCCCAGCTCATGGGACTCTAGAATCTGGCCTATTATAGAGACCAGAAGCACACATGAGATGACCACTGAATCAGTCTTAGGAAAGCTGAAATCCTATGAACAGCTGCTGAAGACAAAGAAGCTGAGCAACAAAAGAATGCTACACTAACAAGAAATGAGCAGAATATTGCTTTTAAAGCTTCAAAAGAATGAGAAACTTCTCCATCAAATGAAGAACTGATGAGTCTCTTTGCAAAGAGATTCTTCAAGATAGGGAGAAAAGAATTTAGAAGAAAATCATCAAGGAGTGATGATAAACCAAGGTATGATAAAACTCCTTCTAAAGAAATCATTTGTTTTGGTTACAGAAAAGCTAGACACATTCTTCCAGAGTGTCCAGAAAACAAACACAAGCAAAGGAGAAAGGAGAAAGACTCCAAGAAGCAATCCAGCAAACCATCCTCCTATAAACACAAAAAGAAGGAGAGAGGATTTGTTGCAGAAACATGGAGTGATACTGAATAATCATCTTCCTCCAGCTCTAGTGAAGATGAAGAAGAAGCAAAGGCCAAGGAAATTTGCTTAATGGCCATCAATGCTTCAGGAAATGTCTCAGAAGAAGAAGAATCTGAAGAATGTTCAGATTGTGATCAGGTATTGGAAGATTTTGACTTTACCTTTGATGATTTTAAATCAAACTTTAAATCTATGTGTAGTGATCTAATTAGGTCTGAGAAGGAAATCAAACTTCTCATAGATATGCAAGTTAACTATGACACTTTAGTATCAGAAAAGAACAAATTAAAAAATGAAATAGACTTGTATAGTGAACAAATCATTTTTTTGAAAATGGAATTAAGTAAAGCAAAACAGCTAGAAGAATCATTAAATGGAAGAAGTAAACAGCTAGAAGAAATAACCAGCACACACAATGCTTGGCTTAATAAAAGTAAGTTGGGATTAGGTGCATCATTTAGTGAACCACGAGTCATCCAGAAAAATCATCTCTCACAACCCATAAAGTTTATTTAAGAAAAAGGCAAGAAAAATACAGAGTAAATTAAAAAGGTTAAAAAGGTTCTAAAACAAGTTGAGAAAAATCAAGAAAAACAAACAACTAAGTCTCAACAAAAATCATCGAACCAAGATAGACGATTTCAGCATTATGCGTCGAACGCCGATCGACGATCTCAGAACCCAGAGCTTGAGTTCAAACAAACTACAAACGGTGATCGATGATATCACTATGTATCGTCAACCAGAGATCCACGATCGCGGAACCCAGATAATAGCTACTATTACTCTGAAAACCGAGATCGACGACATCAATGTTGGATGTCAAACGCAGATCGAAGATCTCAACCTAAATCGTCAAACTCAGAACAGAGTTATCAAAACTTCAATTTCAACAGAGATAGAAATCTCAATAAGAACCCTGACTCTAAATCATTTTATCCCTTAACTTACTGGATAATACCACCTAGGAGATTTCATCCCTTAGGCTATAAATGTAAAACTAAATATTATTATATTTCAAGTTTTAAGTATGAAAAGAAGACAGGACCCAAGGTTACCTGGGTCCAAAATATATAATCTGCCTTCTTGTAGGTGAAGACAAATCCTACCATAGAGGATAGATGGTACCTGGATAGTGGGTGCTCCAAGCACATGAATGGAAACAAGGCCAGCCTAAATAACTACAAGGCAAAGCTGGGTCCAAATGTTGTATTTGGTGACTCAAGCTTTGGCCAAACAGAAGGATATGGAGAATTCACACTTGGAGATGTCACATTCAGGAAAGTGGCAAATGTAAGTGGTCTAAAACATAACTTGATATCCATAGGACAGCTATGTGATGCATGTTATGAGGTATGCTTTACTGATTCAAAGTGCAATATTTCTTTAAATAACAGCATTGTGTTGTCAGGATATAGGTTAGGCAATATTTACTTAGTTGATTTTCATTCTGCTTATTCAGAAATCTATTTATTTAATTAGGTTAGCAATAATAATACTTTATGGCAAACAAGGCTAGGGCATGTAAACCTTAGAAACATTGCTAGGTTATCTAGGGACAACCTTATTAGAGGATTGACCTCTTGCCCCTACAAGAAGGAAAGCCTTTGCAAGGCTTGTCAAGAAGGAAAGCAAACTAAAATTAGCTTTAAATCAGTTAATAAGAGTGATTCACCTAGGATTTTGTATCTGCTTCATTTGGACCTTTTTGGACCAATTGCTGTACAAAGCCTGGGAGAGAAGTTCTATACTTTAGTCATTGTAGATGACTTTTCTAGGTTCTCTTGGGTTTTCTTCTTGAGAAACAAGTCAGATAACTTCAAGGTTCTTACAGACTTTCTAAAATACATAAAGATTGAGTACTCTACTCAAGTTGCATTGATCAGAAGAAATCATGGCACTGAGTTTGAATCTCTTCCTATGCAAGAATTCTGTGAGAAGGAAGGTATCAGGCATTGCTTCTCTGCTCCCAGAACTCCCCAACCAAATGGGTTAGTTGAAAAGAAAAATAGAACACTCATTGAAGCTGAATGCATATTGCTTGTTGATGCTCACATGCCTCTATCCTATTGGGCAGAAGTTGTAAGCACAACAAATTATGTCTTGAACAGAAGTTTGATACTCAAACTTAAGGGCAAGACTCCCTATGAATTACTCAAAGGGAAGAAACTTAAAATAGATTATTTTATAATTTTATGTTGTATTTATTTTATTCATAATAACAACAAAGATTACCATAAAAAGTTTGAAGCCAAAGCTACAATGGGAATTTTTCTAGGATATTCCCAAGTAAGCATGGCATATAGGGTTTTAAATAAATCATCTTTGAAAATTTAAGAATCTGTTCATGTAACTTTTGATGAAGCTAATATGTTTTACAAGAAGAAGGAAGCTTCTACCAGTAATCTCTTGCAGGTACCAAATCTATGTAAGAAATTGGATAAATTGAATTTCACCCAAAAGGTGATATCTCATCCCTCTCCACAGATTGATGAAGATGGCTAAGAAGAATCTCTAGAAATAACTGAAGGATCTCCAACAACAAACTTAATTCCACAAGAGAAATTAATTCTTGATGCTGCATTTGTTGATCAAACTCCACCTCCTAGCTATGTTACACTTAGAGATCATCCGATATCTCAAGTGATAGGAGACATGTTAGTGGGTGTGCAGACAAGGCATCATTTCAATGAAGATATGATGCATGCATGTTTCTTATCTCATATTGAACCCCCATCCTTTAAAGATGCAGAGCAAGATCCACACTAGATTATTGCAATGCAAGAGGAGCTAAATTAGTTTGAAAGATTCAAAGTTTGGAATTTGGTTCCTAGACCCAAAGGACAGCTAGTAATTGGAACTAAATGGGTCTTTAGAAAAAAATTGGATGCTCGAGGAAGAGTTGTCAGAAACAAAGCAAGATTAGTAGTACAAGGCTTTAGCCAAGAAGAAGGTATTGACTATGAACAGACCTTTGCACCTGTTGCAAGGCTTGAAGCTATCAAAATTTTCTTGGCATATGCTGCTTACAAGAAATTTAAGGTATATCAAATGGATGTCAAAAGTGCCTTTCTCAATGGGGAACTTAAAGAAGAAGTATATGGGAAACAGCCACCAGGTTTTATCTCTTAAACTCACCCCTCCCATGTTTTAAAATTGCATAAGGCTCTCTATGGTCTAAAGCAAGCTCTAAGAGCTTTGTATGAAACCCTAGCTAGCTTTCTTTTAGAGCATAAATTTTCTAGAGAAACTGTAGATAGGACTTTATTTATTAGACATCATCATGATAGGATTCTGTTAGTTCAAGTATATGTTGATGATATTATATTTAGATCTACAGATTCTAAACTTTGCAAAAAGTTTTCTGACCTTATGCACTCCAAGTTTGAAATGAGTAGCATGGGTGAACTCTCTTACTTTCTTGGTCTTCAAGTAAAGCAAGCTCCTGATGGCATCTTCATATCCCAGTCCAAATATACTAAGGAATTAGTAAAACGGTTTGGGATGGCTGATGCCTCAGCTATGAAGACACCTATGGATTCTAATGCAGTAATTGATTCTGATGAAAAGGGCAAACCTGTTGATAAGAAAAATTTTAGGTCCATTGTTGGGTCCCTATTATATCTTACTGCAAGTAGACCTGATATAATGTTTGCAACATGTCTTTGTGCTAGATTTCAAGTCAATCAAAAGGATCTCATTTAATTCTCCTCAAAAAAAATTTAAGATATTTAAAGGGTTGTCCTAATCTAGGACTTTGGTTTCCCACAGAGTGAGAATTTGAATTAACTGGATATTCTGATGCTGACTATGCTGGATGCAGAATTTACAGAAAAAGCACTTCAGGAACCTGTCAGTTCCTGGGTGATAGATTAGTTTCTTGGTTTTGCAAGAAACAATCTTCTGTGTCTACATCAACTATAAAGGCTGAATATATAATAGTTGGTAGTTGTTGTTCACAGATCTTGTGGATTCAAAATCAGCTACTGGATTATGGGTACTCTCTCAAAGATTCCACCATCTTTTGTGATAGTACCAGAGCCATATCTATTGCACAAAATCATGTCCAGCATTCTAGGACCAAGCATATAGAAATAAGGCATCATTTTCTTAGAGACTGTGTTGATAAAAACAAGATTAACCTCAAGTTTATCTCAACTGATTTGCAAAGAGGAGATATTTTACCAAGCCTCTGGATGTGCAAAAACATCTATTCTTTTTGAATCAGCTTGGAATGATAAATGGAATGGATTAATCCTGAATTTTGTATGTGTGAAGATGTGGTCAACGATCGTAGAACGGAGATCGACGACCTTCGAACTCATCTTGAGCTCAATTGTCGACCTGAGATTGACGACAGCTCTATGTGAAGACAAAATCGTCGACCGGAGATCGACGACTTTGCTTAAGAAAACTAATCGTCGACCTCAGCTTAGTGATTGATTTTCCAACTGAGATCAGAGACCAAAGATATTATTTGCTTATAAATTAAATCTTTGACCTAAGATCGACGTTTTTTTTATCGTCGGCCAGAGATCGTCTCTTCATATTCCAAAAACCTATATGTAGGTTTCCTCTCGATCTTTGTCCCGTGCTTTCATATTTCCCCTCTGCTCTTGATTTTTGCTCTCTCTAGTTTACAGGTTTTCCATGGTGATCTCTACAGCAGTTCTCGCAGTGATGAAGTTCGACACAGGATTTGATGCCGACTTCGGCTCTTTCAGTCATTGTGATGTTGTGTTTCAGGAAATGCTGTAGCTTTGTGACAATCAGGGGTTGAAGAAACTTATGTTTACAAGGATAAAGCTATCTATTGCTGAGATAAAGGAATGGGTTTACACCTACTCTGTCAATGATTCTTCAATGATTGGTTCCATCTCGGGACAGCAGGTTACTCTAAACCCTAAATCTCTTACAAAAATTTTTGAGCTAAAGAATAGAACAGATATTTGGATCAGGACAGTGCAGAATATAGTAGGATGCTTCTGGAGATGGGTCATGCCGAGGGAATTCCATCTAAATTATTAAAGAAAAACTTATCTGTAGGGTTTAAGTTTCTCGCGGATATAGTGGGCAAGGTTCTGCTTGGCAAGCACTCGGCCCATGATAATATTAACAGACGGCAGTTTGCCATAATGTCTACTTTAGGAAACAAGAAGGCCATTGATTGGGCTAGTTTGTTTTTCAATTTGATTAAGAGAAAGAATAACAAAAAGGAAGTCTGTCTAGGAAGGATTATAGGAATCTTCCTTCCACAGAAAGCCCCAGAGCTTTTGGTTTCTCTAACCATAGCTATTAATGCCAGCAAAAGGATGGATTCATCTTTGTTCGGGAAGTGGGAGAGGTCAATTCAGAAATCCTCCAGGGCTGGAACCTCCTCTCGCACATCTGAGGACACCAGGGCTGTCACAGCCACTCCTCACCCTAATGATGAAGTTCCCTCCCTTCCTCCTCCACCCCCTACATCTCAAACCATCCCCAATGTCTCTTCTCACCCTACCACTGCCTTTCCAACTCCTCCTTCATCTCAAGCCACTCTTTCCTCTCATACCTAGTCTCCTCAACACCATATTAAATCTCAACTCTTCTCCAACTTGTCATCTCAAAATTTTGATCTGCTTTCTCCTCACTCTTCCCCTTCTCATCAACCTAATTCACCAATAAACATTGAAGACTCTCCTCACAACTCTCCTAAAAATTCCCCCATCCATTTCACCAAAATCTCTCCAATCCAGGATGAAATCATGACAGATTTCACTCCTCCTCCCTCTCATACTTCTGTCTCAACTCAGACTCCAGCTGACTTTCTTCAAGATGATCATCTCTCTCTCTCTCATATTCTATAACTTCTTACTCCCACCCTAAAATCCCTGATAGCAGAGGAAATTTCACGTCTTGCTCAATCTATTTCCTCTCTTTCCGCCCTCATCACTTCTTCTCTCTCTACTTCCTCTGTCCCTTCTTCATCTAGGGGCCTGGTTCTAGTCCTCATTGAAAACAGACAGGGGGAGATGTCCCATGAAGATGTTGCAGGTCCAGTATCAGCAAAACTTCAAGTTCAGATTCCTCTAGCCGAATAGAAAGAAGAAGCTTTTCAAAAGTTTTGTACAGACATAGTTCTATTTTTAGATTTGCTGATGATAGATGAGGACACTGATGTGTCAATCCCTGATATTTGCAGTGGTTATTATTTTATTAACCCATCTATTGATTTGAAAATTCTTTTATATTCTTTCTCTATGTTCAGAATAGTTTTGTTTTCAGATGAGGCTATTTCTTCCAGGGCTATGGTCTGTTATACCAGACCCATAAGTCCCACTGTTATAAATCATCTTCTGCAGAATAAATTAGCTCCAGCTTATTCAGACACTATATCCGTTACAGAATGTACAGATATGTCATCCTCTATGGATGTTGAGTTTTTGCTTTCTTCAGAAAAGAAGAATGAGAATGATGCTCTCTCAATTACTGATGATTTACTTGATCTAGTGGCCTCAGAAAATTTTGCTTTAGCCCTAGAAACAAGTCTAATCAATCTTTGTGAGCCTATTAGTCCTTATCCCTCTTTGGATGATTTGACTGCTAATGACATTCTGGAAGAAGCCAAAGAAAAGGCTGCTAAGAAGATAATTTACAAGCAAATAAAGGAAATACATGAATTATATTTCAATCCTCAAGTTTTATCTGATTATGATGATTCAGATGATAGTTATTCTAAGAAAAAGAAAGCCTCAAAGAAAAGAAAAGCTGCTCCCCAGGATGCTCCTAAACCAGGAAATACCAATGATACACCTTATTACATTTTGAAAGGAATTACCCCATACCCTTGCATGGAGAGCTGGATGTGGCTATCCAAGAATGAGCAAAAAGCAAGAAAGAAGAGCAGTATATATTCTCCACCTCTTCAGAAATTAAGAAGAGGTCCTCCTCCTCCTCCTCCTCCTGCTGGTGCTTAAGGTACTATCTCTCGAGCTTCTGGTGCATCTTCCCAGCCTTCGTCTTATTCAAGATCATCTCAAAGGCAGGACAGATCCTCCAGAACTCAGTTTCAGGGATGCAGTCAGTAGCACAGAAGTCAGAGCTCCTCAGAGCAAGTGAAAGAAGTAATTTATCAGAATCCTTCATCTTCTCCTTCTCTCCAACAAATTGCTTCAAATACTCAAATGACAGCTATAATCAAAAGACATGATGAATCTCTCAGATTTAAAGGAAAATATAGTGAGGTTGCCCCTCCTAGTTCTCTCTACTCCCAAAATGATGAACAGCTTAATTCAACATGCTTTCAAGCTCAATCCACTTAGTTCAAAGCAGTCACTGTATTACCTCCTCAAGAAGATCAGCTACCTGTTGAACAGGAACTTAACCCAAACCTCAGGATGGCTAGACTTCAGGAAATGATTGTCCTTTCTCAGATCAGAAAAGCTATAGAAGAAGGGAAAGATCCATCATCATTCTCTACTGTGTTATCTTTCAGAGAAAAGGAGCTAGATAAACTTCAAGTATGCAAGAAAGTCTTCAATCCAGCTTATTATATGGCTTTGCATCCAAGAGCAGTTGTGCCTAGAGTCAACTCTCAGACATCTCTTGGTGGGCAAGACTTGATGACATCCAAGAAGAATGTACCAGACCCAAGCAGGAAGATAATTTTCTCAAAACCTTCATCTGGCTCTTCATTTGATAAACCATAGTTTATGTTATTTGTTTAATGATTAACTGAATATGTACAATGTACTGTTATAACATATCTGTTGATGGTATTTCATTCCTTTAGATATTTATGGTCTTTGCATTTCATTTCTTTTACGTTTTGTTTTTGAGTGACCTCACACAAATAGGGCGATAATGTTTGAACCTCTGTTTGGTTTTGTGCTAGGTTCACTCTTAGGTTGTTTAGACCCTCTTGTATAGCCAGGGTCTCTGTCTTTAGTCTTAGTTAGATCGCCTTTAGATCAGGTTTGGGAAGACCAGCTTTGCATTGGACTCAGATTCAGATTCAAAATATGTTGTGATCCATCTATAATAGTTTGACTATAGTTGAACTGTGCTAGACGATCGTCGATCTTCCATCGACGATCTCAGAGTCTCCTACTCTGAACTGAGCTCGACGATCCACGAGATCAGGTCGACGATCTCTTGTTTCTCTCCAGTAATCGAAGCTCGACGATCTCTTATCCCTGGTCGACGATCTCTTATCCGAGCCTTATGATTTTATGCTGTCTTCTTCTATCAGTTTTTTTCAGATCAGTCAGAAGTTTTTATTTTGTATGGCTATGGTCAATTATTTTAAGGCAAGATATATTCTGATAATAAATGCTGATACTGCCAAGGATGATAGCCGTATTTCTTGAAGCATGTATTATTGCATTCACAGAATATTGTGTAGAGACAGTTATGGATTGTATTTATGACTGCCAGCCATTCTAGTCGTTTAGGCTCCTTATTTCTTGCAGTAAATTATGCCTTGCCTTGGGAATTCAAATTCAGGCCATTTTTCTTATCACTGACAGAACATATATCTCAATATAACAAAAAGAGAACGAGACAGTAAAAATGTCAGTAATCAAACAGAAAGAAAAGAATCTTTTGCTCTCAGTGGATACTGCATGCTTTGCTAAGAAGAAGAAGAAGAACTCTCTCTGAATAATTTTTCACCAGTCTTCTTCTCTCTTCAGTCTTCAAATATTCACAGAGAATCTCAACATCAACCACTGTTATCAGATCCAAAAAGGGCTTTACAACCTTTTCACTTTGAAGTCCTACACCCAGGTCCAAGCTTCATCATCCTGGATTCATACAATATCCTAGGGGGAGCTTGGATTTTTTATTTAATCCACATAATCTTCTCACTTGTCTGAGAAAGAGAAGATTCTCATATACTTTTTCTTTTACCTCTACTTGTACAGGGTTTTCTCTCCCTTCAAAAGTGAACTCTTTGGTGATAGGGCACCTGATCAAAAACCTATTGGATTTTGATCTCGTGATCAGAAGCTCAAAGGGTTTCTAGATCTACCTGAAGCAGATCTTGTGGTTATTTGGCACCTGATCAAAAACCTAAGTGGATTCCTACCTTGATGGTAGAAGAGTGGATGTAACCAGTTTTGGTGAACCACTATAAATTTTCTTGTATCTTCTGTGTTGCCTTGTGATTTCTTTGTGTGCTGTGTTGCTGTGGTAGTCCTTCTTATTTCTTTTCTCGTCTCTTTTATTAGTATTTCTATTCCGTAATTAAATTTCTAAATATGTTTTAAATACTCTATTCACCCCCCCCTCTAGAGTAAGAACCTATCTATCCCCTCACTTTCATGGAGGTAGACGATGAGCCCGGGCCCTTGGATTTGCGCCAAGATCCGTGCTGGATCAAATGAATATACTTCATTTTAATTGAATTTCTGTCACCTTACTTATAGTTTTTTGAAATAAATATTAAAAATAGCTAGGTGCGTTTGATAAAAAGTGCAAAACATAAAATTTTAGACCTTGGGGTCTACGTTAATCCAAAATTAATTTGAACCAATTTGGACCTCTGGTTGGACCAGTGCATCCATTTTGGTGGGACCTATACCTAGGGCTATCCTGAGATTCAAAAGGGTGCCCACACTTCATCCCTTGTCCAAATGACCTAAAATTTGGGCAGGAGGTCAACTTTATTCATACCTAGGGTCAGTCCAAAAATCGGAATTTTTGGGAACATTTGGCCCTGTGGTTTTTGTTAATATTTAATAATATAATGGTATTTTAATTGGGTGGTCTAATGACCTCCAAACCCTCCCAAATTTTGGTGAGATTTCCATGACATCATGATATGGCTCTGTATAAAAATTCACCTCATTTGTATGTGTTTTGGATAGGTAATGACCTAACCCTAACTCTCCCTTAGTGAAGGATTCTCAAATACAGAGTGTACTTTCGCTTTGGGTGGTCAAATAACCTCAACAGAGGCTGAGATTTTGACCCCTGACTTGGTAGGACCATTATCACCCTCTTAGGGAATATGGAGTGGTTTAGGATTGTTTTACCCTTGGATCCAAACTCAAACCCTAAGGGAGGACTTTTGAGGGTTATGAAGGGCAAGGGGTCAGTTGACCTTGAAATGATTTGAAACTTGGGAGAGAGAATTCTAGGGTAGGTAGAATCCTCTGGAATAAATCTAAAATAGATTCTAAGGTGAATAGGTACCTCAAAACGCTAACCCTATTTTACGGCACAAACCTTGTAGTAATAGAAAATGTCACAAAAACTCACTGAACAGTGATGGGAATTTGGTAGGTTAGTGTTTAAAGATAGTACAAGCTCTGGAGATTTTGTTATGAATTAAGGATTATTATTTTGGATACTTCATTAACAATTTAGTAATTTGTATTATTTACTTAGAATTTATTATGGAGTAATAACATGCTGGAAATTGATGAACTTTAGCCCGAGGACTTATTATTATGTTTTAAAGCTCTGTGAATTTTTATGGGTTTTTTGGAAGATTATTTCTAAGAGTTGCTACATTAAGTATTGGTTCCCATGAAAACTTGATTAATTTACTTTGGTGTCTAACAAGCCTGTAAAATTATGATTTTTGCACAATGACCTTTTTTGTACCATATTAAGATTCTGTAACTTTTAAATAATTTTTTGATAATAATTTTGGTACTTCCATCTTTACATATGATTAAGGGAATTATTTTGGATAAATTAATTAGAGGTCAAATAGTTTCTAAAAAATTATTGAAATTAGTATCTAGTAATATATCTCTGTTATTTAGTGATCAAAATTTTTGGGTGGCCATAACTTAAGTAGATCATAAAGTTCATGTTCAAAATTGCCCATGTCCAACCATTTGGGAAAATTCAATAAATTTCAAATTAATTATAAAAATTATGAATCTCTGATTTTAGACTAAACTTGTTATGATAGACCTCTAGTAAATTTTATAGGAGATTTGGAAGATAATCCGGAGTACCACCTTTATACATCTCATATAGTATAGGGTGGTTTGCATATAGTAACTGCGGAAACTGAACTAGAGTGGGTAATGAATTTGAAGAGTTGGATCTTTAGAAGGTTGCTGGTTTGGGTAAATAAAGGAGTTCATCATTAGAAGACAGGATTAGTAGAGTGTGAGGTTGACTAGTGTTAGGTGGTGCTCGGGATCGACAAAAGATCGTCTTATCCCGTGGAGTGGGAAGGTCAAAATCACCCTAGGATAGATCTAGCGTAATGTGAAACGAGAATGGTTAAGGGAATCAACCAATAACAATAAGTGCCTTGCGAAAGGGAACAATGGGCTTTAGCTACCATCATAGTTCCTAGTGCCCTTTTAGATCCCTTCAAGGGGTATATCGGTGGCAGTCCTGGGCTAACGTAAACTGTAGGAGTGGTAAATCTTAAAGAGCAACGAGAATAATTAGGGGTTCACTTTCACTCACCCCGGTGTCTCGGGAAGTTAGTTTGACTAGGATATTCAAGCGGTAGGCTCGTTGGTTGTTGAGACAAGTAGGATAGCCCGGCGGGCCGGACGCCCGGTTGATAATTGGAATGGGCGGGATAGTCCGGGGAGCTTTGACTCGATGGGAAAGATATTAATATTGCGTGTGCATAAGTTATAAGGTTGTGGGCCATCTGTGTTAGTGGTCGATGCACCGACGCTAATACGCTGGCTCGGCAAGTATGGTTAGCACTTCACCAACCGAAGTCCGATGCGCCAGCCGGCAAGAGTAAGCAGGAGTCCGCTTCGTGCACCAAGCGTTGAGGCATACGATAGGTCTGACTGGTAGTGCTTTACTGGTTTAGAGGTGGGCGAGGCCCAACCCACCGCTTCTATCTGCCACTACGGAGGTATCCTGGGAGGTTCGGCTCCAGAAAGGGGGAACTAAAGGTCTGTGTACATAGAGTCGGGTTGGTGAGTTGCACTTGCATGATCGCATCATAACACACTAGCATGTCATAGCATAATCATTGCATATAACCACTGTCACATATTATATAAGTGGTATGGAACGCTTACACAATAGGACTTGCAAAATGACCCCTTGGTCTATAATCTTGTGTGGGCAAGTTTATAAATTAAGGTCAAATTCTTTATATATATTATTGTTAATAACCGACACCCCAATGTATTAATTGGTATGAGATTTATACGATGGGAGCCCTGCAGAAGATCCCTTGGCTTATGCATTTCCGCACATAAGTTAAGGTTAGTTTTCATTCTTTACTTTACTGCCACATGTACTATAAAATTGCAAGAATAGGTCTGATGTCATCTGTTTCTTTATTACTCTCCACCTTCAAGTCCTCACCTTTCTTCCTCTCCGCTCGGTGCCTAGGAGCCATGGGGGAAGGGGTGGGGGATGATAGGACTTTGTCTTATAGACCAACGGTTTTTGGACAACATCATTTAGTAGATCGTGGAGCCCATCATGGAGGAGTAGCCCCGGAGGTCGGCCTGTTTGGAGATAGGGCAGTCTAGCTCAGAAGTTTAGACAGATGGGACTGTGAGTCCCTGACCTTAGTAGTGTTTTTTTACTTCTGCTTGAGTGACTATGTAGTGAGGATTTGATGTATCCGGCTTAAGCCCTTATTTTAAGTTCATTTATATTCTGTGGACTCTCCCTTCGTGGAGATATTATTACTCTGATGTGATTTTATTGTAGACTTTTGGTCAGAGTTTTTACCTCACTTGTGTTTACTCTACTTTGGTTGCTTTTCCGTGATCAAATCATCCGACAAAATTGTTGTTTCGCGGTGATGACCCTTTAGGGCGTGAAGGTGTCACCACAAAGCGGCGGTTCTGAGCCTAAGACCCCGATGTTTAAAAAGAAAAAAAAGGGTCTTACAGTACATGTCTGCCACTAACTCAGCTTCCTCCTTCTTGAAATTCTCATATTGTGATATGAGATTTGATCTTATATCCTTTCTTTCATCAGTAGATCCAACCACCATTTTATTCAGGGAATCCTAAATGGCCTTTGCTGATGTACATTCAGCCACTTTCTGAAAAATTTTATCCGACATTGTCTGGGCAAATATGTGCATTGCCTTGGCATCAACAATTTTGGCCTTCTTCTGAGACTCAGTCCACTCAGGTGGTGGAACTGCATTGGTGCTGGAGGATGTTGTAGTTGTAAGTGCTGCAGGGGGACTTGTCAAAATGGAATTATAGATATCTTCATCAATGGAATTCATATATAATTTTATTCTTGCCTTCCAGATAGCAAACTTATTAAGGTTTCAAACTGGAGGTCTGGTGCTGTCAAAATCTTTGTTCTAGGCTATGCTGTATGAGTATAAATCTAATGGGAATAGAATGGCAGATCTAGCTCAGGATCTTTGGTTCAAGGGTTAGCTTTTACAACTAAAAGAACTTCCCTCTGATACCAATTGAATGTGAGGGTTAGATCTAATATACTCTAGAGGGGGGGTGAATAGAGTATTTCTGAGTAATAAAAATCTTTTGCTGAATAATATAACTTGTTCATAAACTCAGATGCTTTATCACAACACAACAGATTAAGCTAATAAAAATCATATAATCCTAACTATCACAGTCACAGCAAGAACGAAAGAAAAAGGCAACCAGACAGCACAAGAATTTTATAGTGGTTCCCCAACCTGGGTACATCCACTCTTCTACCAACCTGGTAGGAATCCACTCAGATTTTTGTTCAGGTGATTGCCACTATTGAGCTTTTGGTAAGGTGCTCAAAAACCAAAACTCAAGTCTTTTGGTTAGGAGACCTGCAACCAGGAATCACTTTTGAAGGGAGTAGAAAACCCTTTTTACAGAGGGGGTGAGAGAGTGATGATGTGTTCTCTTTCTCAAGTATTCAACTGAGAAGACTCTGTGGATTTGATGGTGGCAAAAGCTCCCCCTAAAATACTATATTTATTCACGGTGAAAGGAACTTTGCTTCAGGGTGATAGGCCTTCAAGATTTCAACTTCAACCAGAAGAACTTCAGGAACTCCTTGACAGATGTAGTAGCTGTTGTCCTTTGAAAGTTCCTGAGAGGATGACAGAAGAAGACTCTTGATTTGAATAATTGTTCTTCTTCTTTAGAAAACTGTTCTTCTTCTAGTCTAGCAGTTGTTGATTTCTTGACTAATTTATTTTCTGTGTCTCGTGTATTCTGTATATCTATTATTGTGTTGTATCTCGTCTGCTATGTTGTATAGGAAGAAGAGGAATCTATACTTTTATATTTTCGATGTAAAAGTCCATTTGAATTTTGAAATCCCTTCTGTAATCAATGCTGACAGCCTTGGAAAATTTGCATTGATTAGTTTCCCCAACTGTCCCTATGAAAAATAGCAGGCAATAACCCAGATGAAGACCATAATGAATTCTCTGTCTAACAATAATATTTAGAGAATATTTTGGCATTAATTACTCAGGAATTATTACATTATAATAGGGACAGAAGGATGAAAAATAACCAAGTCTGGATTCGTCGACCTGAGTCCATAGTTCGTTGAGCTGAGATCCAAGATCGTCGACTTGAGTTTTATTCTGGACTTAGAATATTTTAGATGTTCACTGGCGTTTAGTGTTGAAGCATATGATCAAGAATTAGTCGATCTGAGACTTGAGAACTGAGTTCGTCGATCTGAGATCAAAGATCGTCGACCTAAATGTGATTCTGGACTTAGAATATTTGAGATGTTCTCTGGCATTGAGTGTTCAAGCATATGATCAAGAATTAGTCGACCTGAGACCTATGAACTGAGTTCGTCGAGCTCAGCTCATAGAATCTTTCTCTTATTTCGTCGAGTTGAGCATGATATTCGTCGACCTGAGTTCGACGAGCGTCGAACTCATTTTACTGAGTCTTTGAAATCTCTAAGTCTTGAGTCTCTGGCAGTTTGTTGATGGCTGGTCCAAGTGATGTTGACTCTAAGGAATTGGCCTAGACTCTAGGACACAACCATGACCCTGTCTATACTTATTGGGTCAAAAGATCCTACTTGTTGGGTCAAAATATCCTAACTTAGGGAACCTAGCCCAAATCCTAATAGGGATCCAATAGTTATTGTGACTATCTCGGTGCCAATGGAGGATTAGACACCCCCACCAAGGTGCATCTTAGCAGGATCCCGAAGGTTATTGTAAAATTCTCAGGTGAGGGAAGAGGAGAATGGAGAACCAAATGATATCACGGCGAGCACACCAGATCTTTCCAAGTACTCATAGATATGAGTATTTTGATTATCAACTTCTTTGATCATCAGAATGCTCACAGTAGCTTCATCTATGGCTGGGAAGCTGGAGACCGGCACTCGGGACCTCTTTGAAAAACTGCGGCGTGCAGACTGGGAGCTCAACGAAGCCATTTCCTGAAAGTAAACCAAATAAAAAAAATCATCTGAGCAGCAAATACATAAAAACAGGAAAATCAATGGATTTTGTGTCATGACCGGTCTCTAAAACCTACCGCGGGGCAATAATTTGTTACAGCCTGGCGGTAGTATAGCGGACTGTAGCTCATCTTCTTCTACCGAATCAGTCCCAAAATCCCTAGTTTCGGCTTAAATCCCCTCTCGTACAAAAATATCATAGATCCATGCATTTTTTGAGTAGATCGGAGATAGTGGCCTAGATTTGAAGAGAGAAACTCGTCCGTCTTTGAAAATCATGGAAATCCACAGAAATGAAGATTCGGCTCCAGATATTACCAAGGAAGGGATTTTTAAGAAAAGTGACCATTTGAAATTACCAAAGACATGTGATCCGTGCATAGACAAGCCAGATTCACAAAAAAAAATAACGATGATCCGCATGTAAATAAAAAAGAGGGGACCTTCAGCCCACAATTTGTCGTGGATTGCACTAAAAAACATGAGGACTCAAAACCTATAGATCTGAAATTTAAAACACAAGAAATTTGAGAGAGAGAGGGAGAAAGTGAGTACCTTAAGGGAATGAAAAACGAGCTGTAGGGAAGGAGAATGTCGGCAGCAGTGAGTGAAAGTGTGCGTGAGTGCGGATCTAGCTCTGAACGAAGGCTTATATATTCAAAGCTACCGCGGGGCGATAAAATTATCGCCAGCGGTAGAGCTTCTTTTTGTCTTGTTGCTTAATTTCCCAAACACTTTCATCACAGTGCTAAAATTGACACATCAGCACGATTCATTACACTGTGTCACACTTTAGCGGGGGCGTAGGTGTGTCGTCACTAAGATCGCTAACCTGTAAACCATGTCTTGTCCTTAACCGGGGAAGGTACCATAAGGTCCTTGTGTGGCGCTTGGGGGGAACGAGTGTTAGGTTGATTGGGGTCTTCAGTGTGGACATGGAATTAACACCCCACCCTACGACATGTAAGCAACTCCTAATGCCCATCCGTCACTTAGTATGGGGCTAGGGTATTGATATAGTATTTGGGTCAAGTGTATCGTGAATATTCTCATGACTATTCTGTTTATAGCATGAACGATGTCTCATACCTCATAGTACTTAACCACATGCATAACATTTTATCGTGCTCTTCTTTGTCTTTGTTTATTACCGTTTATCGTGTCTCATTCATTTTGTGTGTATTGTTTACCTGTGTTAACAAAAAAAATTACAAATCGAAAAAAACTGCTGTAAAACTATAATGTTATAAGCTCACATGACTACAACCTAGACCATAATGAGTACGTACATTGTTTGTCTTCAGTCTCTTAAATTTTTTACACATTGTTCTCCAGTCATAGTTGGCTAAATCTCTAAGTGCTTAGCTATTGAGTGCGACAATACATGCTAGTGTATGTTGACTATGCCTCTATGTATATGTGAGGATTTAGATAGAGAAATGACTTCACACTATGCAATCATCCCTAGATGGGGCACTTATGTATAATTACTAAGCTTACATGTTATAACTCGTGACATTGTATTTTAACACGTTAGAGATACTTTGAATAATCAATGTCACAATCTATATGTGCTTGTATAATGATTAAAAACTTTGGGCCAACTCTTTAGTGCTAAGGTCCTATGTGTACAAGTTAAAGTGTATATATCTAGGTGGATAGATTTCAAATGACTTGGGGCTTCTTGAACTCCAAAATATATAAAAGTAATAGCTTAAAGCAAACAAAAAAAAGGAAATTATACAAGCTATCAAATGTCTTGTTAAGGACCCCCCAAGCACTACTCATTCCTCCTGTTATGAGCATTGTGAGGATGAGCACCTTGCTTCAAAGAGTCATTTCGATCTTGTGCATAGACCCAAACTTATGCTTAGTGCCCCTAGTTCAAATCTTGGTATGACATAGATTGTCTTGTGAGGTGATTATTCACTCTATTTCTCCTGTGTTTGCATTCTCAAGAGTCGAGATAAACATGTAAAATAAGATATTTTTATTGAGTTTCTCTCTTTCGATGCTACATGTACACATGTCATTACTTTATCTAATGCTTCCACGCATAAGAATTGGACTGAAACTCAACTATCTGGTTTTCGCACAATACATACTAGCACACGATTTACACACATGACATGTTTACAATATTGTCAATTTGATTAAATGTATAACTTGTATAACATTGTATCTCTACTCGTTGTGGTTAGTTCAGTCTGTGTTGTTCAATTCACATAAACTCTGAAAAATTATTTATCTATGCTCGTGTATTTCTGCTCTTATGTATGGCCCATGTATTTCATAGTCTCTGATTTGCATTTGTTTGCTCAACCCTATGTCTCTTAATGTTTGCATTACCTTGTGTGTGAAATATTTGCATTCTGTCTGATCATTCATCATATCTCCTATAATTTTTTTTCCTGCATGTCTGGTAGGCCTTGCCTGCCATTTTGATATTATCAAAGGGGGAGAATAAGTTGTGTTATCGTGCTCGTGAGTATTTTATGAGTATGAGTCACGGGTTAGGAGAGGTCACATGTAAGGGGGGCATGTTTACAATGTTTGCACATAGATAGGGGGAGTAATTCAAACGTGTAGATAGTGGAGCGTGAGTGTAGGGGAGCCATAAAGAACCTGCAACCTAATTGTTCGCTTATCACTCTTATTTTCTATATGCACTCTATCTCATGTATTACCTATCCTGAACTGGATTTGATATTATCAAAATGGGGAGTTTGTTGGAACCGATGTTTCACATTCCCTATGTTTGAGAATATCAACTCCCAGGTTGTATTTGATTATGTCGTGTGTTTATAGACTGTGCAGGTTGACGAATGCAAGCAAAGGAAAAAGGGTCCTATGGATGCTACTGCCAAGCGCTATCACTTATCGCGCCATATTAGCCTCTCGATGAACCTCGAGATAGATTTATCGAGACACTAGCCTACCATCTAGCGCTATTTCTACCGCAGGCGCTACCACAATGAATTATTTGGACTTAGCACTCGGGAAGAAATCAGCATTAGTCTTACAGCGTCGCGCTAGACCTTCGACGAACGTCGAGCCAGATTTATCGATGCCCTGGCCTACCGCCTGACGCTAGTACTACCACAGGCGCTGCTAAAATGAAATATTTGGATTTAGCGCTCAAGAAGAAATCGCCGTTAATCTTACCGCGCCATGCTAGACCTTAGACGAACGTCGAACCAGATTCGTCGAGGCGCTAGCCTACCACCTGACTCTAGTACTATCGTAGGCGCTACCGAAATGAATTATTTGAACTTAGCGCCCTTGAAGAAATCAGCGCTAGCCCTACTGCGCCGCACTGGATGATTGTCGAATATCGAAGCACAGTTCTAGAATCGTTGCGTCCAACATTACCGCGTCGCGGAAGCTTAAATCGCACGACGCTAGCACAATTGAAACTGCAAATATTCGTTTTGAATATTTCTTTCCAGATTTAGAAGACATCTGGCACAACAATCACGCGAACATACTGCCGGGCGCTAGTCTTACCACCGGCGGTAGCTTATTTTCATGAAGATGTATAAAAGGATATCTTGGTTTCTGCGCCTTTTCAAGGATTCTGATTGATGGACTGAAGAACCACTGGAGTACGTGAATTCTAGGGTTCAGCCACCTTCTTGTGCACCGTTCCAAAAGTCTATGTCATAGAAGAAGAAAGTTGTCTCCCTCCCATTAGTGAACGAAGAACTCCGGTGATCCAAGATCTACATCGACTATGAATAATTGACCGATGGCGAGCAAATGAAGATCTCAAGCACCGGTCGTAGATCGCTCAACGGAGAAGTCGTCAAGAGGGAGAACTTCATCCTTTAAAATATTTACACTTTTACTCTTGTTAGATTCCTTTGTCTTTAAACCGTGAGGAGAGGAAAATCGACCGGTAAGGGTCATCGGAATCGGTGTAGGATTCCCCGGTAAATCATCCTGGGGATAAGGACATCTAGATCGGAGGATCTAGCGGGGCTCTAAGACCATTCCTTGTGAGGAGGTGAAGAGCCAGCTCGAAGACTTTTCTTGGAGGGAAAAGGAGAGAGCTAGCCGGTCCATGGAGTGGGTCGGTATAGAAAATAAAAGAGTATTCATTTTCACCTCCTTTGATCCCCGGCGTCACAGGGATCATAATTTTATAATTGTAAAACTATCTACTGTTAATTTTTGCAATGAAATACATTTTTTGTATTATTGCTTCTATTATTCTGCTGTGAACGCTAGGTTAATTTCTGGTGTGTGGTTTACAGCCGTGTACAGACCCGTGTCATGCCCCGTGTGCAAAACCTCAAACAGTTCGAAACGACTCGATGCTACACGGTCTGGGACACGGCCGTGTGCCTGGCCGTGTTCCACACCCGACGATCGTCGACCTTAACATGGTCGACCACACGGCCAGCTCGACACGGCCGACACAGCCCCCGACACGGTCGTGTCGGGACCCGTGTCACCTGCTCAAAAAAACATTTTGGCCAAAAGCGATCCCCGTCGCTCCTACAACATTTTGGGGCATTACAATTCTCCCCCCCCCCCTTAAAAGAATTTCGTCCCGAAATTTAAAACATGGAAAGAACACAAATTCTAAATGATACCTGAGGAGAAAAGCTCGGGGTACTCCTCCAGCATGGCCTGCTCTCGCTCCCATGAGAGCTCCTCGCAGCCACAATTGTCCCAACGGACCTTTACGAGTCGGACCTCCTTGTTCCGCAGTTGCCGAACCTCCGAATCTTCTATCCCGACAGGACGTACTCGCGTCCTCAAGTCTGGCTCTACCTGCACCGCCGCCGGTTCAATCACCACGCTGGCCTCTAACAAGGCTTTCGTCAGGACGGAGACGTGGAAAACGTCATGTAATCCACTTAACTCCGCGGACAACGCCAACCGGTACGCTGCCTTTCCCACTCGCTCGATGACCTTGAATGGTCCCAAAAATCTCAGACTCAGCTTCTTGAGTCAGCGAACTCGTGAAACGCCTTTGAACGGCTTGATCTTAAGATACACCCAGTCGCCCACCGCGAATTCCACATGCCTGTGGCGAGCATTGTAATACTTCGACTGCCGGTCTTGAGCTACCTTCATGCGCTCTTGGATGGTCCGCACTAGCTCACTAGCGTCGGCTACCACTTCTTTCACCAAAAGCTTTGTGTCTCCTGCCTCTGTCCAAGACATCGGTGTTCGACACCGCCTCCCATAAAGAGCTTCATAAGGCGCCATCTTGATACTAGCTTGGTAGCTATTGTTATATGCAAACTCCACCATGAAGAGGTGATCCTCCCACTTCTTGCCGAAGTCGAGAGTGCACATCCTTAGCATATCTTCCAAAGTACGGTTCATTCTCTCAGTTTGCCCATCGGTTTGAGGATGAAAAGCCGTACTGAACTTGAGTTTTGTGCCCAAGCTCTTCTGCACCAACCGCCAATCCTTAGACGTGAAACGTCCATCCCGGTCGCTGACTATACTCTTCGGAATCCCATGGAGTCGTACAATATTGCGGACGTACAACTCCACCAACTTTTCCACACCGTCCTCCTTCCGGTTTGGGATGAAGTGTGCCACTTTGGTCAAGCGGTCCACAATCACCCAAATGGCATCATTACCCTGCTGCGATCTAGGAAACCCATGCACAAAATCCATGGAGATGTCATCAAATTTCCATTCGGGGATTGGAAGAGACTTCAAGAACCCGCCCGGCTTCTGACACTCGGCCTTCGACAAGGCACAAGTTTGGCACCGACTCACACACAAAGCTACGTCCCACTTCATCCCAGGCCACCAATAGGACTTCTTCAAGTCCAAGTACATCTTTGTACTACCCGGGTGAATGGAGTACTTGGTGAAGTGGGCCTCAAACATCAACTCCTCGCGGAGCTTGCCGAACTGCGGTACACAAATCCTTCCGCCCTTCCTCAGAACCCCATCAACCATCTCCTAGGCGCTACCCTCGCCCTTAAGATCTTCCTCTACGAAGGGTTGGAACTCCTCATCCACATGGGTCGCTTCCTGAATGTGATCGCATGAGTCATTCTGCATCTCAATCCAGTTTAGCCGAGCCATGCTAGACTCGCCTCTTGCCACACATTCCAAACCAAGGGACTCCCAGTCCCGCCTTAACCGCTCATCGTGAGCTTCAATCCAACTTCCTTGTCCCGAGTATTTCCTACTCAAAGCATCCGCCACCACATTGGCTTTTCCTGGCGTGTACTGAATCGCCACCTCGTAGTCCCCAAGGAACTCGACCCACCTGCGCTGCCGCATATTTAGGTCCTTCTGAGCCAGGAGATACTTCTGGCTCTTGTGGTCCGTGAAGATCTCCACCTTCGCACCGTAAACGTAGTGCCTCCACAGCTTCAAAGCAAAAATTACCGCCGCCAATTCTAGATCATGGACGGGGTAATTTCTCTCATGAGGCTTCCGTTGCCTCGACCCAAAAGCTATCACACTGCCATGCTGCACCAACACGCACCCTAAACCGCATCTGGATGCGTCGCTCAAAATCTGAAATCCTTCGGTACCCTTTGGTAGACTTAGGATCGGTGCCATCATCAGCCTCTCCTTCAGGGTTTCAAACGCCTGACTGCACTCTTGAGTCCACACGAACTTCTGATCCTTGCGAGTTAGCAAAGTGAGGGGTAGAGCTATCCGCAAAAAGTTTTCCACAAACCTTCGGTAGTACCCGGCTAGTCCAAGAAAGCTCCGGACTTCCGTCACAGTCCTCAAAACTGGCCAATCTCTGATGGCTTCCACTTTCGTTGGATCTACCGCCACCCCATCCCCACTAATCACATGGCCTAAAAACGCCACCTTCTCCAACCAAAACTCGCACTTGGAGAACTTCGCATAGAGCTGGTTCTCTCTCAATATTTACAACACTGTCCTCAAGTGCACCTCGTGCTCCGCTTCCGACTTGGAATACACCAAAATGTCATCGATAAAAACGATGACGAACCTGTCCAAGTAATCGCGAAACACTCGGTTCATCAAGTCCATGAACACGGACGGCGCGTTCGTCAACCCGAACGACATCACCGAGAACTCAAAATGACCATATCTCGTACCAAACGCCATCTTGGGTATGTCTTCGTCACGAATCCGCAACAGATAATATCCGGACTTCAAGTCCAACTTGGAGTACACCACCGACCCCACCAACTGGTCGAAGAGATCTTCTATCTGAGGAATCGGATACTTATTCTTGATTGTCAATTTGTTCAACTCTCGGTAGTCTATGCACAAACACATACTACCATCCTTTTTCTTTACGAATAACACCGGCGCACTCCACGGTGAAGAGCTAGGTCTGATATACCCTTGCTCCAAAAGCTCCTGCAACTGAACCTTGAGCTCGACCAACTCCTTTGGTGCCATCCTAAATGGTGGACGCGACACCAGTCTTGCCTCGGGCACTAACTCGATGGAGAATTCAATCTCCCGCCGAGGAGGTGCTCCCGATAGCTCCTCGGGAAAAACATCTCCAAACTCCGCCACCACGGGCACTTCCCCAAGAGACAGCCTAGAATTCTAACCTCCAACAACGCTACTAGAGCTACACCTCCCTGGTTAACAGCTCGCACAAGTTGAAGTGCCGAAACTAGGGAACAGGCCACTCCATGCAGGCCCTCAAACTTGACTTCCGCTTTCCCCACGCCCCTCAGGGTTACCACCTTGGACAAGCAATCGATACTGGCACGCTGCTCCGCTAGCCAGTCCATCCCCAAGATCACATCGAACTCGTACAATGGCAAGATCGCCGCTACCAACACGAAGTCGACCCCCTCAAGACTCCAACAAATCCGGCCTCTAGCCTTGGTAGTCATAGACGACCCATTGGGCATGCGCACCTTCAATTCTAAGTCCGTTGAGAAGGACTCAACTCCAATCCTCCGGATAAAACATTCGGCAAGGAAGGAGTGCGACGCTCCCGTATCGAAAAGTACCCTAGCGGGGTACCCTGATACCACTACAAAGACTACACACATGCAACAAACATAAAAAGGCTTGAAAGGAAGAAGTCTAAGGTGCAGGTTGAATTCTCGTACCTGTCACCACATCGGGTTGACGGATTGCTTCCTGCTGCCCAAGGTTGTAGGCCCTTGGCTGCACTGGTTGAAACCGGGAAGCACTCGACTCCGCCATCTTCCCTTTCTCTGCGGCACTAGGGCCGGAGCGCACAGTCTGCTCCTGCCTTGGCTCTTGCTCAGCGCCCCCTTGGGTACAAAATCTTGCTATGTGGCCTGGCTTGCCACAACTGTAACACGTCTGCGGTCCCTTAGAGCGTGACCCTCCGGACATCCAATTACTTTTCTCGCCCGACTTAAACGGGGGAGGCTTCTTCTTCCATCGGCTCCCTTCCGCCTTTCCATGGGACTGAGCCGACTTCTTCTCTTCCCCCTGCTTGGGTGTGAAACCCTTTCGGCGCTGGGATCGCTCCATATCGCTCTCCAAAATTCGGGCCGCCTCCACCAATTCGTTGAAGCCCGCACGCTTCATCGATATGAGGGGTTGTCTTAGATTTTCCCTCAATCCGTGGTTGAAGAGATTGTCCCTCTCTTCATCGTCCGCCATGGTCGTCCCCGCATAACGACCCAATCGAGTAAATTCCTGAACCTACTCATCCACTGTCTTGTCTCGCTGCACAAGATGTAGAAACTGCCTCTGGAGGGCTAACCTCGTTGATGCGGGAATGTAATTCTTCAGAAAGGCATTCCCAAACTCCTCGATGGACAGGGTGCGTCCTGGAAACTGCCGACCACTGTGGCTCACCCACCATAACTTGGCATCTCCCTCCAACATAAAGGCTGCTAACTCTGCCTTTTTCTCATCTAGCGCCTCTGCCGCCCTCAGAAGCTCCTGAATCCTAGCCCACCAGTCCTCCGCATCTGTGGGCGTTCCAACTCCCTTGAAGGTTGGAGGATGGAAACTCAAAAAGTACTTCATTTGCCGGTCCCCATGCCCGAGAACCACTCTCTAAGCCTGCGGCTCCGCCCGCCTGGCCTCCTCAACCTGCGCGGTCGCTGCCGTGATCGGGGTAGCAGGAGTTGCTACCTGAGCAACGGGAGCTGCTACCTGTGCTATCGCTGCAGCTTGGGCCGCCACCATCGCTTCTGCAAGCATGCGACAGAAGTCGGCCGGTGTGACCCCTATCCCTAGCGGACCTTGCGCAGTCGCACTACTTGCCGAGAGCTCTTCTCTTGGCCTCGAGGTCCCAGCCTCGTTGCTTGCACTCTAAACACAAGCAAGCAAACACAAATCAGGCTCTAATCGCAAGACTCGAACACAAGGACACTCATGGTCCCGCGATACTCCTATGTGGATTACTTCTAATACGCGACTCGACTTATAATTTCGACCGCGAAACTTCTCCTTGGAACGCTAACCTCGCTCTGATACCAAATTGTAACACCTCCCCTGTAAAGACCATATAATATGTGTCCAACCGGGGCCCCACAACATACGGACACCACAGCTTTAGTATTAAAATATGATATGAAACTACCCAAACTCAAAACTCCAGACAAACACAGCGAAAACATAAAACTAAAAGACAGAAGTTATCCACTAACAATAGAGTATCGAAATGGCCTTAAGGCCTTACACAATAAAAGTCCAAAAAATATAAAAGTGCCAAGCAGTCCTAGGCTACCTCGGCCTGCAAGCCGGACATGATCAAACAACATCAGCAAAACAAGGAAAAGAAACTAGCCAAGCACAGCAACACTTCATGAGGCTTAGGGCTTTTCACCCGGCGCGCTAGCTCCAGCCTGCGATCCTTGCCCTGTAAGGATTTGAAGTAACGTGGGTCAGCAAAGGCTGACCTCTACTGTGTAACAAACACATCTCCTCCCGGCCGTCCCTAACGGACCCCGGGGTACCACTCCACCTGCAAGTTAACACTTCGTATACCAAAAGAGCATATATATATTAAAGCGGTAAACAGGCTTGGATGTCTCATACAGCATACATGTTCTCTATGTTTTGTACAAAGTAAAAGGGGCCTACTATGCAACATGAATGCAACCCGGGTTTCACCCAAGGCACCCTAGCTCGTATGCATCTAGCACAACATCAAACATTGGGTACTTCCGTTTCCCCATTGGCTTAAAGCAGCAAACAAAAGGGAAACATCGTGTCCCCAATGGCACACAGGCCGTCACAAGAAACCTTGCAATGGCCCCACCCGCACATGGGTCTTAAACCCCGGGCTTGCCCGTATAATCTGACGTCGCATGTCAGGGTTCCGTCTCACACTGACTGATTCTAAGAAGCCTTGTTGGACCCCACCCGCTCATGGCTACATTGCCCGAGCTTGCCCTCCGCTCGGCATTCTCGTCAGTCTCACACAAGGGCTAGTCTCGCCGGGACACTTTCCCCACATGACTTGCGCGTCACGGGATAGCCAGCCGACCACGGAGACCTAGCCGCACCTTTGCACAGCACAAAACAAGGTTTCCCCACCCCAATTACCACTCGCACCGTGTCTTTCCCGTGCTCCAAGGAAACCATCTACCGCACAAAGCGGAGCTAACCTCGTCCGGTTCCGAGTATGAGTACTCACTCAAATACAATGGGGAAAATGCATACGTACAACGGCGTATTGCCGCAACGGATTTTCTACCGAAGCTCGCTATGCAACATCACCGGGTCGGACTATCGGTCGCGACCACGGCTTCACCCACAATGCCTAATCCGCTAACGGAGCGGATCTCTAATGCAAGCATGCCGGGATGAACATACTCAACCCGGAGGTTCCTCTTGAACCGCTACACGAATCCCTCTCATTTGAGAGATTCGGCGCTCAAAATACGAAAGGAAGGGGATGCTATTCATGCATCCTAAATCCTAAAAACCGAGAGGAGAAGTGTCGTTACCTTCCGTCCCCTCTTCCTAGCCATGGAGAAGATTTTCCCGGATGAACACCACCGCAACGCTCCCACCTTCGCGGATCTGAACTCCGCTCGCGAAACAGACCTCCGAAGCTTTGCCGGCGGCCGGAACTTGGCCTCCTTGCTCTCCCTTCTCTCTAGAACTTAGAGAGATAAAAGAAAGTGGGGAATGAGGGTTTGGAACCCTATTCCCGGCCTTAAACCACCCAGGGAGGCTCCCCACCGTTGGATCATTCAAAGAAAAGAACGAACGGCCACGATCGGAACTCAAATTAGAAAATCTGGGCCGAACACGGGTTGCAACACGGCCGTGTGCATGGCCGTGTTAGCCATTCGCCGTCTCGATCGATTCGAAAACCAGCACACGGCTCCTGACACGGCCTTCAACACGGCCTTCGACACGGCCGTGTCGCGCTCCACACGGTCGTGTCGTGACCCGTGTCACGGTACCCATTTTCAACATTTTCAGTCAGAGAAGTACACGGCCTATGACACGGCCCCTAACACGCCCGTGTCACCTGGGACACGGCCGTGTACAGACCCGTGTCATGCCCCGTGTGCAAAACCTCAAACAGTTCGAAACGACCTGATGCTACACGGCATGGGACACGGCCGTGTGCCTGGCCATATTCCACACCCGACGATCGTCGACCTTAACATGGTCGACCACACGGCCAGCTCGACACGGCCGACACGGCCTCCGACACGGCCGTGTCGGGAACCGTGTCACCTGCTCAAAAAAACATTTTGGCCAAAAGCAATCCCCGTCGCTCCTACAACATTTTGGGGCGTTACATACTGTCTCCCTATAAACGATACCTTGCTGTGAAAGGATTTATTTTGTGGTGAGATGAGCGAGGACCAGTGCTCCTCCTCATCTTAACTCTTATTTCCTCTACTTTCGTTGGTCAGGTATTATTATTTAGGTAGAGGGGTAACTGCTCTATCTCCCTATCGGTACCCATTACTGAAACGGATAATGGAACAGTTACTTGTGCACTTTTCTTTTCATAGGCCCATTAGCTAGAATTGTATAGAATTTAATAAGTCGTGCTGGGATGACAATAACCCAAGCAGTTGTCTTACTTTTCTTGCATTTTTATTTTTTTCATGTTTACCTTAGTTTTGTATTTTTTATATTTTGTCTATTTTTCTTTTGTTTTTGCGGAGCTCACCCCTGTAGGTAATCTTGGCAAATTCATATTGGCGGGGTTGTGATTCTTCGTATGGCGAACCTGCTTTTATTTTTCACGCATATTCTAGTATGCTCACTGGCTGAGCATTGGGTCACCTCTTCCCTCGTCTCTATCGGATTTTAATTTCAATATCCTATGATGTGTAGCTTAGCTTAAGTCTAGGGGAGAGCGGTATTGTAATCTTTTACACGCGCACATTTCATGTGCATACTAGAAGCTTTTATAGTTTTATTTTGATTAGTTCATTGCATCGCACACCACTGCACCCACATGAGCACGTGCTTACCTGTTAGCGTGCTGCGAGTTAAACTCGTTTCTTTTGTAAGATTTGGGAAACTTTTTGTGCTGACATAGGATTGTGAGACGGAGTAAAATGTTGACTCATGTAGTGCTCCTAGTTGAGTGCTCTCATCTCGTGTAGAAATTTGAGTAGATTAATTTTTTTTATATGCTTATAGTTTTATATTTTTCTATTTGCGTAAAGACTTTTTATTCTACTCAAAAATTGGTGAATCCCTTGTCAAGCGGTAGTATAGGGATGTGTGTGGCTATCACTAGACTCATTTTGCTCGAGTCGGGAGTAAGGATCATCTTTCTCGGTGGCTAAGAACTTGGCCCAAGCTACTCTCGAAGCATTGGTGCATGGTTAGTCTAGCGTGAGCGTGATGCAGGCCATCATTTTGGCCTGGTTGAGCTTTATACCGTTCCTAACATTATATCCTCGCTAGGCCCCATTGTGCCTACCCCTCTTTTGATTCAGCTCAACCATTATTTCACCAAAGCCTCATAGTCGATCCTAGTCGCACACCCAAGTCGAAATAAAAAAATGATTTGAATATGTGGATGTGCTCGAAGGTTTATATCTGGTGAAATTGTGGAAATAAAAAAATGATTTGAAAAAAGAAAAATATTTGTAAAAAAAAGTGAAAAGAAAAATTATAATTGAAAATCCTATTGGAGATGTGGTTGTATTTGGAGTAGGCGGTGCACACACCCATATGTTAAAAGTTAAGTCTGGGGGTGTAGTGTACTCGCATGTATTGTGGTTAACGTTGGATTCTTTTTATGCTAGCAAATTTGGGTTAGGTGCATAGACTTCCTGTTTATCTTTGTTTACCTCACTGAAACCCAAGCCCCATCTCTTATCCTAAAGTCCTACGGATTCACGCTTGAGTCGAACTAGTGTCGTGGAGAGAGTGTGAAAGGGCAAGCGTATGGTGTAACGCCCCCGATTTATCTGCGATTATTTAATTCTTGCAAGGCGTTACGTCGACGCGTTTTCTTGGCTTGTGTCATCTATGGAGTGTGGTCTTAACTCCTTAAAACTGAGTGGCCCATTTTGTAGTGTATTGGCAAGATCTCCCTAGCTAGCCAGGTCGTTTTGGGTGACCCGGTGTGGCCTCTCAGGGGAAGCTTGTGTTTTGACTTTAGGTGGGTATAACTCGAGTTCTGTTTTTCGAAAATAAATTTTGACTTCGCGGTTGTGTTCGTAGCGTGGATATTTAGCTACGGTGCGAATTTCGCAGGATTCCGAGGAAGTTCGGTTTTCGCGTCGTTTTGCTATTTTATGAAAAATAAAACTATTTAATAAATATTATATTAAATAATATTTTTTTGAAAGGGTGCGGGTACTTGGCGGTTGTGCCTTGTCTTTTGTTCATTATTAATTAATTAGCTAATTAAGATTACTAAGGGTTCTATATATGGGATAGTTTAGACTTAAGAGGTAACCGCTCCTGTTCACCTTCTTCCCCCGTCCGCAGCACCTGTTCGCGGAAAATAGAAAAACCGTCGGAACTGCTCCCCTTCGAACGCCGAATCCTGGAGCGTTTGTGGACGGAATTCGATTCCGAAAGCGGATTTGTATTGCTCTCGCCTAGAACTTCATTCCTACGGTAAGAAATTCAGTTTTCGTGGTGTTTTTAGGGGTCTCGAATTTCTTGGGTTGTCTGTTTCTGCCATTAAAGCCCCAGATTTCTGCTTTAGGTGTTGTTGTTGCTGGTGACGTGTGAGAGTAAAGGAGGCCGACCAAGCTTCGCCGGAAATTTGAGGCAAGTGGTATTCTTTCCCTTGCCGTGAAATTCTTTTTATTTATCTCCTTGTTACCTTGTTAGCCCTAGGTTAGAAACCCTATTCTTGCTTGAAATCGGGTACAAAACCCAACTGTTGATAGAGAAGCCTTGTTCTCGGGATGTGTGAGGGCTTGAGGGTTGGGTTAATTTCTTTCCTGTGCAGTAGTTGTAGTCGGGTAGAGGATAAAAGCAATAGTTTAATTCTTATGCAAACCTATCTTCCTTAGGCTCGGGTTAGGGTGTATGTGTACTTGTGGCTGTAGTAGATGCCTTCCCCGTACTTAGACTTGCTGGAGTTTTGATGGAGACGAATTTTTTTTCGTCTAAGTGTTTTGGCGTTGAGTGTGTCGACCTCACTCAACGGCAAAGCAATTTTATTATTGAGAGTGGTGGACACACTCAACGCTGCAGTTTGTTTTTGCGGCTAAGTACTTTGGCGTTGAGTCAGTCGACCACACTCAACGCCAAAGCTATTTTATCGTTGAGAGTGGTGGACACACTCAACGCTATAGTTTGTTTTTGCGGCTAAGTACTTTAGCGTTGAGAGAGTCGACCTCACTCAACGCCAAAGCTATTTTATCGTTGAGAGTGGTGGACACACTCAACGCCGCAGTTTATTTTTGTGGCTAAGTACTTTGGCGTTGAGTGAGTCAACCTCACTCAATGCCAAAGCTATTTTATCATTGAGAGTGGTGGACACACTCAATGCCGTAGTTTGTTTTTACGGCTAAGTACTTTGGCGTTGAGTGAGTCGACCTCACTCAACGCCAAAGCTATTTTTGCGTTGAGAGAGGTGGACTCACTCAACGCCACAATTGGTTTTTGTTTTGCGGCTAAGTACTAAGGCGTTGAGTGAGTGGACCTCACTCAACGCCGTAGCTGTTTTGTGGTTCAGTGAGGTTAGCTCACTCAACGCCACAGCCTGTGTTGCTGAAGGCGTTGAGGGAGTATGAAAGTGAAGGGATAGATACTACTCTAGAGGGGGGGTGAATAGAGTTATCAAATTTTGCACAGACAAAACTTAATAGTCTACCCAACTCCCTTGGAGTGAAGTGCGGAATGAAAAGATTATAGATATTGATTTAACCTTAAAGCCTAACACAAGTGATGTGTACAAACACAAGCTAACTGTAATTACAGTTAAGCTTGGAAAAACCTAATCAGCAACTAGCAACCTAGTTATATCTAATCACAGCCACAATGCAGGAATTAAACAAAGGAATCCAGACGACACAAGGAAATTTATAGTGGTTCCCCAAACAACTTGGGTACGTCCACTCTTCTACCCACACGGTAGGAATCCACTCAGGTTTTTGATCAGGTGCCCTGCCACCAACAGGATCTGTTTCAGGTAGATCCAGAAACCCTTTAGACTTTTGATCAGGTGTCTAAAAACCAAGCACAGGTTTTTGATCAGGTGCCCTGCCACCAAGGGATACTTTTGAAGGGAGTAATAACCCTGTACAGGAGGGGGAAGAAGGTTAAGATGTCTTCTCTATTTTACAATAAATTAGAGAAGCACAAAAACTTGCACTGAGCTAGAATGCTCTAAAGAATCAAGGCTCCCCCTGGCTCAAAGATGTCCAGGTGAAGTCTTGCTTCAGTGCAGAAAACTCTTCAGAAAGTTCTGAAGGAAAAGCTACAGGAAGAAAGAAAATAATAAAATCAAATATCTTCAACCAGCTATCTTCTTCTTCTTCTTCAAAGGAACTCTGAGTTGAACTTCCTGAAAGCAGGAGAACTCAGGTGAAGAAGAGATGAAGATCTTAACACTTCTCAGTTAGATGGAAATTGCTGAGAGCAGAAAACTTTTTCTTGATGAAGGCTTGAGAGCTTGAATGAACAACTGGTTAGCTATTAGCTAGCTTGAATCCTTCTTCAAAGGGTCCTTTTTATAATCATCAGCAAGCAACGGCTCTCTTCCATTTGAATTATTTGTCTTCTTCTGAGCCTTGAGACCTGGGCTGTAAATATCAAGAAGACAGAAACATCTCTGCAGCAAAACATTCTATAAAAGGAATAAACCTCTTTCTAAGAAGCTGCAGGCTTAAATCAAATAACAGAAGGACTAAATAAAGTCACATCAGAAATAATCTCTTTATAGCAAAAAGAAGACTTTTCAGTCTAACGGCTATAAAGGGCTGACAATAGATAAAGTAGTTTATAATGACAGCTAATAAGACAAACAACTTTATCTTAAAAAGATTTGACTCAGGCAAAAGAGATGGAGCAAATATTGCCTGGTTATTTTATCATACAGCTTAAAATAATGTGCCAGAAAATGTATTAATTAATTAAATATAATAAATAAATACAAAATACAACGGCAGACAGAAAACGTCGAACGACCCTCGAAGATCGTCGAACGACGCACGGAGATCGTCGAACTATCGGGCAGATAGTCGAACGATCCAGATAGTCGACCTATCGAAGAAGATAGTCGAACTACCCCGGCAGATAGTCGAACTATCAGAACAGATAGTCGAACTAACAGATAGTCGATCTATCTAGGACAGATAGTCGAACTATCAAGCGCACAGAGATAGTCGACCTATCAAGCAGATAGTCGACCTACCTCAGAAAACAGATAGTCGATCTATCAAAAGATAGTCGAACTATCAAAACAAACCAGATAGTCGATCTATCAGCAGATAGTCGAACTATCAGATAGTCGAACTATCAGGACAGATAGTCGAACTATCAAAGGCAACAGATAGTCGAACTATCAACGGATAGTCGAACTATCAAGACGAAACAGATAGTTGAACTATCAACAGATAGTCGAACTATCAAAACGAAACAGATAGTCGAACTATCAACAGATAGTCGAACTATCAATGCGGATCAGATAGTTGATCTATCAACAAATAGTCGAACTATCAAAACGAAACAGATAATCGAACTATCAACAGATAGTCGAACTATCAGATAGTCGAACTATCAGAACAGATAGTCGAACTACCTCGCCAAGCAGATAGTCGAACTATCAACAGATAGTCGAACTATCAACACAAAACAGATAGTCGACCTATCAACAGATAGTCGAACTATCAACGCAGACAAAGCGTCGACCAACTGATAGACGATCGTCGATCAGCCGATAGACGATAGTCGAGCGGCGTTCGACTATCGTCGAACGAAAAACTACTTAACCAAATTCTCAATCTGGAAAAGTGAGGACTCTTCAGCTAGACTTCTAACCATTGACCATAGATATTTCTTGGGTCAAGGGGCACAAAGGAGAGGACTAAACTCAAATCAAAACTAGGGTACCAACAATCTCCCCCTATTTGAGTTAAGTCTCTCAACATCTAAAACATAAAACTAGCTAAAGAGCAATAAAATAATATAGAAAATAGTTAGCAATTAACTAGCAGATTATCAAACAGATAAACAAATATAGCACAGCAGTTAATCAGACTATGGATCAACAGAGTCAGGCTTAGCTACAGAAGAGCTAGAAACAAAAGAGATTTTCCTTAAGGGATCATCAGATTCTTTCTTTGACATTTTCAGGTCCTGCGCACCAATGATCTTCAGCTCTGTAGCTCTTGGGACTACTGCTTCAGGATGTTTTCCATATATTTTGATGGATCAAAAATCTCAGGATTAACCTGGAACTTTTCAAATTCTTTCTTTCTGTAAGCTGACATGGTAGTTAGACCAGTCGCATCTTTTCCTTCTGCTCTAGCTTTTCTTATTTGAGCTGCTCCTACTAGTTCTTGAAAGCGAGCCATCATAAGGTTAGGATCGAGCTCAGGATTTTCATACACAGGCTCAGGAGAAGCAGCATCGGCTATTTTATCTTGAATAACTAGATAAGACATTAGAAGCAAACTTAGCAGAAAGGTTCTTGCTAGATATTTTTAACACAAAGTAAACTATTTACCTTTTGAGACAATTTCCTCAGACTGAACTGGAGTTGGAGATGGAATTCTCTTCTTTGGAGAAGGAGGTGGGGAAAAGGTTGGTCTTTGAACCACAGTCTCCTTCATTTGTCTTTGAGAACCATAAAATGATTTGCCTTGCGAGCTTTGATAACCTTGTCTTGGCTGGGGCTGAAAAGAAGCAGATCTTCCAGAAGAGGCAGCAGGATTAGCTGATAGGTTCCCAGAGGCTCCTGCACCTGGAGGTGGAGGAGGGGGACCTCTGGGAGTCCATCTTGAAGCAGGACTATCATACCTCTTAGTTCTTTTTCTTTCTTTCTGCTGATTCTTTGAAAACCACATCCAGTGCTAAAATTCCTTGGATTTAGGGTCAATGCCCTTCAGAATGTAATAGGGAGTATCATTATCCTTACTGGGAGGAGGAGGAGGAGCAGCTTTTCTTTTCTTTGAGGCAGCTTTCTTTCTCTTTGACTTCTCAGAAACATCAGAATCATCATCATCATTAGAATGAGATGAGGGAGGATTTTCATAAGGATCATAGGCTTCTGAAACAGCCTTTTCTTTAAGCTTTGAAGCAGATTTTTATCTTTCCTCTTCCATGGCATCCAGAGCCAGAAGGGAATCTAAGTCCAACCCTGGAGAGTCTTCCCAGATGGTTGACTTTTCAATTTGCAAATCTTTTTCTTTCTCTTTTAAAGATTGTACTCTTAACTCCCAGGCTGCTCTTGCTTGAACTTCTTCCAAATTCAGAACAGGAGAGTCAACTTTGACTTCATCTTTCTCAGACTCATCTTCTTTATTATCTAAAAAGAATTCTAATTCAGGATCTACTTGAGTATCAGAAATGCTTGGATCAGCTTCAGAAACAACTGCTATGATCTGAGCAGCTAAATCTTCTTTAATAACATCTGTAAAATTATGAATACATATCTGCTAAATAAGCGATAATCATTCCCTCAAGGTATTCACAAACTATCAAATTAATCGACTCATCAACAAAATGAATGAAAGAGTTACCTTCATACTTAACCATCTCCCATGATTCATTCAGATATGAAGTTATAATTCCTTCTAGGAATCTAGCAATCATAGGAGTGGTAAGATCTTCTAAGCAGACTTTAACTGCAATCTCAGATAGCAGGATTCCATCTGCTATTTCCTTCTCAGACAAAACTGGAGCTATATCTTTCTCAGCTGGAACTATTTCTTCCTCAGCAGGAGCAGATTCTTCCTGGGCAGTCATTACAACATCTGGAACTATTTCTATCTCAGCTTGAGCAGATTCTTCCTGGGCAGACATGACTGTATCTTTTATAGCTGGAGGGGAGGCAGGATGGTCTGAGGCATCTTCATGGAACATCTCCCCCTGCCTGATTTCAGTGGATACTGAAACCAGGCCCCTTGAGGAAGATGGCTCAGCAGATTTTGAAAGGGATTTGATGGAGGCAGATAAGAGATCAATGGAGGCTGCAAGGGGAGCGATTGCCTCTTCAATCATGGTTTTGATTGAGGGGTAATCAGCTCCACAATGTGGGAAATAAGCTCAGGAGAGATCTCAATAGATGAAGGATGTGAAGTGGATAGAGCTGCAGCAGATATGGTAGTGGTGCTGGGATGAGAAATGGTGTGGACAGGGGATCGAGCAGGAGATGGAGCAGGTGATGGAGCAGGAGAGTTAATTGGGGAATGATCTGGGGAATGAACGGGAGAGACAGGAGGAGTAGGAATTCTCTCTGATCCTAACAAATCAAAGCTAGGAGCAGATATCCTAGCCAGATGAGCAGGTAGAGGAGAAGCTGGAGGGGAAAGAGGAACAACCGTAGTTGTTGCTGGAGCAGCAGAGGAAGAAGGTCGTACCTCAGCTGAAGTTGATGGTACTTCAACTGAGGCAGACAGCAATGCAGAGGAGGAGGAAGGAAGAGCTGAGCCAGCTTCAACATGGTGAGGAGTGACTGATTCAGTCCTTGTGTCCTCAGATGTTGCTGGAGCAGGTTTCACAAACGTTCTCTTCCACTTAGAGAACAAGTTGGGATCCATCTTCTTGCTCGCATTGATTGTTGTTGCAGTTGAACTTAGCAGCTGGGGGTATTTTTCTTTAAGGAAGATTCCAATGACCCTTCCTAGGGTGACTTCCTTCTTACCAGTCTTTTTCCTGATTAAATCGAACACAACTGCTGCCCAATCGATCCTTTTTCGATTAACAATCACACACATGAGTGCGAATTGCTGCCTTGTTATATTGTCGTGGGCAGAGTGCTTACCCAGGAGCACTTTTCCTACTAACTCAGCCAGAAACTTGATCTTGAAAGGAAAATTCACTTTGAGCAGCTTTGTGGGAATGCCCTCAGCATGTCCCAGCTCAACCAGCATTCTTCCAAATTCCTGAGCATCTTGCTCATAATCCTCGTCACCAATAACTAATCCAAAAACATCAGATAAAACGGCCGGAGTCAGGATTACCTCTTCTCCGCTGATGGTACCAGTCATCGATTCGTCTGTGGAAGACGACGTGAAAGCCCATTCTTTGATTTCTGGAATGTTGATCTTAATCCTTTCAGATATTAACTTCTCTAATCCCTGATCCCTGCATAGCTGTAGAACTTCTACGATTCCTGTATCGCAGTTGCTGAAAGCGTCGAAATCCACGCTAAATCCTGCATCAAACTTCACGACGGCTAGAACTGCTGGGGAAACCGCCATTGATTTGTTGTAGAAAGCTCGAGAAAGCTGCAGAAAATGAAGAAGATGAAACGCCCGGAAATCACAAGCGGGAAAGCAGAATGCGAAAGGGCACGCTCCGTCGACGATAAAACACAAGATCTTTTAACCTAGGTCGACTATCGGCTTTATATTAGACCGGGAATAGTCGATCTATTAAAAAGATACTTGACCCGATAGTCGAACGGCCGTTCGACGATCGGCTCAGAAGCAGAGTAGTCGAACCATCGTTCGGCTATTTCTGGCTTCACAAGCAACAAGCTGTCGTCGTTCAGAGATCGACGATGAGCTCAACCTGTTCGACGATGGTCGAACGTCGATCGACGATCTTCAAACAGATAAGCTATCATTAACCAGAGGTCGACGATAGGCTTAATCCGTTCGACGATCTTCGATCATCGTTCGACGATCTTCAAACAGATTTCAACATAGGCAGATATTGTCACACTTAGTCTCATCCATTAATCATGCCTAGTTGAACTAAAAAGAACAGATGCTTCTGTTCATCTAAAGGCTTGGTGAATATATCACCTCTCTGAAACTCAGTGGATATGAACTCAAGACAGATCTTGTTCTTTTCCACACAATCTCTCAGGAAATGGTGCCTAATCTCAATGTGCTTCGTTCTAGAGTGGTGCACTGGATTTTGTGCAATTGAGATAGCACTGGTACTATCACACATGATCTTGGTGTTCTTGTGTGAGTAAGCATAATCCACAAGCTGGTTTTGAATCCACAGGATTTGTGAACAACAACTGGCAGCTGCTATATATTCAGCCTCTGCAGTTGAAGTTGAGACAGAAGCCTGCTTCTTACAGAACCAAGAGACCAATCTCTCTCCCAGGAACTGGCAAGTTCCTGAGGTGCTCTTCCTGTCAACTCTGCAACCAGCATAATCAGAATCAGAATATCCAATTAATTCAAATTCTGACTCAGCTGGGTACCAAAGTCCTAGATCTGGACATCCTTTCAGGTATCTCAGGATTCTCTTTAGAAGAATCAGATGAGATTCCTTGGGGTTGACCTGAAATCTAGCACAAAGGCATGTATCAAACATTATATCTGGCCTACTTGCAGTTAGATATAATAGGGAACCAACAATGGCCCTATAATTCTTTTGATCAACTGGCTTGCCGTGATCATCAGAATCAATAACTACATTAGTAGCCATGGGTGTAGGCATTGCTGAAGCATCAGCCATCCCAAATTTCTTTACCAATTCCTTGGCATATTTGGATTGGGAGATGAAGATACCATCAGCATCTTGCTTAACTTGGAGACCAAGAAAGTAAGACAGCACACCCATACTACTCATCTCAAACTTAGAGTGCATCAGGTCAGAGAACCTTTTGCAAAGTTTGGG
Source organism: Platanthera zijinensis (assembly GCA_039513925.1). Taxonomy (NCBI): domain Eukaryota; kingdom Viridiplantae; phylum Streptophyta; class Magnoliopsida; order Asparagales; family Orchidaceae; genus Platanthera; species Platanthera zijinensis. Next base: position 465,878 of record CM077084.1, read on the forward strand.
ATCAGTGGAGCCAAAAATAATATCATCTACATACACCTGAACTAACAGGATTGTGTCCTTGTGATGCTTGACGAAAAGGGTTCTATCAACTACTCCCCTAGTAAAGTTGTGCTCTAACAGGAAACTAGCTAAGGTCTCATACCAGGCCCTAGGAGCTTGCTTTAGTCCATAAAGAGCTTTCTGTAACTTAAAAACATGAGACGGCTGAGTTGATGAAACAAACCCTGGTGGTTGTTCAACAAACACCTCTTCCTTAAGCTCACCATTTAGGAATGCACTTTTGACATCCATTTGGAACACCTTAAACTTCATGAAGGCTGCATAGGCCAAGAAGATCCTTATTGCTTCTAGCCTTGCAACAGGAGCAAAGGTTTGGTCATAGTCTATACCTTCCTCCTGTCTGTAGCCCTGAGCTACAAGCCTAGCTTTATTCCTTACTATAATTCCATTTGCATCTAACTTGTTTCTATACACCCACTTGGTGCCTATGATCAGTTGGCCTTTAGGTCTTGGAACTAAAGTCCAAACTTTACATCTCTCAAACTGATTGAGCTCCTCTTGCATTGCAATGATCCAGTGGGGATCTAGCTATGCATCTTTAAAGGTGAGGGGCTCAACCTGTGAGAGGAAACAAGCATGCATCACATCCTGTCTTAATTGGTGTCTTGTTTGCACACCAGCTGATATGTCTCCAATCACTTGAGATGTGGGATGATCTCTAAGTGTGACAATATCAGCAGGTGGGATGTGATCTTCAGCAACAGTTGGGATTAATTCCTCAGGAGGAATTTGATCTACTGTTGGTGGTACAACAACAGCTTCAACAGCTTCAGCAATGTCTTCATCACTGTCTGATTCAGTGATCTGAAGAGTTGATAGTTGAAGAATTTCTTGAGGGGCATCAGGTACCTGCAAAGAACTGGAGGAAGGAGAATTTTCCTTCTCCTTGTAAAACATCTGAGACTCATCAAAAGTCACATGCACAGATTCTTCTATCTTACAGGTAGACTTGTTATAAACCCTATAAGCTTTGCTTACTTGGGAATATCCAAGCATGATTCCCATTGAAGCTTTTGCTTCAAATTTTCTAATATATTCTTTATTATTATTATGAATATAAACAATACAGCCAAAAATTCTAAAGTAATTAATTTTTGGTTTCTTTCCTTTAAGCAACTCATAAGGAGTTTTACACTTAAGTTTGTGTATCAAACTTCTATTCAAGACATAGTTGGCTGTACTAACAGCTTCTGCCCAATAGGATAGAGGCATGTTAGCATCTGCCAACAATGTACTAGCAGCTTCAATTAGTGTTCTATTCTTCCTTTCAACTACCCCATTTTGTTGGGGAGTTCTAGGAGCTGAGAAGCTATGTTTGATACCTTCTCTCTCACAGAATTCTTGCATGAGAAGAGAGTCAAACTCAGTACCATGATCACTTCTGATCAAGGCCACATGAGTAGAGTACTCAGTCTGCACACATAATAGAAAGTCTGTAAGGGCTTTGAAGTTATCAGATTTAGTTCTCAAAAAGAAAACCCAACTGAACCTAGAGAAGTCATCTACAATTACTAAAGTGTAATACTTCCCTCCTAAACTCTGTACATTTATTGGGCCAAAAAGGTCCAAATGTAATAAATACAGGATTCTAGGAGAATAACTTTTATTTACAGATTTAAAAGAATTCTTGGTTTGCTTGCCTAGCTGACAAGCCTAGCATAGGCTCTCCTTCTTGTAGGGGCAAGAAGGTAAACCTCTAACAAGGTTGTGCTTAGATAACCTAGATATATTTTTAAGGTTTACATGACTAAGCCTTTTATGTCATAGGGAATTAATATTAAGGGTTACTTCATTAAACAGGCAGATTTCAGAATGAGATGAATTGAAATCTACTAAATAAATGTTACCTATTCTAATACCTACTAAAACAACATTATTATTTAAAGTAATATTGCAAGAGAAATTAGAAAATGAAACCTGGTAGCCAGCATCACATAGCTGGCTGACTGAAATCAGATTATGCTTCAGTCCATTGACATAAGCAACTCTCTTGAAAGTAACTGCTCCAATTGTGATCTTGCCATAGCCTTCTGTCTGACCACAGCTGGAGTCTCCAAAGATAACCTTTGGGCCGAGATTAGCTTTGAACTTTGACAGTAGATCTTTATTTCCTGTCATATGCTTAGAGCATCCACTATCCAAATACCACTTATTTTGAGTGATTGGATAGGCCTTCACCTGCAAGACAATTATTTAGACAGAGTGGACCCAGGTAACCTTGGGTCCCTTGTTTTTCACATAAGAAAAACTGGAAATATATGAGAATGCAGGCTGAGGGTGATAACCTAGTGGGTGAGATCTCCTAGGTGGGATTCTCCATGCAGATGATGGGTCAACAAACCTAGGGTTTCTATTCTCATTTAGGTTTCCATGGAATTGATTATGATTTTGAAAATCATATTGAAATCGTCGATCGACGTTCGACGATGGGCGCTCAGATCGTCGAGCTTCGTTCGACCATGGAGCTTCCGATCGTCGAGCGGCGTTCGACGCTTTTTGCATTTCTTTAAAGAACTTCTTTCTCTTTTCTCTCTTAGCTTTATTTAAGGTTTTATTAACCAGATTTACTTGCTCAGTGTTCTTCTTTCCACTAGCTGAAATGAAGTTCACTGGAGTTGAAAGATTATTTTTAAGAAGGACTGGGGGTTCACTGGGAGAAGCTCCTAAGCCTAGTTTATCATTACCTGACCTGGTGTTAGTCATGCTGGTAATTTCTAACAGCTTAAGGCTTCTACCATTAAGGGATTCTTCTAATCTCTTAGACTTAGCTAACTCTATTTTAAGAAATTTAATTTCTTCACTACAAGTAGTGAGATCTTCCTTTAACCTAACATTTTCAGAGGCTATTGATTCTGAGTCAGCTAACCTATTTCTAAGTTCTTTTATTTCCTTTTCTGAGCTAATTAAATCTAAACATAAAGATTTAAATTCTAACTTAAATTCTTCTGAAGTAAAGTCATAAGAAGAAAGTACCTCATCTTCTGTAGGCATCTCTTCATCAGAATCAGAACTCTCTGCAGCAGAGTGGTTGCTGCAGGCATCTATTGCCATTAGGCAAACTTCTTTTGCCTTCTTCTCTTCCTCATCTTCACTGGAGCTTGATGAGGAGGATTCTTCATCAGAATCACTCCAGGTTTCAGCAATGAAACCTCTCTCCTTCTTCTTGTTTTTTGTAGGAGGATGGCTTGGAGTGCTTCCTGTGTTGTTCCTTTTCTTTTCTCTTTTCTTTGTTCTTCTCCTCTGGACATTCTGGCAAAATATGTCCAGGCTTCCTGCAACCATAACAAATGATTTCTTTAGCAGGAGAGCGATCATACCTTGGTTTGTCTTCATAGCGTGAAGACTTCTTTCTGAACTCCTTTCTTCCCATCTTGAGAAATCTTTTGGCAAACAATGCCATAAGTTCCTCATTAGATTGGCTGCCTTCAGATACATCTGCAGCCTTAAGAGCTAGAGATTGCTCTTTTCTTGTTGGAGTGGGGGTCTTGGCTTCAGCTTCTGCTTCTCTGGTCTTCAGCACTTGCTCAAAAGACTTGAGCTTGCCGAGGAGAGCTTCAGTTGAGATATCATTAGTACTTCTGGCTTCCTTGATGGGCCAGTTTCTTAGATCCCATGTGCTAGGGAAGCACATAAGAATCTTATCATTGACCTCTGTCAATGATATGTCCTTGTCCAGGGTCCTCAGCTCATTGATGATTGAGCTGAGCCTGGTGTACATAGCTTCAACTGATTCAGCATCAGTTTTCTTGAAGTTCTCATACTGTGAGATCAGGTTGGACCTTCTGTCCTTCCTTTCATCAGCTGAACCAGCTACAATCTGGTTCAGTGTGTCCCACATGGCCTTTGCTGAGGAGCAGTCAGCCACCTTCTGGAACACCTCATCAGACATTGTCTGAGCCAGTATGTTCATTGCCTTGGCATCTGCAATTTTGGCCTTCTTGTATTCATCATTGTAATCTGGAGGAGGCACTGCACTCATATCAGATGATGAGGCAGTGGCAGCAGCAGGTGCTCTTGGGGGACCTGACAAAATAGAAGCAAAGATGCTTTCATCAATAGAGTTCATATATAATTTAATCCTTGCCTTCCAGATGCCAAACATTGCTAAGTTGCATGCTGGAGGTCTGGTGCTAGAATAATCCTTAGACTGGGCCATGATAGTGAATATCTATAAGCTCTTGGTATCTATCAGGATCTTGTGACTTAGGTGTTAGCCTATACAGTCAGTCAACCTCCCTCTGATACCAATTGAAAGTGAAGGGATAGATACTACTCTAGAGGGGGGGTGAATAGAGTTATCAAATTTTGCACAGACAAAACTTAATAGTCTACCCAACTCCCTTGGAGTGAAGTGCGGAATGAAAAGATTATAGATATTAATTTAACCTTAAAGCCTAACACAAGTGATGTGTACAAACACAAGCTAACTGTAATTACAGTTAAGCTTGGAAAAACCTAATCAGCAACTAGCAACCTAGTTATATCTAATCATAGCCACAATGCAGGAATTAAACAAAGGAATCCAGACGACACAAGGAAATTTATAGTGGTTCCCCAAACAACTTGGGTACGTCCACTCTTCTACCCACACGATAGGAATCCACTCAGGTTTTTGATCAGGTGCCCTGCCACCAACAGGATCTGTTTCAGGTAGATCCAAAAACCCTTTAGACTTTTGATCAGGTGTCTAAAAACCAAGCACAGGTTTTTGATCAGGTGCCCTGCCACCAAGGGATACTTTTGAAGGGAGTAATAACCCTGTACAGGAGGGGGAAGAAGGTTAAGATGTCTTCTCTATTTTACAATAAATTAGAGAAGCACAAAAACTTGTACTGAGCTAGAATGCTCTAAAGAATCAAGGCTCCCCCTGGCTCAAAGATGTCCAGGTGAAGTCTTGCTTCAGTGCAGAAAACTCTTCAGAAAGTTCTGAAGGAAAAGCTACAGGAAGAAAGAAAATAATAAAATCAAATATCTTCAAGCAGCTATCTTCTTCTTCTTCTTCAAAGGAACTCTGAGTTGAACTTCCTGAAAGCAGGAGAACTCAGGTGAAGAAGAGATGAAGATCTTAACACTTCTCAGTTAGATGGAAATTGCTGAGAGCAGAAAACTTTTTCTTGATGAAGGCTTGAGAGCTTGAATGAACAACTGGTTAGCTATTAGCTAGCTTGAATCCTTCTTCAAAGGGTCCTTTTTATAATCATCAGCAAGCAACGGCTCTCTTCCATTTGAATTATTTGTCTTCTTCTGAGCCTTGAGACCTGGGCTGTAAATATCAAGAAGACAGAAACATCTCTGCAGCAAAACATTCTATAAAAGGAATAAACCTCTTTCTAAGAAGCTGTAGGCTTAAATCAAATAACAGAAGGACTAAATAAAGTCACATCAGAAATAATCTCTTTATAGCAAAAAGAAGACTTTTCAGTCTAACGGCTATAAAGGGCTGACAATAGATAAAGTAGTTTATAATGACAGCTAATAAGACAAACAACTTTATCTTAAAAAGATTTGACTCAGGCAAAAGAGATGGAGCAAATATTGCCTGGTTATTTTATCATACAGCTTAAAATAATGTGCCAGAAAATGTATTAATTAATTAAATATAATAAATAAATACAAAATACAACGGCAGACAGAAAACGTCGAACGACCCTCGAAGATCGTCGAACGACGCACGGAGATCGTCGAACTATCGGGCAGATAGTCGAACGATCCAGATAGTCGACCTATCGAAGAAGATAGTCGAACTACCCCGGCAGATAGTCGAACTATCAGAACAGATAGTCGAACTAACAGATAGTCGATCTATCTAGGACAGATAGTCGAACTATCAAGCGCACAGAGATAGTCGACCTATCAAGCAGATAGTCGACCTACCTCAGAAAACAGATAGTCGATCTATCAAAAGATAGTCGAACTATCAAAACAAACTAGATAGTCGATCTATCAGCAGATAGTCGAACTATCAGATAGTCGAACTATCAGGACAGATAGTCGAACTATCAAAGGCAACAGATAGTCGAACTATCAACAGATAGTCGAACTATCAAGACGAAACAGATAGTTGAACTATCAACAGATAGTCGAACTATCAAAACGAAACAGATAGTCGAACTATCAACAGATAGTCGAACTATCAAAGCGGATCAGATAGTCGATCTATCAACAGATAGTCGAACTATCAAAACGAAACAGATAGTCGAACTATCAACAGATAGTCGAACTATCAGATAGTCGAACTATCAGAACAGATAGTCGAACTACCTCGCCAAGCAGATAGTCGAACTATCAACAGATAGTCGAACTATCAACGCAAAACAGATAGTCGACCTATCAACAGATAGTCGAACTATCAACGCAGACAAAGCGTCGACCAACTGATAGACGATCGTCGATCAGCCGATAGACGATAGTCGAGCGGCGTTCGACTATCATCGAACGAAAAACTACTTAACCAAATTCTCAATCTGGAAAAGTGAGGACTCTTCAGCTAGACTTCTAACCATTGACCATAGATATTTCTTGGGTCAAGGGGCACAAAGGAGAGGACTAAACTCAAATCAAAACTAGGGTACCAACAGAGTGGACCTCACTCAACACCATAGTTGTTTTGGCGTTAAGTGAGGCTAGCCCACTCAACGCCACAGCCTGTTTTGATGAAGGCGTTGAGGGAGTGGACCTCACACAACGCCATAGCTATTTTGGTATTTAGTGAGGTTAGCTCACTTAACGCCACAACCAGTGTTGCAGAAGGCGTTGACTGAGTGAACCTCACTCAACGCCATAGTTGTTTTGGCATTGAGTGAGGTTAGCTCACTCAATGCCACCGTCTGTTTAGGCATTGAGTGAGTGGGGCTCACTCAACGCCATGCCGTGTTGAGTCATCTCAACGCTTTTCCCTTACCTTGATATTCTCTCCCTAGTGAATTCCTTAATTTGGAGGTTCCTTGTCGGCTATATTTTTTTCAAAAAGCCGAATCGTGGGTCATGGTTAGTAGTGGTGGTTTGAAGCTCTTAATGGGGGAGGTATTGTGTAATTTAGCCGAGGCCACCCTTTTTCTTTTATCTTGCTCCAGGTACGGGCTAGGCAAGGGGGTGGGAGGTCCCTAGTGCTTTCACATGTAGACCCCTGATCTTTGTTTCTTAGAAATGGTGGTTGGGGGACTGAGTTTGCCTCCAACTCGAATTCGCATTGTTTTTGCTACTACCATCTCTCACATCTTAGGGTGTAAGAAGTTTCTTCCTTTGTAAATTTGCAAAGTTTGGGCTCATAGTAACCTGGTAAACTCTGCAGGATTTATTTTTGGGCAGGGTTGTTGCTGTTTCCTCGCACTTAATGCTTTTCTTTTTGTCTTGCCTTAGACAGTGGTGCATGTTTTTGGTTTACTTACTCTTCTTACTTACCTTATAACCTAACATTTCCGTACAGCTTACTTGTTTAGCTTGTTGAGGTATTTTTTTCTTCTTTGAATTCCTCAGGTTCTGGTTAATAGCCGATTTCGCGGCTAGTTGTGTTGTGTTGTTGTTGTTGGTCTCTCGTACTATGGAGATTAGTTTCTTGGTCTTTTGAGGTAGTTTTGTGCTTCTTTCTTACAAACATACATACTTGCCAGTGGGTTCGTGTCAGTTTGTTGGCGCCCACTGGTAGTTTTACCTTGATACTAGATATGTTAACTTTCTGCTGCTACCTTTTTCTGAAGATAGTCTACTTGCTCTTGGGATGATTTATGCTAGGTTGCTAGTTAATTTTAAACTTAAAAACGCTATTATAAGTATACCTCATGATCAGCATGTTTTATAAAACTCATCACTATTTTCCCAATAACGTAAAAAGATCGTTTTCCTATATATATAGTATAAATTAAATGTAGGGTCCTGCATAGTATAAGTTGTCCTCTAGGGACACTTATGCACTCTTTTACGATGTCTAACCTGAATAAAGTATTTTCCGCAGCATATAAGTATAGTTTTTAAATTGTGGAGTAGTTGATCCACTATGACGAGGGATACGGCCTTTAAAAATATAACTGATTTTCTAATCATATAACTAATGAATTTTATAAAGTAAAGTAGATAGTTTTTCCTGAGCGTCAGCAGTTATCCCCTTCTTGACGTGGCATCACGATGCGTGTTTTCTCATACTCTAATGCTTCTTTAATTTGGAGAAAATGCGGGTTGTGACAGTTGGTATCAGAGGGAGGTTACTTGACAAGTTAGTCGGGAAACCTTCCCTTTGGATTGCATTAGTAGTTCAGCACCATGTCATTCACACACCGATATATCATCAGCAACTCTTGGAAAAAGCACGAACACTACACTCATAGCATAACATGAAGTATACGGGGCATATTATGTAGTATGGGATGCATAATATGTGTTTGTATATGGATCAACCATAGGGGAAACATGTGAGGGTTATGTAGTACGGGATTCATAACCTCACCACATGGCTGCGACTAGCTCGTTTTCTTTTTCGTTGCATGAGGATGTTATGTAGTATTGGATGCATAACATTTTCATGTGTACGCCGCTCATAATATGCATTAGGGTCTTTCTTTTTAGAATGCATAGCACAAACATGCATAGCATAACATTGCATAAGCACATCGTGCCAAGCTAAAGACTAGCAAGATGACATATGTAAACACATAAGTTTTCGAGTCAAAAATAATATAAAGTCATGCATTCCCAATCTAGGCACAAGAGTCAGTATGGTGGTGGTTAACCATACTAAGTTAAGGCATAACATCAATGCTTGTAAAAATAAACTCCGAGAGCAAGTTTAGCAGCTTTAAGTTCATATTTATGTATGTATTATTTGTACTTTTAGTTAGTTGCAGCCGTTGTACTAGGATCTGACTAATGTTGTTATGATTTTAGGATGGCGAGATTCCCTTCGACTAGATCGACTGTAACATCCCATTTCCGGCTAGACCCCTAGGAGTCGGTTGGTTGTGACAGAACCCTAGGAAGCCCAAAAATTGAAATAAATCAACTAATATTTCGGGTCACGTGTTGGTCATGCCCGTGACCGACCCGTCACGCCCGTGACCTAGGGCGTGACTCCTTCGACAATCGTCGATCTCAGGGAGACGATCGTCGGGCGCAGAATTTTCAACCCGGCCCTGTCACGCCCGTGACCCAGGTGTCACGCCCGTGACCAAGGGCGTGACCCCTTCGGCGATCGTCGATCTCAGCGCGACGATCACCGAGCACGGAATTTGCCTCATGATCCTGTCATGCCCGTGACCCATGTGTCACGCCCGTGACCTAGGGCGTGACCACCCTTCGACGATCGTCGACCTCAGTTCGACGGTCGTCGAACCCAGAATTAGGTCACCCGGGCCTGTCACGCCCGTGACCCATGTGTCACGCCCGTGACCTAGGGCGTGACCACCCTTCGACGATCGTCGATCTCAGTTCGACGATCGTCGAACCCAGAACTGGCCACCCGGGCCTGTCACGCCCGTGACCCATGTGTCATGCCCGTGACCTAGGGCGTGACCACCCTTCGACGATCGTCGATCTCATTTCGACGATCGTCGAACCCAGAACTGGCCACCCCGGCCTGTCATGCCCGTGACCTATGTGTCACGCCCGTGACCAAGGCCGAAACGTCAGCCAGACTTTAAACCTCGGAAACCGACGTCTTAATCAATTCTGATTATGGAATGAACAGCAAGAATATTTATGGGCCGTTTCAGTCCCTAATTAGTTAGGTGGATCAGCCAATTCATCTTCCACTTTTTCCTCTTCCCAACATCATAATCGAAACGTTATTAAGCGAAATATTAATGTCCATAAGCGTTAGACTTTTCCCCTCCCTCCTTTTTGCTGCTTTAAAAAGGCCCCTGAGGCTCAAGGATGAAGTTTCCCAGCCCTTACCTGAAGTTTTGAGCCTCCTACCTTGCTGTAGAAGAATTCCGACGACGCCACCGCCGCGCATATAGCATCCCAACGATCGGCTCGACTCCAAATCGCGAATAAGGTCCTCCCCTCCCTCTTCTTCTGCGGATAGATCTTAGAAATCATTAGGAGAGATATCGGGCTCAAAAGAGCCAGATCGGGTGAGCTTTTCCATGGTTTTTCAAAAAAATTCATGGTGGCGGGTTCGTCGGAAACCGCCTCTCCGGCGGCCGTGCCGCCGCCCGACGGTAGCCCTCACCTCAACAGAGGTAATGGTGGTGGTGGCCGGCCAGGGAGACGGCTGGGTGGCCAGGAAATAGTTTTAGAAAAGCTACAGGAATAGTCATTTTCTGGTTCTGTTCGGGTTTGGGTAAAGAAGAAGATGAACAGTGTTATTTTCATCATATTATATATTGTATAATTAGGAATTAAATTCCTTTACTGTACATTAGGTTAAAACTGAAAATTTATAGCCCGTAGGAGCTGAAACATAAAAAGTGGTCAACATAGAAAATGTAGCCCTTGATATCTAGTTTAATTCAAAATTTATTTCACTCGATTTGGAGTCCTGGTTAGACCACAACACCATTTTTGGTGAGGTCTATCCATAGGGCTGTCTTGACCTTAGAAAAATTCCCCACTCCAATCCAGTCATCAAAAAGACTTGAAATTTGGGGTGTGGCCTGTCTTACCTATATCTAGGTGCTATCCAAAAATGAGAATTTTTGGAGAATTTTTTTCTATAGTTTTTAGAAAAATTTAATAATCCTAGCATAATTTAATTAGATGGCTAAATGACTTCCAAACCCTCCCAAATTTTGGTGAGTGGTCCCCGGGTGTAACATAGGGTTCTGGTAAAAATTTCATCTCATTTGGAGATGTTCTGAATAGGGTTGTGTCCAACCCTAGGATGATCCTTATAGGATAATTTAGGATCAAACACCCCCTTGGTATTTGAGTGGCCATATCACCTCAACAGAGGCTGATACTTTGTCCAAAGACTGTTTAGGGCATGACACTCCCTCCAAGGGATTTTGGGGTGGTTTGGTGTAGGGTAGCCCTAGAACCCTTGGGTAGGTACCTTAATGGGGATTTGTAGGGTTGTGAAGGTCATGGGGTCAAATGACCTTGGGCTGACTTGAAATTTTGTGGAGAGGACCATAGGGCCAATAAAGTCCTCTGGTGAAAATATTATGGTATTTGGAGACCTTTAGCCCACCTCAAATCCTAACCCTAGTTTAGGTCACAAACTTTAATTTGAATTATTAAGCTTTCTAATGAACTTCAAATGAAATAAAATTTGGGCAAAGGGATTTTCTGGTCGAAATAGCCATGATATAATTTTGTTGGGATTTTTGGATTAATTTATACAGTACTTTATTTACAACTCTAATTGTGCCCTAAATATTTATCTTGATGATTTTGGAATTTCTATGAACTAGAATATTATGAAATCTTGGATTAGTGCATATTATAGCATGATATTCCTTCTGTAATTTTCTTGGAAATTTTATCTGATCATTTTGGGTACTTTTTTCTTCAATGTATTAATTATGATGTGTAGTAAACAATACAAATGATGCCCATTTAAAATTTTGAAAATTATGAAATTTGGTCAGTAGGAGTTTCAAATTATGACAGTCAACCTGTAATTTTCTCTGGAATTTTAGATGACTAAAAACAGTACCTCCTTCATTAAGTTAGGAAAATTAGTGTTTTACATTAAAATAAATTCAGAGCCCAAATATTGGATAAAAATTATGAGACTTGGTTTATGATGGTTTTAGGTAATTATAAAGTTTTTATAATTTTTGTGTGATTTTTGGATATATATTTACAGTACTTGCTTCACAATATGGTAAAAGTTGCCTAAAATGGTAAATTAGGAAATGTAGGCCTAAACACCTCTGAAATTTCTAAGAATTTGGAATTACTGCTTATATGACTCAAAATATTTTTACTGATTTTATGGTGATTTATTGTTGGCTCATTAGTGCACTTCATGTTCATACTAGGGCAATGGGAGGCTAAGAATAAATAAATTAAATGCCAAAGGAAATAGGAAAATTATTATTTTCTGGATTTAGACTAATTAGGTCATGGTAGACCCCCAGTAAATATTATAGGGGATTTGGAAGACAATTTGGAGTACCACCCCTTGCATACCCCAAAAGCTTAGGATGGTCTGCGTTTAGTAAAAACTGCAGAAGCCGAACTAGAGTGGGTAATGAGCTTGGGGAGATGGAATTTTGGTAGATTGCTGGTTTGGATAGGGTGAGTTAAATCAATTTCATTATTGGAAGTCGCGAAGGGTTGGGTGTGAGACTGACTAGTGATAAGTAGTGTTCGGGTTCGACGGAAGATCGTCCTCCCCGAGAAGAGGAAGAGTCAAAGTCACCCTAGGATTAGCTCACTGTAATATGAAAAGGGAATGGGTTAAGGGAACCAATCAATTATAATAAGTGCCTTAGAAAGGGAGTTTTGGGATTCACCCCATCATAGCTCCTAGTACCGCTGCGAGCCCTTCACCGGGTAAACCTCGGGAAGTCCAAGGTTAACCTTAAACCTTAGGAATAAAATGATCAAGAGTAACCCTAATAATAGTTGTACTTCATACATACACTTGTACACTTAGGAAGAAGAATTGGCATGGAATGGGTAGAGTAGGAATGTGGTCTAAGGGCCTACTAGTAATGATAGTGGTCTGGTTTGTGATTGGGAAGTCCGGGGAGCTGGATGCTCGGGGACTTGGTATATGCTTGGTAGCCTAGAGAGATGGAGGCTCGGTAACATGAGAACTTGTTCAAATATAATTGTCATGATTGCATGTGCATAAAAGTGGTGGGTCATCGGTACTAGGCGATCGATTACACCGACAGCGGTACGTTGACTCGGCGGTGTGGGACACTTAGCCAAAGAAAGCCTGGTGGGTACAGCCAGCACAAGTACGCGGATACATTAGGTTGTGTTCTTCTAGGGGCGTACGGAAGGGCTAGGCCTGGTAGTGTGGTTACCCGCCTAGGAGTGGGGGGCCCGACTCACTGTCTCCGTTTTCCATAACGGAGGTTCCTGGGGGTGAAGCTAGCCGCCCGAACAGGGGGAACTAAAGGTCTGTGCACATAGAGTCAGTGGGTGTGTTGCACTTGCTTGTGAATTTCATAGCATATTTGCGTGTCATAGCATGAACATTGCCACCTATCGTATAAGATGGTATGGGACGTTTTATACGATAGGCCCTACAAAACGACCCTTGGTCTATAGGGGTAATCCCTATAAATCAATGGTTATAATTCTTGTGCTTTCACTTACTTGCTACTTTTAGCTATTTGATAACCGACACTCCAACGTATAAGTGGTATGAGACACTTTATACGATGGGAGCCCTGCAAAAGATCCCTTGGCTTATGCGCTTCTGCGCATAAGTTAAGGTTACATTTCCTACTTTCTGCTTCAATCATGTTTACTATGGAATTGCTAGCATAGGTCCGCTGTCACCTGCTTTTTACTTTTTCTCCACCTACATATCCTTCCCTTTCTTCCTCTCCACTCGGTACCTAGGAGCCATGGGGGAAGGGGTAGGGGATGATAGGGCTTAGTCTTTATGACTAACGGTTTTCGAACCACAACATTTTAGGTGTACCATATGGAAGGGTCACAGGTGTTGCAGTTTCTGTAAGAGTTGACCCCGCGACCGTGTTACCATTGTCACCAGTCGGGACATACACGGGTAAAATTCCACTTGATGGGTAGGATCCCACCAGCTTGGCAGCCAGGAGGCCGAAGACGCAGACGCAGACGTGGATTGCGAGGCGGCGACGACAGGCCAAAAAGGAAGAAGCACCCAGAGATACAGCACCAGCAGAGCACGGAGTCGGTGGAGATGGGCCAGTCTAGATTGGGTGCTCTCGGTTCAGTGACAGTTACGGTGACGCTTAGTTTTAGTTTTGCTTCCGCGAGTGACTTGTAGTGAGGATGTGATGTACCGAGCATAAGCCCTCCTTTTGTACTCTAATATATTATTATTGTGGACACTCCCTTCGTGGAGATTTATTTATATACATGTGGTTATGTGGACTTGATTTTACTTCATTATGCTACTATTCTGCGATCGAAAAGGGCCGGCAGAATTGGCGTTTTGTAGTGGCGGCCTTCCCGTGAGTCGGTGCCACCGCAAAGCGGCAGTTCTGGGCTAAGACCTCGGTGTTTAAAAAGAAAAAAAGGGTGTCTTACAAGTGGTATCAGAGCAAACCTCGATCGGAAAAGTAGCAGTCCACTAACCCTGGGTCACCCCCGCTCGAGTTTAGTTTGGGGACAAACTAAGCAGCGGAGGAAGTGGTGTGCCCATAAGGGAAATCACATGTAAAAGTCCACTTCATCATTAATTGGGATACTTCTTTGTAGCATGTGACCTACCCTGCCCCCAGCAGGGAACACCTCCGGCTGCAAAGACCATTTCACATAATTCTCTAGTCTACGAGTTAGACCCAGCCCACTAGGACTTACTACTAACCATGATGACTTTTAGTCTGTTCTAGTCCAAAATAGACCATGGGTATGAACTTGGTTAAGGTGCGGAGATACCCAATGAGAATAAAGGAGGAGTTTAGCACGAGAATGACTACCTAAGATGTAAACTCAGGTGTCCCTACTATCCCAATCCAGGAGTATTCAAAGCGGTAGACTACTTTAAGGAGAATTAAGTCCAGTAATACATTAGCAGAATGTTAAAAGACAAGTAGTCTTAATCCTCAATACCGGTAATAAAATTACCTGGAGGCAACCACCGAGAAAAACATTGAGGGTCGGATAGGAATTCGAGTTCGGAAGATACTCATTTGGGATTGGGAACATTTGGACCCGCATAAGGTTGTCGTAGATGTGACTCAGAGTGTTTAAAGTATGGAGTATACTAACGAGTTTCAGGGTGGAACCCCAAGTCGAAGATTGATGCCCTAATGATTGTGCACCCAGCTAGGATAGATGTAATAGGGTAATATCAAAGATACTTAGCCTAAGATAGGTAGGGGCTGATCTTTTGTTTATTGGGGGCTAAACTTTTGTTTATTGGGCAAACTAGTATTGGCTTGGGGTCCCTTGGACCTAGTGTAGGGACAGTGGCGTAACAAACATGGTTGGAATGATGACCCGTAGCGATACCAAGACAATGACATGGAAATATGACGGAATAATTACGAGAATTAACTATTATCACGTGAAATTAGATGACGGGTAACAAGATTCGGGATATCTGAGAAGGTAAAGATTTAATCGCTAGGTTGTATCATCAGAAGGATGATGTATCTCAGAACATGTACCCCCAGAGTGGAAATTTGAGGACATCACGATGGATTTTATTCTTGGACTTCCCCGATCACGGACGGGAAACGACTCGACTTGGGTCATCGTCGATCGGTTGACGAAGGTGGTCAGATTCATTCCGATCAAGAAGGATGACTTTGTGGGGGGGGGGGGGGGGGGCACTAGTGCAGAGATTTGTGGAGCAGTTTGTTCAATTCCACGGGGTGCCCAAGAAAATCGTGTCGGATCGGGATGGCTGGTTCACTTCCAAGGAGTGGAGATCCGTATATGCTCACTAGGACACGCGATTGACCTTCAGCACCACATTCCATCCCCAGACGGATAGGCAGATAGAACGCACTGATCAGACGCTGGAAGATCTTCTGAGGCTATACATTTTGGGCCACGGGGAACCATGGGAGAAGCTCCTACCCTTGATCAAGTTCTCCTATAACAACAGCTACCAGTCCAACATCAGGATGGCGCCTTATGAAGCCTTGTATGGAAGGAGATGAAGGACCCCTCTTTCTTGGATTCAGGACGAGGATCCGAAGGCGTTGGGATCAGATTTTGTCGAAGATGTCGAGGCTCAGATGAGACCAATCAGAGACAGGATGTTAGAAGCGCAGAGTAGACAGGCTAAGTATTATGACGCCCGGCATCGTCAGGTGGAGTTTCAGGAGGGGGACCGAGTGTTTTTGTTTGAAGATCCGACCCATGTATGGAGTTTCACGAGTGCGTGGTCGGAGCAAGAAGCTCAGTCCTAGGTATATGGGCCCTTAGAGGATCCTGGAGCGAATCGGGGCCCTAGCTTACAGGCTGGAGATTGCCACCAGAGCACTCCACTTTTCGTTCAGGTATACCTTACAACCCCAATGGAAAATCAATTTGCATTCCTATTTTAAACCAATAAGACTGAAATTTCAAGAATAGGGGCTAATCCTTTGTTTATTGGGGTATATCCCTTGCCGGCTGGACGAATTGGTCTTAGAATCAAAACTGCACACAGCAAACCTAACGTAGAGATGTAATCTTTCAATTCTCAAGGGATGTTACAAGCATCTTTTCCCGATTAGAGTCCCGTAGGCCTAACTTTGATTTCGGGGACGAAATCTTTGTTTTATTTATTGGGATTTGTAACATCCCATTTCTGGCTAGACCCCTAGGAGTCGGTTGGTTGTGACAGAACCCTAGGAAGCCCAAAAATTGAAATAAATCGACTAAGATTTCGGGTCACGGGTTGGTCACGCCCGTGACCGACCCGTCACGCCCGTGACCTAGGGCGTGACTCCTTCGACGATCGTCGATCTCAGGGAGATGATCGTCGGGCGCAGAATTTTCAACCCGGCACTGTCACGCCCGTGACCCAGGTGTCACGCCCGTGACCAAGGGCGTGACCCCTTCGGCGATCGTCGATCTCAGCGCGACGATCGCCGAGCGCGGAATTTGCCTCATGACCCTGTCATGGCCGTGACCTAGGGCGTGACCACCCTTCGACGATCGTCGACCTCAGTTTGAAGGTCGTCGAACCCAAAATTTCGTCACCCGGGCCTGTCACACCCATGACCCATGTGTCACGCCCGTGACCTAGGGCGTGACCACCCTTCGACGATCGTCGATCTCAGTTCGACGATTGTCGAACCCAGAACTGGCCACCCGGGCCTGTCACGCCCGTGACCTATGTGTCACGCCCGTGACCTAGGGCGTGACCACCCATCGACGATCGTCGATCTCAGTTCGACGATTGTCGAACCCAGAACTGGCCACCGCGGCGTGTCACGCTCGTGACCTATGTGTCACGCCCGTGACCAAGGCCGAAATGTCAGCCGGAGTTTAAACCTCGGAAACCGACGTCTTAATCAATTCTGATTATGGAATGAACAACAGGAATATTTATGGGCCGTGTCAGTCCCTAATTAGTTAGATGGATCAGCCAATTCATCTTACACCTTTTCCTCTTCCCAACATCATAAACGAAACGTTATTAAGCGAAATATTAATGGCCACAAGCGTTAGACTTTCCCCTCCCTCCTTTTTGCTGCTTTAAAAAGGTCCCTTAGGCTCAAGGATGAAGTTTCCCAGCCCTTACCTGAAGTTTCGAGCCTCCTACCTTGTTGTAGAAGAATTACGACGACGCCACCGCCGCGCATATAGCATCCTGACGATTGGCTCGACTCTAAACCGCGAATAAGGTCCTCCCCTCCCTCTTCTTCTACGGATAGATCTTAGAAATCATTAGGAGAGATATCGGGCTCAAAAGAGCCAGATCGGGTGAGTGTTTCCATGGTTTTTCCAAAATTTTCATGGTGGCAGGTTCGCCGGAAACCGCCTCTCCGGCGGCCGTGTCGCCGCCCGACGGTAGCCCTCACCTCTATAAGACCCCCTTTTTTTTCTTTTTCAACCACCGGGGTCTTATGCCCAGAACCGCCGCTTTGCGGTGACACCTTCGCACCCGGGAAGGTCGTCACTATAACGCGCCGATTCTACCGGCCTTTTCGATCACAATAAGTAGCATAATAATTGAAGTAAGAACAATGCAGTCCACAATAATAAATCACATGTAAATAAGATAAAATCACCACGAAGAGAGTGTCCACAGAAAACATCAGAGTACTATAAATGCGGGCTTATGCCCGATACATCATGTCCTCACTACAACATCACTCATGCGGAAGCTAAAACAAAAACTACTCAAGGTCGAGACTCACGGTCCCGGCTGTATGAACTCCGGAGCTAGACTGCCCCATCTCCAGGAGCACCGATCTATGGGGCTGCTCCTCCATGCTGGGCTCCACGATCCCCTAAATGATGCGGTTCGAAAACCGTTAGTCATAAAGACTAAGCCCTATCATCCCCCACCCCTTCCCCCATGGCTCCTAGGTACCGAGCGGGGAGAAAGAAAGGGGAGGACATATTTGTGGGGAATAAAGGTAAACAGGTGATAGTGGACTTAATCTAGCAAGTTGTATTCGGTGAGCAGTTAATATGAATGTTATAATAGGTCTAGCAGTAAGAAAAGCAATTATATGAATTTAAACCTTCACTTATGCGAGAACACATAAGCAAAGGGATCTTTTGCAAGGCTCCCATCGTATAAGTGTCCCATACCACTTATACCTTGGGGTGTCGGTTATCAAACAGCAATAGTTGTTATATATTGAAATTAACCTTTGATTTATAAACTTACCCACACAAGCTTATAGACCAAGGGGTCGTTTTGCAGATCCTAATGTATAAGCGTCCCATTCCACTTATACTTTAGGTGTCAGGGTTAAATGAATCGATTATGCTATGACATGCTAGTGGGTATGATGAAACATGCAAGTGCAACTCACACACCCGACTCTGTGCACACAGACCTTTAGTTCCCCCTTTCGGAGTCGTTACCTCCCAGGATACCTCCGTAGTGGCGGACGGAAGCGGTGGGTTGGGCCTCGCCCACCTCAAAACCAGTAAAAGCACCACTGGTCTGACCTATCGTACGCCTCAACGCTTGGTGCACTAAGCAGACGCCTCCGTACTCTTGCCGGCTGGCGCACCGGACTTCTGTTGGCGAAGTGCTAACCACCTTGCCGAGTCAACGATATCGGTGTCGGTGCAATCGAACTCCCCGATATCGTAAAACCCACCACCTTAACTTTCCTATCTTATGCACATGCAAGTTTATTCGTAAACACACAAAACTGAGCCGAAGCTCCCCGGACCAAACATCCGTCTCTAAACCAACTGAGCCGAAGCTCCCCGGACCATCCCGTCCGTCTCTTAACCAACCGAGCCGAAGCTCCCCGGACCCAAACGTCCGTTTCCAAATCACCCGAGCCGAAGCTCTCATCAATCTTCCTGTGCCAACAGTGTTTGTGAAAAGTGCAGCCCTAGTTACTAAGTTACTCTTGCCAGTTTGTTATTACAGTTTACGTTAGCCCAGGACTGCCCCCGGTATTCCCCGTGAAGGACTCTCAAGGGGCACTAGGAACCAAGACGGCGGCATTACGGCCCGAAGTTCCCTTTCGCAAGGCACTTAATATTATTGGTTTATCTCCCTTAGCCCGATTCCCTTCTCATATTATGATAGACTATCCTAGGGTGATTTTTAACCTTCCTCTCTTCGGGAAAAGCGATCTTTCGCCGAACCCGAACACCTCTTAACTCTAGCTATCACCACTTCTCGCTACTCTTTTTATCTTCCTATTGCGATTTCCTCCACTATTGCCCACCAAAACAAAATGAATTATTTAACTCCAATGTCTTCCTCAGATCATGTCTTATTTCAATTCACAATTGCTATATGCAGACCGACCTAGACTTCATGTCGAACCGGTTATGCAATGATCCAATACTCATCCAATTGCCCTAACTTATTTACTGGAGACTCACCATGATATAAATGACCTAAATCCAGAAAATGGAAATTTTCCTAATCTATTTGGCATTTAATTAAATTCCTCGAAAATCCTAAGGGCTACCGGTTTGAACATGAACTACCCTAAGTAATCATGCAAGATGTCCAGGAAATTTATGATAAATAGTAGGTTATCTCAATAGGTTAAATCCTAAGTATCATAATTTTTCTATCATTAGAAAGGCATGAAAACTATTTTAGAAATAATCTATAACTTCTATTGTTTATGAATCAAGTACAGAAAATATTCTTTCAAAAATTATAAATAATTTATGCCATGCAGATAAAGGCCTAAAATTAGCACTGGCCAAGTTTCATAATTTTCCAGCAAGTAATTTATCCATAATTAATTTTTAAACAATAAAACCCCTTTCTATTATCTGTGAACAAAGTACCAGATTTATTCAACATAAAATTCTATAAAAATTCAGGGATCAATGTTATACTAGTTAAGATCTAAATCCAGAATTTTAACTGATTATAATTAATTTAAAACCTCCAAATATTTGAAACAACAAATCAGGCTAATAATCCATTAACACATGAAGTATAATATTTATTAATCATAAAATTCCAGGAAAATTACCATAAGACTAAAACATCCTAAAACTCCCTCCTCCCGAGTTTCATGATTTTTGGATTAGATTTAGTGCTTAAAATAACTAAATTGCATTTCTATCCTAATTCAAACTCTCAACTTCCGAGCTACCCAATTACCTCCAATTCCTTCACTATTTCAACCAGAGGGTTTTCAGCATATCATGCCACTCTCCTCCAAATTTCAAGGGCATAAAAGAGCTTTTGCTCCTATGTCCTTCACAAACCTCAAAACCCTTCATTTAAGATTTGAGCTTGGATCCTAGGGTAAATGTTGGTACCCTAGTTTGATTTGAGTTTAGTCTTATCTTTTTAGTCCCTTGACCCAAGAAATATCTATGGTCAATGGTTAGTAGTCTAGCTGTAGAGTCCTCACTTTTCCAGATTGAGAATTTGGTTAAGTAGTTTGTTCGTTCGAAGATCGTCGAACAGGTCGAGCTTATCGTCGATCTCTGAACGACGACAGCTTGTTGTTTGTGAAGCCAGAAATAGTCGAACGATGGCTCGACTACTCTGCTTCTGGGCCGATCGTCGAACGGCCGTTCGACTATCGGGTCTAGTATCTTTTTAATAGATCGACTATCTCCGGTCTAATATAAAGCCGATAGTCGACCTAGGTTAAAAGATCTTTTGTTCTATCGTCGACGGAGCGTGACTTTTCGCATTCTGTCTTCCCGCTTGCAATTTTCTGCCGCTTCGTCCCCTTCGTCTTCGCCGTCCTTCTCACGCTTTCTCCAGCAATCAATGGAGATTTCTCCCGCAGTGTTAGTAGTTGTAAAGTTTGATGCAGGCTTCAACGTTGATTTTGACGCGTTCAGTTGCTGCGAAGCAGGGATCGTGGAAGTTCTTCAGTTGTGCCGGGTTCAAGGACTAGAGAGATTAATGTCTTCAAGGATTAAGTTAAATATACCCGAGATCAAGGAATGGGCTTTCACTTCGTCATCCACCGACGATTCGATGACTGGCACCATCGGCGGAGAAGAGGTAATTTTAACTCTGGCGGTTCTGACTGATGTTTTTGGTTTGATAAATGGTGAAGAAGATTATGAGCAAGATGCTCAAGAATTTGGAAGGATGTTGACTGAGCTGGGACATGCGGAGGGCATTCCCACCAAGCTGCTCAAGGTCAACTTTCCCTTTAAGATTAAATTTCTCGCTAAGTTAGTTGGAAAAGTGCTCCTCGGAAAGCACTCTGCTCATGACAATATAACAAGGCAACAATTTGCACTGATGTGTGCAATTGTTAATCAGAAAAAGATTGATTGGGCAGGGGTAATGTTTGATTTGATAAGGAAAAGAACAATAAGAAAGAGGTTACCCTAGGTAGGGTTATTGGAATTTTCCTGAAGGAAAAGTACCCTCAGCTGCTGGTCTCCGCCGCAACAACAATAAATGCAAGCAAGAAGATGGACCCAAACCTGTTCTCCAAATGGAAGAGGACTTTTGTGAAACCCGCTCTCACAGGGGTTGCTCCAGCGACATCAGAGAGCACCAGGACTGATTCGGTCGCTCCTCACCCTGTAGAAGCTGGCTCAGCTCTTTCCCTTCCCTCATCTTCTGCTATGCAGTCTGCTTCAGTTGAAGTTCCATCAACTTCAGCTGAAGTACGACTTTCCCCTTCTCCTGTTAGAGAAACAACCACGGTTGTTCTTCCTTCCCCTCCAGCATCTCCTCTTCCTTCTCATCAGGCTAGGATATCTGCTCCTAGTTTTGATCTGTTAGGATCTGAGAGGATTCCAACTCCTCCTCAGTCTCCTATTCATTCTCCAGTTAACACTCCTGTTAACTCTCCAGCTCCATCTCCAATTCAATCTCCAGTCCACATCTCTTCTCATCCCAACACTACAACCATCTCTGCTGCATCTCCAGCCACTGCAGTCCCATCATCTTTTGAGATCACCCCAGCTTTCATTTCTAGCATTTTGGAGTTGATTACCCCTTCAATCAAAATTATGATTGAAGAGGCAATTGCTCCACTTGCCTCCTCCATTGCCACCCTGACTGCTTCCATCCAATCACTTTCCAAATCTGCTGAGCCCTCTTCTTCAAGGGGACTGGTTTCAGTTTCCACTGAAATCAGGCAGGGGGAGATGTTCTGTGAAGATGCCTCAGAGCCTCCAGCCTCCCTTCCAGCAGTTCAAGAAAAGACTGATGCAGTTCAAGTTCAAGATAAATCAGTTTCTGTGTTATCGGAAAAAGAAATATCTGATGCTATTATGTTATCTGATTTTGCGGTGAAAGTTTGCTTAGAAGATCTCACCACTCCCGTGGTTGCCCATTTCCTAGAAGGGATTATTACATCCTACCTAGATGAGTCTTGGGAGTTGGTAAAATATGAAGGTAATTCACTCATTCGCTTTATTGACGAGTCAATTAATTTAATAGCTTGTGAATACCTAGAAGGAATGATTTTAGCTTATTTAGCAGATTTGTATTCATAAATCTACAGATTATATTAAAGAAGATTTAGCTGCTCAGGTTATAGCAGTTGTTTCTGAAGCTGATCCAGTTGTCCCTGATACTCAAGTAGATCCAGAATTGGATTCATTTTTAGATGACTTGGAAGATGTATCTGAGAATCAAGAAGAGAAAGCAAGAATTGCTTGGAATTAAAGAGTTCAATCTTTGGCAGAGAAAGAAAAAGATTTGCAAGTTGAAAAGTCGACTATTTGGGATGATTCACCAGGGTTGGATTTAGATTTCCTTCTGGCTCAGGATGCCATTGAAGAGGAAAAAGAGAAAGCTGCTTTAAAAGAAAAGGCTGTTTCTGAAGCCTATGATCCTTATGACAATCCTCCTTCATCTCACTCTGAAGATGAAGAGGATTCTGATTTATCTGAAAATTCGAAGAAAAAGAAAGCTGCTCAGAAGAAAAGGAAAGCAATTGCTCCTCCTCCTCCCAGCCGTGACAATGATACTCCATACTATATTCTTAAAGGAATTGACCCCAAATCAAAGGAATTTCAACATTGGATGTGGTTCTCCAAGAACCAGCAGAAAGAGAGAAAAAGATCTAAGAGGTATGATAGTCCTGTTTCAAGATGGACTCCCAGAGGTCCTCCTCCTCCACCTGCAAGTGCAGGAGCCTCTGGGAACCTTTCTGCTAATCCATCTGCCTCTTCTGGAAAATTTGCACCTTCTCAGCCTCAGCCAAGGAAAAGCTCTCAAAGTTCCCAAGGCAGATCTTATTCTGGTTCTCAAAGACAAGTGAAGGAGGTTGTGTTTCAAAGACCAACCTTTTCTCCTCCTCCTTCTCCAAAGAAAAGAGTTTCTTCCCCAATACCAGTGCAGTCTGAAAAAATTGTTTCAAAAGGTAAGTAGTTTATTTTGTTTAAATATTCTAGCAAGAACTTTGCTAAGTCTGCTCCCTGTCTTATCTAGTTAATCAAGATAAAGAGGTTGCTCCTTCTGAGACTGCTTATGAAAGTCCTGAGCTTGATCCTAACTTTAGGATGGCTCGTTTTCACGAATTGGTTGGAGCAGCTCAAATCAAAAAAGCAAAAGCTGAAGGAAAAGATACTATTGGCTTAACCACTATGTCTACATTCAGAAAGAAGGAGTTTGAAAAGTTCCAGGTTAATCCTGAGGTCTTTGACCCTTCAAAATATATGGAAAAGCACCCGAAAGCCGTTGTTCCAAGGGCGGCAGAAGTAAAGATTATTGGTGTGCAGGACTTGAAGATGTCAAAGAGAGAGGCTATTGATCCCCTGAGGAAAATTTCTTTTGTTCCAAGCTCTTCTGACTCTTTGCCAGATTCTGTAGACTCTTAATTTTTTTTGATTGACTGCTGTTTTATATCTATCTGTTTGATAATTGCTAGTTAATTGCTATTTATTTTCTGTATTGATTATAGTGTTCTATAGCTAGCTCTGTGTTTTAGTTTTTAAGAGACTTAACTCAAATAGGGGGAGATTGTTGGTACCCTAGTTTGATTTGAGTTTAGTCTTGTCTTTTTAGTCCCTTGACCCAAGAAATATCTATGGTCAATGGTTAGTAGTCTAGCTGTAGAGTCCTCACTTTTCCAGATTGAGAATTTGGTTAAGTAGTTTGTTCGTTCGACTATCGTCGAACGCCGCTCGACTATCGTCGAACGCCGCTCGACTATCGTCGACTAACTGTTCGACGATCGTCTATCAGTTGTTCGACTTTCAGTCTGCGTGGATAGTTCGACTATCGGTTGATAGTTTGACTATCTGTGTGCTTTGATAGTTCGACTATCTGCTTGGATAGGTCGACTATCTGATAGCTCGACTATCTGTTGATAGTTCGACTATCTGTTCTGCGTTGGTAGTTCGACTATCTGTTGATAGGTCGACTATCTGTTCTCGCTTGGTAGTTCGACTATCTGCTTTGATAGTTCGACTATCTGATAGTTCGACTATCTGTTGATAGGTCGACTATCTGTTTGTTTTTGATAGTTCGACTATCTGCTTTGATAGTTCGACTATCTGATAGTTCGACTATCTGTTGATAGGTCGACTATCTGTTTGTTTTTGATAGTTCGACTATCTGTTGATAGGTCGACTATCTGATAGCTCGACTATCTGTTGATAGTTCGACTATCTGTTTTGCCCTGATAGTTCGACTATCTGTTGATAGATCGACTATCTGATAGTTCGACTATCTTCTGGTAATTCGACTATCTGCTGTGATAGCTCGACTATCTCCCTTGATAGTTCGACTATCTGGATCGTGTGACTATCTGTCCGATAGTTCGACGATCTCCGTGCGTCGGTCGACGATCTCCGAAGGTCGTTCGACGCTTTCTGTCTGCCTTTATATTTTGTATTTATTTATTATATTTAATTAATTAATACTTTATCTGGCATATCTTTTCAGTTGTTTTATGATAATATTTCTAGGCAATATTTGCTCCATCCCTTATGCCTAAGTAAAATCTTTTCAGATAAAGTTGTTTGTCTTATTAGCAGACTTTGTATTTTACTTTATCTGCTGACAGTCCTTTATAGCCGTTAGACTGAAAAGTCTTCCTTCTGCTGTAAAGAGTATTTCTCTGATGTGACTTTATTTAGTCCTTCTGTTATTTGATTTGATCCTACAGCTTCTTAGAAAGAGGCTTATTCCTTTTATAGGATGTCTTGCTGCAGAGTTTGTTTTGCTGTGTGTTATTTGCAGCCCAGGTCTCAAGTTTCAGAAGAAGACAAGTAATTCAAATTGAAGAGAGCCGTTGCTTGTTGCTGTTATAAAAAGGACCCTTTGAAGAAGGATTCAAGCTAGCTAACTAGAAAACCTGTTCATCTGCTTTCAAGCTCTCATCAAGATCAAGTCATCTGCTCTCAGCAATACTCATCCAACTGAGAAGTGTTAAGATCTTCTACTCTTCTTCAACCTGAGTTCTCCTGCTTTCAGGAAGTTCAAACTCAGAGTTCTTTTGAAGAAGAAGAAGAAGAAGATAGCTGCTTGAAGATCTTTAATTTTATTATTTAATATCTTCTTGTAGTTTTTCCTTCAGAGCTTTCTGAAGAGTTTTCTGCACTAAAGCAAGACTTCACCTGGACATCTTTGAGCCAGGGGGAGCCTTGATTCTTTAGAGCTTTCTAGCTCAGTGTAAGTTTTTGTGCTTCTCTAATCTATTGTAAAATAGAGAAGACATCTTAACCTTCTTCCCCCTCCTGTACAGGGTTATTGCTCCCTTCAAAAGTATCCCTTGGTGGCAGGGCACCTGATCAAAAACCTGTGCTTGGTTTTTAGACACCTGATCAAAAGTCTAAAGGGTTTCTGGATCTACCTGAAGCAGATCTTGTTGGTGGCAGGGCACCTGATCAAAAACCTGAGTGGATTCCTACCTTGTGGGTAGAAGAGTGGACGTACCCAAGTTGTTTGGGGAAGCACTATAAATTCCTTGGGTCGTCTGGATTGCCTTGTTTATTTCCTGCATTGTGGCTGTGAACAGATATAACTAGGTTGCTAGTTGCTGATTAGGATTTCCAAGCCTTAACTGTAATTACAGTTAGCTTGAGTTTGTGCACAACACTTGTGTTAGGCTATAGGGTTAATTCTATATCTATAATCTTTTTATTCCGCAATTCACTCAAAGGGAGTTGGGTAGACCTTCAAGTTTTGTCTATTGCAAAATTTGATAACTCTATTCACCCCCCCTCTAGAGTAGTATCTATCCCTTCACTTTCAGTAAACCAACCCTAAACCACTTCATTTTTCTCCAAGCAGGTTATAACACCATTCCAAGTCAGAGATCAGAAAATCAGCCTCCGTTGAGGTGATTTGACCTTTCCAAACTCTCAGTGCACTTTTTATTAAAAGGTGTCTCACTAATGCCTAGTTAAGGGTAGAAGATTTCCTACCCAAAGCTCCTCCAAATCAGTTGGAATTTTGTACATACCTAGGTTTTATAGCCAGGGACCACTCACCAAAATTTGGGAGGGTTTGGAGGTCATTTGACCACCTAAATAAATTCATCTAAGATTATTAAATTAAAACAAAAACTTTAGGCAAAGTATCTCCAAAAATTCCCATTTTTGGTCTGCCTTTAGGTATAACCACGATTAACCCCCTGCCCAAATTTCAGGTCATTTGGATAAGGGACGAAGAGTGGGCATCCGTTTTAATTTCTGCCCAACTCTATGTACAGCCCCCACTAAAACGGGTGCTGCGGTCGAACCGCTTACCCAAACGAGTTAAAACCAATTTTAAATTGATGTGGACTCGAAGGGCTACGACTTTTGTGTCTGGTCACGTTTCCTAAAATGGCCTCTAAGAGCCTCGTTTTGCAGCATTAAAATATGCCCATCCAAGTATAATTTCCATACAAAATCATTTACTTAGTTTATATATTTAAAACAGTTTTTACTGTTCATCTTCTACAGAACCCGAAAACCAGAACTCAGGAAGTCATTTTCCTGTAACATTTCCGTGATCCGTCGCCGGCAGTCCGGTCACTTCCCTGGCCAGCCACCACCACCACCACCTCCGTTGAGGCGATGGCTAGCGGTCGGCGGTGGTTTGGCCGCCGGAGGTGGCGGTTTCCGGCGAACTCAAAATACCTTTTTCATGGTTTTCCCATGAAAACGAGAGACGGGTCCGGCTTCGTTGAGCGCGAACTTCCTTTCTAAGAATCCTAAGATCTACCCATGAAAGAGAAGGAGCAGAGGAGGACCTTGTTCGCGGATTGGAGGCGAGAAGAACGATGGGGTGCCATGGCGCAGTGGTGGCGCAGCCGAACTTCTTCTACAGCAAGAACAAAGATCTGATCCATTTACTTGAGCGTGTAAACTTCTCCTCTTGTCCCAAGTGGGATTTTATAAGTCAGAAAGTGGGGAGGTGAAAGGGTAAAGCCGTAATGGCCATGAAGGCTCCTCTTAATAGCCTTTCGGTTACTGTGAAGGGATAGGAAACGGTGGAAGGTGAACAGGTGTGTCCAGTTGGCGGTTTCCTATTGGACCACATCTTTCTCCTTTATTATATAATTACAGAAGGAAAAACGGCCTGTAATTACTCCTGGTGTAACTTCCCACACCAGCATTTATTTCCACGCGTGTTAGAATAATTTCGGCCCTGAACCGTCGTTTCGGCCAATGTCACGGGCGTGACACATAGGTCACGGGCGTGACAGGCCCGGATAGCCAATTCTGGGCTCGACGATCGTCGAACTGAGATCGACGATCGTCGAAGGATGGTCACGGGCGTGACACTTGGGTCACGGGCGTGACAGGCCCGGGTGGATAATTCTGGGCCGACGATAGTCGATTTGAGATCGACGGTCATCGAATGGTGGTCACGCCCTAGGTCACGGGCGTGACTCCTAGGTCACGGGCGTGACAGGCCCGAACGGCAAATTTCGAGGTCGACGATCGTCGAACTGAGATCGACGGTCGTCGAAGTCTGGTCACGCCCTAGGTCACGGGCGTGACACCATGGTCACGGGCGTGACATGCCCGGGCTGCAAGGTCGACAATCGTCTCACGGCGATCGATGATCGTCGAAGGAGTCACGCCCTTAGTCACAGGCGTGACACCTTGGTCACGGGCGTGACATGCCTAGACAGCACGTTCGACGATCGTCTTGTGGAGATCGATGATCGTCAAAGTAGTCACGCCCAAGTCACGGGCGTGACGGGTCGGTCACGGGCGTGACCAACCCGTGACCCGAAATATTGATCGCTTTATTTCAATTTTTGGGCTTCCTAGGGTTCTGTCTCGACCAACCGACTCCTAGGGGTCTAGCCGGAAATGGGATGTTACAAATCCCAATAAACAAAACAAACATTTCGTCCCCGAAATTGAGGTTGAACCTACGGGG
Source organism: Platanthera zijinensis (assembly GCA_039513925.1). Taxonomy (NCBI): domain Eukaryota; kingdom Viridiplantae; phylum Streptophyta; class Magnoliopsida; order Asparagales; family Orchidaceae; genus Platanthera; species Platanthera zijinensis. The sequence continues at coordinate 494,412 of CM077084.1, forward strand.
ATTTCTATCGGAATAAATTAAACTTGTAACATCCCATGCGATCTTCCTATTGGGTTCAGGCGACTATTCGTTCGATAAACGAAGAAAATCTCCCCAATAAACAAAAGATTAGCCCCTACCATTTCGATTAAGTGCGCATGCCTAGGTCTTGAATTTTCCTTATCTAGTCTTAACTGTCCAAAACAAGAAGGCAATCTATAGTATACTGAGAGGTGGTGAGATGTACCTGACTGAACAACTCCGGGTATCTTTGCCTCATCAGATCCTGCGGTTCCCAGGTGTGCTCCTCCTGACCGTGGTTTCTCCACAGAACCTTGACTAAGGGGATCTTTTGGCGGCGCAAGATCTGTACTCCTTTGTTGTCGATCCGAACCGGCTCCAAGTGAACAGATCGGTCTGAAGCTACAGGCCCTTCGGTGGTCGAAATCCGCTGCTCCGGGCGTAGTAGAGCCCTTCTCAGCGAAGAAATATGGAAGACGTCGTGTAGAGCTGCCAGCTCTGGCGGCAACTCTAGCCTGTAGGCTAGGGGTCCGATCCGCTCCAGGATCCGGTAAGGGCCCATATACCTAGGGCTGAGCTTCTTCCTCTGACCGCGCACCCGTGAGACTCCGTGCATGGGCCGAATCTTCAAGAACACTCGATCTCCTACCCGAAACTCCACCTGACGATGCCGGGCGTCATAGTATTTAGCCTGTCTGCTCTGCGCCTCCAACATCCTATCTCTGATCAGTCTCACCTGAGCCTCGGTGTCTTCAACAAAATCCGATCCCAACACCTTCGGATCCTCATCTTGAACCCAAGAAAGCGGGGTCCTACATTTTCTTCCATACAAGGCTTCATAAGGCGCCATCCTGATGCTGGACTGGTAGCTATTATTATAGGAGAACTCGACCAACGGTAACATCTTCTCCCACGGCTCCCCTCGGTCCAATATACACAGTCGTAGTAAATCCTCCAAGGTCCGGTTGGTGCGCTCGGTCTGCCCGTCCGTCTGAGGGTGGAAGGTCGTGCTAAAAGTCAACCGGGTGCTCAAATATTCCTGCACTGACCGCCACTCCCTGGATGTAAACCGTCCATCGCGGTCCGACACTATCGTCCAGGGCACGCCATGATATCGGACATACTGCTCCACAAACTTTCGTACCAGCACTCCAACCGAGTCATCCTTCCTGATCGGTACAAAGCGGGCCACCTTCGTCAACCGATCGACAATCACCCAGATCGAGTCGTTCCCCGTCCGAGACCGGGGAAGACCATGTATGAAATCCATAGCTATATCGTCAAACTTCCACTCCGGCACCGGGAGTGGCTGCAACAATCCTGCGGGGTTCCTGCACACCGCCTTCACCAACTGACATGCCTCGCAATGGGTCACGAAGTACGTAATGTCCTTCTTCATGCCTGGCCAAAACATCATCTTCTTCAGATCAGCTGTCATCTTTGTGATCCCCGGGTGCACAGAGTACCGGCTGCAATGCGCCTCCGTCATAATATCCTCTCGGATCTGGCCTCCTGCGGGTATATATACTCTGCCTCTGAAATGTAGCAGACCATCTCTCAGGGAATAATCTCCTGTCGAACCCTCCTCCAAGGCTTGGAACATCGGCTCTGCCCACGCATCTGTCCTCTGTCCGTCCCGAATGCGATCCCGAATATCATCTATGGCCACCATCGATGTCAGATACTCCCTATACAGCTCTGGATCATCCTCGGACACTAGGGATATCTGCATATCTCTGAATGACCGGACTAGCTCCATGGACATAACCTGGGGCCCGTCTTCGGAAGTGGCCGCTCTCCGACTCAATGCGTCGGCCACCACGTTTGCCTTCCCTGGATGGTAGTGCATCTCATACTGATAATCTGCTAAAAACTCCACCCAGCGCCTCTGCCTGATATTCAGCTCCTTCTGCGTGTCCACATATTTCAAGTTTTTGTGATCGGAGAAGATATCGCAGTGGACTCCATAAAGATAATGGCGCCAGACCTTCAGAGCAAAAACGACCGCTCCCATCTCAAGGTCGTGCACTGGGTAGTTCTTCTCATGGGTCTTCAGCTGGCGGGAGTCATATACTATGACGTGTCCGTTCTGCATCAGCACCGCTCCCATCCCTTGGTATGATGCGTCGGTATACACCTGGAATCCTTCTTTTCCAGATGGAAGGGCCAGAATAGGGGCTGAGATGAGTCGGTCCTTCAGCTCCTGGAAGGTCGTCTGGCACTGCGGGGTCTAAACGAAAGGTGCCTCCTTCTTCGTCAACGATGTGAGGGGGAGGGCAATCTGAGAGAACCCCTCCACGAACTTCCGGTAGTAACCGACAAGTCCCAAGAAACTTCGTACATCGGTGGCTGTCTTCAACTGCGGCCAATCTCGAACTGCGTGAATCTTTGCCGGATCCACTTCCAACCCGGCTCCGCTGATAATGTGGCCCAGAAAAGCCACCTCCTTCAACCAAAACTGACACTTGCTGAATTTTGCATAAAGGTGATGCTCCCGCAACCTCTCCAAAGTCAGTGCCAGGTGTCGAGTGTGCTCCTCCTCCGTCCTAGAGTAGATCAGGATGTCGTCAATGAATACTATGACGAACACATCCAAGTAGGCCTCGAAAACCAGGTTCATGAGACTCATGAACGCCGACGGAGCATTCGAGAGCCCGAAGGGCATTACGGTGAACTCATACAGGCCATATCTGCTACTGAAGGCCGTCTTCGGGATATCCTCCTCCTGGATCCGTGGCTGGTAGTATCCTGACCTCAAGTCCAGCTTCGAGAAATAATGGGCTCCCTCCAACTGGTCAAACAATTCGTCTATCCGTGGGAGCAGATAGGTATTCCGGACGGTCAGCCTGTTTAGTGCTCGATAATCGATGCACAGGCGGAGTGTCCCATCCTTCTTCTTCACGAATAGGACCGGTGCTCCCCATGGCGAGGAACTCGGTCTAACAAATCCTGCCTCAACCAATTCCTGCAACTGAGTAAGAAACTCTGCCAACTCCTTTGGGGCCATTCGATAAGGGGCCTTAGATGCCGGCTTGGCCCCCGGCACAAGCTGTATCTGAAAATCCTGCTCTCAGTGTGGAGGTAATCCTGGTAGTTTCTCTAGAAAGATGTCAGCGAAATCTCGCACCACCGGGATGTCTGTCACCGACTCCTTAACTTCCGCCATCTCAAATAGAATCTGATAGACCTCCTCTCCCTGCAGATGGGCCTTAACGGCCTGTACCGAAGATAAGAGTATACGAGAGACAGGTCTTATACCTTCGATGGTAATGAAAGAGTCCCTGTATCTCACGGTGATCCTCTTCGCCTGGCAGTCAATCTGGGCATGGTTCCAGTGTAGCCATACCATGCCCAGGATTAGGTCGTAGTCTGTCAGCTTCAAAATCGTCGCTGGAGCCTCGAATGCCTTTCCACCAATTTCTGCCTCCATATTGCAGTGATCCGTGGTAAGGAGCTCAGATCCATCCGGTAGTCGCACCCTCATCCTCGAGCCTGTGAACCGCTCCACACCTTCTAGTCCTTCTACAAACGTCTCCAACACAAAGGAGTGAGTAGCTCCAGTATCAAAAAGCGTGCGGGCAGGCTTGCCACTGATGAAGACTATACCTGGGGTGATTAAATATCTTAGGGTTCTATAAAGAACTTTCTTTCCTTGTTAATCTATCTAGTGCGGTTCTGAGTTTTAACAACTTAAAGGAAAATTCTATGAAAATGAAGAAGCATAGCAGTGTACCTGCGATGACCTGTTCCGGATTCCGAGGCTGCGCAAGGTCCAAAGCATATACCTGCTCTCTTCCTTGTCTACGATCTCCCCCCTGGTATCCACGACCGCGGCCGCGTCCTCAGCCTCCGTAATGCTGAGCTGGTGGGCCGCCCTGATGTGCTGGAGGTGGTGCCCCCCTCATGGGGCAGTTCCTCCGAATGTGCCCAATCTGATGACAAAGAAAACACTCTGGTGGGGGATACGCCATTCCCCCGGGTCTCGGCATCTCCTGCATCCGAAGAGGGGGAGGGTCTAATACCACCTGTTCCCTCGGCTCCTGCCTCACGTCCTGACGAGGCTGGTCCTCCGTCCTCCTCCCCTCTGGTACAGCACCTCGTCGCTGGTCATTTCTACCTCTCCGTCCCTGATCCTCTGCTGGCCGTTTCCGGCCCCGGGTGGCATGCCAATCTGCCTCAATCCTTTTGGCCATCTCCAAAATCCGGGAGATGGGCCCGTCAGATACAAACAACAGGGCCTCCATCAAGTCCTCCCGCAGGCCCTTATAGAACCTCCTGATATACCCTGCCACGTCCAGCTGGTAGGAATCTGCGTATCGAGCCAGATGGTCAAACTCTCGATGGTACTCCACCACGGTCCGGGTACCCTGCTTCAGCTGTAAGAACCGCTCCTCCAAATCATCCCTAGCCGACTGCTGAACGAAATGCTCCAGCAGTGCGGCCCTGAACTCCCCCCAAGTAACCTCCGCAACCTCCCTATCAGCAAATGTCGTGTCCAACAGCGTCTTCCACCACCTCTTTGCATGGGACTCCAGGCAGGAGACAACCAGAGCCACCCTCTCCTCCCAGGGACATCGTATCCCGGTCAGCATCTCGTACATGATATCTAGCCACTCTTCCGTCCGAACAGCCGACTCTGTCCCCAAATAGGACGGGGGAGAAAGACCCCGGAAGATGCTCAGCCAGTTGGCCCCCGGATTCGGCTGCGGGGCCGGAACCTGCTGGGCCCTGAAGGCCTCTAGGATGGCAGTCAGGGTCTGTCCCATGTCTGACTGAAGGAAAGGAGTGGGGGCCGGTCGGGGTGGTGCAACATCCTGAGCCTGTTGAACTCCACCTTGTGGCGTAGTCCGTACTGGAGGCTGCATAACAAAAACACACGCTGAGAAAACGTTCAAATATTACCTAAAGGTGGACAATTTATATGTGATCCCCATATGGGCACACCACTGCTTCCGCTGCTTAGTTTGTCCCCAAACTAAACTCGAGCGGGGGTGACCCAGGGTTTGTGGACTGCTACTTCCTTCTGATCGATGTTTCCTCTGATACCACTTGTAAGACCCCTTTTTTTTTCTTTTTCAACCACCGAGGTCTTATGCCCAGAACCGCCACTTTGCGGTGACACCTTCGCACCCGGGAAGGTCGTCACTACAATGCGCCGATTCTGCCGGCCTTTTCGATCACAATAAGTAGCATAATAATTGAAGTAAGAACAATGCAGTCCACAATAATAAATCACATGTAAATAAGATAAAATCTCCATGAAGGGAGTGTCCACAGAAAACATCAGAGTACTATAAATGCGGGCTTATGCCCGATACATCATGTCCTCACTACAACATCACTCATGCGGAAGCTAAAACAAAAACTACTCAAGGTCGAGACTCACGGTCCCGACTGTATGAACTCCGGAGCTAGACTGCCCCATCTCCAGGCGCACCGATCTCTGGGGCTGCTCCTCCATGCTGGGCTCCACGATCCCCTAAATGATGCGGTTCGAAAACCATTAGTCATAAAGACTAAGCCCTATCATCCCCCACCCCTTCCCCCATGGCTCTTAGGTACCGAGCGGGGAGAAAGAAAGGGGATTACTATTTACATGAGAGTTAAAATATTACAACAAATTAATATTACAAAGCATGAGATATAAAAATAAAAGTTTTGCATTGCTGGCTCCTTTTGCTGTTAAAAACTGACTTCTGCTGGCATTACAATCTCCCCCTATATTGATGCAGTAACTGTGATTGGAGGAGGCTGAGATGACTCTTAAAGTTGGATTTTGATTGAGTCATCCAGCTAACTCTTATAGATGGTACCTGCAAAAAGCTATGGTAGAGATTGTTCTCTCCTTAAAAAGGATATGTTAGCAGAAAATGATATTTGTCCAGCAAAATTTAGGATTCTGGATCTGAAAAACAAAGTCTGATATCTTCCTTCCTATAGAATTTCTTTTCATCAGAAGAGATTCAAACTCAGTGCCATGATCACTGCTGACCAATGCAACTAGAGTAGAAGACTCAATCTAGATGAATTTAGAAAAAGATCTATAAGAAATATAAAGTATCTGACAAATAATTCACATAGAGAGGTCCTAAAATAATTTTGAACAAAATATCAATACGATAGAAACAGCCCTAAGAAAAGATGTTTCCTAATAAATTTGTTCCAAATAAGAAAAGGATTTGAAAATATTTTAATTAGTTTATCCTTATATTTATGAATCAGATTTATGAAAAGGCAGACTGAGTTCGATGGTCTGAACTCATTTTGTTGATTAAAATATTTCTTTTTCCTGAGAATATATTCTGAAAATAATCCTCTGAGAAGTTTTGTTTCCTTCTCAGGTTTCATTAAATCTTGGCAGCAATTTTGAAGTTCTAATTTAACTGAACTAAAAACAAAGTTTGATAATACCTGATCCTTTTCAGATTTTGAATTTCCTTCTGTTTGTTCAACATCTGAATTGCTGCAGGAGGCATTGATGGCCTTTAAGCAAAATTCTTTGGCCCTTACTTCCTCTTCTTCATCTTCAAATGAAGACTCATCATCTGAAACATCCCAAATAATATCTAGGGATATTAATTCTCCTTCTTCAAATGATATGTTGTGGCTTCTTTCTGATATTTCATCCATGGGTTCAGAAGCCATTTGATGGAGGGAATCCCATATTTCCTTAGCTGTTGAGCATTCAACAACTTCCTGAAACAAGTCATCGGATAATGACTGTGCTAGGATATTCATGGCTCTGGCATCAGCTAGCCTGGCCTTTTTAGTTGTTGTTGCCGATGTTGGGAGACCTTTCAAAATAGAAGGAAAAATATCTTCATCAATAGAGTTCATATATAATTTAATTCTTGTCTTCCAAAGTGCAAATTGGTTTATGTTGCACTTAGGAGGTCTGGTGCTAGAATATTCCATATTCTTGCTATGTGAAAAATATAATAATTAATCTAACTAGAATGGATCAAACCAGAGATCTTTTGGTTCAGGTGTTAGCCTGTATGAACAACCAACCTAGTGATGGTTTAGTTGTTGTATAACCAACCTCCCTCTGATACCAATTGAAAGTGCAGGATAAGATCACTCCTAACTCTAGAGGGGGGTGAATAGAGTTATTTAATATAATTTTCCAAATAAAAACTTGTGTGTAGAGAAGGTTTGAATTTACTTTGTGTAAGGTGCTAGAGTAAATAATCAGAGTAAAAAGGTATTCACAGCACAAAGCAAAACACAAGGAGCATAAGCAATCCAGACGACACAAGGAGCTATAGTGGTTCCCCAAATCTGGGTACATCCACTCTTCTATCACCCTTGATAGGAATCCACTTCAAGATGAGTTGATCAGGTGTCTTGAGCACCAGAGAGTTTTTGATCAGGTTCTCACAAACCAACAGAGCTGATTTTGACCAGGTTTCAGCAAAACCAAAAGTAACTTTTGAAGGGAGTTAAAACCCTGTACAGAAAGAAAAAGAAAAAGAGATGATGTTGTCTTCTCTATTCAACAAGCAAAGAGAAGCAGAAGTGGATCTGAAGTTGTTGTCAAAGCTCCCCCTGAGATCAAGATGAGGTTCAGGAAGGAGAGCTCTGCACAAGGGTGACAGGTCTTCAAAGATCTGATTTGCTCCAGCAAAGGATGATCCAAGAGAGTTGGATGGAGGTGTCTGAAGCAATCAGATTTTCTGTGAGTTAGCTTTTCAACACAATGTCACAGAGAGCAACTAAAGTCCTGTATTGTTATATTGTATTCTGTATGCTGTTCTTGTTTTTAAATAAAAATGAATGAATATCTGAGTCTTCTTCTTCCTTTTACTTTGATAGCCGTTGGAAGACAGCATTAATTGCTTTCCTTAACTGTCCATGCCTCAAAGGAAATGACAGGCAGACATTCCTTAGAAAATTCCTTGAGCCATGCACCAGATATGCTGTAACGGCCAATAAATCTTAAGCATTAATTGTCTGTCAGAAGGAATTTGAATTCCTATACAAAATTGACGGAAGTCTGGAAGGCGTCGAGCTCACAGAAAAATGTCGATCTGAGCACGACACACGTCGGCCAGAGAGTGTTTTCTGTAAGCAGAACTGGGTTCGACGGAACGTCAAGCTGAGGTCGACTCCACGTCGAGCTGAGGTCGACTCTGCGTCGAGCTGAGGTCGACTCTGCGTCGAGCAGAGGTCGACTCTGCGTCGAGCTGAGATCGACTCTGCGTCGAGCTGAAGTCGACTATGCGTCGAGCTGAAGACTACTCTAACTAGCCTATGCGACCTTTATAATAACATGGAGGTCACAACACACAATCCCTATAGAAATATAGTCATCCTGGTCCAAATAGTAATAGGGTGTTCCAACAATCTCCCCCTATTTGGATTAGGATTACTATTTACATGAATTTTAGGGATTCAAAGAAAAAAATAAAGCAGATACAACACAATATAATACAGCCAGACATGACAGAATAATAAGCAGCATATATAAAACACTATATAGCAGCAGAATTGTTCAAATGTCCTGAGTCCAGTATATAGAAAGTGTTAGAGTACCTTACTTTACTTGTCCTTTGATGCTTTGTCTTGATCACTCTTTTTGAAGATGATTTCTCTGTTTGGATTGGAAGCTTCCTTTTTGGATCTGTAGTCATCAGCTGCACCTAAAGACTTTTGATCTCTAGCACTGGGTGGTACAGCTGCAGGGTGGAGTTCCATGTATCTGTCTGAATCAAAAAATTTCTTTGAGCTATACTTTTCCAATTCCTCTCTTCTTTGTTCTGACATAGTACTGATATGAGAGGTGTCCAGTCCTCTTTCTCTGGCTTTGTTAATTTCATTTAGAGCAGCCATCTCTGTCATCCTAGCTTTCCAGTAAGCAGGAGTTTTGGTGGGATCTTCAAAAGGTACTGCAGGTTCAAATTTGTTAGAGGATGTTTCTTGAGAAGTTCTTGGGGTGAGGTCAACTCTAGGCCTGTAAGGATAGGGCCCAGAGGTTGGATCAATGGATCTTCCCCTTTGATAAGGTTGAGAGCCTGATATTCCTCTGGACTGCCTGCCTCTATAATTTCCTCTTTGTTGACCTCCCCTTTGCTGGCTATCTCCTTGATGTCTTCTGGCTTGATAAGTCTTTCCATGTAGAGCTGAAGGTGCTGAAGAGGAAGATAGACCAGTACCTGCACCTGCATCTGGAGGAGGTGGAGGTGGAGGCTGATGGACTGGTTTAGTTGGTCCCTCATTGAATTTTCTCTTCTGTTTCATAGCTTTTCTCTGATTCTGAGAGTACTGCATCCATGACTCTGTGATTTCACAATTATATTTGATGTAATAGGGAATGTCATGATCTGTAGCTCTGGCAGGAGGTACTCTTTTCATGGCTTTTGATCTGGCTTTCCTCTTCCTTGCAATAGTTGCAGAGGAGTCATCAGAATCTGTAGCAAACTCATCTTCAGAACTTTGTGATTCTTCATATGGATCTATATACTTTCTTTTGGAGATGGGAAAGCTGATGGAGGCTGTAGCTGCTGAGGAGGAGACTGAAGGAAGCTCTGCTGTCAGTGGGGAGGAGGAAGCAACCACTGCAGGAGAGGGCACAGCCTCAGGAGCCATAGAGGCTGAAGAGGCTGGTTCCTGAAGGGCTTGGGAGATATGGGCCTCTGCAGCATCAGGTGTCTCAATCACTTCACCTGAAGTCTCAACAGGAGCTAACAAATCAATTTCAACACTAGCAGGAGCCACTGCTACCACTGCTATATCAGAAGTCAAGGCCTTCTGAAAAGGGACAATAGCCCTGGACAGATCTTCTTGAAGCTGTTCTTCTGTTTGAGGAGGAGCCTCAGGTGCCATGGGTAGGTCTTCTTGTATTGAAGCTGGAGGAGAGAAGCTCTGAACAGAAGCTGCCAAAGACTGAATGTCTAAGGCACTGCTGATTTGCTGAGCTGAAACTGGAGGAGGGGCCTCAGATACTATTTGATCTTCTGCAACAGACACTGTCTCTGAACAAGCAACTGATACTGTCTCTGAATAAGTCTGAGCAAGCTGAACTGAAGAACGAGGCAGCTCTTCTTCTGCTGACATCTCCCCCTGCCTAGAATCAGTGGTAGCTGACTCTAGGCCCCAGAAGAAGGGCATGCCAACTGAGAGGAAAGGGAGGAGACAGAGGCAGAAAGAGTTCTCAAGGAAAGAAGGAGAGGAGCCAGCTTGGCATCCAAAAGGGAGGAGAGCCTAGGGGCCAAGAGATCAAAGATCTGATTGGCCAAGGGCAAGAGAGCTACTTGCTCAAGTGGAACTTGAGTAGAGGTAGAGGGAGTAGAAGAAACTGAGAATGTAGAGGAGGTGGAGGGTGGTGTAGACAGAGGAGGTGTAACTGGTTCCTGAATGGAGGAGAAGAGTAAGTCTGAAAAAGTAGAGGGATGGTGGAAGTCATGAGGAGAGGAGGTAGAGGCATCCATGACGGAGTCTTCATGCATGTCAAAAGAAAAGAGATCCTCATGAGGGGTGGAATCCAAGTTTATGGGGAGGAAAGTAGTGTGAGGTGGAAGAGAGGAGGCAATTATAGATATGGAGGAGGGGAGAGTTTGAGTGGATGAGATAATTGTGATTGAGGGGATGAAGGTGGATGGAAGGGTGAGGGAGGGGGCTGGCATGGTCCCTACTTCTGGACCAGTGGACTGAGGGTGAGAGACCTCTACAGTCCTGGTGTCTGCAGAGGATTTCATTGCTGCAGCAGCCCTGGGATTCACAATTCTCCTGTCCCATTTGCCAATTAGAGCACATGTGAGCCTCTTGGAGAGTAAATGATGAAGCCTTGATGATGATCTTCCAGTAAGCCTTCAGACTGATGTAGAGAAGTTGTCTCTTCAGGCTTCCAGGAACAGCAAATCTGAGAAGAGAACTTTGCTGTACAGGTTATCTCTATTCTTGGTTTTCTTGTGTCATTTTTTGTTCCTCTGTTTCTCTGTATATTTATTCTGATTGAAGAGAAACGGGCATTTTAATTCAGCACTTATTACTGCTTCCTTTTTGATACTCCAACGGCTATAATATTCATAAATACATTCCTGTAATAGTCCTGTAATATAGCTGTATTGGAATAATAACAGCTGGCTTTGATTGGACCAAAGAATATCCTGAAAATCCGCCTGGAAACTTGCATTCAAAGTTCTGGCAGAAATCATCGAACGGAGTTCGGAGAACATCAACCGGAGCTCGACGTTCCAGCATAGGTTAGCGTCGAGCGGAGCTCGACGTTCCAGCATAGTTGAGCTTGGAAAGCGTCGACCTGAGCTTTAGATAAAACGTCGACCGCAGCTTGAGATAAAGCGTCGACCAGAGCTCGACGTTACAGCAAAGATTAAGCTCGACGATCTTCGATCGGAGCTCGACGATCGTCGACCTAAGCTTAATGTTGAATTCTGTTTTCTCTGACTGATTTCTCTTAGCTGATTTCTTCAATCTCTGAGAGCCTCTGAATTAGCACAACCTATGACCCTTAGCTATACATTGATGGGTCAATCTAATAAACTGAAAGACATAGTGATCCTGACCCAAATCCAAATTAGGGTGTTCCAACAGAAAGGGGAGGACATATTTGTGGGGAATAAAGGTAAACAGGTGACAGTGGACTTAATCTAGCAAGTTGTATTCAGTGAGCAGTTAATATGAATGTTATAATAGGTCTAGCAGTAAGAAAAGCAATTATATGAATTTAAACCTTCACTTATGCGAGAACACATAAGCAAAGGGATCTTTTGCAAGGCTCCCATCGTATAAGTGTCCCATACCACTTATACCTTGGGGTGTCGGTTATCAAACAGCAATAGTTGTTATATATTGAAATTAACCTTTGATTTATAAACTTACCCACACAAGCTTATAGACCAAGGGGTCGTTTTGCAGGTCCTAATGTATAAGCGTCCCATACCACTTATACTTTAGGTGTCAGGGTTAAATGAATCGATTATGCTATGACATGCTAGTGGGTATGATGAAACATGCAAGTGCAAGTCACACACCCGACTATGTGCACACAGACCTTTAGTTCCCCCTTTCGGATCTGTTACCTCCCAGGATACCTCCGTAGTGGCGGACGGAAGCGGTGGGTTGGGCCTTGCCCACCTCAAAACCAGTAAAAGCACCACTGGTCTGACCTATCGTACGCCTCAACGCTTGGTGCACTAAGCGGACGCATGCGTACTCTTGCCGGCTGGCGCACCGGACTTCTGTTGGCGAAGTGCTAACCACCTTGCCGAGTCAACGATATCGGTGTCGTTGCAATCGAACTCCCCGATATCGTAAAACCCACCACCTTAACTTTCCTATCTTATGCACATGCAAGTTTATTCGTAAACACACAAAACTGAGCCGAAGCTCCCCGGACCAAACGTCCGTCTCCAAACCAACCGAGCCGAAGCTCCCCGGACCATCCCGTCCGTCTCTTAACCAACCGAGCCGAAGCTCCCCGGACCCAAACGTCCGTTTCCAAATCACCCGAGCCGAAGCTCTCATCAATCTTCCTGTGCCAACAGTGTTTGTGAAAAGTGCAGCCCTAGTTACTAAGTTACTCTTGCCAGTTTGTTATTACAGTTTACGTTAGCCCAGGACTGCCCCCGGTATTCCCCGTGAAGGGCTCTCAAGGGGCACTAGGAACCAAGACGGCGGCATTACGGCCCGAAGTTCCCTTTCTCAAGGCACTTAATATTATTGGTTTATCTCCCTTAGCCTGATTCCCTTCTCATATTACGATAGACTATCCTAGGGTGATTTTTAACCTTCCTCTCTTCGGGAAAAGCGATCTTTCGCCGAACCCGAACACCTCTTAACTCTAGCTATCACCACTTCTCGCTACTCTTTTTATCTTCCTATTGCGATTTCCTCCACTATTGCCCACCAAAACAAAATGAATTATTTAACTCCAATGTCTTCCTCAGATCATGTCTTATTTCAATTCACAATTGCTATATGCAGACCGACCTAGACTTCATATCGAACCGGTTATGCAATGATCCAATACTCATCCAATTGCCCTAACTTATTTACTGGAGACTCACCATGATATAAATGACCTAAATCCAGAAAATGGAAATTTTCCTAATCTATTTGGCATTTAATTAAATTCCTCGAAAATCCCAAGGGCTACCGGTTTGAACATGAACTACCCTAAGTAATCATGCAAGATGTCCAGCAAATTTATGATAAGTAGTATGTTATCTCAATAGGTTAAATCCTAAGTATCATAATTTTTCTATCATTAGAAAGGCATGAAAACTATTTTAGAAATAATCTCTAACTTCTATTGTTTATGAATCAAGTATAGAAAATATTCTTTCAAAAATTATAAATAATTAATGCCATGCAGATAAAGGCCTAAAATTAGCACTGGCCAAGTTTCATAATTTTCCAGCAAGTAACTTATCCATAATTAATTTTTAAACAATAAAATCCCTTTCTATTATCTGTGAACAAAGTACCAGATTTATTCAACATAAAATTCTATAAAAATTCAGGGATCAATATTATACTAGTCAAGATCTAAATCCAGAATTTTAACTGATTATAATTAATTTAAAACCTCCAAATATTTGAAACAACAAATCGGGCTAATAATCCATTAACACATGAAGTATAATATTTATTAATCATAAAATTCCAGGAAAATTACCATAAGACTAAAACATCCTAAAACTCCCTCCTCCCGAGTTTCATGATTTTTGGATTAGATTTAGTGCTTAAAATAACTAAATTACATTTCTATCCTAATTCAAACTCTCAACTTCCGAGGTACCCAATTACCTCCAATTCCTTCACTATTTGAACCAGAGCGTTTTCAGCATATCATGCCACTCTCCTCCAAATTTCAAGGGCATAAAAGAGCTTTTGCTCCTATGTCCTTCACAAACCTCAAAACCCTTCATTTAAGATTTGAGCTTGGATCCTAGGGTAAACCAACCCTAAACCACTCCATTTTTCTCCAAGCAGGTTATAACACCATTCCAAGTCAGAGATCAGAAAATCAGCCTCCGTTGAGGTGATTTGACCTTTCCAAACTATCAGTGCACTTTTTATTAAAAGGTGTCTCACTAATGCCTAGTTAAGGGTAGAATATTTCCTACCCAAAGCTCCTCCAAATCAGTTGGAATTTTGTACATACCTAGGTTTTATAGCCAGGGACCACTCACCAAAATTTGGGAGGGTTTGGAGGACATTTGACCACCTAAATAAATTCATCTAAGATTATTAAATTAAAACAAAAACTATAGGCAAAGTATCTCCAAAAATTCCCATTTTTGGTCTGCCTTTAGGTATAACCAAGATTAACCCCCTGCCCAAATTTCAGGTCATTTGGATAAGGGACGAAGAGTGGGCATCCGTTTTAATTTCTGCCCAACTCTAGGTACAGCCCCCACTAAAACGGGTGATGCGGTCGAACCGCTTACCCAAACGAGTTGAAACCAATTTTAAATTGATATGGACTCGAAGGGCTACGACTTTTTTGTCTGGTCACATTTCCTAAAATGGCCTCTAAGAGCCTCGTTTTGCAGCATTAAAATATGCCCATCCAAGTATAATTTCCATACAAAATCATTTACTTAGTTTATATATTTAAAACAGTTTTTACTGTTCATCTTCTACAGAACCCGAAAACCAGAACTCATGAAGTCATTTTTCCTGTAACATTTCCGTGATCCGTCGCCAGCAGTCCGGTCACTTCCCTGGCCAGCCACCACCACCACCACCTCCGTTGAGGCGATGGCTAGCGGTCGGCGGTGGTTTGGCCGCCGGAGGTGGCGGTTTCCGGCGAACTCAAAATACCTTTTTCATGGTTTTCCCATGAAAACGAGAGACAGGTCCGGCTCCGTTGAGCGCGAACTTCCTTTCTAAGAATCCTAAGATCTACCCATGAAAGAGAAGGAGCAGAGGAGGACCTTGTTCGCGGTTTGGAGGCGAGAAGAACGACGGGGTGCCATGGCGCAGTGGTGGCGTAGCCGAACTTCTTCTACAGCAAGAACAAAGATCTGATCCGTTTACTTGAGCGTGTAAACTTCTCCTCTTGTCTCAAGTGGGCTTTTATAAGTCAGAAAGTGGGGAGGTGAAAGGGTAAAGCCGTAATGGCCATGAAGGCTCCTCTTAATAGCCTTTCGGTTACTGTGAAGGGATAGGAAACGGTGGAAGGTGAACAGGTGTGTCCAGTTGGCGGTTTCCTATTGGACCACATCTTTCTCCTTTATTATATAATTACAGAAGGAAAAACGGCCTGTAATTACTCCTGGTGTAACTTCCCACACCAGCATTTATTTCCACGCATGTTAGAATAATTTCGGCCCTGAACCATCGTTTCGGCCAATTTCACAGGCGTGACACATAGGTCACGGGCGTGACACATAGGTCACGGGCGTGACAGGCCCGGATAGCCAATTTTGGGCTCGACGATCGTCGAACTGAGATCGACGATTGTCGAAGGATGGTCACGGGCGTGACACTTGGGTCACGGGCGTGACAGGCCCGGGTGGATAATTCTGGGCCGACGATAGTCGATTTGAGATCGACGGTCATCGAATGGTGGTCACGCCCTAGGTCACGGGCGTGACTCCTAGGTCACGGGCATGACAGGCCCGAACGGCAAATTTCGAGGTCGACGATCGTCGAACTGAGATCGACGGTCGTCGAAGTCTGGTCACGCCCTAGGTCACGGGCGTGACACCATGGTCACGGGCGTGACATGCCCGGGCTGCTAGGTCGACGATCGTCGAAGGAGTCACGCCCTTAGTCACGGGCGTGACACCTTGGTCACGGGCGTGACATGCCCAGGCAGCACGTTCGACGATCGGCTCGTGGAGATCGACGATCGTCGAAGTAGTCACGCCCAAGTCACGGGCGTGACGGGTCGGTCACGGGTGTGACCAACCCGTGACCCGAAATATTGATCGCTTTATTTCAATTTTTGGGCTTCCTAGGGTTCTGTCTCGACCAACCGACTCCTAGGGGTCTAGCCGGAAATGGGATGTTACAACCTCAACAGAGGTGATGGTGGTGGTGGCCGGCCAGGGAGACGGCTGGGTGGCCGGGAAATAGTTTTAGAAAAGCTACAGGAATAGTCGTTTTCTGGTTCTGTTCGAGTTCGGGTTAAGAAGAAGATGAACAGTGTTATTTTCATCATATTATATATTGTATAATTAGCAATTAAATTCCTTTACTGTACATTAGGTTAAAACTGAAAATTTATAGCCCGTAGGGGCTGAAACATAAAAAGTACTCAACATTGAAAATGTATCCCTTGAAGTCTTGTTTAATTCAAAATTGATTTCACTTGATTTGGAGTCCTGGTTAGACCACAACACCCTTTTTCGTGAGGTCTATCCATAGGGCTGTCTTGACCTTAGAAAAATTCCCCACTACAATCCAGTCATCAAAATAACTTGAAATTTGGGGTGTGGCCTAATCTTACCTATATCTAGGTGCTATCCAAAAATGACAATTTTTGGAGAATGTTTTTCTATAGTTTTTAGAAAAATTTAATAATCCTAGCATAATTTAATTAGATGGCTAATTGACTTCCAAACCCTCCCAACTTTTGGTGAGTGGTCCCTGGGTGTAATATAGGGTTTTGGTAAAAATTTCATCTCATTTGGAGATGTTCTGAATAGGGTTGTGTCCAACCCTAGGATGATCCTTATAGGATAATTTAGGATCAAACACCCCCTTGGTATTTGAGTGGCCATATCACCTCAACAGAAGCTGATACTTTGTCCCAAGACTGTTTAGGGCATGACACTTCCTCCAAGGGAGTTTGGGGTGGTTTGGTGTAGGGTAGCCCTGGAACCCTTGGGTAGGTACCTTAATGGGGATTTGTAGGGTTGTGAAGGTCATGCGGTCAAAAGACCTTGGACTAACTTGAAATTTTGTGGAGAGGACCATAGGGCCAATAAAGTCCTCTGGTGAAAATATTATGGTATTTGGAGACCTTTAGCCCACCTCAAATCCTAACCCTAGTTTAGGTCACAAACTTTAATTTGAATTATTAAGCTTTCTAATGAACTTCAAATTAAATAAAATTTGGGCAAAGGGATTTTCTAGTCGATATAGCCATGATATAATTTTGTTGGGATTTTTGGATTAATTTATAAAGTACTTCATTTACAACTCTAATTGTGCCCTAAATATTTATCTTGAAGATTTTGGAATTTCTATGCACTGGAATATTATGAAATCTTGGATTAGTGCATATTATAGCATGATATTCCTTTTGAAATTTTCTTGGAAATTTTATCTGATCATTTTGGGTACTTTATTCTTTAATGTACTAATTATGATGTGTAGTAAAAAAATACAAATGATGCCCATTTAATATTTGGAAAATTATGAAATTTGGTCAGTGGGAGTTTCAAATTATTATTGTCACCCTGTAATTTTCTCTGGAATTTTAGATGACTAAAAACAGTATCTCCTTCATTAAGTTAGGAAAATTAGTGTTTTACATTAAAATAAATTCAGAGCCCAAATATTGAATAAAAATTATGAGACTTGGTTTATGATGGTTGTAGGGCATTATAAAGTTTCTATAATTTTCTTGTGATTTTTGGATATATATTTACAGTACTTTCTTCACAATATGTTAAAAGTGGCCTAAAATAGTAAATTAGGAAATGTAGGCCTAAACATCTCTGAAATTTCTAAGAATTTGGAATTACTGCTTATATGACTCAACCGATTTTTACTGATTTTATGGTGATTTATTGTTGGCTCATTAGTGCACTTCATGTTCATACTAGGTCAATGGGAGGATAAGAATAAATAAATTAAATGCCAAAGGAAATACGAAAATTATTATTTTCTTGATTTAGACTAATTAGGTCATGGTAGAACCCCAGTAAATATTATAGGGATTCGGAAGACAATTTGGAGTACCACCTCTTGCATACCCCATAAGCTTAGGATGGTCTGCGTTTAGTAAAAACTGCAGAAGCCGAACTAGAGTGGGTAATGAGCTTGGGGAGATGGAATTTTGGTAGATTGCTGGTTTGGATAGGGTGAGTTAAATCAAGTTCATTATTGGAAGTCGCGAAGGGTTGGGTGTGAGACTGACTAGTGATAAGTAGTGTTCGGGTTCGACGGAAGATCGTCCTCCCGAGAAGAGGAAGAGTCAAAGTCACCTGATAGTTTAACTTTCAAGGCAGCCTAAACACCTAGAGGGGGGGGGGGTGAATAGGTTCTGCTTCTCTTTCTAAAACTTCTAGACAGAATTCAATTTATTAACTAATATAAAAACACAGCAATCACAGAAAACAAAACATCACAGATTGCACTATGTTTTATAGTGGTTCCCCAAGGTCTGGGTACATCCACTTTCCCCCTTCACCTATCTAGCTGTATGCTAGATTCGGCCAAACTTCCACTTATCTCAGATCAATAGATCTTACAACTCAGAACCCAACTGGTTCCTACAACTCAGGCACAACTGCCCTACCTCAGCCTTGCCCCAAGGCCTACAACTCAGAGAATATCCTTCTCCTACACTCAGGCAATCAGCCCTACCACTCAGAGTTTAACACTCCTACACTCAGCCTTTATAACATAGGCTTACAACTCAGATCTGTATAAACAGATCCTACAGAAATATAGAAAAGATTGTTTAAATTGTCTTGCCAAGTTGAGAGAGAAAAGGCAATGACAATTCTTAATCAGCTGATGCAATCAACTATTTCTTAGCCTTTTTCAAAGCTTCTTGAAAATGTACTTAGCTGAGTTGATTCCAAACAGCTTCTTGAGAATCCACTGGTGGATTCTTTCTTCTTCTTCAAATTCTGACTTGATCTCTCTCTATCCAGAACTTTGAATGATTCTTCTGAATTCTGATTAGAACTCTTCTTAGATCTACCCTTAGATAGTCTTCTTAGATCTCCCGGAGAAGATCTTCTTAAGTGCCTAGCACTTTCTTGAAATGAGTAGAATGTAATCCTTCTCCACTTTCTGATCCAATGTATTTCAAAGGGTCAGTTCTATATGTTCTTAATTGTTTTCTTCTCCTTCTGAATCTGTCTATTTATAGACATTCTTCATGGTAACCGGCTGATCCGGTTTCTAACCGTTTTCTGACAAGTCTGACAACTTCAGTTAACTGGTGATAACCCACAGCTGTCAAGTCTTCAAACAAGTCCTGTGCCTTAGTGTTGAAACAGTCTGTCAGAAAGTGTCGAGACCATCTGTCTATTTGTGTCGACACAATTGACTTTGGTGTCGACACTGCCTTCAGTGATGTCGACTAAATTGCCTTTGTGTCGACACATCTTCTTCTGAAAATAACTTGGTCTTTGACTCTGCAGTGTGTCGACACAAGTCCTGTGTGTCGACACAGTTGTTGTAGAATCATAACTTTAGTAAGTGTTGACTTAGCCTTCAGGTGTCGACACATTCATTTTTTAGCTTTGCTATAATGTGTCGACTTACTCACTATGTGTCGACACATTCTGCTGGTGACGACAAACTTGTGGTCGACTATTTTCTTCTGTGTCGACATATTCAGATGATGTCGACAAACTTGAGATCGACTATACTCTTCAGTGTCGACGCATTCTCCCAATGTTGAGGGCGACGTTTTTTCTTCTGTGTCGACACAATTTCCCAGTGTTGTGTCGACTTACTTCTTCTGTGTCGACACTTTTTCCCAGTGTTGTTGTAGACTATGTTATGTGTCGACACTTTTTCCCAGAGTAGTGTCGACTTACACCTTCTGTGTCGACACACTTTCCCAGTGTTGTGTCGACAACTTTCTTCTATGTGACGACACATGTTCCTTTGTGTCGACACTTGGACTTAGAATTTTTTCTGTAAACTTTAACAATTCTTTACCTGCACATGTCAACTCAAAACAACATCAAATACAACATGATGTATATCATTGAGCTAGGTTGGGCTTCTTCAAATCAGGTACACATTTTCCAATGTACCCAACAATCTCCCCCTATTTGGAGAAGTCATAACCCTTATAGCCAATGATATACACCATTTATAAATAGTATAAAATGATGATATATGACAATACACAGGGATACTTAATTATAAACAAAATAATAAGAACATCATGGATAAAACAATCTATCACAGATTTAACAATATTTTGTTTATTACTGGGTAATGTTTGATTACATGGTTTTTCTTTGACTGATCACATTACATCATTACAAAACATTATGAAAGAACTAAAACATTATCAGGATTGATCAGGCTCTCTAATAACAATCCCTTGGCCAGATTTAATTTTAGCTGTCACAGGAGCTTCTGATTCTTCAGCCATCTTTTTTCCTTTAAGATCAGCTTTCTTCTTAGCTTCTTCCTTGAGCCTTTGCCTTTCAAAATAGTGAAAAGGCTTTGGGAAGTATTTGCTTGGCTCCATAGCATCAGGTGGAAGTCTTCCCAGCTTAGCTTTCCTTCTGAATTGTACAATGGCTTCTTGTCTTGCCTCATACTTCTGCCATTCCTGCTCATTGTACCACTTGCCCCTTTCATGAACTTGATCTTTGACAGCTTTCCATGCAGTGAGTATTATATTTCTGGAAGTAGGACTCCACTGCTCAAAATCTGGCTTCAGCTCAGCCTGCTCTCTAAATCTTTTCTTTGACAGTAGAGCATCTTGCTGTTCTTGCAAATTTACCTCAGGCTTATCAACCTTTCCAAAGATAACATTTACAACCTCCTTTGAAGGACTATACATATATTGCACTTGCTGATCCAATATATCAAAATCTGGAGGGGGGTATATGACTTGGGCAACCTCAGGTTGGTCACCTTCAAGTAGTCCTGTTTGTAGACCTGACTCAGCCACCATGTTATCATCACACAATGGTGGATATCCCAATGTGGCTCTTATACTATTGGTCACCCATTTGGCATGCTCAGAGCCTGCATGAATTAGCATCCTCTCCCCCTTTATGGCTTCTCTTGATACATGATCTCTAAGATCTTCTTTCTGAAATCGAATTTGGCCATCCAAATAATTCACTCCCTCCTTGAAAAATGGTCTTAACTTTTGAAGCTTTTCAGATATTTCCTGTTGAGAGGTTGTGATGGCAGTCTTAACAGATGCAATAGCAGCCTGAAAATTCTTATCAAATTCTTCCATTTCTTTGGCTCTATCTGCAGGCATCCCTGGAACAATCTTCTTCACCTCTTGAATGATCGCATTATGAGATTCAGTTAAATTGTCATTCATTCTTATTTGATTTTCCAGAACATAACCTTGCTTCAAAGCAATATCATCCACCTTTGTAGAGATAGCCTGCTGTTGTTTAGCCAGATAAACTACAGCATTGCCACCCTTGTGGAAGCAATCTGTCATTTCAGTTTTATGCAAGTTGACTTGAAATTGGATGGACTTGATGTCCTGAGCTAAGTCAAACTGAACTGACTTGCTATTTTCATCAACATACTTCTCCAGAGCCATCCTTTGGTCATCCAATTTTACTTGAAGATCTACCATAAATTTATTGTAATCAAAGGCTGGAGAAACTTGTGGAGTTGTTGTCTGCAATGCCTGCTTGTAGTTCTTGCTTCTTCTCTTAAAGACAACAAGTTTTCTTTTCTTAGCCACCCTGGCTTCTTCAGTTTCTGTGTCAGAGGAAGTATCTACATGAATTCTTTCTGTGCCAGGGAGTTGTTGCTCAGCTTCAACATCCACTGGCTCATCCTCAACCTGTGTTTCCACAGCAGCTTCCTGATCAATGTCCATTCCTATGAACTTCTCAATATCTGGTCCACCTCCTTCTTTAGCAGCAGCAGTATCAACATCTGGGAATAACTCCTCCATAGTAAATTCCAGTTGAGTGGTCACATCTGCAGCAGTTAAATCTTGAGATATGTTTAACTGTGCTTCCTCTTGGACTTGCACCTCAATATTTGTAGTGGCAGGAGTAGGTGTGGACACTAGCTCCCCCTGAACCTGTGCAGTAATAATAATTTGAGCAATGTCTTTTATAGTAAAATACATTAGCTCCCCCTAAACCTAAGCAGGAGTAGATACCTTTGGAGCAGAAGTGGAAACTGGCTCCCCCTGCATCTGGGCAGGTGTTGATACTTCCTGGAACACAGTTGAGGCAAGCTGTGTCCCTTCTTGTACTTGTTCAGATTCTTGATTTGGTGTAGAGGATTGCACAGGGGTGTCTGGCCTGCTCTCTTCAGGCACATCCTTTGACAGCACCCTATCCCACCTGGTGAATAGTCTCATATCCATTCTTCTCATATGGTTAATCTTACTCCCTTGCAGCTGCTGCATCACATCTGGAATCACCCCAGTGAAGTACAGACTCATGATCCTAGCCATGTTAGGCTTCTTAATTCCCTCTTTGATCTTGTCAAAGAGTACTCTTGACCAATCAGTAGGAATAGTAAAAACTATCCTGGTCATCAGGCTGAACATATAGGCAGAAATCCTATCATGTCCACCTGTCTTGCAGAGGATTACCTTTCCAACAACTTCCGACAAGAACTTCCCTTGCTGATTCATTCCCTTTCTGTTGAATGCAGCTCCTATCTTCAATCCTGAATCCAGGCCACACCATTGAAGGGCTTCCCTTGTCTTAGATATAGGAACTGCCTCTTCATTCTCAACCACTTGCAGTTGGAAGATCTTTCGTAAACTTCTTTGAGTAATCTTTACCTTCGTCCCTTGAATAGTGGACTTAATCTTGAGGCCAGTAGAATGGACTGATGCAGAGGTAAAGAACTCGTGCACCTCCTTCTTCCAGATCTTAGTTGGTTCTGAAATGAGAAATTCTAACCCTGATGCAGAGAGAAGGGTGATAACTCCTTGAACATCAGGCGGCGCCTCTGCAAAGGCCTGGCGCACTAACTCATATCCTTCATTGATGTTATCTTCAATCCTTGGCGCCATCGTTGTGTCGAGAAAGCTTGAGAGAAGAGAGAAAGAAAGACTGTCGACACAGGGTTTGAGTCTCGAAAACCTTGAAAGCGTGTCGACACAAAGAGCTTTTGACCTATTTATAGCTTCTGTTGAAAGAAGTTCAAAAGGCGCCAAAAACAGTCTAAATGTGTCGACACAGACGGAATTTGTCGACACAAGCTTCTAATTAACTCGACATTTCTTCAGCCTACTATGTGTCGACACCAATTTGTGGTTATGTCGACACCTTGGATACATAGTAGAAAGACAGAAATTCTGTGTCGACACTAAGGACAAGTGTCGACACATATTTTGTAAGTGTCGACACCATAATTCTGGTTGAGTCGACATTACATTTCTGGTTAAGTCGACAATAAAACTCTTAAGTGTCGACACATATTCTCTGTGTCGACACAATATTTCTGACTTGTCGACATAATTTCTCTGAGTCGACACATTATTACTGAATGTGTCGACACATTCTTACTTAGCCAATTTCTGTAACTTCAATGTGTCCTTTTTAACACTTGATTATGTTGTTACTACTTTTACTTACTTATAAACCATTTCAATAGCATTGTTAATGATTTTGTTTAATACATTAATCAATGGTTAACATACCTAATTCAATTTTGAATTTATTGAATTTGGTTTCATCTAAAGGCTTAGTAAATACATCTGCTATTTGATAATCTGTTTTTACAAATTCCAATGAGATGTCACCTTTTTCTACATGTTCTCTAAGAAAATGATATTTGATTTCTATATGCTTAGTTCTACTATGAGAAACTGGATTATTAGCAATAGAAATAGCACTCTTAGAATCACATAAAAGGGGTGTTCTACTTACCTGAATACCATAATCTTTAAGCTGATGCTGCATCCATAATAGCTGTGCACAGCAGCTTCCTGCAGCAATATACTCTGACTCAGCTGTGGAAATTGCCACACTAGTCTGTTTTTTACTACTCCAAGATATTAGTCTTCCTCCCAGGAATTGACAAGTACCTGTAGTACTCTTTCTATCCTCTCTACATCCTGCAAAATCTGCATCTGAATAGCCTGTTAGTTGAAAATCTCTATTCCTAGGGTACCAAAGACCTAGAGTAGGAGTGCCCTTTAGATATCTCAGAATCCTTTTTACTGCAGTATAATGAGATTCTTTAGGGCAGGCTTGGTACCTAGCACAGACACATGTTGCATACATAATGTCAGGTCTACTAGCAGTGAGATATAGTAGTGACCCAACTATTCCTCTATACAATGATTCATCAACAGGTTTACCTGCCTCATCTTTGCATATTGGCATACTTGTGCCCATAGGAGTTCTCATGGAGGAGGATGACTCCATACCATATTTTTTAATTAATTCCTTGGTGAACTTAGACTGGGATATGGACAATCCATCATCAGTCTGTCTTACTTGGAGTCCCAAGAAGAACTTAAGTTCTCCCATACTGCTCATCTCAAACTTCCCTTGCATAAGTTTGGCAAACTTTTTACAAAGGTTGTTTTCAGTAGATCCAAAGATTATGTCATCAACATAGATCTGGACTAAGATGATCTTTCCTTTGGATTCCCTAAGGAATAGAGTTTTGTCTATCTTTCCTCTTGAGAATTTATTCTCAATGAGGAAGGTAGACAGGGTTTCATACCAAGCCCTTGGAGCTTGTTTTAACCCATACAAAGCTTTCCTAAGCTTATACATAGAATCAGGTTTAAGAGGATCTACAAAACCTGATGGCTGCTCTACATATACTTCTTCTTTAAGATCACCATTCAGAAATGCTGACTTTACATCCATCTGGTATACTTTGAAGTCTTGGTAGGCTGCATAGGCAAGGAACATTCTGATTGCCTCCAGCCTTGCTACTGGAGCAAAGGTTTGATCAAAGTCAATCCCTTCTTCCTGCCTGTATCCTTTTGCAACCAATCTTGCTTTATTCTTTATTATTATTCCACTTTCATCTAGCTTGTTCCTATAGATCCACTTAGTCCCAATTATGTTGTGGCCTCTTGGTTTAGGAACAAGCTCCCAGACCTTGCACCTTCTGAACTGATTCAGCTCCTCTTGCATAGCATCAATCCAGTGCTGGTCTTGGATAGCTTCTTCAAACTTCTTAGGTTCCATTTGAGACAAGAAACTAGAATGCAAAACTGTGCTTTGATTTCTGCTTCTAGTTTGCACTCCTTGTCTTGGATCACCAATTATCTGATCAGTAGGATGATCTCTTAGATATCTTATAGCTGGAGGTAGATTCCCTTCAGGTTGAGCATCTCCAGCTTCTTCATTCTGCTGTTCCTCTTGGTTTTCATCAGCTTCCATTATCTCTTGTACTCCCCCTGGACAGCAGCCTTCATTTTCCAATGCTCCCTCTTCCTTTGAAGCTTCAACAATGGAGAGCTTGTCCATCTTCTTGCTTATACCTGTTGAGTCATTTGATCTACAAGACAATTCACAATTGATTAATCTTGTTTCATCAAATACAATATGCACAGATTCTTCAACAACTTGAGTAGTTAAGTTGAAGACTCTATAGGCCTTACTATTTGTGCTGTACCCAACAAATATCCCATCCTGGGATTTGGCAGCAAACTTAGTCAAATAAGACTTACCATTGTTAAGTATATAGCACTTGCAGCCAAAGATCCTAAAATAGGATAGATTTGGTTTTCTGCCTTTCACAATCTCATAGGGAGTCTTCCTGTGGCTTTTGGTGATAGAAGCCCTATTGATGACATGACAAGCAGTGTTAACTGCCTCAGCCCAAAAATATTCTGGGAGAGAGGTGTCACTCAATAGAGTTCTACCAGCTTCAATTAATGATCTATTCTTTCTTTCAGCAATTCCATTTTGCTGAGGTGTTCTAGGTGAGGAGAACTCTTGGAAAATCCCAAAGTCTATACACAAGTTTGTTATGCTTTCAGATTGAAACTCAGTACCATGGTCACTTCTGATTTTGACCACTGTACTGTTCAGTTCATTCTGAATTTGCTTTACAAACTTAAATAATACACTTGGGGTTTCAGATTTTTGTCTCAGAAAGAACACCCATGTAAATCTAGAATAGTCATCTACAACCACTAGTGTGTAGACCTTCCTACCTAGACTGTGAACTGGCATAGGACCAAAAAGATCCATATGCAAGAGGTATAAGCACCTCACAGAATCCTTGTTTTCAAGGCTTTGAAATGAGGTTTTTGTCTGCTTGCCCTTTTGACAAGCTGAGCATACCCCTTCCTTTATACACTTAACTTGAGGCTCATTCCTCACTAGTTCTTTACTAAAGAGTTGGCCAATTGTCTTGTAATTTAGATGAGCCAATCTCTTGTGCCACTTAACACAATGAGAAGCATTGTCATCAGCTACAAGACAAATGGGGGATGCCTTATTCTCACATTCAAAATTAAGGCAATACACATTTCTCTTCCTATACCCAGTCAATATGATCTCTTGATCACTTGACCTTTTGATATGACATCCATCCTTACCAAATGAAATGTCATATCCTAGATCACTCAGCTGGCTTATGCTTATTAGATTATGTTTCAAACCTTTTACATAGGCCACTTGGGTGATAGTAATTAGGTTTGAAGAGATGTTACCAAATCCTTTGATGACTCCTTTTTCAGATCCACCAAAGATCACTTTATGTCCATCTTTGACAGATGAATACTCCTTCAGCAGCCCCTTTGTTCCAGTCATGTGCCTGGAACAACCACTATCCAAGTACCATATAGGGGCATGGTAACTTGGATTCACCTGCAATACAGAATTACTTACCCTTAGAACCCAAGTAAGTCTTGGGTCCTTGGTTCAGGTTAGCCTTAATAAAGTTATCATAACCTCTTCTAACAGGTAGACTCTTATTCTTTATAACACTTGTGTTATACCAGCAGTCCAATGCAAAATGACCCCTCTTGCCACAGCACCAACATTCAAACTTATTGTATCTAGATCTAGATACATCCTTGTCAGAAGCATTTCTGTTCATTGCTGGTGCTGTTGCAACTTCTCCTACTGGTTTCTTAAAACCATAGGGCTTATGACCATAGGTAGGCCTGCTTGTCTTAACACCCTTGTTCTTCAGAACATTTGTCTTGATATGATCCTGAATGTCTTCATGATCATATATGTTAGAAAGCACTTTCTCCTTACCAAACCTTATGGGGACTGAAAGGTTTAGTGGCTGAATAGGGGCTTTGCCTTTCCTCTTGAATCTGCCAGCCCTGGAGTTACCCTTAAATCCTAATCCAGCCTTACCCTTCTGAGTGACAAATTCATCTATCAAGGGTAAGACAGATTTTGGCTTAGAGTAACTAGCCACTAAATCCCTTTCAATTCTCAGTCTGTCCTCCAGACTCTTTACTTGATCATTAGTATAATTAATTGTGCCCATCTGAATAATAGTTATATTCTTCAGCTTGGCAATTTCAGCTAACTTTTGATCAAGGACTTTTTCTAACTCAGTTGTTGCAACCCTTAGATCAGCAATTTCCTGAGCCTGTGATTTAACCAGGTTCTTGCTTTTCTTAAGGGCCTGCAACAAGTCCCCATACTTGTCTATCAATTGATAGACATCTCCTTCAGATCCAGATGCATCTTCATCACTTGATGCAGATGTAGCTGATTCTTCACTTGTACTACAAACATATGTACTGGAAGGACAGTTTACCTCATTAGGACCAGACTGATTCTGGCATAGGTCCTCTTCTGATCTAGTCATCAAACCCATGCATTGATGTTCATTGATGGAGTCTAGCAACTGCATAAACTCCTCTTCCTCAGATGCAGCATATAATCCAATATATGCTTCAGCTTCAGATCCTGATTCTGAAGTTGACTGGTCTGACAGACTTTTATCTTTCTTTGCTACAAAGGATTTCTCCTTCTTGCCTTTCTGATAAGTCTTCTTCTTTTCTGAAGATTCCTTCCTTTTGTCAGGACAATCAGCCACTACATGTCCAGGCCTATTGCAACAATAGCAGACAATCTTTGAAGTAGTGGCTTTGCTGGGCTTTGACCTGCTTTTCTCTTTCCTAGATGACCTTCTTTTCTGATAATAGTCATCTACTTGCTGTGATGAGGAAGGCCTAGACTTCCATTGCTTCTTTTTCAAGAACCTTTGAAATTGCCTAGTGAATGCAGCAAAGTCTGCATCTGAATCACTGCTGACTGAACCCTTATCTGAATTTTCAGAACTACCTTCTTCAACTTCCTTAGGAGGAGATGGTGATTTCCTCCTATTCTTTCTGGTGGCTTCAGCATTAAATGCCACAGTCTTTTCTCTATGCTCTCCTCTTGAGTTTCTTTCCTCCTCCTTCCTTACCATAAGTTGCATTTCATAGGATAGCAACTTTCCAAACAGAGTTGGAGGAGATATCTCTGCCAATTTTGCAACTTCTCTTATGGCACAGATCTTTGTATCCCAATCCTTTGATAAGGATCTTAAGAATTTGTCATTCAGTTCATAGGTACTGAAGACTCTTCCATAGGAAATTAGCTCATTCACAATTCTATAGAATTTCTTATAGCACTCAGTTATGCTATCAGATTTTCCTTGTCTAAAACTTTCATACTCCTGATTTAGCATAGATTTTCTGTCCAGCCTTACTTCTTCTGATCCCTCCATGTAGACAATCAATGTGTCCCACATCTCCTTGGAGGTCTTGCAGTGAATCAGATTCTGAAATGTTGAATCATCTATGGCACTGACAATGATGTTCTGTGCCCTTTTGTCCATGGTTGCCAAGATGATTTCATCCTTGGTCATTTCAGAATAAGTCTTTGGTGTTTGGATATTTGCATCAAGAACAGATATCTTCATTGGTATGAAGGGGCCTTCCTGTACTGTGATGTAAATCCTTGGGTCAGATGCTTCCATAAACAATCTGACTCTTTCTTTCCAGATCCCAAAGATTTCCTTCTTGCATATGGGTAATTTCATTGACCCTAGCTCCTTATGATTCTCTCCAGAACCCATCTTCTTGATTCTTGAATCTGCCTATCAGATCTACCTCAGACTGTTAAGTCCTTTTTGAGGAACCTCCCTCTGATACCACTTAATAGTTTAACTTTCAAGGCAGCCTAAACACCTAGAGGGGGGGGGGGGTGAATAGGTTCTGCTTCTCTTTCTAAAACTTCTAGACAGAATTCAATTTATTAACTAATATAAAAACACAGCAATCACAGAAAACAAAACATCACAGATTGCACTATGTTTTATAGTGGTTCCCCAAGGTCTGGGTACATCCACTTTCCCCCTTCACCTATCTAGCTGTATGCTAGATTCGGCCAAACTTCCACTTATCTCAGATCAATAGATCTTACAACTCAGAACCCAACTGGTTCCTACAACTCAGGCACAACTGCCCTACCTCAGCCTTGCCCCAAGGCCTACAACTCAGAGAATATCCTTCTCCTACACTCAGGCAATCAGCCCTACCACTCAGAGTTCAACACTCCTACACTCAGCCTTTATAACATAGGCTTACAACTCAGATCTGTATAAACAGATCCTACAGAAATATAGAAAAGATTGTTTAAATTGTCTTGCCAAGTTGAGAGAGAAAAGGCAATGACAATTCTTAATCAGCTGATGCAATCAACTATTTCTTAGCCTTCTTCAAAGCTTCTTGAAAATGTACTTAGCTGAGTTGATTCCAAACAGCTTCTTGAGAATCCACTGGTAGATTCTTTCTTCTTCTTCAAATTCTGACTTGATCTCTCTCTATCCAGAACTTTGAATGATTCTTCTGAATTCTGATTAGAACTCTTCTTAGATCTACCCTTAGATAGTCTTCTTAGATCTCCCGGAGAAGATCTTCTTAAGTGCCTAGCACTTTCTTGAAATGAGTAGAATGTAATCCTTCTCCACTTTCTGATCCAATGTATTTCAAAGGGTCAGTTCTATATGTTCTTAATTGTTTTCTTCTCCTTCTGAATCTGTCTATTTATAGACATTCTTCATGGTAACCGGCTGATCCGGTTTCTAACCGTTTTCTGACAAGTCTGACAACTTCAGTTAACTGGTGATAACCCACAGCTGTCAAGTCTTCAAACAAGTCCTGTGCCTTAGTGTTGAAACAGTCTGTCAGAAAGTGTCGAGACCATCTGTCTATTTGTGTCGACACAATTGACTTTGGTGTCGACACTGCCTTCAGTGATGTCGACTAAATTGCCTTTGTGTCGACACATCTTCTTCTGAAAATAACTTGGTCTTTGACTCTGCAGTATGTCGACACAAGTCCTGTGTGTCGACACAGTTGTTGTAGAATCATAACTTTAGTAAGTGTTGACTTAGCCTTCAGGTGTCGACACATTCATTTTTTAGCTTTGCTATAATGTGTCGACTTACTCACTATGTGTCGACACATTCTGCTGGTGACGACAAACTTGTGGTCGACTATTTTCTTCTGTGTCGACATATTCAGATGATGTCGACAAACTTGAGATCGACTATACTCTTCAGTGTCGACACATTCTCCCAATGTTGAGGTCGACGTTTTTCTTCTGTGTCGACACAATTTCCCAGTGTTGTGTCGACTTACTTCTTCTGTGTCGACACTTTTTCCCAGTATTGTTGTAGACTATGTTATGTGTCGACACTTTTTCCCAGAGTAGTGTCGACTTACACCTTCTGTGTCGACACACTTTCCCAGTGTTGTGTCGACAACTTTCTTCTATGTGACGACACATGTTCCTTTGTGTCGACACTTGGACTTAGAATTTTTTCTGTAAACTTTAACAATTCTTTACCTGCACATGTCAACTCAAAACAACATCAAATACAACATGATGTATATCATTGAGCTAGGTTGGGCTTCTTCAAATCAGGTACACATTTTCCAATGTACCCAACATCACCCTAGGATTAGCCCACTGTAATATGAAAAGGGAATGGGTTAAGGGAACCTATCAATTATAATAAGTGCCTTGGAAAGGGAGTTTTGGGATTCACCCCATCATAGCTCCTAGTACCGTTGCGAGCCCTTCACCGGGTAAACCTCGGGAAGTCCAAGGTTAACCTTAAACCTTAGGAATAAAATGATCAAGAGTAACCCTAATAATAGTTGTACTTCATACCTACACTTGTACACTTAGGAAGAAGAATTGGCATAGAATGGGTAGAGTAGGCCTGTGGTCTAAGGGCCAACTAGTAATGATAGTGGTCTGGTTTGTGATTGGGAAGTCCGGGGAGCTGGATGCTCGGGGACTTGGTATATGCTTGGTAGCCTAGAGAGCTGGAGGCTCGGTAACATGAGAACTTGTTCAAATATAATTGTCATGATTGCATGTGCATAAAATTGGTGGGTCATCGGTACTAGGCGATCGATCACACCGACAGCGGTACGTTGACTCGGCGGTGTGGGACACTTAGCCAAAGAAAGCCTGGTGGGTACAGCCAGCACAAGTACGCAGATACTTTAGGTTGTGTTCTTCTAGGGGCGTACGGAAGGGCTAGGCCTGGTAGTGTGGTTACCCGCCTAGGAGTGGGGGGCCCGACTCACTGTCTCCGTTTTCCATAACGGAGGTTCCTGGGGGTGAAGCTAGCCGCCCGAACAGGGGGAACTAAAGGTCTGTGCGCATAGAGTCGGTGGGTGTGTTGCACTTGCTTGTGCATTTCATAGCATATTTGCGTGTCATAGCATGAACATTGCCACCTATCGTATAAGATGGTATGGAACGTTTTATACGATAGGCCCTGCAAAACGACCCTTGGTCTATAGGGGTAATCCCTATAAATCAATGGTTATAATTCTTGTGCTTTCACTTACTTGCTACTTTTAGCTGTTTGATAACCGACACCCCAACGTATAAGTGGTATGGGACACTTTATACGATGGGAGCCCTGCAAAATATCCCTTGGCTTATGCGCTTCCACGCATAAGTTAAGGTTACATTTCTTACTTTCTGCTTCAATCATGTTTACTATGGAATTGCTAGCATAGGTCCGCTGTCACCTGCTTTTTACTTTTTCTCCACCTACATATCCTTCCCTTTCTTCCTCTCCACTCAGTACCTAGGAGCCATGGGGGAAGGGGTAGGGGATGATAGGGCTTAGTCTTTATGACTAACGGTTTTCGAACCCCAACATTTTAGGTGTACCATATGGAAGGGTCACAGGTGTTGCAGTTTCTGTTAGAGTTGACCCCGCGACCGTGTTACCATTGTCAACAGTCGGGACATACACGGGTAAAATGCCCCTTGATGGGTAGGATCCCACCAGCTCAGCAGCCAGGAGGCCGAAGACGTAGACGCAAACGTGGATTGCGAGGCGGCGATGACAGGCCAAAAAGGAAGAAGCACCCAGAGATGGAGCACCAGCAGATCACGGAGTCGGTGGAGATGGGCCAGTCTAGCTTGGGTGCTCTCGGTTCAGTGACAGTTATAGTGACACTTAGTTTTAGTTTTGCTTCCGCGAGTGACTTGTAGTGAGGATGTGATGTACCGGGCATAAGCCCTCCTTTTGTACTCTAATATATTATTATTGGACACTCCCTTCGTGGAGATTTATTTTTATACATGTGGTTATGTGGACTTGCTTTTACTTCATTATGCTACTATTCTGCGATCGAAAAGGGCCGGCAGAATTGGCGTTTTGTAGTGGCGGCCTTCCCGTGAGTCGGTGCCACCGCAAAGCGGCAGTTCTGGGCTAAGACCTCGGTGTTTAAAAAGAAAAAAAAGGGGGTCTTACAAGTGGTATCAGAGCAAACCTCGATCGGAAAAGTAGCAGTCCACTAACCCTGGGTCACCCCCGCTCGAGTTTAGTTTGGGGACAAACTAAGAAGCGGAGGCAGTGGTGTGCCCATAAGGGAAATCACATGTAAAAGTCCACTTCATCATTAATTGGGATCCTTCTTTGTAGCATGTGACCTACCCTGCCCCCAGCAGGGAACACCTCCGGCTGCAAAGAACATTTCACATAATTCTTTAGTCTACGAGTTAGACCCAGCCCACTAGGACTCACTACTAACCATGACGACTTTTAGTGTGTTCTAGTCCAAAATAGACAATGGGTATGAACTTGGTTAAGGTGCGGAGATACCCAATGAGAATAAAGGAGGAGTTTAGCACGAGAATGACTACATAAGATGTAAACTCAGGTGTCCCTACTATCCCAATCCAAGAGTATTCAAAGCGGTAGACTACTTTAAGGAGAATTAAGTCCAATAATATATTTGCAGAATGTTAAAAGACAAGTAGTCTTAATCCTCAATACCGGTAATAAAATTACCTGGAGGCAACCACCGAGACAAACACTGAGGGTCGGATAGGAATTCGAGTTCGGAAGATACTCATTTGGGATTGGGAACATTTGGACCCGGATAAGGTTGTCGTAGATGTGACTCAGAGAGTTTAAAGTATGGAGTATACTAACGAGTTTCAGGGTGGAACCCCAAGTCGAAGATTGATGCCCTAAGGATTGTGCACCCAGCTAGGACAGATGTAACAGGGTAATATCAAAGATACTTAGCCTAAGATAGGTAGGGGCTGATCTTTTGTTTATTGGTGGCTAAACTTTTATTTATTGGGCAAACTAGTATTGGCTTGGGGTCCCTTGGACCTAGTTTAGGGAAAGTGGCGTAACAAACATGGTTGGAATGATGACCCGTAGCGATACCAAGACAATGTCATGGAAATAAGACGGAATAATTACGAGAATTAACTATTATCGCGTGAAATTAGATGACAGGTAACAAGATTCGGGATATCTGAGAAGGTAAAGATTTAATCGCTAGGTTATATCATCAGAAGGATGATATATCTCAGAACATGTACCCCCGGAGTGGAAATTTGAGGACATCGCGATGGATTTTATTCATGGACTTCCCCGATCACGGAAGGGAAACGACTCGACTTGGGCCATCGTCGATCGGTTGACGAAGGTGGTCAGATTCATTCCGATCAAGAAGGATGACTCTATGGGGGGGCACTAGTGCGGAGATTTGTGGAGCAGTTTGTTCAATTGCACGGGGTGCCCAAGACAATCGTGTCGGATCGGGATGGCTGGTTCACTTCCAAGGAGTGGAGATCCGTATATGCTCACTAGGACACGCGATTGACCTTCAGCACCACATTCCATCCCCAGACGGATAGGCAGATAGAACGCACCGATCGGACGCTGGAAGATCTTTTGAGGCTATACATTTTGGGCCACGGGGAACTATGGGAGAAGCTCCTACCCTTGATCAAGTTCTCCTATAACAACAGCTACCAGTCCAACATCAGGATGGCGCCTTACGAAGCCTTGTATGGAAGGAGATGAAGGACCCCGCTTTCTTGGATTCAGGACGAGGATCCGAAGGCGTTGGGATCGGATTTTGTCGAAGACGTCGAGGCTCAGATGAGACCAATTAGAGACAGGATGTTAGACGCGCAGAGTAGACAGGCTAAGTATTATGACGCCCGGCATCG
This sequence comes from Platanthera zijinensis, assembly GCA_039513925.1. Classification (NCBI taxonomy): domain Eukaryota; kingdom Viridiplantae; phylum Streptophyta; class Magnoliopsida; order Asparagales; family Orchidaceae; genus Platanthera; species Platanthera zijinensis. Next base: position 528,701 of record CM077084.1, read on the forward strand.
TCAGGTGGAGTTTTAGGAGGGGGACCGAGTGTTTTTGTTTGAAGATCCGGCCCATGCATGGAGTTTTACGAGTGCGTGGTCGGAGCAAGAAGATCAGTCCTAGGTATATGGGCCCTTAGAGGATCCTGGAGCGAATCGGGGCCCTAGCATACAGGCTGGAGATTGCCACCAGAGCACTCCACTTTTCGGTCAGGTATACCTCACAACCCCTCTAGACAATCAATTTGCATTCCTATTTTAAACCAATAAGACTGAAATTTCAAGAATAGGGGCTAATCCTTTGTTTATTGGGGTATATCCCTTGACGGTTGGACGAATTGGTCTTACAATCAAAACTGCACACAACAAACCTAATGTAGAGATGTAATCTTTCAATTCTCATGGGATGTTACAAGCATCTTTTCCCGATTAGAGTCCCGTAGGCCTAACCTTGATTTTGGGGACGAAATCTTTGTTTTGTATATTGGGATTTGTAACATCCCATTTCCGGCTAGACCCCTAGGAGTCGGTTGGTTGTGACAGAACCATAGGAAGCCCAAAAATTGAAATAAATCGACTAAGATTTCAGGTCACGGGTTGGTCACGCCTGTGACTGACCCGTCACGCCCGTGACCTAGGGCGTGACTCCTTTGACGATCGTCGATCTCAGGGAGATGATTGTCGGGCGCAGAATTTTCAACCCGGCCCTGTCACGCCCGTGACCCAGGTGTTACGCCCGTGACCAAGGGCGTGACCCCTTCGGCGATCGTCGATCTCAGTGCGACGATCGCCGAGCACGGAATTTGCCTCATGACCCTGTCACGCCCGTGACCCATGTGTCACGCCCGTGACCTAGGGCGTGACCACCCTTCGACGATCGTCAACCTCAGTTCGACGGTCGTCGAACCCAGAATTTGGTCACCCGGGCCTGTCACGCCCGTGACCTAGGGCGTGACCACCCTTCGACGATCGTCGATCTCAGTTTGACGATTGTCGAACCAAGAACTGGCCACCCGGGCCTGTCACGCCTGTGACCCATGTGTCACGCCCGTGACCTAGGGCGTGACCACCCTTCGACGATCGTCGATCTCAGTTCGACGATCGTCGATCCCAGAACTGGCCACCCCGGCCTATCACGCCCGTGACCTATGTGTCACGCCCGTGACCAAGGCTGAAATGTCAGCCGGAATTTAAACCTCGGAAACCGACGTCTTAATCAATTCTGATTATGGAATGAACAGTAGGAATATTTATGGGCCGTTTCAGTCCCTAATTAGTTAGCTGGATCAGCCAATTCATCTTCCACCTTTTCCTCTTCCCAACATCATAACCGAAACGTTATTAAGCGAAATATTAATGGCCACAAGCGTTAGACTTTTCCCCTCCCTCCTTGTTGCTGCTTTAAAAAGGCCCCTTAGGCTCAAGGATGAAGTTTCTCAGCCCTTACCTGAAGTTTCGAGCCTCCTACCTTGCTGTAGAAGAATTACGACGATGCCACCGCCGCGTATATAGCATCCCGACGATCGGCTCGACTCCAAACCGCGAATAAGGTCCTCCCCTACCTCTTCTTCTGCGGATAGATCTTAGAAATCATAGGAGAGATATCGGGCTCAAAAGAGCCAGATCGGGTGAGCGTTTCCATGGTTTTCCAAAATTTTCATGGTGGTGGGTTCGCCGGAAACCGCCTCTCCGGCGGCCGTGCCGCCGCCCGACGGTAGCCCTCACCTCAACAGAGGTGATGGTGGTGGTGGCCGGCCAGGGAGACGGCTGGGTGGCCGGGAAATAGTTTTAGAAAAGCTACACGAATAGTCATTTTCTGGTTCTGTTCGAGTTCGGGTAAAGAAGAAGATGAACAGTGTTATTTTCATCATATTATATATTTTATAATTAGGAATTAAATTCCTTTACTGTACATTAGGTTAAAACTGAAAATTTATAGCCCGTAGGGGCTGAAACATAAAAAGTAGTCAACATAGAAAATGTATCCCTTGAAGTCTAGTTTAATTCAAAATTGATTTCACTTGATTTGGAGTCCTGTTTAGACCACATCACTCTTTTTCGTGAGGTCTATCCATAGGTCTGTCTTGACCTTAGAAAAATTCCCCACTCCAATCCAGTCATAAAAATGACTTGAAATTTGGGATGTAGCCTAATCTTACCTATATCTATGTGCTATCCAAAAATGAGAATTTTTGGAGAATGTTTTTCTATAGTTTTTAGAAAAATTTAATAATCCTAGCATAATTTAATTAGATGGCTAAATGACTTCCAAAGCCTCCCAACTTTTCGTGAGTGGTCCCCGGGTGTAACATAGGGTTCTGGTAAAAATTTCATCTCATTTGGAGATGTTCTGAATAGGGTTGTGTCCAACCCTAGGATGATCCTTATAGGATAATTTAGGATCAAACACCCCCTTGGTATTTGATTGGCCATATCACCTCAACAGAGGCTGATACTTTGTCCAAAGACTGTTTAGGGCATGACACTCCCTCCAAGGGAGTTTGGAGTGGTTTGGTGTAGGGTAGCCCCAGAACCCTTGGGTAGGTACCTTAATGCGGATTTGTAGGGTTGTGAAGGTCATGGGGTCAAATGACCTTGGACTGACTTGAAATTTTGTGGAGAGGACCATAGGGCCAATAAAGTCCTCTGGTGAAAATATTATGGTATTTGGAGACCTTTAGCCCACCTCAAATCCTAACCCTAGTTTAGGTCACAAACATTAATTTTAATTATTAAGCTTTCTAATGAACTTCAAATCAAATAAAATTTGGGCAAAGGGATTTTCTGGTCGAAATAGCCATGATATAATTTTGTTGGGATTTTTGGATTAATTTATACAGTACTTCATTTACAACACTAATTGTGCCCTAAATATTTATCTTGATGATTTTGGAATTTCTATGCACTGGAATATTATGAAATCTTGGATTAGTGCATATTATAGCATAATATTCCTTCTGTAATTTTCTTGGAAATTTTATCTGATCATTTTGGTTACTTTATTCTTTAATGTACTAGTTTAGATATGTAGTAAAAAAATACAAATGATGCCCATTTAATATTTGGAAAATTATGAAATTTGGTCAGTGAGAGTTTCAAATTATGATAGTCACCCTGTAATTTTCTCTGGAATTTTAGATGACTAAAAACAGTACCACCTTCATTAAGTTAGGAAAATTAGTGTTTTACATTAAAATAAATTCAGAGCTCAAATATTGGATAAAAATTATGAGACTTGGTTTATGATGGTTTTAGGTCATTATAAATATCTATTATTTTCTTGTGATTTTTGGATATATATTTACAGTACTTGCTTCACAATATGGTAAAAGTGGTCTAAAATGGTAAATTAGGAAATGTAGGCCTAAACATCTCTGAAATTTCTAAGAATTTGGAATTACTGCTTATATGACTCAAACGATATTTACTGATTTTATGGTGATTTATTGTTGGCTCATTAGTGCACTTCATGTTCATACTAGGGCAATGGGAGGCTAAGAATAAATAAATTAAATGCCAAAGGAAATAGGAAAATTATTATTTTCTGGATTTAGACTAATTAGGTCATGGTAGACCCCCAGTAAATATTATAGGGGATTCTGAAGACAATTTGGAGTACCACCCCTTGCATACCCCATAAGCTTAGGATGGTCTGCGTTTAGTAAAAACTGCAGAAGCCGAACTAGAGTGGGTAATGAGCTTGGGGAGATGGAATTTTGGTAGATTGCTGGTTTGGATAGGGTGACTTAAATCAAGTTCATTATTGGAAGTCGCGAAGGGTTGGGTGTGAGACTGACTAGTGATAAGTAGTGTTCGGGTTCGACGGAAGATCGTCCTCCCCGAGAAGAGGAAGAGTCAAAGTCACCCTAGGATTAGCCCACTGTAATATGAAAAGAGAATGGGTTAAGGGAACCAATCAATTATAATAAGTGCCTTGGAAAGGGAGTTTTGGGATTCACCCCATCATAGCTCCTAGTACCGCTGCGTGCCCTTCACCGGGTAAACCTCGGGAAGTCCAAGGTTAACCTTAAACCTTAGAAATAAAATGATCAAGAGTAACCCTAATAATAGTTGTACTTCATACCTACACTTGTACACTTAGGAAGAAGAATTGGCATGGAATGGGTAGAGTAGGCCTGTGGTCTAAGGGCCTACTAGTAATGATAGTGGTCTGGTTTGTGATTGGGAAGTCCGGGGAGCTGGATGCTCGGGGACTTGGTATATGCTTGGTAGCCTAGAGAGCTGGAGGCTCGGTAACAAGAGAACTTGTTCAAATATAATTGTCATGATTGCATGTGCATAAAAGTGGTGGGTCATCGGTACTAGGTGATCGATCACACTGACAGCGGTACGTTGACTCGGCGGTGTGGGACACTTAGCCAAAGAAAGCCTGGTGTGTACAACCAGCACAAGTACGCGGATACTTTAGGTTGTGTTCTTCTAGGGGCGTACGGAAGGGCTAGGCCTGGTAGTGTTGTTACCCGCCTAGGAGTGGGGGCCCGACTCACTGTCTCCGTTTGCCATAACGGAGGTTCCTGGGGGTGAAGCTAGCTGCCCGAACAGGGGGAACTAAAGGTCTGTGCGCATAGAGTCGGTGGGTGTGTTGCACTTGCTTGTGCATTTCATAGCATATTTGCGTATCATAGCATGAACATTGCCACCTATCATATAAGATGGTATGGGACGTTTTATACGATAGGCCCTGCAAAACGACCCTTGGTCTATAGGGGTAATCCCTATAAATCAATGGTTGTAATTCTTGTGCTTTCACTTACTTGCTACTTTTAGCTGTTTGATAACCGACACCCCAACATATAAGTGGTATGGGACACTTTATACGATGGGAGCCCTGCAAAAGATCTCTTGTCTTATGTGCTTCCGTGCATAAGTTAAGGTTACATTTCCTACTTTCTGCTTCAATCATGTTTACTATGGAATTGCTAGCATAGGTCCGCTGTCACCTGCTTTTTACTTTTTCTCCACCTACATATCCTTCCCTTTCTTTCTCTCCACTCGGTACCTAGGAGCCATGGGGGAAGGGGTAGGGGATGATAGGGCTTAGTCTTTATGACTAACAGTTTTCGAACTATAACATTTTAGGTGTACCATATGGAAGGGTCACAGGTGTTGCAGTTTCTGTTAGAGTTGACCCCGCGACCGTGTTACCATTGTCACCAGTCAGGACATAAACGGGTCAAATGCCCCTTGATTGGTAGGATCCCACCAGCTCAGCAGCCAGGAGGCCGAAGATGTAGCCGCAGACGTGGATTGCGAGGCGGCGACGGAAGGCCAAAAAGGAAGAAGCACCTAGAGATGCAGCACCAGCAGAGCACGGAGTCGGTGGAGATGGGCCAGTCTAGCTTGGGTGCTCTCGGTTCAGTGATAGTTACAGTGACGCTTAGTTTTAGTTTTGCTTCCGCGAGTGACTTGTAGTGAGGATGTGATGTGCCGGGCATAAGCCCTCCTTTTGTACTATGATATATTATTATTGTGTACACTCCCTTCATGGAGATTTATTTATATACATGTGGTTATGTGGACTTGCTTTTACTTCATTATGCTACTATTCTGCGATCAAAAAGGGCCGGCAGAATTGGCGTTTTGTAGTGGCGGCCTTCCCGCGAGTCGGTGCCACCGCAAAGCAGCAGTTCTGGGCTAAGACCCCGGTGTTTAAGAAGAAAAAAAAAGGGGGGGGGTCTTACATCGACCCCCCCCCCCTATCTGAGGGTGAGTCGTCGGGAGCGCAGAATGATGCGGAGATCGAGAGCCTGCGACAAAGTAGCGATTCCTTGAGCAGGCGGATGGTGGAGGTGCGAGCCCAGATCCAGTCTCTTGTGGAAATTGTGGCAGGAAAGACTCAAGGAGTGCAAGGCCTTGCAGGGGGGTTAGCTGTTCCTCCTCCTCCTGCACCCCTGAGACCTCCAGTGGTGGTGCCAGTAGAGATGGCTTTCATCTAGCAGTTTTAGAGACTTAGCCCTCCTAATTATGATGGGAAGACAGATTTCATGGCCATAGACGATTGGCTGATCTCCATGGAGGAGATGTTCTCGTACTCCGGTATTGCAGATGATTAGAGAGTGATGATAGCCGCCTATCAGCTCAAGGGTTTGGCTAAGAGTTTGTGTCTTAGACAAAAGGAGAGCTTGGTAGTTGGTTGCTCTTGGGAAGTGTTCAAGGAAATGCTGCTGATGAAGTTTTTGCCTTCGGTCGAGCGTGACCGTCTTATGAACAACTTCCTCCACCTGAAGCAAAGGCAACTCACGGTCGGTGAGTATGAGGTAGAGTTCAGCAAGTTGAGCCGGTTTGCTCCTGGGTTGGTAAGTGTTGAGGCTGATCGAGTCATGCGATTCCTTGGTTATTTGAGGAGCGAGGTGCAGTAGTTGACCAGTGCTTATGGATCAGAGACTTATGCAGGGGTAGTGGAGGCTGCTCTGAAAGTGGAGGCTATCGAGATAGCAAAGAGCAGAGGCCAGCAAATGAGGAAGGACAAGCGGAAGTCTGTTGAGGAGAAGAAACCCCAGGTACCCAGTGCTGCTTCGGGAAAGAAGAGCAAGGTGGTGTGTAGCTTTTATGGTCGATCAGGCCACCCTATTGAGAGGTGTTTCAAAAAGGCAGCAGCTTAGAAGAAGGAGCAAGTTCATGCTATTCAAGGTGGTCCTAGGAGGGATGTTTCCTATTCTATTTGCAAGCGACCCGGGCATGATGCTGCCCAGTGCTGGTCCAAGGATAAAGTCTCCTATCAGTGTGGGCAGAAGGGTCACATCAAGTCTAGGTGTCCTCAGGTCCAGCCTGCTCTTCATGCAGTTCCACTTCAGGCACTGCCTCCGCCTCAGCGTATTGAAAAGGGTAAAGGAAAGCTGAACGTGATCTCTTCCGAGGAGGCTCAATCTTCGACTCAGGTCATCTCAGGTTAGTTGTTTTTCCAACCTGAAGGTTTTATTTGTTAGAATGGTTACAGTTTTGTTTTGGTAGTTCCTTAGTTGTATACTCCTATAGGGAAATTTAAGGTAAAGAACCGCTGGGCGCGTGTTCTGTTCGACTCCAGCACTACCCACTCATTTGTGGCTAGAGCCTTTGCGGAGCAACCTCGTTTAACTCTAGATCGAGTTTGTGATAACTTTTGCGTCAAGTTCCCTTCTAGTGAATCTGTGTTATCAGATTGGGAATTCTAGAATGCCCTGTTTTGTTGGGGGACTTTCTTGCGAAGGGAGACTTGAAGATGATTGATCTTGAGGACTTCGATGTTATTCTAGGCATGGACTGGTTGTCTAAGTATGATGCGGTCATTCAGTGCAAAGGGAAGCGCTTGGAATTCATCAAGGGCAATGGTCAGCTAGGAAGCGTGTATGCTGATCCGTTCCAAGATTCTCCTGTCTTTTCTGCGGTATAAGCTCAGAAGTTGTTTCTTTCTGATTGTTTTGCTTGTTTAGTCTCGGTGGTGGGGACCGCTATAAGTGTACCGCGCTTAGAAGAGATTCCCGTTGTTCGTGGTTTCGCTGATGTTTTTCCTGATGACCTTCCTGGTCTTCCTCCCGATCGGAATGTCCAATTTGTGATTGATTTGGAACCGGGAATGCGTCCTATTGCTAAGGCGCCGTACCGGATGGCCCCTCGTGAGTTAGAGGAGTTGCGAGTCCAGTCGGATGAGTTATGGGCAAAGGGGTTTATCAGGCAGAGTTCATCGCCTTGGGGTGCTCCTGTTTTGTTTGTAAAGAAGAAAGATGGGTCAATGCGGCTTTGCATCGACTAGAGGGAGTTGAACAAAGTCACTATTAAGAACAGGTACCCTCTGTCGAGGATCGATGACTTATTTGATCAATTGCGTGGTAGCACGGTGTTCTCCAAGATCGATCATCGTTCTGGCTATCATCAGCTCAGGATCCGTGAGGCAGATATTCCACGGACTGCGTTTAGATCGAGGCATGGACATTTTGAGTTCTTGGTGATGTCATTAGGTCTGACCAACGCACCATCCGCTTTCATGGATATGATGAACCGGGTGTTCAAGGATTTCATAGACAAGTTCGTTGTGGTTTTCATCGATGACGTGTTGGTCTATTCCCGCAACGCTGAGGAGCATGAGCAGCATCTGCGCTTGGTTATATCGGAGTTGAGGAATCACAAGTTATTCGCAAATTTGAGCAAGTATGAATTTTGGTTGCCTCAGGTCTCGTTTCTTGGCCACGTGGTGAACAAGGATGGGATCTCGGTCGACCAAGAAAAGATCGCAGCAGTGATGGATTGGAGAAGGCCGGGCACGCCCAAGGAGATCAGAAGCTTCCTAGGGTTGGCCGGCTACTACAGGAGGTTCGTGGAGGGTTTCTCTACCCTGGCTGCACCTTTGACCAGGTTGACTCAGAAGAATGCGGCCTTTGTTTGGAGCGAGAAGTGCGAAGAAGCCTTCCTGGAGCTAAAGAATAGATTGTGCACTGCTCCCGTCCTGACCCTACCTACTGAGGGTGTGGAGTATGATGTTTACGTGGATGCTTCGCATGTTGGTCTGGGTTGCGTGTTGATGCAGGTTGGAAAAGTGATTGCGTATGGGTCAAGGCAATTAAAGACTCATGAGAGAAATTACCCTACGCATGACCTTGAGTTTGTAGCGGTGATTTATGCGTTGAAGCTGTGGAGGCATCTACTTTATGGGGCTCAGTGCAAAATCTTCACTGATCACAAGAGCCTGAAGTACGTGTTCACGCAAAAGGAGTTGAATCTATGCCAGCGGCGGTGGCTAGAGTATGTGGCCGATTATGACGTAGAGATCCTGTATCATCTAGGCAAGGCCAATGTAGTGGACGACGCCCTGAGCCGGAAGACGGGGAAGATCTTTAATCTCTCCGCCGATCATTTAGTGGAAGAGTTCCTCCTTATGGATATCTTGGTGGGATGCTGTGGCATGCAGAGTAGTTTGGCAGTGACAGAACCGTCTTGGATTTCCTTTACTAGGTTGCACCAGAAAGATTATCCGGACCTTCTACACTTATACCTCAGGACTGAGAGAGGGGAGTTTATAGATTTCTCTATCGATGATGCGGGTACTTTGAAGTACCACAGCAGATTCTGCATCCCCGCTGTCGGATACATCAGGGGTATGATATGTAGAGAGGCTCATGGATCCAGTGTTGCCTACCATCCGGGATCTACAAAGATTTATCGTGATTTGAAGCAAATTGCCTGGTGGTATGGGATGAAGAGTGATATAGCCCGATGTGTTTCTGATTGCCATACTTGCAAGCGTGTGAAGGCCGATCATGGAAGGCCTGGTGGCAAGTTGACTCTGCTAGAGATCCCGACTTGGAAGTGGAAAAGTATTTCTAGGGACTTCATCACGGGCTTACCGAAATCTCCAAGGGGATTTGATTCTGTTTGGGTCATAGTGGATAGACTGACGAAGTCTGCTCACTTCGTGCTGTATAAGATTGACTATCCGATGAAGAAGATAGCAGAGTTGTACTTGAATGTGGTCATCAGATTGCACGGTGTGCCTGTTAGCATCATTTCTGATCGAGACTCCCGGTTTACTTCTCGTTTTTGGCAGAGTCTACAGGAGGTTTTGGGTACAGATCTGAGGTATTCTACTGCTTACCACCCACAGACCAAATGGTCAGACGGAGCGGGTGAACCAAATAGTTGAGGATATGATCAGATGCTACATTCTAGACTACGGTGGAGCGTGGGATGAGCGATTGTGACTTATGGATTTTGCATACAATAACAGTTATCAAGAAAGATTGCAAATGGCTCCGTTTGAAGCTTTGTATGGGAGGCGCTGCAGAACCCCCCTGTTTTGGGCTGAGGCAAGTGAGAGACCCTTGTTGGGTCCAAATGCGCTCGAGGAGATGGAAGTCGCGGTGATGTTCATTCGAGAAAAGCTTCGTATAGCTCAGGAGAGATACGAGAAGAACCTATATCGGCGTAGGTCTGACTTGGAATTTTCTATAGGGGACTTTGTGTTTCTTAAGGTTTCCCCGATGGTTGGTGTTAAGAGGTTCGGTAAGAATCAGAAATTGGACCTGAGGTATGTGGGCCCGATTAAGATTGTTGAACGGATTGACGTGTTAGCTTATAGGTTTGATTTGCCAGCAAACTTACCAGGTGTTCATAATGTATTTCATGTAAGCCAATTACGGATGTGTGTGCGCAGTAGTGGGCAAGTCTTGGATGTTGTTCCCCAGTTGGAGCCTAATCTCTCTTTTATTTAAGTGTCGGTCCGCATTTTGGATACTCAAGATCGGGTGCTGCAAAGGAAGTCCATCCCGATGGTCAAAGTTCTATGGAAGAATCAGGGTTTCGAAAGCGCGACTTGGGAGTTATAGTCGGCAATGAGGGAGGCTCACCCTCAACTGTTTCCCTAATTAGATTGGTTTGTTTTCTTCTTGTAATGTTTGGCTTGTTACCTTTCCTTCTATAGTTGAGGCATTGTGCATAAAGTTTCGGGACGAAACTTTCTTTTAGGGGGAGTGACTGTAACGCCCCCGATTTTTCTGCGATTATTTAATTCTTTCTTGGCGTTACGTCAACGCGTTTTCTTTGCTTTTGTCACTAGTAAAGTGTGGTCTTAACTCCTTAGAACTGAGTGGCCCATTTTGTAGTCTATTGGCAAGATATCCCTAGCAAGCCGGGTCGTTTTGGGTGACCCGGTGTGGCCTCTCGGGCGATTCTTGTGTTTTGACTTCGGGTGGGTATAACTCGAATTCTGTTCGTCGAAAATTAATTTTAACTTCGCCGTTGTGTTCGTAGTGTGGATATTTAGCTATGGTGCAAATTTTGCCAAATTCCGAGGATGTTCGGTTTTCGCGTCGTTTTGGTATTTTATGAAAAATAAAACTATTTAATAAATATTATATTAAATATTATTTTTTTGAAAGGGTGCGGGTACTTGGCGGTTGTGCCTTGTCTTTTGTTCATTATTAATTAATTAGCTAATTAAGATTAGTAAGGGTGCTATATATAGGATAGTTTAGACTTATGAGGTAACCGCTCCTGTTCACCTTCTTCCCCCGTCCGCAGTACCTGTTCGCGGAAAACAGAGAAATCGCCGAAACTGCTCCCCTACGGACGCCGAATTCGGGAGCGTTTGTGGACAGAATTCGATTCCGAAAGCGGATTTGGATTGCTCTCGCCAATACCTTCATTCCTACGGTAAAAAATTCAGTTTTCGTGGTGTTTCTAGGGGTATCGAATTTCTTGGGTTGCCCGTTTCCGCCATAAAAGCCCCAGATTTCTGCTTTAGGTGTTGCTGTTGCTGGTGCCGCGTGAGAGTAAAGGAGGCCGACCAAGCTTCGCCGAAAATGTGAGGCAAGTGGTATTCTTGCCCTTGCCGTGTAATTATTTTTATTTATCTCCTTATTACCTTGTTAGGCCTAGGTTAGAAACCCTATTCTTGCTTGAAATTGGGTACAAAACCCAACTGTTGATAGAGAAGCCTAGTTCTCGGGATGTGTGAGGGCTTGAGGGTTGGGTTAATTTCTTTCCTGTGCAGTAGTTGTAGCCAGGTAGAGGAGAAAAGCTATAGTTTAATTCTTATGCAAACCTATCTTGCTTTGGCTCGGGTGGGGGTGTATGTGTGCTTGTGGCTGTAGTAGAAGCTTTCCTCGTACTTAGACTTGCTGGAGTTTTGATGGAGACAAAATTTTTTGCAGCTAAGTGTTTTGGCGTTGAGTGAGTTGACCTCACTCAACGCCAAAGCCGTTTTATCGTTGAGAGTGTTGGACACACTCAACGCCGCAGTTTGTTTGTACGGCTGAGTACTTTGGCGTTGATTGAGTCGACCTCACTCAACGCCAAAGATATTATATCGTTGATAGTGGTGGACATACTCAACGCCGCAGTTTGTTTTTGCAGCTAAGTACTTTGGCGTTGAGTGAGTTGACCTTACTCAAGGCCAAAGCTATTTTATTGTTGAGAGTGGTGGACACACTCAACGCCGCAGTTTGTTTTTGCGGCTAAATACTTTGGCGTTGAGTGAGTCGACCTCACTCAACGCCAAAGCTATTTTGTCGTTGAGAGTGGTGGACACACTCAACGCCGCAGTTTGTTATTACTGCTAAGTACTTTGGCGTTGAGTGAGTCGACCTCACTCAACGCCAAAGCTGTTTTGGCATTGAGAGAGGTGGACTCACTCAATGCCACAGTTTGTTTTTTTTGCGTCTAAGTGCTAAGGCGTTGAGTTAGTGGACCTCACTCAACGCCGTAGCTGTTTTGGCATTGAGTGAGGTTAGCTCACTCAACGCCACAGCCTGTGTTGCTAAAGGCGTTGAGGGAGTGGACCTCACTCAACGCCGTAGCTGTTTTGGCATTGAGTAAGGTTAGCTCACTCAACACCACAGTCTGAGTTGCTGAAGACGTTGAGGGAGTGGACCTCACTCAACTCCATAGCTGTTTTGGCATTGAGTGAGGTTAGCTCACTCAACGCCACAGCCTGCTTTGCTGAAGGCGTTGAGGGAGTGGACCTCACTCAACGCCATAGCTGTTTTTGCGTTGAGTGAGGTTGCTCACTCAACTCCACCGTTTGTTTAGGCGTTGAGTGAGTGGGGCTCACTCAACGCCATGCCATGTTGAGTCATCTCAATGCTTTTCCCTTACCTTTATATTCTCTCTCGAGTGAATTCCTTGATTTTGAGGTTCCTTGTCGGCCATATGTTTTTTCAAAAAGCCGAATCGTGGGTCGTGGTTAGTAGTGGTGGTTTGTAGCTCTTAATGGGGGAGGTGTTGTGTAATTTAGCCGAGGCCACCCTTTTTCTTTTATCTTGCTCTAGGTACGGGCTGGGCCAAGGGGATGGGTGGTCCCTAGTGCTTTCACATGTAGACCCCTGAGCTTTGTTTCTTAGAAATGGTGGTTGGGGGACTGAGTTTGCCTCCAACCCGGATCCGCGTTATTTTTTCTACTACCATCTCTAATAGATTAGGGTGTTAGACATTTCTTCCTTTGTAAATTTGCAACGTTTTGGCTCATTGTAGCCTGGTAAACTCTGTAGGATTTATTTTTTGGCAGGGTTGTTGTTGTTTCCTCGCACTTAGTTCTTTTCTTTTTGTCTTGCCTTGGACAGTGGTGCTTGTTTTCGGTTTACTTACTCTTCTTGCTTACCTTATAACCTAACATTTCCGTACAGCTTATTTGTTTAGTTTGTAGAGGTATTCTTTTCTTCTTTGAATGCCTCAGGTTCTGGTTAGTAGCCGATTAGGCGGCTAGTTGTGCTGTGCTGTTGCTGGTGGTCTCTCGTATTGTGGAGATTAGTTTCTTGGTCTTGTGAGGTAGTTTTGTGCTTCTTTATTACAGACATACATACTTGCCAGTGGGTTCGTGTCAGTTTTTTGGCGCCTAGTGGTAGTTTTACCTTGATACTAGATATGTTAACTTTCTGCTGCTACCTTTTTCTAGAGATAGTCTACTTGTTCTTGAGATGATTTATGCTAGGTTGCTAGTTACTTTTAAACCTAAAAACACTATTATAAGTATACCTCATGATCAGCTTGTTTTATAAAACTTATCACTATTTTCCAAATAACGTAAAAAGATCGTTTTCCTATATATATAGTATAAATTAAATGTAGGGTCCTGCATAGTATAAGTTGTCCTCTGGGGACACTTATGCACTCTTTTAGGATGTCGAACCTGAATAATGTATTTTTCGCAGCATATAAGTATAGTTTTTAAATTATGGACTAGTTGATCCAATATGCCGTGGGATACGGCCTTTAAAAATATAACTGATTTTCTAATCATATAACTTATGAATTTTATAAAGTAAAGTAGACAGTTTTTCCTGAGCGTCAGCAATTATCACCTGCTCGACGTGGCATCACGATGCGTGTTTTCTCATACTCTGATGCTTCTTTGATTTGGAGAAAATGCGGGTTGTGACATATGGTCCCTGACATTGGTGGATTCCTTTGGAGGTGATTCTGAGCCCTAATCTTTGGCAAAGCTCACCATAATGGTCTGCCTACATTCTTCCTACGCATAACCAGATGATATATCCTGATTCCATTTTTGAGTAATTATAAAATGTTGATACGCATTGTGAAAAGTATAAACTATATTGCATACTTAGAAATTTCATCTATTTATATTTTTACGCGTACGAGCATACGACTTCGCATGGTACTCCATATCACAATTTCTTTATTAGCTAGTTTATTTTCCCTATCTTCATAGAGTTTGTTTGCTCGGTACGCGCAAACAGGTAAGTCTAAGGGTGTGATGAGTCCTCTTTATATAGTGATTTTCGGATTCATCTGGGTTAGTTTTCTTACGCAAGCACTTCACTTTTGGTTTGTTATCATTTATATTTCATCTTATCTTCATTTCCATAGGAAATGCACTTTTTGCCCGTGGTTGTGTATTTTTGTTATTTTTAATGTTTGTACTTCTTTTTCTGATTGCTTGGAATTTCTATACATATCAGTGTTGGTACAGGGGCTGTGTGCGTGTTCGGGGACTACTTGGAAATAGGAATACTGCGCACGATCATCGGATCTAGTGCACACGACCACTGGTCGTGCGCCCCTAATCGTGCGCACTATTCTCCATTTTTACAAGTTCTGCCGGGGAAAACGCACGACCACTTGACACAGTACGGACGACCACCGTTTGTGCGCCACTGATCGTGTGCATTGATTCCATTTTTCCTGGAGTTAGGTCTGGAGTAATCGCACGACCACTGGACATAGTGCGTACGACCACCGGTTGTGCGCCACTGCTCGTGCACGTTATCCAAGTTCTTCTTTTGATTCTTTCATGCCAATATGCACGATCACTTGCCATAATGCGCACGACCACTAGTCGTGCGCTCGTTATCGTGCGCATTGTTATATTCTGCTGTCTATAAATATGCTTGTTCCGCCCAAATTCCGGAGATCGCCATTTTTTCTCCACCGTTTTCGTCTCCGAGGAAGGGATCCGTCGTTCTCCTTCATCTTCAATCGTAGGGAGGTGCTCCGAGCAAGCTTTCACCGCCAAATCCAAGACAGAGCTTCCACTCGGCCTTCTCCTTCATCCTTGAGCCTCAAGAAAGGTTTTGACACTGTATCCAACATGCAAAGGAAAGCTTGCAACTTTTTTCCACAATCGTGACATGAAGAAGACGGGTCAATTGGAAGGTATTGACAGCCCTTCTCTACCCCGAACGCAGTTGAGGACCGTGCTAGGACGCGGATTAACAACCCGGCGATTCCTTCCGTGAACCCTCAGCAAGACTTTAGATTCGGTCGATCTCTTGATTTGTACTTGCTTTCTTGTTGTATTTCTATGTTAAAACTTATTTGTAGATGTTGTTCCACATTAGTTGTATGCTTTATTAGATTCATGTCTATGTGATTCTGTATTGCTTTACTTCTTTAGTTGCTTGAGAAGCGTCATTATCCATCCATCCGCCACCACCATCCAATTTTGGCGAACTAGCAATTGCTAGGGGTGTGCGTAGCGAAGAGGTGCTCTCTACCATCATTTTGAAAGCCTACTCATCCATCCGTCCAGCGATTCGGTGCATAGCATCCCGTGTGGTCTTCCATCCCGCCAGGCGAAGCATTGCATAGCGGTATTGCATTGGAGTTGTTAGTATTTTATTTTCTTCATTTGAAACAATCAAAACCCCCCTTCATTAACTTCGACCTAAGGACTTCAATCTCAAGTCCTCCTCGAAATTAACTCCACCTTACTATGTTACTTCGAGATCGATACTTGGGAAAATTCGCCCATTTTATATTACTTGTGCGACCGGTACACTTGTCGTTCAAACGCATCAGCAAGCGTATGGTCACTGACACTGGTGGATTACTTTGGAGGTGATCCTGAGCACCAGTCTTTGGCAATGCTCACCTTAGTGGACTGCCTACTTTCTCCCTACGGGTGACCGGAAGATTCACCGTGATTCCATTTTTGAGTAGTAATAAAATTTTTATACGCATTGTGAAAAGTATTAATTATTTTGAATACTTGAAATTTTCTCTATTATTTTTTTATGCGCGCGAGCATGCGACTTCGCATGGTACTCTATATCTCAATTTCTTTGTTAGCTAGTTAATTTTCCCTATCTGCATATATTTTGTTTATTTGGGACGCGCAAACAGGTAAGTCTAGGGGTGTGATGAGTCCTATTTTTTTACTGATTTTAAGAATTATCTGGGTGAGTTTTCTTTCACATGTACTTCACTTTTAGTTCGTTATTGTATAAATTTCATCTAATCTTTATTTCCATAGGAGGTGCACTTTTGGCCCGTTTTCTGTGCGATTTCGTAGTTCTTATTCTTTTGCCCTACTTGGTATGTTTTTCTGTATAGAGATTGTGGTATGCCGTCTCGGTGGCTCTACTATTTTTTGTTGCAGGTACAAGGGTCGCGTGCATGATCCGTGATTATTTGGGATTACTTTCTGCCTAAAGGCCACTGATCGTTTGTTTTTACCCGCGCACGGTAAGTGGACTCCTTAGCGCACGACCGTTGGTCGTGCATGACCTGTTCGTCGAACCCAAATAGTACAGGATCTATAGCGAACGATCATTGGACCTATATCGCACGACCACTGGTTGTGAGCCCCTGATCGTGCGCACTACTCTCAATTTTTTCCAAGTTTTGTCTATGGCATTCACACGAGCATTGGACATATTGCGCATGACCACCGGTCGTGCGCCATTGCTAGTGCGCATTAATTCCTTTTTCTTGGAGTTTTGTTTTGGGTAATCACACGACCATTATGTTGAAGCCAAAATTGACCTCAACGGGAGTTCAAAATAGGGGTGTAGCCAACACCTACTTCTCTTAAGTCCCAACCCTCGACTGGTTGTTAAGTACCAAGAACTGACCCAAAGCCTTAGTAGGGAGGTCCCACCACATACTCGGAAGATCTCTGAGAGCTTCCCCTCAAAAGCAAGAAGCTGGGCTCAGAGCTCCTCAGAAAGCACTAGAAATTTGGAGAATAATGAGAGTTCGCTTTCTAAGGAGACCTTGCGGGTCTATTTAGAGTCTTTTGCTGACCTAAAGTTACTGAAATACCCCTGGCTGGTCTGCAAATAGCCAAATCCCGCTGTTTGTAAAGTACTAAATGCAGCCCCTGGGGGTGTATGGGTAATTTTATCCGAGGGAAATTAAGTAGTTTTACCCTGAACCCTGGGCCCCACTCGGCGAGAACTCTTTGTCGATTACCCTCTCACATTCATTTGGTGGGAGCTAAAAAGGAGTATCAAAAGTCTCAAGCTGAGCCGGCCCTCGCCTTCTGTGAGACGCAATCCTTCTCACTGACTCTGCCGGAAGCGGGTCCCGACTGACCAATGGTGAACGCTCTCGCCCATTTCCAGGAGGGAGCTCCTCTAATATTGATGTTGTTGCTACTGGACTCGATGTTGAGTGAGCGGAGCTCAACCAACGCCCTTGCTGCTGACCCCGGCATTGAGTGAGTTGAGCTCACCCAATGCCCTTATTGCTGACTACGGCGTTGAGTGAGTGGAGCTCATCAAACGCCATTGCTGTTGACCACGACATTGAGTGAGTGGAGCTCACTCAGCGCCCTTGCTGCTGACTAAGGCGTTGACTGAGTGGAGCTCACTCAGCGCCCTTGCTGCTGACCACGGCGTTGAGTGAGTGGAGATCACTCAGCGCCCTTGCTGCTGACCACAGCGTTGAGTGAGTGAAGCTCACTAAGTTCCCTTACTGCTGACCACGGCATTGAGTGAGTGGAGCTCACTCAGCGCGGCGTTGAGACCACTCAATGCCTTCTCGCTAGCTTCTGGTCACGGGCGGGATCTCGCTTGCTCCTAGGCGGGAGCTCCTCCGGCGCGAGATCTCTTCTGGTTTTCAGGCCCAAGCTAGCCCGAGGCTGGTCCAACCCCGACCGTTGATGCCTCTGGGTGCCACCCAGCGAATATGGGGTTATAAACAATCCCCTCTCTTTTTTATCTAGCCCTGCACTCAAAAAGACATGTCCAACCCAGCAATATTCGTTGGGCATGTGTCATTTAAAAAAGGAGAATCTTTTGGCTGGCCATACCATGGCTATATATATATGTGTGGATAGACGGACGTAAATCTATTCCTGAGTCGCCGCTCTCTGCTTGAGCTCTCGCAAGATCTCGTCATGCGTTCCAAACGTGTTGACAAGTCGCTCCCGCAAGACCTCCAAGACTGCATCAACACGGCCCTAGCTCGAGCCCTGGCGAACAGCGCTGTGGTTGCCCCTTGGCTAGCGAGAAAGTCGCCAGCCGCTAATCCTTCCCTACTAAAGAAGAAGAAAGAGAAGAAGAAAAAAAAGGCGAAGGTGGTCCAGCGGGACCTTTCCGACGAGAATAGGGACTCACCTACCCCGACTATCGATCGTGTGGATGATGCTTCTCCTCCGCAGAAGGTATGCCTCTCTGATTTGCTGATCCCCAAGATTGCGAGTCGATTACGATCTGATTATGCGCCAGGGTTGGTAACTGGCGCAATATCTTTCGCAGGAAGCAGCTCGAAGTGACGAAACTGGGTCATCGCTGGTGTCTCCGGACCCGTCGCCTAACCCTCCCGAGGATAGACAACGGGTCACGGAGGTCACTCCTCTGGCTGCCTCTCCGAGAACCGTGGGTATACTTTTCTCCATTACCCCTTTCTGACCATTTCACTTGTAGCCTCTCCTACTGTCAAGCTGACTTCTTGCATCCTCAGCTTCCGCAGACCCGGGTCTCGCCACCCGGTAGGGTGAAATAATGGATTTTAACCTGCTCGGTGAAGCAGCTAATCTCGCCGCACTAGCGGAAAGGGTGTCTATCAACCCCTCCATAGCCCAAAAAGAGGTCAGCCATCTCGCGAGAAAGAACGACTTTACCCATTCTTTCGGCCAGACCGGGATCACTGTGCGCGAGACTTTTCGCCTGGGACGCGGAAAGCCACTCCACCTCCTCTATGGGACTAAGGGGGGGGGGGCCCGGGACTTCTCGCCAGCCACCGGCCAGTGGCTCTCATCATGCTGTAGGTAAGCTTAGCATTACCGTAGCTCTTACTCAGCCCTCGTCGTAACCATGAAACTGTTTCTCAGAGGATCTGGACTCGCGAACGGGAGCCGATGAAGATTATGATGACGATGATGAAGATGGAGAGAAAGAGGATGGCGAGAGCTCCTTCCTTCCTTCGTCTGGCGAGATGGAGGACATTGTGAATGATGTCGGGAGCGCGAATAAATGAGGGAAGAAGGTTGTTGTCCTCCTGTCGAAGCTTGTGCGGCGGGAGCAGGCCCGTGCCACTGCAACGAAAGAATTCCACGAGATGGTGGAGCAGAGGCTGGAGGCCCTTGAGCGCGTCTATTTTTTTGCGAGACGGGGTGGCCGGGTGGGCCTACCGCCGAGTCTTCCCCCGGGAGATGTATCGTGCAGATTCGAGACCAGGCTCGTCGGATCAACCTAGGGTGCACCACCCTGTCTTCCTACTACAACCCGTTGGTGCCCCCGAGGACTAGACGGTGGGAGCGAGGACGATGGAGCTGGGAACCATATTGATTTGAAGAAGTCTCGCCCCTTCTCTCCTCTCGGCCTTCCCTTCTCGTAATGTACCATGTTTCTTTATATTTTGGACTGTTCATTTGTAATCTTTCAATTATTACTTATTTTTCCCTTTTTAGCTCTCGCCCGGCGAGAGCGATCCATGCTTTGGTTTTCCTTTAAGTTCCATGTGGCCGTTTCAAAATGCTTTGTGCTAGTCTAAACCTTCGGCCGGTCACTATCATCCCAAGCTGGAACCCGAGGCATCGCTGACTTAGGGCATGATGCCTGTACCGCCGTCGCTATTTTTAATTCTCTTTTTTAGAAAAGTCATCATTACCCTGGTTTCCTATAAATAGAGGAGTTCACCAAAAACATTTATTTCTCCGATTCGGAACCCTCATTCCCCTCATCGTTGCTTTCACGACTTGCTGAGAACTCCCCCTTGCTTCCACCTTCTTCTCTTGTTCTCGCCTAACTTTCGCTCTTGCCCATTCCTTTGCGATCTCGTCTTCAATCCTCTCGACAAAATGCCGGGCGAAAACGAGGGACGTTCGCATTGCGCGGAAGCCTTCCAAAAGCATCAATTCCCCACTTGTCTCCTAACCCTTCAAGAGTACAAGCGAATCAATTCTCAGTATCTTTTCGTCGGCTTCACCGCGAGAAATCCTGGAAACCAAGACAGGGTAAACAGCGCGGGAGAGGGGGAGATCGCCATCCCCCTCGAACACTTCGAGGTGGGCTTTCGCCTTCCCCTCTTTCCAGAGATGCGCCAGGACCTCCGTTACTACGGAGTGGTTCCCGCGCAGCTAAACCCTAACTCGGTCGCCATCCTTGTAGCGTTCATCTGCTATATGCGATCGTAGAAGATCGAGTTCAGCCTCCCAATTTTCCGAAAGATGTTCATCTTCTGCGCGAAGGGAGGGGTGGTCTTCTTCTCTGGGCAACTGCTCAAGACAACCGGTCTCGCCAATAAGCATCATCATTGGGGCGAGAAGTTTATCTTCATCTCTGGCGACTTCGGCAGCATCCCTCTCACGCCTGTCCAATATGAGGATGTCGCCTACAAGCCTCCTACCCTGGGATCGCGTGAGAGCGCCATTATAGATTTCTTTGGGACGAAGGAATTTGATGTCCAATTCCTCCGACAGGATGTCGACTCTTTCCCTCCCGTGCCTCCTAGTGAAGGTACGATCTCATCTTAAACCTTATACTCCCATTCTAAACTTCAACACATTCCATTGCCGCCCTTGCAGGGGAGCGAGAAATTCCTTTACACCAACCCTTTGCCGAGACTCAGGGTACTGAGGGAAAGGCTGCGAGAAATCCGATGGCTCTCGCGAAATCCGAGGCTCAGGCTTGCCGGGAGGAGCCTGCCCCGCCTCCTTCGACCAGTGCCGGGAAGCGAAAGCCAGACGCCTTTTCGTCCCGGCCACTGAAAATACCAAAGCCAACCAATGCCGACAAAGGGAAATCCGTGACGACTACACCCGCCCAACCTCTCGCACCAAGCCGGTCCTTCGATGAGGTCCTACAGGTGGCTAGCGAGATAACCGTTGTTGCCAGGAATAGCGCCGGGGCCCATGCCGAGAACCTTCCAGTCGCAAGCGGGGCTTGTGGCGAGGGGGCGGCTACCAAGACCTCCACTCGGTCTACATCCAAGGAGGTGCCAAAGGGGCACAGGAATTTTGGCCTCGGCGTAAAGTGCCTTGACGCGGAGGGGAAACCCTTGCTGCGGTTAAACCCTGAGACCAACAAAGTCTCTGTCTCGACCCTCCTCCCCAGCTGGGCGTAGCGAGATCATGTCACCGGCGAGGCCTTCACACTGGGCTACGGCCTTTATATCCGGGAGTACGCCGACCTTTATGATCAGCTGCCCTCAGGGCTCCTGGCCTTTGACTCTATCCGGACTCTGATGCGTGGGTTAGATCTTGTGCACATATGCGTGCGTTGGAGCATCACCATCGATAGCAACTTCGCGAGATGCTTAAGGCGTGGGACCAGGCGGTGGCCCAGGCGGCGGTTCTAAAGGCACAGCTGGCGGATGCTATCAGACGCCTTTCCTTACGCCAAGCAGAGGAGGTAAGCGGGATCTTTCAAGAATTCACTCTCGCCTCTGTAATCCATGGGTCGTCTCGGTATTGATTTGTTTCTCCCTTCTGCAGGATTCTGCTAAGAATATGGCCCTTCGCGCAGAGCTGATTGAGCTAAGATACGAGAACATCCTACTAAAGGACCAGCTCCGGTGCACGGAAACGACTGTGGTTCCGCCTCCGCCATCGCTGTACGAGAGGCTGAGGAGCCGTCACTTCTCAGAGTATGACATCGACAAGCTCGTGCAGACCAACGCTCAAGCAACGGTCAGGCTCACCCTTGAGATGTTGCGAGAAGTGGGATGTTTGAACGAGAGTGATAAGATCATCACCGCTACCCAGCTTGTTCCCTGGCTCTTCGAGCCTATCCCGAATCCCCCAGGCACACCCGAATCTCCGCCCCCGGATGTCCCGAGATCCCCCACGGCTGCTGGCGAGACATCCGGGGAGAGCTCAGGCGAGAGCTCCCATAGAAGCTCAAGCGGGAGCTCGAGCGGATACAGCGCTTCTCCCTGATGGGTTTCCTTTTTTTTCTGTAATGAGCGAGACGCTCTGATTTTTGTAATCACATTTGAATATATAAATTGTTAGTGTTTGTACCCCTCCTTTTTCTTTTTTGTTAATAACGAATGCTGCTCAAGCAAGCTTCCGTCGAGGCCCCTGGCCCCTCATCTAGGATAGTCTCCCTTAGCGGTCAATAGGTGGGAACCTACCGAGAGCTCAAGGCTAACACACGCCATTCTCGAGTTCTGCCGAGATCCATTTGTCGTGGGTGTCATTAATAGGCCTTTTAAGGGAAGACCGCCCCTCCTTACCTTGCGCGATCGATCGGGTCTCCTTGCCTGGACCTGCTGGGAAATTCATTTGGGGAGGTCCCCCAGCTGAGACCTCCTGGCCGAGATCCTTTTGGGTCTGCCTTCAGGGTGTGTCTTATGTCTAGCGTATAACATCCATGTCAAAACATTTCAGAATACTAAACCTATCCCCCACAGGCGAGTCCTCGGACCTGCCAGCTAGATGAGAGCCTGTGCAGCGGGTCTACCTGGGGTCGAGCCGAGCTCGGAGTAATGCGAGAGTAACTAAGGATCAAGAACCAAGGACCAAGCCTCTCCCCCACAGGCGAGCCTTCGGACCTGCCAGCTAGATGAGATCCTGCGTAACAGGTCTACCTGGGGTCGAGCCGAGCTCGGAGTAGTGCAAGAGTAACAAAGGATCAAGAACTAAGAACCAAGGACCAAGCCTCTCCCCAACAGGCGAGCCTTCATACCTGCCAGCTAGATGAGAGCCTGCACAGCGGGTCTACCTTGGGCCGAGCCGAGCTCGGAGTAGTGCAAGAGTAACTAAGGATCAAGAACCAAGAACCAAGGACCAAGCCTTTCCCCCACAGACGAGCCTTCAGACCTGCCAGCTAGATGAGAGCCTGCGCAGTGGGTCTACCTGGGCCCGAGCTGAGCTCGGAGTAGTGCAAGAGTAACTAAGGATCAATAACCAAGAACCAAGGACCAAGCCTCTCCCCCACAGGAGAGCCATCAGACATGCCAGCTAGATGAGAGCCTGCGCAGCGGTTCTACCTGGGGCCGAGCCGAGCTCGGATTAGTGCAAGAGTAACTAAGGATCAAGAACCAAGAGCCAAGGACCAAGACTCTCCCCCACAGGCGAGCCTTCGGAATTGCCATCTAGATGAGAGCCTGCGCAGCGGGTCTACATGTGGTTGAGCCGAGCTCGGGGTAGTGCAAGAGTAACTAAGGATCAAGAAATAAGAACCAAGGACAAAGCCTCTCCCCCATAGGCGAGCCTTCGGACCTGCCAGCTAGATGAGAGCCTGCGCAGCGGGTCTACCTGGGTCCGAGCTGAGCTCGGGGTGTTAAAGAAATTTTATAACAAAAACCTCTCCCCCGCAGGCGAGCCTTTAGACTTGCAAGCTAGATGAAACTCTGCGCAGCGGGTCTACCCGGGGCCGAGCCGAGCTCGGAGTGTTGATGAAGATTTCATAACCAAAACCTCTCCCCCACAGGCGAGCCTTCAGACCTGCCAGCTAGAAAAAAGCTTGTGCAGCGGATCTACTTGGGGCTGAGCCGAGCTCGGGGTGTTAATGATGATATCATAACCAAAACCTCTCCCCCATAGGCGAGACTTTGGACCTGCCAGCTTGATCAAAGCCTGCGCAAAGGGTCTACCTGGGGCCGAGCCGAGCTCGGGGTGTTGATGAAGATTTCATAACCAAACCCACTCCCCCAAAGGCGAGCCTTCGAACCTGCCAGCTAGATGAAAGCCTGTGCGCAGGTCTACCTGGGGCCGAGCCAAACTCGGGGTGTTGATGAAGATTTCATAACCAAAACCTCTCCCCCACAGGGAAGCCTTCGGACCTGCCAGCTAGATGAAATCTTGCGCAGCGGGTCTTCCTGGGGCCGAGCCGAGCTCGGGGTATTGATGAAGATTTCACAACCAAAACCTCTCCCCCACAGGCGAGCCTTAAGACCTGCCATCTAGATGAAAGCCTGCGCAGCGGGTCTATCTGGGGCCGAGCCGAGCTCGGGGTGTTGATGAAGATTTCATAACCAAAACCTCTCCCCCACAGGCAAGCCTACAGACCTGCCAGCTAGATGAAAGCCTGCGCAGCGGGTCTACCTGGGGCCGAGCCGAGCTCGGGGTATTGATGAAGATTTCATAACCAAAACCTGTCCCCAACAGGCGAGCCTTTGGACTAGCCAGCTAGATGAAAGCCTGCGCAGCAGGTCTACCTGGGGCCGAGGCGAGCTCGGGGTGTTGATGAAGATTTCATAACCAAAACCTCTCCCCCACAGGCGAGCCTTTGGACCTGCCAGCTAGATGAAAGCTTGTGTAGCGGGTCTACCTAGGGCCAAGCCGAGCTCGGGGTGTTGATTAATATTTCATAACCATAACCTCTCCCCCACAGGCGAGCCTTCGGACCTGCCAGCTAGATGAAAACCTGCGCAGCGGGTCTACCTGGAGCCGAGCTTAGCTCGGGGTGTTGACCTGCCAGCTAGATGAAAGCCTGCGCAGCGGGTCTACCTAGGGCTGAGCCGAGCTCGGGGTGTTGATGAAGATTCCATAACCAAAACCTCTCCCCCGCAGGCGAGCCTTCGGACCTGCCAGCTAGATGAAAGCCTGCGCAGCGGGTCTACCTTGGGCCGAGCCGAGCTCGCGGTGTTTATGAAGATTTCATAACCAAAACCTCTCCCCCAAAGGAGAGCCTTTGGACCTGTCAGCTAGATTAAAGCCTGCTCAGCGGGTCTACCTGGGGTCGAGCTGAGCTCGGGGTATTGATGAAGATTTCATAACCAAAACCTCTCCCACACAAGCGAGCCTTCAAACCTACCAGCTAGATGAAAGCCTGCGCAGCGGGTCTACCTGGGGCCGAGCCGAGCTCAAGGTGTTGATGAAGATTCCATTCCACACCTTGTTCTTAACCTAATCTTTAAAATGAAAAGAGTTGACAACGAATCAAAGTATGGGATATATTATGATAGCATTAGAAAACAAAAATACTATCACCTTCTCCCCCTCACAGGTAGAAGCGCTTTAGATCATCACCGCTCCAAGTGTGGCCCAAGGTCCTCCCTTCCACATCCTGGAGGTAATAACTTCTCGTTCTAAGGACCTCTTTTACTATGTAAGGCCCTTCCCAGTTTGGGTTGAGCTTGCCCACGGGGGCTGACCTTCCCGCCGCATCAACCTTTTTCAATACCAGATCTCCTTCGACGAACTGCCTGATCCTGACATGCTTGTCGAAGTATTTTTTCATACACAGCTTGATCTTTTCTTTCTTGATGGTTGCGACATCCCGCGGTTCTTTCGTCATGTCTAGCGAGAGGCGCAACCCTTCCTCATTTTCCAACCTCCAAGCCTCATCTCCTTCCCCTACGGCTGCGACACATGGGAACTGAACCTCGAATTCCACTTTCAGGACCGCCCACACCCGTGAGAAAGCTTGAAGGGGGTCTCGCCCGTGTCTGTGTTCAGGGTCGTCCTCAAGGCCCATAGAACTGAGGGGAGCTGCTCCACCCAATTTCCCCTCTAGTTTTCTACTTTTTTCTTGAGTAAGTTCAAAATGATTTTGTTTGCTGCTTCCACCTGGCCATTGCTCCGGGGGTGGTGGACAGAGGCAAACCTGAGATTTATGCCCAGTTGGGCGCAAGAACCTGATGAACTCTTCGCTGGCAAACTGGGGTCCATTATCTGTCACTATTGCTTGGGGTAGACCGTGCCTGCATATGATCTCTCCCCAGACAAAGTTCCTTAAAACTTGTGAGGTGACTTTGGCCAAGGCCTTAACCTCCAGCCACTTTGAGAAGTAATATATCATTACTAGGAGGAACCTCCTCTGCCCACTAGCTAGAGGGAAAGGCCCGACCAAGTCCATCCCCCAGATGGCGAAAGGCCATGGAGACGAAATGCTCCTGAGCCTTTGAGCGGGCAAGAAATGGAGGGTGGCGTACATCTGACATTTTTGGCATCTATTTACAAACTCAGCTGTGTCCTTCCTTAGGGTCGGCCAGAAGTACCCCTGCCTTACCACCCTTGCTTCCAGCATCCTTCCTCCCGAGTGGCTTCCGCACTCGCCCGAGTGCACCTCCCCCAGGATCCTCGGGATCTCTTCTTCGGTCACACATCTTGCCAAGAGCCCTGAAAATAACTTACGATGAGACCCCCCTTCCAACATCAGGTAGTGAGCCTCTTTACGCCTGAAGCTTTTTGCATCCTTAACCTCCCCCGTCAGCTCGCCCGTGGTTAGGAAGGATACCAACGGATCCACCCACGAGGATCGCTGACCTATCTCCATCAACTCCCCTTCCTCAATCACTGGTCGGAACAGTTCAGTCAGGGTCCCTCCTCCTTGAAGCCCAAACTTTGCCAATCGGTCGGCGACCGCACTCTCCTCCTAGGTGACGTGCTGGATTGAGAATGATTAGAAACCTCCGACGATTTCCCTTACCTTGGATAGGTACTTTGTGAGGGTAGGGTCCCGAGCTTCAAACTCTCCTCGAATCTGCAATGCTACCACCATCGAGTATGTGAAGGCCTCTACGTCTCGGATCTCAAGCTCGTTTACCAGACGAAGTACGGCTATCACGGCCTCATATTCTGCTTGGTTGTTGGTTACCGGGAAGTGGTAGGCCACCGCCTGCTCTATGGTGACCCTATGGGGGCTTATCATTGATGGGCGCGGAACAGAGACCTACTGTGGTTGGTTCGAAATGGTCAGATTCCGCGGGCCGGTTAGAAGATCGAGTTTTCTAACGAAAGGAGGCAAGCGCACCTATCGCAAGTAGTACTCGGTATTCAGGAAAATACCGAGGTCGTATTATTCTCGGGGACGCATTGATTATATCTACTCTTCCAGGAACACTATTATCTTACTAACAGTAAGGTGGGATTTTTCTTTAGTTTAATTAAAGCGGAAAGGAAGAAAGCGGAATTTTGCTAAATTAGTTCGATGACGGGTTAACGCTCGACATCGAATCGGATTAAGACTAAAATAATTCTTAACAATTATTAAACTTTGTTTTAAATTTAATAAAAGGCACTTGGCCGTGGAGGTTCCAAAAACATGAGCTCACCTTGGTCTAGGGATATCGCTCACCTGGGCGCTAAGGCTATTCGACCGAACGTTAGTCCGACGAAGGATTCCCCTTAACGCCCGCATTACGCTAAGAACCCCGCTATTGGGTGGGGGACCCAATCCGCCAGAACTACGTTTCTCCTCTTTCGAGGGGGCGTACGCAGTTCTCTTTACCCAAGGGGGTTCGGTCCATACGTGCAGCCTCTCGGCGTCGCGTATGGATAACGGAAATAGAGCCCACACATCGATTATGTGGTCCTATGCGTCGTTAACCCGGGGTAAACCTTAAGTCCTTAAATTAAAGTAAAAATAAAGTTTTTTAATTATTTCAAATCATTTTTTATGTCCCAATGCTCTTCGATGCCGAAGGCTAAAAGAGATTAGCCACTCATCGGTATGGGGACGGCTTTATGTTTTTAGGTGAAGCGTGAGTGTTAAATTAAGCACTGAACAATTATAATAGAAAACACGAAAAATAGGACAATTAGATAAATTTAAGGCTAATTGATGCAGGCACTCACGCACACTTCAAAACCATAAAGAAAATTAAATAAAGCAAGACCTACTCAAATGAGTAGGCGGAAATAAATGCACACACGCACACACTCTTCTTAATTGAAGAAAGCGATAAATAAAGCGGTAAAATTATCTCCTACACGCACGCACTCTACTTAATTGAGAAAGCGATAAAATTGCAAGTCCCGGCTCAAATGAGTGGGCGGGAGTAAATCTATCTCATACACGCACGCACTCTACTTGAAATTAAAACACACACACACACTCTACAGAAATGAAAACACACGCACCCACACAAGGTTTTCCTACTCAAGTGAGTAGGAAGAAAATGAAAGCAGTAAAAAGACAAGTCCCACTCAAACGAGTGGGCGGGAAATGAAAGCAAAGCGCCATTTAACTCTTAACGAGTAGGCGGAAATAAATGCATACGCACACACTCACTCTACAGAAGTGAAATAAAGCAGTAAAACCTAACTCATACACGCACACACACTTGCAAAAATGAGAAAAACAAAGAGCTCAGAAAATTAAAACGACTGCATTTCTACCGCTAGAATGCGGTAGAAATGCATAAAAAGTGAAAATAAAAATTAACCGGAGCGAAAATTTTTGCAAATAAACGCAAAATGGAAGTACTCGAAAAATTAATACAACTGCATTTCTACCGCTAGAATGCGGTAGAAATGCATAAAAAGATAAAATAAAAATTAAAGGGACTAAAAGTTTTGCAATTAAAAAGCTAAAACAAAGTGAGCGAAAAATTATAACGACTATATTTTCATTCTTATATTTTTATAAAAACTCCTAAAAAGTTAAAATAAAACAAAAAGGACAAAAAGTTTTACAATCCTAAAGAGCCTAAGTTAAAGAAAAATGAAAATGACACTTTTAGATGAGTTTTTATAAAGCCTTATGAATGAAAAAATAGGAAAAAGGAGAAAAGCTAAATCTAAAAAGGTGCAGAAAATGAAATTTAAATGGACGGCACAACGGCTAGAAATGCCGATAAACCCTAAATCTAACTAAGTTACGAAGGCTAAAAAGATGAAAACATAAAAGAAATACAAAAAGATGAACGAAAAATTGCTTAAGTAGGCGCATTCAAATGGATTATTCATACTAGTATAGAGAGAAAAATTCATATTTTATTAAAGTAAAAACCCTAATACAAACTAAGAGAGAGAGAGGGGGGAGAAATTCTCCTTACATAGGTATGGAATCCAATTGGGCAGCACCTCCCCTAAGCAAAGTGGTCAAAAAGTGGACAAAATAAGCTTCATGGAAGCTCTTATTTATAGGCAAATTTTCGGGTTGGTCACGCCCTAGGTCACGGGCGTGACAGGGGGGCATGTCACTACTATTCATGAGCTGGCCGGTTGACTTGACTAGAGCTTTGACTTCGGGGCGAAAACGTGGCGGTCACGCCCAAGGTCACGGGCGTGATGAATTGTCACGGGCGTGACAGGGGGGCGTGACGTTGGGAGCGGGCAGTTCGATGTCAGCAGCGTTGACGGTTTGACTAAGCTTGCGGGTCGGGCTCGACACGGGCGTGTCAAGCATTGACACGGGCGTGACGTCAGGCGTGTCGGGCTGGGTTTGATGATGGCCGATCGTCGAGCTGGCACCTGTGGTCGGCGATCGTCGGGCTGGCGTGACACGGGCGTGTCGGTCATTTGACACGGGCGTGTCAGTCAATTTTTTGACTTTTTTGGAATTTTTCTGGAAATTTTCTGCAATAAAAATAAAGCTAAGTTAGAAATAATATTTACAAAAATAAGCAATTTATTGGATAAAACAGATAAAAAAGACAAAAAACAAACAAAATTGACTTAAATAAAATACGAAAATATAGGTATATTTACAACTCATCAAACACCCCCATACTTAAGCTTTGGCTATTCCAGAGCAAAAGTTTGAGGTGAACTTATAAGGAATAATAAAAAACCCTAAGTTCTGCTACCGCTAAATTAATTATAAGAGAGATCAAATAAAAATTTACGGGGTATAAGAGTTAAGTCCTAAAATTATTTTAGATGATTTAAACAGGGCAAAAGTTTTGGCCAAAAGACTTATTGATATAATCAAATAGAAAGCAATAATTGTATTGGTTAGATTAACAGAAAATAGTTTGGAGTTATACGAACTTTAGCTTATAGGAGTGTTATCGGAAATAATGCAATTTACGAATTATGCTCTCAAAAAGATTTTTGAATTAATTCTAGAATCATGAAATTGGCTAAGGGGGGTTGATGTTGGTTTATGAAGATGCTTGGATTTTGAGGCGAGGTTATTATTTTTTTTCTCGAACCTCCAATTTTTTTGATTTGGATGTTAAAGGAAAACGAAATCTTATTTTCCTTAACATAAAAATTTTTTCTTCTTCATAAAAATAACCCAATGTATATGTGTTGGAGTAATGAATTTTATCCTCTTACTCCGTAACGTATAATCTTTTAAATTATTGGGTGCCTATGTTTACGGAATGAAATCTTATTCCCATTGACATAAGATCTTTTTCTTTTTGAGGAAATAAATTTTTATCATACCAAGTAGATTATGATAGGATAGGTAAGGGGAAAAAAGAGAACTAGATTTTTAATTGAAAAATGATTGAGAGCAACCTTTATAAATTGTACGTTCCAATTTTTCAGAAAGCTAAAAGCAAGCATAATTGAATTCTATAGTCGTTATTTTCTAACATGGTACACATGCTCCTATCTATGAAAAATTAGAAGTAGTGCCTAAAGCGAGTCCCCTATTTTTAACAAAGTATAATAAATTCTTTAAAACTTAACCCCGGCTATTTAGATTTTTCAATCTATAATTAACAAACGAATAGTGAACAAAGAATTGATCAAATTCGCATATAAATAAACTCAAAACGAAAGTTTTGGATAACAAGAAACTTAAGAATGAAATGTTTGATTTATTTGTTTCAAAACTTATAAAAAAAAAATTTTTTTTTGTTGTTTTTTTGAAGTTATGCTCTTTTTTTTTAGTTTTGTAGTTATATCTTTAATATATACATGCTAAAAAGAAAGAAAAAATGCGAAAAAGAAAAAAAAAATTTTTTTTTTGGATTTTAAGTTTTGTGAATTTTTTTGTATTTTTAATGAAATTTTTATTCTATTTACAAAAATTTGGGAAAAAGAAAAAAAAATTTACAAGGATGAGAGGGAAAAAGGGAGAGAGGAAAGAGAGAATATTTACAAAAAAGTATTTACAAAAATTATTTACAAAAATATTTACAAGAATATAAACTAGGTAGCCGCGAGATGACTCGTTATGTGGATGGCTCGATGAGCTGGATCTCGCGGACCGAGTTAAAAATAAGACAAAGTTTCAAAAATGAAACTTCAAAAATTTTTAATTAAAATTTTTTGGATTTTTTTTTGAAGTTTTGTTTTTTAAAATTTTTTTGTTTTGTTTTGTTTTGTTATGTTTTTTTTTTTTTTTTTTGTAAGTGAAAAAGAAAGTACGAAAATATGAAAACACCCCCATACTTAGATCCAACATTGTCCCCAATGTTGTATGCTAAGCATGAGGAACAAGACAGCAGGAATATGTACAAAAAAGAAAAGAGAGGGGGGCAGAAGACGTCCCTGATCCGCGCGCGGGGAAGCCCATTAGAAACCCTGCATTTATTAGAAAAATAGAAAACATAATAAATAAAGACGCAAAAAAAAGATAGACGTGGGGTGCCTCCCAGGAGCGCTTTGTTTATAGTCGCGTAGCATGACTATAGTGACGGGTTTATATATGGAGAAGGGTTATGGTTTCGCTCCTACTGATCACAGGGTCGCCCGCTATATAAGACTTTAACCGATTACCATTCACCTTAAAAGTGCCTTTTTCGGGGTGGGAGACGAGTACGGTCCCATATGGCCAAACCTCTTCAACCTTGAAGGGGCCGAACCATCGCGATTTTAGCTTACCCGGGAAAAGCCTAAGACGTGAATTGTAAAGAAGGACTAGATCGCCCGGAGAAAAAATTTTGGGGGTTTTAATTTTTCGATCGTGATAAAACTTAGAACGCTCCTTATAGAACTTATTGCTCTCGTAAGCGTTCGCACGCCATTCATCGAGCTCATTTAGTTGTAGTTTTCTATTCTGAGCGGCTAAGTTAGAGTCGAGGTTTAAGAGTTTTAATGCCCAAAGTGCGCGGTGCTCTAGTTCTACGGGTAAATGGCACGCTTTGCCATAGACTAATTGAAACGGGGTACAACCGGTAGCAGTTTTGAACGCCGTACGATACGCCCATAACGCGTCGTCAAGCTTAGCGGACCAGTCCTTCCTATTAAGTGAAACGGTTTTTTCTAATATGCGTTTTATTTCTCGATTTACTTCCTCAACTTGGCCACTTGTTTGCGGGTGGTACGGGGTGGCAAGCTTGTGCGTGACGCCGTATTTAGCTAACGTCTTAGCCATTAGAGCGTTACAGAAATGCGTTCCCCTATCACTAATTATAGCGCGAGGCATGCCGAAGCGAGAAAATAATTTTTTTAGAAATGTAACGACGACTCGCGCATCGTTGGTGGGGAGAGCCTGCGCTTCCGCCCACCGTGATACGTAGTCGACCGCCACTAAAATATACAAATTTTTATAAGAAGGAGGTAGGGGGCCAACAAAATCTATGCCCCATAAATCGAAAACTTCGCATTCTAAAAACATATTTTGGGGCATCTCGTCACGACGTGAGATGTTACCCGACCGCTGACAGCTATCGCATGCGCGCACAAAATTGTGTGCGTCTTTGAAGAGAGTGGGCCAAAAGTAGCCCGCCTCTAGCGCCTTCCTAGCGGTCCGGTTGGCTTGATAGTGCCCCCCGGCTGGACCCTCGTGGCAGTGCCTCAATATTTGCGTGCACTCCACTCCCGTGATGCATCTTCGAACCGCTTGGTCCGCGCAGATACGGAAAAGAAAGGGGTCATCCCAAAAGAAATTTTTCAAGTCGGAAAAGAATTTCTTCTTTTGATGACTTGAAAAATCTTTTGGAAGTACCCGCGCGACCAAGTAGTTCGCAAAATCTGCGAACCAAGGCGAAGATGACGAAGACGAATGAATGGCGAGAAGGCGTTCCTCGGGGAATCTGTCATTTATTTCAGATTCGACGAGCGCTTCCGCACCCGGATTTTCTAAACGGGAGAGGTGGTCTGCCACTAGATTCTCCGCGCCCTTCTTATCTCGGATCTCCAAGTCAAACTCTTGTAGGAGGAGAATCCATCGAAGAAGGTGGGGCTTCGCGTCGGCTTTAGCTAATAAATATTTAAGGGCGGAGTGATCGGTAAAAACGATAACTTTAGATAGCGTAAGATACGAGCGAAACTTATCGAAAGCGAAAACGACGGCTAAGAGTTCCTTTTCCGTTGTCGTGTAATTCACTTGTGCGGAAGTGAGCGTCTTGCTAGCGTAATAAATAGGATGAAAATGTTTTTCTACGCGTTGGCCAAGAACGGCGCCTAAGGCAATATCACTAGCGTCGCACATGATTTCGAACGGAAGGGACCAATTAGGGGCCACTAGAATCGGAGAATTGATAAGTTTTTGTTTTATAAAATTAAAAGCAGACTCGCAATCGCTACTAAAGACAAAAGGTGATTCCTTTTCCAAGAGGTGAGTAAGCGGCTTTGTTATTTTTGAAAAATCTTGAATGAAGCGCCTATAAAAGCCCGCGTGGCCTAAGAAACTCCTAATGGATTTTATGTTTGTCGGCTGAGGAAGTTTTTCTATGATTTCAACTTTGGCCTTATCGACCTCTATCCCCTTAATCGAAATCTTATGGCCGAGGACCAAACCTCCTCGAACCATAAAGTTACACTTTTCAGAATTTAAAACAAGATTCGTGTCCTCGCATCGCTGGAGGACACGATCGAGATTACGAAGACAATCCGGGAATGAGCATCCGAATACAGAAAAGTCATCCATAAATATTTCCATAATATCTTCTACTAGCTCACCAAAAATTGCTAGCATACATCTTTGGAATGTAGCCGGCGCATTGCAGAGGCCAAATGGCATTCTTCGATATGCGAAGGTGCCAAAGGGGCAAGTAAAAGTTGTTTTCTCTTGGTCTTCGGGGGAAATGGGGATTTGGAAAAACCCCGATAAACCGTCGAGAAAACAATAAAAAGGATGACCGGAAAGACGCTCAAGAATTTGGTGAAGGAACGGTAGTGGAAAATGGTCTTTGCGGGTGGCATCATTAAGTTTGCGATAATCGATGACCACACGCCAACCCGTAACAGTACGAGTTGGGACGAGCTCGTTGTGCTCATTCGCCACTACGGTTAGACCGCCCTTCTTGGGCACGACATGAATGGGACTAACCCATGCACTATCAGAAATGGGATAAATAATCCCCGCATCTAATAATTTAATTATCTCAGCTTTCACGACGTCTTTCATGTTTGGGTTAAGACGCCGCTGCGGCTGAATGGTTTTGCGGCAATTATCATTTAAGAAAATTTTGTGAGTGCAGAATGAAGGGTTAATCCCCTTTAGGTCAGAAATTTGCCACGCAATTGCGTGGCGATGTTTAAGCAAAACCTCCAATAACTCGGAGGTCTCCGAATCGCTTAAATACGAAGAAATGATTACCGGGAGCGTATCATTTTTTCCCAAAAAGGCGTATTTTAGGGATTCGGGTAATGGTTTGAGTTCTAGGATGGGCGGTTCTTCTAGTGAGGTTTTAGTGCTAATGTCTTTTGAACCAATTGGTTCAAAAGGCATATTCGTAGACTCGTCCTCATCGCAATAAAAATTTTCGAGTGAAAAAATATTTTCGTTTAAAAATTCGGACTCGAAAACCGGGGAAGAACTATCTCCATAAAAAGAATCTAAAGAATAGCAGAAATCGTCGCTCGGCGACGAGTCTTCCATAGAGGAGTTAATAGAAAAAGTAACTTGGTCGTCTCCTACCCGAAGGAGAAGCTGACCATTACTTACATCAATTAACGCACGTGAGGTCGCGAGGAAAGGGCGACCAAGTATTATTGGTACGTTGGCGTCTTCCTCGATGTCCAAGATGACGAAGTCCACCGGGAAGGTGAACTTGTCTACTCGGACAAGGACATCCTCAACAACCCCGATGGGGAACCTAACCGAGCGATCCGCTAGTTGGATGCGCATATTGGTAGGAGCAGGAGTACCCAAACCTAAACGCAGGAAGAGCGAGAACGGCATCAAATTAATGCTCGCGCCTAAGTCTGCCAAGGCGTATTTTACTAATACATCGCCAAAAAGGCACGGGATGGAGAACCTTCCCGGGTCGTTTTGTTTTAAGGCCAATTTACTAGTAAGAGCCGCCGAGCAGACAGCGTTGAGAGATATATGCGAAATATCCTCGAGTTTGCGTTTATTAGAAAGTAGTTCTTTTAAAAATTTCGCATATTTAGGCATTTGCGAGATAGCCTCGCAAAAAGGAACATTAATATGAATTTGTTTAAGTAATAAAATAAATTTTTCATATTGCGCGTTTACTCGCTCATTATCTAACTTGTGCGGGTAGGGCAATGCCTTGTTTAAAATAGTTTTATCGTTAAAAATCGGTAAGGGTTGCGTAATCGAAGAAGAGGGAAGAGGGGTCGGAGGTGAAATATGTACCTGAGGATCGATCCGTTTTGGATCAACCACCTCCTTACCGCTACGGAGGGTTATAGCGTTGGCGGTTTCCCTTGGATTGGGCTCCGTGTTCCCTGGCAGTGCCCCCATGGCGCGTTCTGACATGAGTCGCGACAGCTGTCCAACCTGGAGTTCTAAATTTTTTAGCGATCCGGTGATGTTCCGGATATTAGACTCGTTAGACGCGACATATCGATTAAAATTTTCCTCCACCGGGGATGGCTTCATAGGAGGGGGAGGAGGAAACGTTGGCACAAAAGGAGGGGGAGGAGGACGCTGCGCGTTGTTCGGGTTGCTCCAGGAGAAATTTGGATGGTTCCTCCAACCCGGATTATAGTGGCTACTATAAGGGTTGTTTTGAAATGAGGGACGTACTGGATTTCCCATGTAGTCCACGAATTCGTCGACTACGCAGACGTTGGAGGGGGGGGAGAAAACAAGGCGGAGTGGAGGAGGAAACAGACATCTCCGCCCCATGCTTAGTTAGCATTTCCACTTGGAGGGCTAGCTGAGCAGTGGCATCCACTTCAAAAATGCCCGCCTGCTTAGGGCGTGCCCGCGGGACATTCCACTGGTAGGCGTTCACCGCCATTTCCTCGAAAAGGGCCTGGGCGGCCTCGGGGGTCTTATTGTTCAGAGTGCCCCCGGCAGCCGCGTCAATCATTTGACGCGTCTGACTATTCAGTCCATTATAAAAAATTTGTACCTGCAACCACGTTGGCAGAGCGTGGTGCGGGCACCGGCGGAGGAATTCCTTAAAGCGTTCCCAAGTCTCGTAAAGAGACTCAGAGTCGTTTTGGACGAACGAAGATATGTCCGCCCGCAGTCTTGCAGTTTTCGCGGGCGGAAAATACTTCATAAGGAATTTCTCGGCCAATTCCGCCCAGGACGTGATGGATCCCCGCGGGAGGGGGAGTAACCACGCCTTAGCCTTGGACTTAAGAGAGAACGGAAAAAGGCACAAACGAATGGCGTCATCAGTGACGCCATTAATTTTAAAAGTATCGCAAATTTCAAGAAAATTAGACAAGTGATTATTGGGGTCCTCATCCGGCTGTCCGTCGAACTGCACGGCATTTTGGATCATTTGAATCACACTTGACTTAATTTCAAAATTATTGTTGGCCACAGCGGGCCGAACAATACTCGACCCCGTATCATCCAAGTTGGGCCGAGCATAATAAGACATAGTACGCTCGGCCGGTTGGGCATTATTCGGGTCGGCCATAGAAGAAGAAGAGGGTTCTCCGATAGATTCTGTGGGGTCTAAAAAGGGAATTCGACGGAGAGATCGGATACGCGCAAGAGAGCGGTCGATCTCGGGGTCGAATTCAAGATTTTCAGAACTCGAAGGTTGTCCACGGGTCATGCACCCTAAAAAAAAACGAAAGGGGGAAGGATTTTTTTTCTATAAATTTTTTTTTTATTTGAAAATAAAGTAAAATTAATAGAGTTCCGGATTCAATATAACAACCGAGATTCCCCGGCAACGGCGCCAAAAACTTGATGGGCGCGGAACAGAGACCTACTGTGGTTGGTTCGAAATGGTCAGATTCCGCGGGCCGGTTAGAAGATCGAGTTTTCTAACGAAAGGAGGCAAGCGCACCTATCGCAAGTAGTACTCGGTATTCGGGAAAATACCGAGCTCGTATTATTCTCGGGGACGCGTTGATTATATCTACTCTTCCAGGAACACTATTATCTTACTAACAGTAAGGTGGGATTTTTTTTTAGTTTAATTAAAGCGGAAAGAAAGAAAGCGGAATTTTGCTAAATTAGTTCGATGACGGGTTAACGCTCGGCATCGAATCGGATTAAGACTAAAATAATTCTTTACAATTATTAAACATTGTTTTTAATTTAATAAAAGGCACTTGGCCGTGGAGGTTCCAAAAACTTGAGCTCACCTTGGTCTAGGGATATCGCTCACCTGGGCGCTAAGGCTATTCGACCGAACGTTAGTCCGACAAAGGATTCCCCTTAACGCCCGCATTACGCTAAGAACCCCGCTATTGGGTGGGGGACCCAATCCGGCAGAACTACGTTTCTCCTCTTTCGAGGGGGCGTACGCAGTTCTCTTTACCCAAGGGGGTTCGGTCCATACGTGCAGCCTCTCGGCATCGCGTATGGATAACAGAAATAGAGCCCACACATCGATTATGTGGTCCTATGCGTCGTTAACCCGGGGTAAACCTTAAGTCCTTAAATTAAAGTAAAAAAAAGTTTTGTAATTATTTCAAATCATTTTTTATGTCCCAATGCTCTTCGATGCCGAAGGATAAAAGAGATTAGCCACTCATCGGTATGGGGACGGCTTTATGTTTTTAGGTGAAGCGTGAGTGTTAAATTAAGCACTGAACAATTATAAGAGAAGACACAAAAAATAGGACAATTAGATAAATTTAAGGCTAATTGATGCAGGCACTCACGCACACTTCAAAACCATAAAGAAAATTAAATAAAGCAAGACCTACTCAAATGAGTAGGCGGAAATAAATGCACACACGCACACACTCTTCTTAATTGAAGAAAGCGATAAATAAAGCGGTAAAATTATCTCCTACACGCACGCACTCTACTTAATTGAGAAAGCGATAAAATTGCAAGTCCCGGCTCAAATGAGTGGGCGGGAGTAAATCTATCTCATACACGCACGCACTCTACTTGAAATTAAAACACATACACACACTCTACAGAAATGAAAACACACGCACCCACACAAGGTTTTCCTACTCAAGTGAGTAAGAAGAAAATGAAAGCAGTAAAAAGACAAGTCCCACTCAAACGAGTGGGCGGGAAATGAAAGCAAAGCGCCATTTAACTCTTAACGAGTATGCGGAAATAAATGCATACGCACACACTCACTCTACAGAAGTGAAATAAAGCAGTAAAACCTAACTCATACATGCACACACACTTGCAAAAATGAGAAAAACAAAGAGCTCAGAAAATTAAAACGACTGCATTTCTACCGCTAGAATGCGGTAGAAATGCATAAAAAGTGAAAATAAAAATTAACCGGAGCGAAAAATTTTGCAAATAAACGCAAAATGGAAGTACTCGAAAAATTAATACAACTGCATTTCTACCGCTAGAATGTGGTAGAAATGCATAAAAAGATAAAATAAAAATTAAAGGGACTAAAAGTTTTGCAATTAAAAAGCTAAAACAAAGTGAGCGAAAAATTATAACGACTATATTTTCATTCTTATATTTTTATAAAAACTCCTAAAAAGTGAAATAAAACAAAAAGGACAAAAAGTTTTACAATCCTAAAGAGCCTAAGTTAAAGAAAAATGAAAATGACACTTTTAGATGAGTTTTTATAAAGCCTTATGAATGAAAAAATAGGAAAAAGGAGAAAAGCTAAATCTAAAAAGGTGTAGAAAATGAAATTTAAATGGACGGCATAACGGCTAGAAATGTCGATAAACCCTAAATCTAACTAAGTTACCAAGGCTAAAAAGATGAAAACATAAAAGAAATACAAAAAGATGAACGAAAAATTGCTTAAGTAGGCGCATTCAAATGGATTATTCATACTAGTATAGAGAGAAAAATTCATATTTTATTAAAGTAAAAACCCTAATACAAACTAAGAGAGAGAGGGAAGGGGGAGAAATTCTCCTTACATAGGTATGGAATCCAATTGGGCAGCACCTCCCCTAAGCAATGTGGTCAAAAAGTGGACAAAATAAGCTTCCTGGAAGCTCTTATTTATAGGCAAATTTTCGGGTTGGTCACGCCCTAGGTCACGGGCGTGACAGGGGGGCGTGTCACTATTATTCATGAGCTGGCCGGTTGACTTGACTGGAGCTTTGACTTCGGGGCGAAAACATGGCGGTCACGCACAAGGTCACGTGCGTGACGAATTGTCACGGGCGTGACAGGGGGGCGTGACGTTGGGAGCTGGCAGTTCGATGTCGGCAGCGTTGACGGTTTGACTAAGCTTGCGGGTCGGGCTCGACACGGGCGTGTCAAGCATTGACACGGGCATGACGTCGGGCGTGTCGGGCTGGGTTTGATGATGGCCGATCGTCGAGCTGGCACCTGTGGTCGGCGATCGTCGGGCTGGCGTGACACGGGCGTGTCGGTCATTTGACACGGGCGTGTCAGTCAATTTTTTGACTTTTTTGGAATTTTTCTGGAAATTTTCTGCAATAAAAATAAAGCTAAGTTAGAAATAATATTTACAAAAATAAGCAATTTATTGGATAAAACAGATAAAAAAGACAAAAAACAAACAAAATTGACTTAAATAAAATACGAAAATATAGGTATATTTACAACTCATCAATCATCACCACTCCTCCCCCAAGAGAAAGCTCTCCCGAGGCCCCATCAACCATCATCCTCCATGCCCCCTACGACTGCGGCTCCCCCTCCTTGACCTCAACTACATAGTCCACTAGGAAATCAGCCACCGTTTGCGCCTTGATGGAGAGCCTCGACACGAAGGAGATGTCGAACTCTCTTAGTTCGATGGACCACTTGGCAAGTCTGCTCCACCCCTTCAAAGATCATACGAAGAGGATGGTCGGTCACCACCTTAATAGAGTGTGCTTGAAAGTACGGCCGAAGTTTCCTTGCCGAAATAACCAGAGCGTATTCTAGCTTTTACAGGATGGGGTAACGGAGCTCCGCCTTCTTCAAAATCCGACTCACGTAATAGATGTGCAGCTGCTTCTTCCCCTCTTCCATGACAAGAACAGAGCTCACATCCTCCGCTCCTACTCCTAGATACAGGGCCAGGTCCTCTCCTTCTTTTGGGCTTTGAAGTTGAGGAGCCTGGGAGAGCTGTCTCTTCAGCCCTTGGAAGGCCTCTTCACATTCGGCGGTCCACTCAAACCTTTGGTTACCCCTCAACATCTGGAAGAATGATGAACACTTGTCCCCTGATTTGGAGAGGAACCTGCTTAAACCGGCCAACTTGCCTGTCAAGCGCTGGACCTCCTTTGCGTCGTGAGGTGATTCCAAGTCTAGGATGGCCTTCACCTTATCCGGGTTAGGCTCTACCCCTGCCGGGGTCAAGAGATGCCCAAGGAACTTCCCGTGGCTGGCCCCGAAGACACACATCAAGGGGTTCAGCCTCATCTTGAATCTCCGTAGGGTGGCGAAGGTCTCTTCTTTGTCCCGTAGGTGCGAGTTCACACACTTGCTTTTCACCATCAGGTCGTCGACATTGACCTCCATGATTCTCTCCCTTTGCCCCTGGAAGACTCGAACCATCATGCGTTGGTAGGTATCCCCTGTATTTTTCAACCCAAAGGGCATCATTTTATAGCCTAAGCACCCCTCCCTAGTGATGAAGGAGACATCCTTTACATCGGGAGGGTGCATCCGGATCTTGTGGTAACCTGAAAAAACATCCAAAAAACTCATAACAGAAAAACCGACGGCTGAATCAACCAGCGAATCGATTCGAGGCAGGGGGTAGCAATCTTTAGGGCATGATTTATTTAATAAAGAGAAATTGATACACATTCTCCAGTTCCCGCCCGCCTTTTTATCCATTACCACGTTGGAGATCCAGCCTGGATACTGGATCTCTGAGATGACGCCGGCTTCCAAGAGCTTCCTGACCTCCTCGTGGATCGGCTCCTCCATCTTGATGGCGATGGTCCTCATCTTCTGGCATATGGGGCGAGTCCGGGGGTCCAGGTTCATGCGATGGCAAGCCACATCCGCGTCAATGCCTAGCATGTCCGCCGCGCTCCAGGAGAAGATGTCGACATTGCTCTGGATGCAAGCTCTCATCTGCTCCTGGTCCTCGGGACTTAGGCCCCCGCTGATCTGCACCTTCCACACCTTCCACACCTGTTTCGTGCTAGTGAAGACCTCCATTTCCACCACTTCTTTGGCCGGCTCTAGCCGTGCCTTCACCCAGCTGACCCTTGCTTCTTCTTCTTTCTCCAACTCTCCCCTTCCTGTATCAACCTCCACTTCCTCCTCCAGCCTCTCCTGCTCAACTCCTATTGCTTGCTCCTCCTCTACCTCCATCGCCTCCTCCAGGCCCTCCTGCTCAACTCCTGCGGCTAGCTTATCCTCTACCTCAATCGCCTCCTCTGGGCTCTCCTGCTGCTGCTCGACTTCCACGCCCCTCCGGGCCTCTTGCTCAACTTCTCCCTGCTCCTCCGTGCTCTACCTTATCGCCTCCCCTAGGCTCACCTCCTCTTTTGTGACATCCTCATCCTTGCTTTGCTAGCTCCCTCTCCAGCTCTTCTACCTCCTCCATCCATGACACAGTGTTGACCGTCGTTAAGTAGCACTGCCTCGCCACCTTCAAGTCTCCCCTAATGCTGACATTCACCCCTCCATTGTTAAACTTGAGACAGTGATGAAACGAGGAGGGGACGCAGCGAAAGGCACTGATGAGGGGATGCCCAAAGATGGCATTGTAGCTGCTTAGGGCATCAATGATCACGAACCTACAGTTCCGCGACATGCCTCCCAACTTCACGTGCAGCCCTACACCCCCTTCAACTTCTTTCCTCCCACCCGAGAACCAAAACAGCGATCCATCTGAGGCTAGGACCGTCTTCCCCTCAACCTTCATCTCATCGAAAGCCTTCTTAAAGATCACATTCATAGAACTCCCGTTATCCACCAGTATCCTGGAAACCGTGAAGTTCTCCACTACTGTTTGAATCATGAGGGCATCGTAAAACGGATCCTCAAAGTCTGGCATGTCAGCTAATGAAAAGGTGATTTTTTTCATCTGGGGGGGGGAGCAAGAGAGGTCGAGGCGACCCCTCTTCAGAACATAGTCTGAAGGCAACCCTTGCAAGTTGCCTCAATCCCCACTCCCTCGTGTATCACCCCGATCTCTCCTCGGGTTCCCACATATGCTCTATCCTCGCACCTATTTTCCCCTCCCCCTGCTACATTTCCACGATCCTTATCAGTGGATCCTGTCTCCCCATTCCTTTAGCTTCCCTCATCTCTAAGAACTCTGGGTAGGTGGCCGTCGCGTGAACTTCCTCCTGGTGGAAGTCACAGAAGGGCAACACCACCCCGCCCCCTCTTCCTTCTCCACCTCCCCTTCTTAAAGCCCCTCGAACTCCTCTTTTTCCACCTCTTCCTCTACCAACCTCCATTACTTCTTGTGGCAGTAGGAAGTGATCCCTCTGTCCCTGCCTCCATGCCTACTGATCGAACCTCCTCGTCTCTCGAAGGTTATACCTTCCCTGAAAACCTCCTCCTTGACCTTGGGGGCGACCCTCATGAGGCCTCCAAACCAACCGGTTGTTTGGCTCCCGGGCCCCCCCATCCATGTTGCAGCCCCTTTCCTCGGGGTTCTTCCCTCCTTTTCTCTTCTCTTTGTTCCCTCTGCCTTCCCGTTGCAGGTTCCTTCATATCATCCTCCGCCAACCTGGCCAACTTCCTGGCAAATGACGGATTCGCCCTTTTGAAGTTTATCTCTTTCACTGACCTATCCATGAGCTCCTCGAAGGAGAGGGGGGGTACTCTCTTCAACTCCATGCTGAAGAAACCCGGCCTCAGTCCCAAGGTGAAGGCGAGCATCAGCGCATACCCTAGGACCTCTTGGACTAGGAGAACTTCTTCCTGAAACAAGTCGACGTAATGACCCAGCGTCTCCTCCGACTTCTGCCTTACTGCAAACAGGCACTCCGCCTCCTTCTTTCGCTTCTTCGACGTCGAGAACCCCAATAGAAACCCCCTGCGCAGATCTTCAAAGTTGTATATTGAGCTTGCCGGGAACTCGTGGAACCAGTCCCGGGCCTTCTCCTTTAACGTGTTGATGAACAACCGATACTTGAAGGCATTTATCATCTGCCTGA
The DNA here is from genome assembly GCA_039513925.1 of Platanthera zijinensis. Taxonomy (NCBI): domain Eukaryota; kingdom Viridiplantae; phylum Streptophyta; class Magnoliopsida; order Asparagales; family Orchidaceae; genus Platanthera; species Platanthera zijinensis. Next base: position 571,740 of record CM077084.1, read on the forward strand.
TCGAAACTACATCCTCGAACTACTGTACATGTTGCACAGGGTCATCCTTCCCCGAGTAATAGGACATGTCCAGCTCCTAGAACCCCTCTGGCACCGGAGCTGAGATGATGAGCTCGCTGAAACGGCTCTCGCCTCCTGGCTGGCGAAAGGGCATTTCTCGCAGCCTTTACTGACTGGCCCGATCTGCGAGACCTTGCCCAGGGAAGAGTTCTCGCACAGCCGCCTCCCTCTCGCCTAAATCTTCCGAAATCTCCTTTTTGGGGCGCTAGCCTGGGAAAAGTTCTCGCGCGGCCACGTCCCTCTCGCCGACCTCCACCGGGATCTCCTTCCCGGGACGCTGCCCAGGAGCATTCTCGCCCAAGAACAGGACAACCTCAACTGGAACATGAGGTGTAGCCCACTAATTCCTCACCGAGAAGGCCAAGCTGATGGTCTGCTGGACCTCTCGCTTGAAGTCTTCTAGCATCTTCCTCGTTACTTCCACTCCCTGGGTGGGGATCCTCCTTAGACAGACCCTTTACCGTCACCTCTAGTCATGGGACAACACTCAAGTCTTTCTTGTATTGACTGCCTTCCACGCTCACCGCACCAGAACTGTTGAAGCCAAAATTGACCTCAACGGGAGTTCAAAATAGGGGTGCAGCCAACACCTACTTCTCTCAAGTCCCGACCCTCAACTGGTTGCTAAGTATCTAGGACTGACCCAAAGCCTCAGCAGGGAGGTCCCACCTCACAACTGGAAGATCTCTGAGAGCTTCCCCTCTAAAGCTAGAAGCTGGGCTTGGAGCTCCTTAGAAAGTACTAGAAATTTGAAGAATAATGAGAGTCTGCTTTCTAAGGAGACCTTGTGGGTCTATTTATAGTAATTTGCTTACCTGAATTTACTGAAATACCCCTAGCAGGTCTGCCAATAGCCAAATCCCGCTGTTTGTAAAGTACTAAATGCAGCCCCTGGGGGTGTATGGGTAATTTTATCTAAGGGCGATTAAGTAGTTTTACCCTGAACCCTGAGACCCACTCGGCGTGAACTCTATGCCGAGAACTCCCTCTCCTTCATTTGGCGGGAGATAAAAAGGAGTGTCGAAAGTATCAAGCCGAGCCGGCCCCCGCGTTCTGCAAGACTCAATCCTTCTCGCCGCCTCAGCCGGAAGCGGGTCCCGGCTGACCGATGGTGAACGCTCTCGCCTGTTTCCAGGCGAGAGCTCCTTTAATCTTGCCGCTGTCGCTGTTGGATGCAACGTTGAGTGAGTGGATCTAACCTAATGCCCTTGCTTCTTACCCCTGCATTGAGTTAGTGGAGCTCACCCAACGCACTTGCTGCTGAGTACGGTGTTGAGTGAGTGGAGCTCACCAAACGCCCTTGCTACTGACCACGGCGTTGAGTGAGTGGAGATCACTAGGTGCCCTTAATGCTGACCATGGCATTGAGTGAGTGGAGCTCACTCAGTTCCCTTGCTGCTGACCACGACATTGAGTGAGTGAAGCTCACTCAGCGCCCTTGTTGCTGACCACGGCGTTGAGTTAGTGGAACTCACTCAGCGCGGCGTTAAGACCACTCAACGCCTTCTCACCCACTTCTGGTCACGGGTGGGATCTCGCCTGCTCCTAGGCGGGAGCTCCTCCAGCACGAGAGCTCTTCTGGTCTTCAGGCCCAAGCTAGCCCGAGGCTGGTCCAACCCCGACTGTTGATGCCTCTGGGTGCCACCCAGTGAATATGGGGTTGTACACATTAGACATAGTGCGCACGACCACCGGTTATGCGCCACTGCCCATGTGCATTATCCCAGTTCTTCTTGTTTTCTGTCATTGCTCATCGCACGATCACAAGACTTAGTGCGCACAACCACTGGTCGTGCACCACTGATCGTGTGCATTATTGTTTTTACTGTCTATCAATTCGCAGGTTTGCCCTAATTCCGGAATCCATCGACATTTTTCTGCCGTTTTCGTCTCCGAGGTGGGATTCTGTCGCTCTCGTTCATCTTCCACCATAGGGAGGTGCTCCGGGCAAGATTTCACCGCCAAATCCAAGTCGTAGCTTCCTCTCGGCCTCCTCCTTCATCCTTGAGCTTCAAGAAGAGTTTCACATAGCATTCTCCATCAAGCTAGGAGAAGTTTGTGCCATCCTCCACCGGATCGTGACGCAAAGAAGACGGGTCATTTAGGAGTTAGTGATATCCTCCTCTACAATGGACGTATTTGAGGACCGAGCTTGGACGCGGATTGACAACCCGGCAATTCCTTCCGTGAATCCTCAGCAAGACTTCGGATCCGGTCGATTTTGCACTCTCTTCTTCTCTTGTTTTTTATAGTGTAGATTATCTCTTTGTATTTGATGAAGTATGTTCAATTTGATATACGTTTGTATACAATCATGTCTATGTTATTTTATATTTTTGTTATTTTCTTGAGGTGCGCCATTTTCCATCCCCCACCACACTGTGCCACACTAGTAATTGCTAGTGGTGTGTGTAGCGAAGAGGTGTTCACGACCCTCATTCCGCCGTTCTCACAACCTCATCCGCAAGCCTACTCATCCATCCGCCTAGCGATTCGTTACATAGTGGCCCGTGTAGTCTTCCATCCCGCCTGGAGAAGCATCGCATAGCGGCGTTGCATAGGAGTAGATTATAGTATTTTACTTTATTTTTCCGCAAACAACCAACCCCCCCCCCCCCGCCTTCGTAGGTTAGACTATTGGACTTCAATCTTAAGTCCTCCTCAAAATTTACTCCACCTTGCTGTGTTCCCTCGAAATCGATACTAGGGAAAATTCGCCCATTTATATTTCTTGTGCGACCGGTACACTTGTCGTTCAATGCATCAACGAGCATCGACATGACTGTTCAGAATCATCGTGTCCTATATTACCGTGTGGCGGTTGCTGTAACCGTGTGGCGCTAGCAACGATAAAACGATAAATATTCGTTTTGAATATTTTTCCAGATTTGTATGACAGCTGGCACAACAAGCCCGCTAACCTACCATCGGGCGCTAGTCTTACCACCAGTGGTAGCCTACTTTCATGAAGACGTATAAAAGGTTGCATCAGTTTCTGTGCCTCATGCACCAAGACGAAAATAAGCAGAAGTTCCCGCACTCTAGGGTTTGGCCACCTCCTTGCAACTGTTACTATCATCTTCGTCTAAGAATAAGAGAGTCATCTCCCTCACGTATGCGATTGAAAGACTCCGGCGATCCAAGATATACATCAACTACGAAGAGTCGTCTGGTTTCTAGCAAACGAAGATCTCAAGCACGGTCGCGGATCGCTCAATCGAGAAGTCGTCAAGAAGTAGAACTTCATCTTTAAATCATTTACATCTTTTATTCTTGTAATCTTTTCCTTTTCTAAATCTTGTGGTGAGGAAAATCGACCTGTAAGGGTCGTCGGAATCCGGGAAGGATTCTACTATAAATCATTGTGGGGATTGGGACGTCTAGATCAGAGGATCTAGCCAGGCTCTAAGACCCTTCCTTGTGAGGAAGTGAAGAGTCGGCTCAAAGGCCTTTCTTGGAGGGAAAGGGAGAGGGCCAACTTGTCCGTGAAGTGGGTTGGTATCGAAAACACAAGATTTTTATTTCTCACTGCCTTCGATCTTCGGCGTCACGAAGATCACAATTTTGTAGTTGTTCAAAAACTATTGTTGATCTAAATTTGGCAAGGAAATTTATTTTCTGTGATCTTACCTACAGTATTTTCCCACGGATAATATTTTGATCTCCTGTGTGTGGTATATAATCAAATTCGCACAGTAAACAAGTTCATAGACTTGCCGCTGCGCGTTAGCTACCTAATGCCCCGCGGTATCCTCTAGAACTCGATTTCCTTGGACGAAATATTTTAAATTTCATTTAATGCATAAAACCTTATTCACCCCCCCCCTCTCTAAGGTTGGCCATGAGATCCAACAAGTGGTATCAGAGGGAGGTTACTTCAAAAAGGTTAAAAACCTGAAGTAAGATGACCCAACTTTATTTATGGGGATTGAATATAGTCAATAGAGGACTCAGATGAAAATCTTTTTGATGACTCACAACATGGATATATGGGCTATGATAAAGACAAAGTACACTGCACCCACTATCACGGTTGGGGTTACCGTCGTAAAAAAACCACATGATCAGTGGGATGATGCAGACAAGCTTAGATGTATGAATAATGCCAAGGCTATGAACTCGTTATTCTGCTCCTTGGACAAAACTAAATTCAATATAATATGTAACTGCGAGACTACTTATGATATATGGCATCTTCTTGAGCTCTCTCACAAAGGTACCTCGCAGGTAAAGGAGTAGAAGCTGTTCCGACTCGAATCTGAATATGAATAGTTCTGGATGGAGATCGACGAGGATGTGGACAGCATGTACACATGTTTTACCAAGATCTTCAACGCCTTAAAATCTCTCGGAAAGAGCTTTCCAAATGGTGACCTAGTAAGGAAGATCCTGTGATCTTTTCCTCTTCGCTTCAACCCGAAGGTGACGGCTATTACTGAGTCTCATGAAATCAACACCCTGGAGATAGAGAGCCTCATCGGCAATCTAAAGACACATGAACTTGAATTGAGGATTCAAGCAGAGGAATATCCCAGCGAAATGAAGAAGAAGGGACTGGCACTGAAGGCTGCAAGGGAGAGAAAATCTGCTGAAGATTCCTAGGAAGATGAGGAGGAGAACCTCTATATTCGGGAGTTCAAAAAATTCATGAAGAATCCTAAGAAGCAGGGACAGTTCAAGAAATTCCTGAAGAGAGGAGCTGGAGAAGACAGAAGGTGGAACAAGCAATCGAAAGAGATGGAAAGAGATAATGAGAAGTCCAAGCCAGAAGTGTTATCATTGCCATAAGCCAGGGCACCTAAAGAGAGAATGACCAAGACTCCAAAAGGAGGAAAAAGAAAAGCAAAGCAGACAAAAAGGGAAGAAGATAGTGCTGAAGGCGCTAACCTGGGATAAGGATGGATCTGACGAATCAAGCACCACAGACTTTGGCAGTGAAGACGAGGCAAATATATGCCTCATGGGAATTAATCATAAAGAATCTGACGATGAGTCCAGTATCTAGAGCGACACTGAGGTTACTCCACCTACCTATACTGAACTTCTTGAAATTTATGAACACTTTGTTGATAAATTAGAAAGTATTATTTGTGAGAAATAGTCCATGAGAGCCGAGAATAAGAAAATCAAAAAGGACTTAGAAAAATTAAAAAGTGAAGTAATTAGAAGTTGCAAAGAAAATACCGAGTGTCTAGAGTTCTCTCACTTGATGTCAACGATCGAAGAATAAAAGACAAGTCTCTCCAAGTCATCAGTGAGAACGAATAGTCTCATAAATGAAAAGAATGTGAAAGTAAGGGTTAAATCTAACTTTACCCTAGATGGGGGTGAATAGAGTATTTTAAAACTTTGATTAATTTTTATAGTAGATTTTAAATTAAGTGATAAATATATATATAGAAAGAAAAATCACAGCACATAAATAAGGAAAGCAATCAATCATATACGACACAAGGATTTATAATAGTTCCCCAATAAACCTGGGTACGTCTACTCTTCTACCACCATGGTAGGAATCAGCTATAGCTTTTTGATCAGGTTCCCTGCTACCAGAAGATTTATTTTCTAAAGGAGATCTTGAAACCCTTTGAGCTTTTGATCAGGTGCCCCAAAACCAAGCATAAGTCTTTTGATCAGGTGACTTATGAACGAAGAAATAACTTTGGATGGGAGTTAAAAACACTTTACACAGTTTAAGAAATAAACTAAGAGAGTTGATGATGTCTTCTCTATCAAATATCTCTGAGAAGACTTTAGTGGATGAAGACGCAAAAAGCTCACAATGATTTGAGAAGAGATTTGAGATCAGGAGGGGTTGCTTTTCTTCAGGGTGTAGGCCTTCTTCTATTTGACTGGATAAAGACTTTTCACTTGCAGAGACTGAAGCAAAAAAATTATAAATAAAATATGTTGATCTGTAAGTCTCTAAATAAGTAATAGTGTGTCACCCTGAATGTGTGACTCTGTAAACTTATGAGATCTATAAGAGTGTAACTCTTTGAAGAAGCAATAATCTGAATATATAATCTCTGAGAAGAATTCAAACATTTGAATTAAAACAATTCTGAAATGCCTGAAGAATCTCTGAGAATTGTAATTGCTTGATGAGTCCTATTTATATAGTGTTTTTCGGACTCATTTGGGCTTGATTTCTCACTCGTGCACTGCATTTCCACCGGATTTGGGTTATATTTGCATCGTTCGGTCATTGACCATATTGTGCACTGTTTTGGCCCAAGGGTGTGCAATTGCGCTTTCTTTTGTTGGGGGTAAGCACATGGTTCTCCCCATGGTTCTTTTGCTTAATTTTATGTTGTGTATTGGTGTTGGAAGCTTGTGATCCAGCTTGGTTTTTGTTGTGTAGGTGGTGCGTTTTCCCCAAGGAAGGAATTCTGATTTTTGGAAAACTCACAGTCGTGTGTTTCCTTAGCGCACGGTTTCTTCATAATCGTTCATTTTACTTTGTCGAGTTGATCTCGACGCAGTTCGTCAAGATAAGCTCGAAGATTATAAACGCACGGTTTCGGCCAAACCGTGCGAGAAGGAAACGCCGGTTTTTCCTGTACCTTTCGTTTTTGTTACCATTCTGTGGTTAATTGTGTGATTTGTTTATGCACGGGTGGCAGCGCCCGAGCGCGAGTAAAATGCACGGTTCCACTATTTTCTCCTATATTCCTGCGCTCTGTGTTTACTCATGTGATTTCCTTCACGCACGGGAGGAAGCTCCCGTGCACGAGTAAAACGCATGGGTCAACACATCTTCATCCGCGATCCAGATCTGAAAGTTAATAACGCACGGTTAGCACACGGTCGTGCGCGGGACCGTGCGTGCCTATTTTTCTGACCTGTTTCTATTTAAAGGGCAGATTTTCCACCATTTGAGAAAGCTCGCTTCCAGCCATTCCTTTCGCCTTTCTAGGGCGAAACTCCGCCGTTCCACCAAGGGGAGGAGCTCCGGGCAAGCTTTCAACGCCAAATTTAAGCCCGAGCTTTCTCTCGGCCTCCTCTTTCATCCTTGAGCTTCAAGGAGAGTTTTTACCTAGCTTTCTCCATCAAGCTAGGAGAAGTTTGTGCCATCCTCCACCAGCTCGTGACACGAAGAAGACGGGTCCATTGCGAGTGAGTGACAACCTCCTCTACCCCGGACACAGTTGAGGACCGAGCTAGGATGCGGATCGACAACCCAATGAATCCTACCGTGAATCCTCAACAAGACTTCGAATTCGGTCAATTTCACACACTTTTCTTCTCTTATTGTTGATTGTATAGTTGATCTCTTGTTTATGAATAAGTTGTTCTTATTTTGATAAACATATGTATACAATCATGTCTATGTGATTTCATATTTATGTTATGTGCTTGAGGCGGGCCTTTATTTTCCATCCTCCACCACGTACGATTTTGCCACACTAGCAATTGCTTGTGGCATACGTAGCGATGCGGTGCTCTTGACACTGATTCTATAAGCCTACTCGTCCATCCGCCCAACGAATCAGTGCATAGCGTGTAAGACCCCCTTTTTTTTCTTTAAACACCGGGGTCCTAGGCTCAGAACCGCCACTTTGCGTTGACACCTTCACGCCCTGAAGGGTCATCACCACAAAATACCGATTCTGCCGGCCAATTCCATCATAGAAAGGTAGCACAATGAAGTAAAAGTAAGTCCACATGAAAATCACATATATAGAAAAGAATTCTCCATGAAGGGAGTGTCCACAAAATAATATATATGAGTACTAAAAATACGGGCTTATGCCCAGTACATCATAATCCTCACTACAGGTCACTCATGCGGAAGCAAAAACAAAACATCTACTCAAGGTTGAGACTCACGGTCCTGGCTGTATGAACTACGGAGCTAGACTGCCCTATCTCCTAGCGCACTAGTCTCTTGGACTACTCCCCCGTACTGGGCTCCACGATTCCCTAAAATGATGCGGTTCGAAAACCGTTAGTCATAAAGACTAAGCCCTATATTCCCCTACCCCTTCCCCCATGGCTCCTAGGTACCGAGCGGAGAGGAAGAAAGGGAAGGACATGAAGGTGGAGATTAATTCAAAAGAATAGGTGGCAGCGGAACTAATCTTGCAATTCTATAATTAATATGACAGAAACAGAAAGTAGGAAAAGTAACCTTAACTTATGTACGGAAGCACATAAGCCAAGGGATCTTCTGCAAGGCTCCCATCGTATAAAGTGTCCCATACCACTTATACGTTGGGGTGTCGGGTATCAAACATCAGCATATATATATATATAGAATTTAACCTTAATTTATAAACTTGCCCACACAAGCTTATAGACCAAGGGGTCGTTTTGCAAATCCTAATGTATAAGCGTCCCATTCCACTTATAGTTTAGGTGTCAGGTTTAAATGAATCGATTATGCTATGAAATGCAAGTGGGTATGATGGAACATGCAAGTGCAACTCACACACCCGACTCTGTGCACACAGACCTTTAGTTCTCCCTTTCGGAGCCGTTACTTCCCAGGATACCTCCGTAGTGGCAGACGGAAGCTGTGGGTTGGGCCTCGCCCACCTCTAAACCAGTAAAGCACTACCGGTCAGACCTATCATACGCCTCAATGCTTGGTGCACGAAGCGTACTCCTGCGTACTCTTGCAGGTTGGCGCACCAGACTTCTGTTGGCGAAGTGCTAACCACACTTGCCGAGTCAGCGTATTGGCATCGGTGCATCAATCCTCTAATACCGAAGACCCACCACCTTAATTTTCTTTACTTTTATGCACTTGCAAATTTAATCGTAATCAAACAAAAACCGAGTCGAAGCTCCCCCAACCAAAACGTCCGTCTCTTAACCAATCGAGCTGAAGTTCCCCGGACCATTCCGTCCGTCTCTTAACCAACCGAGCCGAATCTCCCAACAATCTTCCTGTGCTAACAGTGTTTGTGAAATGTGAGATCCTAATTACTAAGTTACTCTTTTCGGTTTGTTATTATAGTGTACGTTAACCCAGGACTGCCCCCGGTATTCCGTGTGAAGGGCTCTCAAAGGTCACTAGGAACTATGATGGTAGCTGAAGCCCATCATTCCATTTCGCAAGGCACTTATTGTTATTGGTTGATTTCCTTTACCCATTCCCATCTCATATTACGATATACTAACCTAGGGTGATTTTTAACCTTTCTCTCTTCGGGAAAGACGATCTTTCGTCGAACCCGAGCACCTCTTAACTCTAGCCATCACCACTTCTCACTACTCTTCATATCATTCTATTACAAAACCATCCATATCTATCCAACCAGACAAAATGACTAACTCCAACAACTATCCCAGATCATGTCCTATTACAATTTAACAATTTGCTATATGCAGACCAACCTAGACTATATGTCGAACAGGTTAGGAAATGATCCAATACTCATCCAAATGCCCTAACTTATTTACTGGAAATTTATCATGATATAATTAGTCTAAATCCAGAAAATAGTAATTTTTCTAATTTATCTGGCATTTAATTAATTTTCTCAAAAATTCCAAGGGCTACTGGTTTGAACATGAACTACCCTAAGTACTCATGCAGGATGTCCAACAAAATTAATATAAATATTTTTCTATCTCAAAATGGTAAATACAAAGCATCAAAATTTTTCTATCATCAAAAGAGCACTAAAACTATTTTAGCAATATTTTCTATCTTCCGTTATTTATGAACCATGTACAGAGTATATCCATCCAAAAATTATAAGTTAATTATATTATGCAAGTACAACCTTAAAAATAGCATTGACCAAGTTTCATAATTTTTCCGCAATATTATCATCCATAATTAATTTTCAAAGCATAAAACTCCTTTTTAACATTTGTGAAGGAAGTATTGGATTTACTCAACTAAAAATTATACAAAAATTCAGGAGAACCCATTCTGTCCTAAAACATTTACTTCCAAGATTTCATGGGGTTTAAATGATCAGAAAGATTCAAATAATTAAAACATCAATGAGGGCTATAACAAACGTTACAAATGAAGTGTTGGAAATAGACTTCATAAAATTCTAGTAAAATTGCTATAGATTATACCCGCCCCAAAACATACTCTACCTGAGTTTCACAGCCTTTAGATAATGTTTAGTGACAGATTATACTTAATTAGTATTTTACCCTAAAGCTAAGGTTAGGGTTTTGAGGTATCTACCTGTCTCCAAATCCTCCAAGATTCCATCCAGAAAATTTATATTATGTTAATGTCAACTCCACTGAAATTCAAGGCAATACAAGAGCAATTGCCCCCATGTCCTTCACAACCCTCAAAACCCTCCATTTAGGGTTTGAGTTTTGATCCTCGGGTAAACCAACCCTAAACCACACCATTTTCTCCAAGTGGGTTATAATAACCCCTCTAAGTCAGTGGTCAAAATATCAGCCTCTGTTGAGGTGATTTGACCGTTCCAACCTCTTAGTGCACTTTTTACTCGAAAACGCCTCATTCATACCTAGTTAAGAATAGGTGACTTCCTATCCAAAACTAGTCCAAATGAGTTGAAATTTTGTAAAGAGCTAGGTTTTATAGCTAGGAACCACTCACCAAAATTTGGAAGGGTTTGGATGTCATTTGACCAATTAGATGAATTACTCTAACTTTATCAATTTAAAACAAAAACTTTAGGCAAAGTATCTCCAAAAATTCCCATTTTTGGACAGCCTCTAAGTATGACTAAGGATAACCAGCTGCCCAAATTTCAGGTCACAAATAGAAGGCAAGGTCACAAGTTAATACCAAAATACCATCGCACCCTAACCCAGAGCATTCTAGCGGAAGTTTATAAGTCGCACGAACTCAATCCATGAATGTCCATTACTAATATATAAACAACTCATTTATATATTGAAAACACTAGGAATGTTTACAACTCAAACGCTCACGGCCTTAAGGCCTTACAAGTTGCTCTTTACAAAATATATGACTTCATACATCGGCACGTAGGCCGGCCACACATGAAATCCAAATCTTTGCACGACCTTCAAGGGCCTACCAGCAGCAGCATCACAAAGGGCTTTAGCCCGCTCACTCCATTTCAGAATCAACAAGGGCAGCACCTGCATATGGACATCCACCCCATGGGTGATAAAAAAAGCAACGGTCAGCATTCAGCTTACCAATTATAACAAACCTACCCCATACCCGGGGCAGTGGTTCCTTCCCTGCATGCAATACAATCACAACATGTATATATATATCAAAACACAATATCATCACAAACGCCGGCTTTCGTGCCAGACGCTCTATGCACTCAGGGCACGCTTATGGTGTATCAGAATATCCTTCGTACACCACCGACAAGAGGTTCTTAACTTGTTGGCGATGGAGCATAGTCTACTACAACGCGCAGACTGGAGACCCTCTCCCCCATCCCATTCAAAGGTAGTAACCTCACGGAAACCGTGAGCACTATCAGTCGACCTACCCACGTAGTGTAACCAGCCTAGGGAAATCGACTCGCTGCATTGCTATCAATCGATCGCTCACCCGATCCTACCAATGAACTTGTTGGGTGGCCCAACCACTCAGAGGTTCTTCACTTGTTGGCCCTAGGCATCAGCCGCCAAACCCCTATTAGAGGCCTCTCTCACCCAGCCTCTCAAAGGTGTTCTCTCAACACCGACACATAGTGCCGTTTTCCAGTCCATCATTCCGTTCGTACTGAGCATACACCCAAAGGAGCTATGCAAAGCTTCCTTACCACACTTCACAAGCATCCTCACACGCTCCACAAGCTAGTCATTGTATACATGGAGTCTTCTCCGGATTGCAACATCACCAATCAAGACTATACGTCCAGATGGGCTTCACACAACATGCCTATTCCGTACTACACACTTTCGGATCTAAATGAAGACTCAACAACTGGAATCACTTACGCTCTTCCATGTTTTGATGGAGGATTCCATAGATATACATGCATAAAAAATTGCTTCACCTGCTTAAGGAAGAAAGACCGTTACCCGTGACGATCGCCTCGGCGCCATGAAAGAACTAGCTGGATGGAAATCACCGCAGCGGCCTTGCCTCCGCAACGCTGAACTCGGCTCTCGATTCGGACTGCTGATGCTCCACCGGCGGCAAGATAGCTTCTCCTTCTTCCTCCCTTACTCTCCTCTCTCTCTCTTCTCTTTAGAAAGAGAATGACAAACATAAGAATGAGATATTCATCTCCATTCTAGGCCTTACCATAGTAGGGATGAACTTGGACCACAGGATCAAAATAGAAGGGAACAAATGGCCTCGATCTACTTTGAAAACCATGTAAACAGAGCTAACACGGCCTGTGACACGCCCGTGTCACAGGCCGTGTTCCTTGAGCGGTTACAAAACTGACTCAATCTGGATCAGAACACGGGCTATGACACGCATGTGTCACTTCCTGACACGCCCGTGTCAACCAGTACACGGTCGTGTGATTGGCCATATCACCCAATCAACACAAGGCCAAAACACCTGAGAAGAACACGGCTAAGGCACACGCCCGTGTCCTTGGCCGTGTGCCCAACACGCCCCTATGACACACCCGTGTCACAGGCCGTGTCACACACTCAATGCCACTCCACTCAACGCCACTCAATGCCGCCCGGTTACCAACCAGAGCAGGGCACGCCCTGGGACACGCCCGTGTACTAGGTCATGTCTCCTCTCGACGATCATCAACCGTGCTATCTAGAGAACTCGACTTGATGCACACAGCAAAGGACACGCCCTGGGACACGCCCATGTCCCAGGACGTGTGCACCGGACACGCCCTGGGACACTCCTGTGTCCCAGGCCGTATCACCCAGCCTAACACCATTTTGGGACTTAGGGTTTTTGGGGTGTTACAATCCTCCCCTCCTTAGAGAAATTTCGTCCCAAAATTTAGCGCAACGTATATACAAACACAACCACTCCTTTATCGTAAATATTCAAGATGATCCTGGGTTACTCTCCCCACGGCCTCGTATCAACACAAGTGTTTCACAAACACACATACATATAATATTTACAAAGTACAACATAAAAGCAATAAAGTGCACACTCCACTTTATTTTCGCTCATCTGCGTCTCTAAGCAGCTTCTTGACAGCCTCCTGCAACTCCAGGTTAAACAGTCGAGGCTGTTGTACTTCATGATGTGAGCTTTGTGGCTCCTGTACTCCGAGATTGTACACTCGCAGTTGGGCCCAGGATGCAGATGATTCCGCCACAACTTTGCCCTTTTCTTCATAGGTTGCATCGGGTTTTTGCTCACCCTTCGAGGCGCCACTCCAACAATATTGGGCGATATGCCCCTGCCTCCCACATTCAAAACATGTACGTGTCTCCACACGTCCTTGCCTGTTCGTTCCTCCCGAAGTAACATTCAACTGAGCTAGTTCTTTAGGCCTGAACCGCTTCTTATCACATTTCCTAAACTCTGATTGATCAAACTGCGGAACTTTGAACTCTGACTTTTCCGCCTCCAAGTTTTTCTTGTCCTGCACCTGTTTCAAATCTTTCTCCAGCGTACAAGTGGTATCTACTAAGGCTTGGAAGCATTGGTTCACTGAACTCGGAAGCGCCAATATCAACTCATCTCGGTGTCGCTCATAGAATCTATTCGTCTTCCGCGCTTCTTTCGTGAAATTCGACCCCGCATAACGCCCCAGCCTGGTAAATTCATGCAGGTAATCATCCACAGACTTCTCCCCCTACACCAGATGTTGGAATTTGTTCTCCATAGCAATTCTCCGCAATACTGGTAAATACTTTGCCCAAAACAATTTTGAGAATTCGTCCATTGAAATCGCTCCGAGGCCTCTGCCTGCCAACTGGTGCATCTCGGCTTCATCCCACCACAGTCTTGCCTATCCTTCCAGTAGGAAAGTGGATAACGTCACTCTCTGCCCCTCATCAATCTTGAGCACTGTCAGGATCCTCTTCACTCTAGAAAGCCAATCTTCTGCCTGTGTTGGGGAATTCTCCCCAACAAACGTAGGTGGATGAAAATCAATAAACCGCTTCAGTTGCTCATCATTCGCTCGCTCGCCCACCCGAGCTTCAACACGCTCTTGCCCTACACAAACCCGAACTGGCTCCACTACAGACCTTGCCTGCCCAACAAGTTGTGCTTGAATCATGGCAAATACCGCCTTCGTAACTAGGCGTACAGTTTCGGTAGAAGGGGGAGGTATGTGCACCTCGGCTGGTGTCAAACTCTCATCTGAATGCTGGGGCTCAGACTACCCATCACCACTCCTTATCACCTATATGTGAACAAGTTATCAATAAGTAACCTCCAATCCAAAAAGGCAAACATACCGAATACACCTGCGCACATTCCTAGTGGACATTCTTGAGTTCAATTATGTTAACGTGCTCGCCACCCGAAAAAAGAATTCGGCAACGAATTCGAAAGCGGAAAACCGAGGGGCCTCTGATACCAAAATGTAACAACCCGACCTGTTAAATAACATATAATAGAAGGTCCGGTCGGGGACCCACATTATATGCCACAAACAGACGGCGAGGTCACAGGTTAATACCAAAATACCATCGCATCCTAACCCAGAGTATTCTAGCGGAAGTTTATAAGTTACATGAACTTAATCCATGAATGTCCACTACTAATATATTAACAACTCATTTATATATAGAAAACACCAAGAATGTTTATAACTCAAACGCTTACGGCCTTAAGGCCTTACAAGTTGCTCTTTACAAAATATATGACTTCATACATCGGCACGCAGGCCGGCCACACATGAAATCCAAATCTTTGCACGGCCTTCAAGGGCCTACCAGCAGTAATATCAGAAAGGGCTTCGACTCGCTCACTCCATTTCAGAAACAACAAGGGCAACACTTGTATATGGACATCCACCCCATGGGTGATAAACAAAGCAACGGTTAGAATTCAGCTGACTAATTATAACGACCCTACCCCTTACCCAGGGCAGTGGTTCCTTCCTTGCATACAATACAATCACAACAAGTATATATATATATCAATACACAATATCATCACAAACGCCGGATTTCGTGCCAGACGCTCCGTGCACTCAGGGCACGCTTGCGGTGTATCAGAATATCCTTCATACACCACCGACCAGAGGTTCTTAACTTGTTGGCGATGGAGCATAGTCTACTACAGCGCACAGACTAAAGACCCTCTCTCCCATCCCATTCATAGGTAGTAACCACACGAAAATCGTTAGCACAATCAGTCGACCTACCCATATAGTGTAACAAGCCTAGGGAAATCGCCCCACTTCATTGCTACTAATCGACCGCTCACCCGATCCTACAACTGAACTTGTTGGGTGACCCACCCACTCAGAGGTTCTTCACTTGTTGGCCCCAGGCATCAGCCGCAAAACCCCTATTGGAGGCATCTCGAACCCAGCCACTCAGAGGTGCTCTCTCAACACCGACATATAGTGTCGTTTTCCAGTCCGTCATACGGCTCGTACCGAGCATACAAACAAAGGAGATACACAAAGCTTCCTTACTACACTTCACAAGCGCCCTCAGATGCTCCGCAAGCTAGTCGTTGTATACACGGAGTCTTCTCTGGATTGCAGCATCACCAATCCAGACAATACGTCCAGTTGGGCTTCACACAGTATGCCTATTCTGTACTACACACATCTGGATCAAAATACAGACTCAACCACTGGAATCACTTACGCTCTTCCATCTTTTGATGAAGGATTCCATATATATACATGCATAAACAAAGGGCTTCACCTGCCTAAGGAAGAAAGACAGTTACCCTTGACGATCGCTTTGTCGGCGTGAAAGAACTAGCCGGATGGAAATCACCGCAGCGGCCTTGCCTCCGCAAAGCTGAACTCGGCTCTCAATTCGGACCGCTGACGCTCCACCTGCGGCTGGAAAGCTTCTCCTTCTACCTCCCTTGATCTCCTCCCTCTCTTCTCTTTAGAAAGAGAATGGCAAACATAAGAATGAGATATTCATCTCCATTCTCATCCTTATAATAGCAGTGAGGAACTTGGACCACGGGATCCAAATAGAAGGGAACGAACAGCCTCGATCTCCTTTAAAAAGCATCTAAACAGAGCTGACACGGCCTGTGACACGCCCGTGTCATAGGTCGTGTTCCTTGAGCGGTTACAGAACTGACTCAATCTGGATCATAACACGGGCTATGACACGCCCGTATCACTTCCTGATACGCCCGTATCAACTAGTACACGGTCGTGTGACTCGCCATGTCACCCCATCAACATAAGGTCGAAAAACCCGAGAAGAACACGGCTAAGGCACGCTCCCGTGTCCTTGGTTGTGTGCCCAACACGCCCCTATGACATGCCTGTGTCACAGGCCGTGTCCCACACTCAATGCCACTCCACTCAATGCCACTCAACGCGGCCCGGTTACCCACCCGAGCAGGACACGCCCTAGGACACACCCGTGTCCCAGGTCATGTCGCCTCTCGACGATCGTTGACCGTGCTATCTCGAGAACTCGACTCAATGCACACCGCAAAGGACACGCCCTGGGACACGCCTGTGTCCCAGGTCGTGTGCACCAGAAATGCCCTGGGACACGCCCGTGTCCCAGGCCGTGTCTCCCAGCCTAACCCCATTTTGGGACTTAGGGTTTTGGGGGTGTTACAACCAGTGTCCTAAATATTATGAAGATAAGACTGCAGGAAGTTGATTCCATATGCTTCGATAATTTGGTTAATCATCTATGCAATGATATGTACTCGACCCGATGTCTCTTCTTTGAGCACGATAAGCAGGTATCAGTCTAATCCCTGTGATAGTCACTGGATAGCCGTCAAGAATATCCTAAAGTACTTGAGAAGGACTAAGGATACGTTCTTGGTATTTGGCAGAGAGGAAGAGCTCGTTATAAAGGGTTACACAGATACTAGCTTCAAAACTGATAGGTACAACTCAATGTCTCAGTCAGGATTTGTATTTTGCCTAAATAGAGGAGTTGTTAGATGGAAGAGTTCCAAGAAGGAGACAGTTGCTGATTCTACATCTGAAGTCGAGTTTATCGCTGTAGTAAATGCAGCGAAGGAGGGTGTATAGATTTAGAAATTCATCGATGAGTTAGATGTAGTTCCTAGCATTATTAGTCTCATAGTTCTCTACTGTGATAACAATGGTGTAATTGCACTTGCTTCAGAACCTAGATCTCATTAGCGCACCAAGAACATACTTTGGTTGTTCCATCTTATTCAAGAGATGGTCGATCGAGGAGATGTGAGTATATACAGGGTGCCGAATGAAGAAAATATTACGGATCCACTAACAAAGCCTAACGCATAGAGAAAGAATGATGGTCATATTAGATCAATGGGTATTAGATACCTGAATGATCAACTCTAGTAGGAGCCTTGTGGGTTGTATGTTTGTCGGTTGTAATAATTCATTTGATGAATAGAGTACTATACA
The DNA here is from genome assembly GCA_039513925.1 of Platanthera zijinensis. Lineage (NCBI taxonomy): Eukaryota > Viridiplantae > Streptophyta > Magnoliopsida > Asparagales > Orchidaceae > Platanthera > Platanthera zijinensis. The sequence goes on from CM077084.1 coordinate 589,205, forward strand.
TTTCATTTTATATTTATGGCAAGTTCTTTTATTGTGTAAATTAATGTCTATCGTGATATATTAATTTAACATAATAATTGACCTTAGAATGTTTGCTTCCATAGGAGTCAAGTGGAGACTTGAATGTGAGAGCCTATGTTCTTAAAAGCTTCATTCTTAAATGGTCCCTTGTCAGCGTGTCGTCTTAGAAGCTAAGGGAAATGATGATACATTAAGGATAGCATGTGCGTTAACTGATGACCGGTTCACACAGGTCATGATATTGTGATATCCAGTCATCATATTGGTACTTGTTAGTGAACAAGTTGTTGGAACACCCTATTACTAATTTGGGCAATGATCACTATGTTGTTAGGAATTTGGTTTGACCTAGATGTATAGTTGAAAAGGTCAATTTAGAATGAGTCTAGGGCTTAGAACTTAGGTTTGAAGCTTCCCCCAGGACCATTCAATGATCAATACTTAGAGCTGAGACAAAGACAATTTTTGTCGAACTCCGTTTGACGCTCTCTGAGCTCAAATCTGCTGAGTCGTCGAACTCCGGTCGACGATCTTCGAGCTCAGATCGACGATCTGTCTTCAGTTAATTTCCCAGTTGCTGAGCTCAGTTTGACGATCGTACAACTCAGCTCGAAATTTTCTGTCTGCTGTGTTAATCCAATCCTTGAGCTCAGTTCAACGATCGTAGAGCTCATATCGACGATTTCTGTGAGAGATCGACGCCTTCAGAATTCAAATTCAAGTATATTTATGGACTATAATCAGAATTAATTCCTGCATTGATTGCAAAGGATTTTCTAGCCGTTTCAAACAATCTGATGCAAGTTTCAAGGAAAGACTAAATGGAATATTGCTTAGGACTTTCCCCAGATACAGTTGTCTATTATGGAAGTCATTTATGACTAATTAAACGGTCGTCTAAGAGAATATCTGATATACTCCTTCAGTATTCATTATCATAAGAGAGATACACAAGATATAGTGATCAACATAGACAATACAAGGAGATACAGAAGAATTAGATTACATTACAGAAGATTAAACAACACAATTTCTCTAATAAAGATTTCAACTTCTATGATTTACAAATCTACTGAATCTTCAAGTGTTCAAAGGCTTCAATATCAAGGACTCCAAACACCAAATATTTCAGCATCTGCTGGAATCATCTTCTGCTGGAGATCTGAAGCTTCTGAAGTCCTATCACCCTAGCAAAGCTTTCACTCCTGAACCATTCTACATCTCAGGGGGAGCTTTGACAACATCAACAATCCACTAGTCTTCTCTCATTTGATTTGAGACAGAGAAGACATCATCATCTCTTTCTTTTTGTTTTCCTGCTGTAAAAGGGTTATCAAAACTCCCTTCAAAAGCTCGGAATCTGGTTCTGAGAGCCTTGTCAAAACTCAGTGGTGGCAAGACACCTTATCAAAAAATCTAGATCTGGTTTTTGAGCACCTTATCAAAATCTCATTGGTTCCCAGGACACCTAATCAACTCATCCTGCAGTGGATTCCTACCAAGGGTGGTTGAAGAGTGGATGTACCCAAGTTTTTGGGGAACCGCTATAGATCCTTGTGTCTTCTGGTTGCTGTGTGTTTGTTATTGCTATCTGCTGTGTGATTCTTATTTCTTGCTTTAACTTTGTTTTTCTACAAGCACCTTACACATATAATTAAATTAAATCTTCCACTGCCTTACAATTTTTAATTGTAAAAATTATTTTAAAATACTCTATTCACCCCCCCCCCTCTAGTATCAAGGTAGATCTTTCTCTCACTTTCAATTGGTATCAGAGGCAGGTTGGTTCTTACAGGCTAACACCTGAACCAAAAGATCTCTGAAAAGATCAATCTTATATAGAGGGATATTATTTTCTGTATTATACTTATTTTCAAAAACCATGGCACAAAACAATGACTATGCTAGCACCAGACCTCCACTGTGCAATCTTTCCAAGTTTGCACTTTGGAAGGCAAGGATTAGATTATACATGAATTCTATTGATGAGGACATTTTCAATTCTATTTTGACAGTGTGTCCAAGACCTCCAAAGACCATAAGCACAAGTGTCGTTCCACCTCCCTCAGGAACAGATGCTGAAATAAAGAAGTGGAAAACTACAGATGTAAAGGCCATGAATATTCTTGCTCAGACTATGTCTGATGAGATATTCCAGAAGGTATCTGAATGCTGCTCAGCTAAAGACATATGGGATAAGCTTTTAGAAATTGCATCAGGATCTGATGATGAAAGAAAGGACAGGAGATCCCATCTCATATCCCAATATGAGAACTTCAAGAAAGGTGAAGCTGAATCAGTTGCAGACATGTACACCAGGCTCAGTCTGATAGTCAGTGAGTTAAAGTCATTGGACAAGGAAATCACACTCACTGAACTCAATGACAAGATCCTAATGTTCTTCCCCAGCACTTGGGATTCAAGGATCTGGCCAATTAAAGATGCCAGAAGCCTAAGTGAAATTACCACAGAGGCTCTCCTGGGCAAGCTCAAATCTTATGAGCTGCTCATCAAGAATAGGGAAGAAGAACAAAAGGCTACTTCTCCAGTCATCAGAAAGGAGAAGACCATAGCCTTCAAAGCTACAGAAGAGAAGCCTGAAGACAAAGCTACAGGAAATGATGAGCTCCTAAGTCTACTGGCCAAAAGATTCTATAAGATGGCCAGGAAGGACTTCAGAAAGAAGTCATTCAAAGGGCATGAAAAGCCTAAATATTACAAGTCCAACAGCAAAGAAATCATCTGCTTTGGATGCAAGAAGCCAGGCCACATTATGCCTGACTGTCCAGAGAATAAAAACAAGGACAAGAAGGACAAAAATGAGAGAAGAAGAGACAAGGACTCCAGAAAGAACAACAGTAACAGATCCTCATCCAACAAAAATATACATACAAGGAAGGTTTTTGTAGCAGAAAGCTGTAGTGACACTGAAGAAGAATCAGAAGCCTCATCCAGCTCAAGTGATGATGAGGATGATGCTGAGGAAAAAGAATTCTGCATGATGGAAATAAGTGCCTCCCAGCAAAACTCTGATGCAGAACAAGAGTCATATTCTGAAGCTGAAACTGGATCTGAAGAGGATGAGGTAATAAACTCTTTTGATTTTACTTCTGAGGACTTTAAAATTGAATTTAAGACACTGTGTTTAGATTTGCTAAGGTCTGAGAAAGAGATAATCTCTCTCAAAAATCAATTATCTGACTACAGTGTCCTAAAATAAAATAACCTCAAACTCTCTGAGGAGTTAGAGTGCTATAGGGAGGAGATAGCTGCACTGAAAAGTGAACTATCCAAGGCCAAGCAGTTTGAAGAATCCCTTAATGAGAGAAGCATCGGACTGATGGACATTACAAGCACAGTGAACTCAAGATTCAACAGTACACTGGGCTTGGGTGCTTCATCCAGCCAACCTATAGTATTAACAACCCCAATTAAATTTATTTCTGATAAAGGAAAGGGTGTTGTAGAGGTAGCTAGGAAGAATATACATTTACCTAAGGAAAATCAAGTTCAACAGAAACGTTGAACAAAGCTCGACGATCGTCGAACAGAGCTCGGCACCCCAAAGCTGGATCGTCGAACTCAGATCGATGACTTCTGAACTCTGAACTCTGGTATAGTCGATCTTCGAACGGAGCTCGACGATTTGACCCAAGATCGTCAAACTCAGGTCGACGATCGTCGAACGGAGCTCAGAGCTTTGAACCTTCTTTCTGAGGTAAATCTAAAGTCAATCCTAAAAGTCCCTCATCCCAAAGCTTCAACCCTTATACTGAATGGATAGTACCTCCTACGAGATACCATCCTGAAGGATATAAGAGTCAGTCAGGGATGTCTTTCATTTCTGAATTTAAAGGTTATCAACCTAGACCCAAGGTAAACTGGGTCAAAAACATATAAGCTGTTTATGTGCAGGTGAAGACCTATCCAGAGATGGCCCAACAATGGTATCTGGATAGTGGGTGCTCAAAGCACATGATAGGGAACAAGGAGAATCTATCATCCTTCATAACCAAACTTGGACCAAAAGTAATTTTTGGTGATTCAAATTTTGGTCAAACAAAAGGATATGGTGCTGTTTAGATAGGTTCAGTCACTTTCAAGAAGGTAGCATATGTGGAAGGACTGAAGCATAACCTGATCAGCATCAGTCAACTATGTGATGAAGGATATAAGGTGATTTTCAACAAATCCCTGTGCAAGATCAAGTCAGAGGATAACACAACTGTGTTAACAGGTAAAAGGAAAGGTAACATCTATCTTGTAGATTTTCTTTCAACCCATACAGACATTTTCTTATTTAATTCAGTATGCAAACCAAATGATCTATGACATAAGAGACTAGGACACCTAAACCTTAGAACCATTGCTAGGTTGTCCAAGAACAACCTTGTTAGAGAACTACCTTCTGGCCCCTACAAGAAGGAAGGACTCTGCAGGGCCTGTAAATTAGGCAAGCAAACTAAACATAGTTTTAAGTCACTTAATAAGAGTGATTCACCGAGGATTTTGTATCTGTTACACATAGATCTTTTTGGACCCATTACAGTACAAAGCTTAGGAGTGAAATCTTATACTTTGGTGATTGTAGATGACTTCTCTAGATTAACCTGGGTATTCTTTCTGAGGAAGAAGTCTGATAACTTTAAGTGTCTGACAGAGTTTCTCAAATGTATACAGATTGAGTTAAATACTCACATTGCCCTGATCAGAAGTGATCATGGGACAGAGTTTGATTCTCTTCTTATGCAATAGTTCTGTCAGAGTGAAGGGATAAGGCATACTTTCTCAGCTCCTAGAACTCCTCAACAAAATGGGGTAGTTGAAAGGAAAAATAGAACCCTAATTGAATCTGCTACTACATTATTGACAGATGCTCACCTACCTCTATCCTTTTGGGCTGAGGCAATGAACACCTCCAACTATGTGTTAAATAGAAGCCTAATACATAAACTGAAGGGCAAGACTCCCTATGAATTGCTCAAAGGGAAGAAACCTAAAGAAGACTATTTTGTAATTTTTGGCTGCATTTGTTATATACACAATAATGATAAGAAATATTTAGCAAAATTCCAAGCTAAAGCTAATGAAGGGGTGTTTCTAGAATACTCCATGATCAGTAAGGCTTATAAGGTATATAATAAATCCACTTTTTAAATTGAAGAATATGTTCATGTTTCTTTTGATGAGACTAACATGTTTTATAAGGAGAAGTCTGCTTCTACCATAGAACCATTGCAGGTACACTCTCATTCAGAAAGTATGGACAGATTACAGGTTAAAGAAAAGGATATAGCTTTTCCACTTATCCAGCAAAAGGATGAGAGCAGTGATGATGAAGAGGATGTGCAACATCTAAAAGAGCCAGTTGTTGTTCTACAAGAGGAAACAACAACAATGGTTGGTGAACAATCAACACCCCCTGTTGATCTAGTAACAACAAGAGATCATCCAATTTCCCAACTAATTGGAGACATCTCAACTGGTGTGCAAACCAGAAATCAGGTCAACCAGAACCTGATGCACACTTGCTTTCTATCTCAAGTTGAGCCTCAATCCATTTAAGATGCAGAACAAGATCCCCACTGGATCATTGCTATGCAAGAGGAATTGCATCAATTTGAGAGGAATAAAGTTTGGGAACTAGTGATAAGGCCTAAGGATCACTCCATTGTTGGAACAAAATGGGTGGTCAGGAACAAGTTGGATGATCAGGGAGTCATTGTAAGGAACAAGGCAAGGCTAGATGCTTAAGGCTACTCTCAAGAAGAAGGAATAGTTTATGACCAGACATTTGCACCAGTTGCAAGGTTAGAGGCCATCAGAATATTCCTAGCTTATGCTGCTCACAAGGGATTCATGGTCTACCATATGGATGTGAAGAGTGCTTTTCTCAATGGAGACATCAAAGAGGAAGTCTATGTTAGACATCCTCCAGGTTCTGTATTATCTCTGAACTGCGCTCGACGTTTTTCCAAAAATCATCAAATGGAGATCGACGCTTTCCAACAAGCGTCGACCGGAGTTCAGCGTTTTCCAGGCAGCGCTAGGCTATCTTCTTCTGGTCAACGATCTTCGAACGGAGTTCGACGCTCTCCAGTATGATCGAACGGAGATCGACATTATTGAACACTCTTCAGATTCCATTAGAAGCCCAGATCGTCGAACGAAGTTCAGCGATCCTTCCTTTCCGCCGTCGAACCCTAATATAAAAATCATTTTTCGTCGTCGTTCTTCGATTGCGCATTCATACTCTCTGCAATTTCTTTCTTTCCCTCCAAACTCTATTACACTTGGTTGTGTTTGGTACTTTTTTGTAGGTCTTCAATGACGATGATTGGTGCGGCGCTTGCAAAGATGAAGTTTGATACCGGGTTTGATATTGATATGGATTCTTTCGCCGGGAGCGATTAAATATTCAAAGATATTCTGGAACTCTTCAAGTAACAACAACTAGAGAATATTATGTCAACAAGAATGAAGATTGCGGCTGACAAAATAAAGGAATGGGTTTTTACTACAAACAATGAGGGTGAGAATACCATAGTCGGCACAATCAACGGGACTCAAGTACCATTGTCCCCTATTCTTCTGACTGAGGTGTTCAACTTAAGTTCTGGAGATGATTCCCCTGATATATCTGGCGAAGAATTTGATTCCATGTTAGATAGAATGGGTCACTCTGCTGTAAACCCTAATAAGCTGTTGAAAAAGAATCTATCTGTTGAATATTGATTTTTGGCTGATGTTGTGGGCAAAGTGCTGCTGGCCAAGCATTCAGCACATGATACCATCTTAAGGTATCAGTTTTGTTTAATGGGAGCAATAGTTGACAAGAAACATCTGAATTGGGGAACTATCTTCTTTGATTTGATCAAGAAGAAAATTAACAAAAGTTTTGTCAATTTTGGGAGGATTCTAGGGGTTTTCCTGCATTCTAGGTGCCCTGAATTACTGGTTTCCAATGGGATGCACATCAATGCATCTAAGAGATTAACCTGTGCCCTATTTGGGAAATGGGACAGGCAGATTATAAATCCTGCCTGGACTGCCATAGCTTCAGGCACAAGGACTCCTGCATTCACTTCCTCTCCGGCTCCAGAAGAACTGCCTTCCTCCTCTCCTCCTTCTCCTCCACTTGTTTCTACCTCCATCTCCACATCAACCACAACAATTTCCTCAACCATAACCATCTCTTCCCCCATTACCATCTCATCACCTCTTTCTCCTCCAGCCACTTCAGAAACATTCCATCCACTCCACTATTATCCACCTCTTACAATTCCATCATTCAACATATTGGAAGACACCTTCATGGATGATTCCCCTTCCTCTCCTCTTGAGCTTGATTCTACCTCCTCCTACCAACAACTACTTCAAGATATACTCTCCCAACCATCCTTCACTCCATCCATCTCCTCTCCTATACCATCCATCTCCACCATCCCTATCTCTCAACCATCCATTCTAACATCCACCACAGCATCAACTACAGTCCATCAACCATCAGCTCCAGCCACCTCTTCCTCCACCTCTACTCAAGTATCCCTTGAGAAAGTGGATCTTTCAGCTCTGGCAGATAGGCTTTATGGGATACTGGCCCCCAAGCTAGTAGACCTGCTGGAGACCTCATTGGCTCCACTCCTAAAATCTATACAGGAGCTATCTGACAGGCTATCTGCTATCTCCTCTCCTCAGGCAATTTCTTCATTGGAGTGCCTTGATCCAGTCCTGACTGAATCCAGGCAGGGGGAGATGCCTCATGAAGCTGAAGAAGTGCCTGCTGCTCCAGTACCAGTGTTTACAGTGGACCTCAAGTCACTGTTTTGTGCTTTTGATATTCTTCACAGAAGATATTTACCAACTCAGGGAGGTGAAGACCTCACTAAGGCCATTGTGCCTATTTTAGAATGTGATCCCAGCCTGATTATATCATATGTCAATTCTATTAAGGCTGAGGATGTTGCTGCTTCTGTTTGTACTGCGGCTGCTGCTGCTGTTATATCTGTTGAATCTACAGACATTGAAATGCCTTCTGCTTATGCTGATACTACTGCTGCTGAAGAATTGGCAAGTTTTTTGGAAGAAAAAGTCTCTGAGACTCCTGCTGTTTCATCTGCTCTACAAGTGTCTGTTACTTCATCTGCTCCTGCTGAGGTTCTTGCTGCTGTCCGAAATCTTCCTGCTCCTGTTGCTCCTGAGAAATCAAAAATCTAAGAGGAATACATCAAGAGAATAGATGATCTGTATGACAGACCAAAGAGTTATGATAGTGATAAGTTCAGTACTGAATCTGATGACACTGCTGGCACCATTGTCAAAAAGATGAAAGCTAGAAGCAAAGATATGATGAAAGTTCCTCCTGCAAAGGCCAAAGATGTTAATGACATACCTTATTACATTCTACATGACTGCTAGATAACAGAACCCTGGATGCAATATTCCAAAAATCAGTTAAAGGCTATGAGAAAGAAAAGGAAACTAGATAAGTATGAGAAAGGATCTTCCCAGTAACAGCCTCCTCCACCTCCTCCTCCAGACTCAGGATCAGGTGGAGGCTCAGCCTTTCAAACCTCTGCTTCAAAGCAAAGCTCCTCCCAATCTTCCCAAAGATATCATCCCAGAGGACAATATCAGAAAAGTTATCAGTCTAAGAGAGGACAACACAGAGGAAGTCAGAGAGATTATAGAACTTATTCTAAACAACAAAGGGAAGGACAAAGACATATAGACTCAACTCAAGGTCCTTTCCCTTACAAACTCAGAGATACTGTTGTTACAAGGACATCTACTTCTTCAGAAACCATAAACAAATATGAACCTTCAATTCCTTTTTAGGATCCAGAAAACAATCCCCTATCTTGGACTGCCAGGATGAAAGAACTTGCTGCTCTAGATCAATTGAAAAAGGCCAGAGAACAAGGTAAAGATACTTCCAACATCTCTACTCTTTTAGAGCAAAGAAAGGCAGAGATGGAGAAATATGCTTCAAGTAAGTTCTTTGACCCAGAGGATTACATGAAACTGCATCCTGAGGCTGTAGTTCCAAGGCCCAGATCCCAAACCTCCTTAGGTGTAGATGATGACAGAAGGTCAGAGAAAGAGGCTCTCAATCCCAATAGAGAGATTGTATTTAAGAAAGGCAGTGAAAGGAAATGAATTCTGTAAGCAGGCAGTATATTCATCTTTAAACATTTGCTGATATTCTATCTGAATGCTGCTATGTTATATGTTCTGCTCTGTTGTTTTAAATTTTGCTTTTATGTATATGCTTTTGTATTTCTTTTTGAGTCCTGTAAATAGTAATCCTAACCCAAATAGGGGGAGATTGTTGGAAGACCCTATTACTAATTTGGGCAAGGATCACTATGTTTTTAGGAATTTGGTTTGACCTAGATGTATAGTTGAAAAGGTCAAATTAGAATGAGTCTAGGGCTTAGAACTTAGGTTTGAAGCTGCCCCCAGGACCATTCAAAGATCAAGACTTAGAGCTGAGACAAAGACAATTTTCGTCGAACTCAGTTCGACGAAACGTCGAACTCCGTTCGACGCTCTCTGAGCTCAACCCTGCTGAGTCGTCGAACTCCAGTCGACGATCTTCGAGCTCAGATCGCCGATCTGTCTTCAGTTACTTTCCCAATCGCTGAGCTCAGTTCGACGATCGTAGAGCTCAGTTCGACGTTTTCTGTCTGCTATGTTAATCCAATCTCTGAGCTCAGTGCAACGATCGTAGAGTTCAGATCAATGATTTTTGTGAGAGATCGACGCCTTCAGAATTCAAATTCAAGGACAGTTATGGACTATAATCAGAATTAATTCCTTCATTGATTGCAAAGGATTTCAAATTTCGTGAAAACCCGTCCAACAAAACTCATGTTAGGGATTTTTAAATAGAGAATTCTTTGTTTGAAACTACCTGATGTCTACCGTCAACATCAAGGACTCCAAACACCAAATATTTCAGCATCTGCTGGAATCATCTTCTACTTGAGATCTGAAGCTTCTGAAGGCCTATCACCCTAGCAAAGCTTTCACTCCTGAACCATTCTACATCTTATGGGGAGCTTTGACAACATCAACAATCCACTAGTCTTCTCTCATTTGATTTGAGACAGAGAAGACATCATCATCTCTTTCTTTTTCTTTTCCTGCTGTAAAAGGGTTATCAAAACTCCCTTCAAAAATTCTGAATCTGGTTCTGAGAGCCTAGTCAAAACTCAGTGGTGGTAAGACACCTTATCAAAAATTCTAGATCTGGTTTTTGAGCACTTATCAAAAGCTCATTGGTTCCCAGGACACCTGATCAACTCATCCTGCAGTGGATTCCTACTAAGGGTAGTAGAAGAGTGGATGTACCCAAGTTTTTGGGGAACCACTATAGATCCGTGTGTCTTCTGGTTGCTGTGTGTTTGTTATTGCTGTGTGATTCTTATTTCTTGCTTTAACTTTGTTTTTCTACAAGCACCTTACACATATAATTAAATTAAATCTTCCACTGCCTTACAATTTTTAATTGTAAACATTATTTTAAAATACTCTATTCACCCCCCCCCCCTCTAGAGTCAAGGTAGATCTTTCTCTCACTTTCACAAGTTGTACATGACAGACCCACCATGAGAATACTTTGTGGATTGTTATATGAACGTGTAACAAGTATGGCTCAAGTGGAAATGGTGTTTATGGTCCTTTGACCTAAAGTCATAGTATTTGTCAAGTTAGGAAGAGCGTGTTTGATGCTATAAAAAGTCTAGTCTTGAGAAACTTGGATGAATAAGGAAGTTATTGGTTATGTTACAAATCATTTGGGTGTTTGCGTGTGGATAGAAATGGGATTTGTCCTCCTATATGACAGGAGTTGCATCCATGAGCCCCTTGATGGAATGGGATTGAGAAATACATGGTCATGCTTGGTTGAGTCAATATATGTTATTGGACTCACAAATTTCTAAAAGTCTATTCTAGATCAGGAAACTTGGATTGAATAATTATGAGGGTGACATGGTCTGTACCTCAAGTCGTATCCTAATGTAAGAGACGAAGGTACATGACTACACTGATGAATTATTCACAATTGCTCTTGATTTTTAAACTCTTATTACTTGGGGAGCAATGATGAATAGCTAGATGCAGCTCATAGTTGGTGAAACCTTTGTTTGATACTTTTGAGATCAAGTTCAAGACTGTTGGTGTTACCATTGTGATCTTGAAGTGATCAAGCATGTAGTCTCACTGTTAATGCAATATGAGCCTACAGGGTTGCACATAATAGCGTTTGGAGAAGTTTGAAGAATGGATTTATGTTGGTCTTACTCATATGTGATGAGTGAGGGACTAAGGACCCCCAGGCGTTGAATGTGTTGACTCTACTCAGCAAGGCGTTGAGTGCGTCGAGACCACTCGACTCTTTTGACGAGTCAAATGTTCCTTCATCGAGTGATCACATTGAGTGCGTTGAGACCACTCGACGCTTTTTCGAGTCAAATATTAATTTGTCATGTCATGTGTTTAGGCCACTGCCAGGCGTTGAGTGCGTTGAGACCACTTGACGCTTCGTCGAATCATGTGTTGATCCGTCGAGGAAAAATTCCATATATTACGGGTTTGCCTATAGCAAAGACTTTCTGTCGTTTATTCCTTTGGGTATAAATAGAAGATGTTCTAGGGTTTTGTGTGTTTGTCGCATAGTTATAAGCCCGAGAGGAAAAGGCCGACGAAAATTGTTTCTGAAAGTCCTGATCCCTTCATCGTAACGCAACCCATTTCTGATTCCAATCGCTGTCACCTCTTCTGGAGAAGACCTAGCAGTCTGTGAAGAGGCAGAGTGCTTTCTTCCAACCTAGATCTTGTGTGACAAGAGTCCAAGGGTTCTATCATTTGTGTGGATTGCCTGTAGATGTGTGGACACTATTCTGCGCTCAGAACTCCAGCCTTTAGTGATCGCCAGATTTCTTAGAGCATCTCGATTGAGTAGTGACTCAATACCGCAAAGGTAAATTATATTTAATGCATCTTTTATTTTTTTTATCAATGTTCATCACAAGATCTATTTCTTTTGGGGATTTATTGTTTCCTTATTCCGCTGCGCACAACTATTGTGGCGTATTGAAAAACCCAACAAAATACTAGGAATGCTTCTCCTTCAACCTGGTGTAAATCAAGAAATCATCGATGAAGACTCTGACGAATATATCCAACTAGGGCTCAAATAGACGGTTCATCAGACTCGTGAATGCGGAATGGGCATTTGTGAGCCCAAAGAGCATCACCGTAAATTCATATAGTCTGTATCGCGATCTAAAAGCTGTCTTTGGTATGTCTTCCTCCCGGATCCGTAGATGGTAGTATCTGAATCTCAAAACAAGCTTTGAGAACCAGTAGGATCCCTACATCTGATCAAATAGCTCATCAATCCTTGGCAGTGGATAAGTACTCCGCACTGTTAACCGATTCAGCTCCTGGTAATCAATGAAAAGTCATAACGATCCAACCTTCTTCTTTACAAATAATACCGGGGCTCCCCATGGTGATGAGCTTGGCCGAACGAATATTGAATCCACAAGCTCTTATAGTTGGGTCTTGAATTCTGCCAACACCTTTGGGGATATCCTGTAAGGTGCCCAAGACGTAGGCCTCGCTCCCGGTACTAACTGGATCTGGAATTCCATATCTCGAGCCGGAGGTAATCCGAGCAATTTCTCTGGGAATATGTCGAAGAAGTCCCGAACCACTAGAATATACGCAATGGAGGCTTCCACCTCTGCCATCTCGAAGCAAATCAGGTATACCTCCTCTCACTACTTATGTGTCATGATAGCCTATACAGACGATAATAATATACGAGAGGCAGGTCTAATACCTTTAATAATGATCTCTGAATCTCCATGACGCAAGATGATCCTCCTCGTTAGGCAATCAATCGAGGCAAGGTTCCAGAGCAACCATGTCATGCCTACAATTAGATCGAAGTCCGACATCTTAAAGATCATCATTGGTGCCTCAAATATCTTTCCTGCAATATCTGCCTCAATTCTGCACTTGGCAAAGGATAAAAGATTTGAACAATTTGGTAAGCACACCCTCCTGTTTATGTTGGTAAATCAATGTACGTCATCTAGTCCCTCTAGGAACTCTTAAGATACGAACGAGTGTGAAGCACCTGTGTCGAACAAGCTACGAGCGGGCTTGCCACTGTTAAAGACTATACCTAAAGTTTTTTATTTTGTTTGGTTATGATGTTTTTCTACTAGAGTTCGCAAGAAAATATAAACAAAATTAAAATTTGCAATAATCTTAAGTACCTGTGGTGACCTCCATAAGGTTTCTTGGTTAGGCAAGATCCAATGCGTATAACTGCTCTGGCGTTTGGCTACTACAGTTAGGTCCTCTGCCCAGATCTCATCCTCGGCCTTAGCCCTGCTATGATGGAAATGCTACTGGAGGTGGAGGAGGACGTGGACGGAACTACTGATGGCATCCAGCTCTAATATGCCTTAGTTGGTGGCACCCATAGCATATCACATTTTAGTTACCCTAGTCATGTTGCCTTATCAGCCCCTGGATATGTAATGGTGGAGGAGCTAACACTGCAAGAGGCCTCTGCTCCATCCTGAAGTAAGGATGACGATGTCCTCCACCTCTCCTATGGCTCATAACTCTGCCCCCACTGCGGGACCCAGCTTCTCTCCCCAAAGGGTGGCCCATTTATCGGTCTCTTCCCTCTACTCTGCATTATCAACTGATCTGCCTCTAATTTCTTCGCCATATCTATGATCTGGGTCAAAGTTCCATGGGATATGAATAGTAATGCCTGCCTCAATGGTTCCCTGAGTCCCTGATAGAAACTTTTCACATATCTCTTATCATCCAAGTTGTGTATCCAATCTGGCCAGATGGGAGAACTCCATCTAATACTCTATCACAGACCTGCTCCCCTATTGGAGGTTCAAAAACCTCTCCTCCAACTCATCCCTGTCCATAGTGGACACAAAATGCTCCAGGAAAACCTCGCTAAACACCTCCCATAAAATATCTGAAAGCTCTTTATATGCATACGTGGAGTCCATCAAGGACTTCCACCACCTCTTCGCATCAGTATCCAATGTTGAAGTCACCAAAGAAACTATCTTAATGACTAGGTAACTAATGCCTACAAGCATTTCCTATATGGCCTCAAGCCATTCCTCTGTGTTCACAGCATTATCCATCGCATGGTATATCAATGGAGACAGACTCCTAAAGGCATTCAACCAATTTGATCCCGAGTTTGGCTGTGAGGCTGGGACCTATTGAGCTCTAAAGGCCTCAAGGATGGCCGTCAAAGTCTGCCATAACTCCATCTGCTAAAAAGGAGTTGCATTTTGAGGGTGAGAAACAACATTCTGCGATTCGATGATCTGTGGGGGCAAACAAAAGGTAAGGTATATATTATAATTGGCCTAACTCATTGCTTAAATAGACTATTTTCTTTGTCTTTTTACACATGGGCACAACATAGCTTCTGCTTCATAGTTTGTCTAAAAACTAATGCTCGAGCGGGGTGACCCAATGTTGTGGACTTCTTTCTCATATGATCATTTGTATAATGATACCAATTTGTAAGACCCCTCCCCCTTATCAGGGAGTTTCCCGAGTTTTATGCCCAGAACCACCACCTTACGGTGATACTAATTCATTGGTTAGTCACCACCGCATGATGTCGATCTTGTCGGCTAGCACGATCATTAAACCCTTAGGCCAATTTGAGAAAAGAAAAAATAATAACATCCACAAGTCTATATATCAAAAGATATCTGCATCATATAAATGAAAACATAGTCTACAATAAGTACAAAATGGGAGTAAGGGCTTATGCCCCATACATGCCAAATGAAAGTACAATCCCTCTCTCATTATATCTCTTAGTAGAAGATAAAACAAACACTCATCATCATCACCTAACTTTGAGTAGTAGTAGTAGTAATGCACGGTAACTGCTCCTATGGTCCTGCCACCTCGTCATGTTGGTCATGCTGGTGCTCTAACTTATGGAGGTCGTACGGTCACAACTGACCGTTGGTTATAAAGACTAAGTCTTTTTGTCCTTGCCTCACCCCCGCGACTCCTAGGCACCGTGTTGGAGGAAGAAAGCAGAGGATAATAAGTGTAGTATCAACAATATGCAGGTGACAAGGGAACTATACTATTACGAGTAAAATCTAACATTATTCATGAATTTATGCTAGCAAAATAAGTATTTCAACGGGTAGTAATGAATAGTAAAATGGTAAAAGCAGTAAATAACAGAAGCAGTACAGTAAGTAAGTGCAGTGTAGGTAAAGTAAATAACTACTACTATACTACCATCACAAGAGTACCAAAACTTATATGAATGTTCATACAAACTTATAAGTTAAGATTTCCGGAATTGAAACTTATCATATAAAAGAGCTCATACTAATTTATATGATAAGGATCTGCAATATGAAATACCTATAGTAAATATGTATGTTATGATGTGTTATGTATGCTATGATTCATACAAGTGCAAATCACTCACACGACTCTGTGATCACGGACCTTTAGTTCCCAATTTTTGGAGTTAGCTAAACTCTCTAGTGCTACCGTTGTAGCTACGGTGGCAGTGGAGCGGGCACCTCAACTTCCTAGGCGGGTATACACACTACAAAGCCTAGACCCTTCGTATGCCTCTGTATATGTCCCAGGTTCACTCTAGAGTCTCTACGTACTAATTATTGGACATCCCACCAGTCTTAATTGTCGAGTGTGCGTTTTCGGGTATTGTCCTCCAAACCATAGTATAAACAACCTACAGGCCTATCAAACCCTCACACATCGCCAGAGTCAACATACTGCCATCGGTGTGATGACAGGCCCAGTACCAAAGACCCGCCACCAATGTGTTTCTATATTAGAGACACACTAGGAAATCCTACAAATGTTTTCTATATTCAATTTCATTGCACATAATATGATAATATTCAAGGCATGAATGATATAACCAAAACCATGTTTTAAGTAACTTGATAGTTAACTCAAACATTGTATTTAATCTTTAATTGATATAATTTATTCATCCTTGATAATGACATTGAATAATAAGCAGTTTTCATAATACTTTTTTAAATTTTAAAAAAAAAATACTAAACAATAAACACACAAAGAGATATATAAAAAATCTTTTTTGTACTTTTAAATCATTTCATAATTATATATATATATTTAAAAAATACTTGTGTTTTTTCCCTAAAAACAATTAGGCTCAAAGAGATATATGATGCAAACACAAGATTGCATGACAAAATATTTTGAATGAACCTAATGAACATGATGGGTGAAACAATATTCATGCAACGTATATGTGAATCATGAGTATGCCCAAGAATCCAATACCCAAGCTAAATGTCTACATCATAGCCCTGTACTAAGTGACGGATGGGCATGAGGAGCTGCACAAATGTCGTTGGGTGGGTTGTTAATCCCATATGCATACAGAAGAATCCGCTCAACCTAACACTCTTTCCCCCCAGCGCAACACGAGGACCCACTGGAACCCTCCCCATTTTAGGACAAGACGTGATTTATAGGTTAGCATTTCTAAAGCACACACACCTACACCCCCTCTATTGGGAGACACACATAATGGGTGAATGATCGCAGGCATACTAAGATTGCGTGATAGAACTATGATAAAAGGTAAATTATGGACACTTTGCAATGATATGACTTTTATTCCAATTTATTTAGTTAGATTGATTTATCATTAATCTAAATATTAGAAAGTCATATAGCAGAAATATATCTAAAGTGTCCATGGCATATTGGTTTAAGAAAAAACACAAAAACAAAAACACAGTACAAAAAAACAGTAAAAATTGAAAGAATATTAAGCATATTATCGTTAAGTAGATTATCGAGTAACGTTATTTTGATTAGTTTCTACTTCATGTAATAGGTGGATAATAATGGATAAGATATTTAGGTATCCAAAAGGAGCCAAGTATTGTGGTTCTTTTGGGTACATAAGATAGCGTGATAAACCATGGGGAGATAATGATGAATGTGCCCTTTCTAGCGGAATATGTGCATCATTTTTAATGATGGGCCACCATTCATAATTTGGTTGAGTATTATTTTTATGTGACAAATTTCAATCATCATTATTTTGAGGCTTATAATACTAGTGATTTTTTAAATTATTAATAATAGGAAATTTGTTGAAATTTACTTTAATATTGAGAGAAGTTGAATGCTGATTAAATATTCTTCTAGGTGTCTGTCTTATGAAGTTTGAAACACTACTCGATACCTTACATAACTTTGAAGATAAAGTAGGCATAAAAGATTTTTTATTATTTGAATTTTTTTCTACAAATAATTTTAATGATTCTAATTTACTAGACAAAGCAACATTTTCATTAATTAATTTTTTATTACATTCTTTAGAAATATTTAGCTCTTTTTCAAAAACCTTGAATTTATTTTTAAATTCTTTGCAATCAAAACATGGTATAATATTTTCAACTACAAAGCTATAGGAAGAACGGGATACTTCAAGCTTTGGTTCAACATTTAGTTGTGCTTTTAAATTTTTATTTTCTAAATTCAATTCTGAAGTAATATTTTTTCAATTTAATAATTATATGTTTAGCCGCATCTAGCACATGCAATGTTGAAATAGAATTACAAACAAGAAGGGAATTTGATTTTCTTACAACGCTCTTGGACAAGGCATGATTTGAACACAAGGTTTTTTTATCATCTTCCTCTTGGCTTTCCTCTTCCAACGATATATTTTTATCTTCCCTTCTGCTTGATGTGTTTGATGTGTCCTCCTCCAAAAGTTATTCTTCGTTCGATTCTTTCCTTGGATCCAAAAAGAATTGCTCAAATTCATTATCTATAGAAAGAGAACTATAAGTTAACTCGAGAAATTTCCACATATCATATACAGTAGGAAACGTATAAATTAGTTTAAAAATATCTTGACAAAGGCCACAAAACAGACTATTCATAACTTTGGCATTTAATTTACATTCATTCTTTTTTAAATTATTTCGGGGCTTGATACAAGTCATGTTCCAAACTTCTATATCTAATAATATAAGGAATTTCCTCATTAGTGTTCTCCAATCATTATAGTTCAATCCTATAAATAGAGGAGGTGCTAACGAATTTTCTGTGTATATTTTTTTCATCCCCCCTAGTCGATTAGAGATCAGGTGTTGGAACCAAAATATCATCTCAAGGAGAGTTCGGACCCAAGGGAGTAGCTAACACCTACTTCTCCCAACCTTGACCCCCTGACCAGCCACTCAAAACTAGAGAACTGACCCTGTGCAACAGCACCGAGGTACCTCCACTAACCCGAAAGATCTTAGAGAGCTTCCCATCCTTAGCTAGTGTTGAGCTTGGAGTACCTCAGAAAGCGCTACAAGACTTGTGAGATTAAGAAAAGCCTGCTTTCTGAGATACCCTGTGGGTTTATTTCAAGAGTTCTGAGTTTGGTTTGCCAACAGCGTAGCTCCGCTGTTCTAGACGGCAATATGCAGCCCAAAGTAGGTCTGCCAACAGCGTAATTCTGCTATTCTAGATGGACATATGTAGACCTCTAAGGGTATCATAGTAATCTTACCCTCGAACCATACTAGGAGAATGGACCCTAAAGACCACATTCTCCTAAAGGGGGCGAGTGTTGATTGAGCCTGACACTTACCTCCTCAGCTTTTTAAGGGGTGAAATCTGTATGCAATTCATTTCCCTCCTCAGGAGAGAACCTTCCTGATTCCTAGGTGAGTGTGTCTGATTTTGGGCAGGAGCCTTCCCACCTACTCCGGTGGGGGCCTTCCCGCCTGTCTCGACCAACCTCGACCCAAGGTTCTCAGCTTCTTTGCAAGGAATTCCACTGAGCGAATATGGTGTTGTACAAAATCACAGCTCTTTCCAAGCTAGTCCAATGCTTTGAAAGAAAAGTCCAACCCCTGATTTTTGGTGAGTGCTTGCTGACTTGGAATGGAATCTTTTGTTGTCCCCTCCATGGCCCTATATATCCCAGGGCCTGGCCACCTCATGATAACATTTACTCCTCCACTGTTTATCCCTTGAGCTCTTGATGCTCTGAAGATGTATGCCAAACAGGCTGCGAAACTGGTCCCACAAGAACTTCGAGACTATTTTGCCGCTGTGTAGGAGAAAGTTATCGCCAAGTCTTTTAGATACTCCCCCTAGCTCTCGGCCAAGTGACCTGTGAATTTGTCCGATCAGCCCAGGATGACCAAGATGGTTTGGCGAGGCCCTATCATAAATGAGTCTGCTTCGTTGACCCCGACCCCTAATCGTGAGAACCCTACTTTCTTGATGGAGGTACTTTTCTTACCCCAAATCTTATCGAAAACCTTCTAAAATGGGCAAATCGTACTGATCTACTAACCTTCTCGCAGGAATTTATACTGGAGGGGGATTCTGAAGTCCTCCCAACAAATGCAGAGATATCCCATCCTATTGACCGGAATGAGCAGTTCGTCACGGAGGCTTCCCCTCAGACTGTCCAGGCCGAGCCTATGGTCGCACCTGGTCACCCACTCGCCCGTCTTTCACTTTTTCTGGCATATAGTGTTTCACTCGCATAGCTTCTTGCAGCTCCTACCTTCGGAACCATGGGCATCGTCAGCTCGGCGCCAAGGACTCCAGCCGCCGTGAACCCTAATGGCCCAGTGCCCGATTCCCTACCCTCAACCTGGAATGTCGCTGATAAGCATCATGTACTCACGTCAGGTTCTCAACATTCTATTGGGAAGGAAGCCACCATCTCTCCACTGCCCGAGACTCATTCATCGTAGCAAGCTCCACACCACCAAGGACGAGGAAAATCACGCAACCCACTCTTCGGGAAACCCTTCGAAGGGAGGCCCGACCCTTCCCGCCATCGATCAGGTAAACCTAATCTACGCACCGGGGAGCAAGGGGTTTGATTTCGCTTCTGTCTCCCAAATTGATCTAACCACCAAGTTTCCTTTAAAATCATCAGGATACTGTGGCGGTGGAACAAGACAAATATGAGGAGGTACTCTCGCCAACGCCTTCCCCTAGCAAGGTTGGCAACTTCCTTGAAGCCTTTAGAGATGCCGAAATACAGAGGGAGAGAGTTGCGGAAGTCCTGGAAAAGCTCAGCTGGATGCGGCGGGAGGACTCCTTCCAGGAGAGCAAACACCAAGCAGCAACTAAACGTCTGATATGCTTCCTTGAGTTGGATTACTCACACCTTATCGTAAAGATGAAGCATTAGTGTGGTGGGTGCGAAGAGACTTCTCCTGGGAGGCACATCACGCGAGCCCGGGATAAGATGCGCTTGGTCCACAAGGAG
Source organism: Platanthera zijinensis (assembly GCA_039513925.1). NCBI lineage: Eukaryota > Viridiplantae > Streptophyta > Magnoliopsida > Asparagales > Orchidaceae > Platanthera > Platanthera zijinensis. Next base: position 609,585 of record CM077084.1, read on the forward strand.
ATTACCTCCATGAGCGCCTACCACTACCTGCGAGTACCTCCAAAGAGTGGGAGGTGAGACCAAGGTTGTTGGCAGTGGGTTTAATACTGAGTCTGTTGGCCCTTGTCTGCTCTTACCTTAACCTTCAGCCTACTCTTCTTCCAAGTGTACCCTTTCTGCTTTGATTATGTAGTATGTATATTTTTTTGGCTCTTGCCTGGTTAGTGGCTTGGTATAACTTTGGCTTTTTATTTTCCGCGACATTCTTAATGCTTCTGCCGAATTCCCTAATCTCGCATTATGTTTATTCTTTATTCCTATTTTTGCTCTTTGAATTTACCCGGGATCCTTCCAGGAGGCTTTTGCCACTCGCAGGTAAAGGAAGCGTTGGCGGGATTGGGCGGAATACGAGGCATCGGAATATTAAAACTTGCTATCTTCACACTCATTGTTGTAGAACTCTCATGATTGCCGAATTTTTCATTAAATAGGACCGCTTACCAACCACATTTACTATCACTTTAACCCTGAGCCTTCGTCCTACCTCCTCGTGCTTTTGCATCTTTCGGAGCCTCCTGCCTACGATATTGTTCTTCCTTCTACACATTTGCAAAATGTCGGGCGAGACCGACGATCGTACCAAGTGCGCGCAAAGCTTCACCGATCACAACTTTCCCCCTGCCAGCTAACTTAGGAGGAGTACCTTTTTGTGGTGGCCAACTACATTCTGCCCGGGTTCGTTGCGCAACATCCCAAGAGCCTTCATAAAATTAACTTCTCACTGATGGGGGATCTCACCATTCCCCTGGATCATTTTGAGGTGGGGTTCTGCCTTCTCCTCTGGTCGTAGGTGGCCAAAACCTCCGGTACTTTGGAGTGGTCCCGGTCCTACTCAACCTGAACTCTATAGCGCTTCTGGTGGCCTTTCCCGGTTATATGCGTAAGAAGGATCGAGTTTAACCTTTGAATCTTCTAAAAAACAGTTCAACTTCAGATCCAAGGGTGGAGTTATCTTCTTCTCAGGGCATATGATCAAGACCAGCAGTTTCGACAACAAGAACCACCATTGGGCACAAAAATTTATCTTCATCTCCGGGAACATCAACAATGTTCCCCTTATGCCTATTAAGTATGATGAGGAGATCTACAAGCCTCCTGTGCATGGGGGGCACGAGACTACCCTCCAAACCTTCTTTGGAACCAAGAACTTTGACGTCAAGTTCTCTCGGAGGGAACTCGACTCCCTTCTAACATGTCTCGCTGGTGTAGGTATCATTCCTACTCCTATGTTTAATTTATCTCTTTAGATTATGAGAAGCTTATACCGATTGTTTTAACTAGTGAGTGTGAGATCCCCCTCCACCCTCCTTTTAAGGAAACTAGGGCTCTCACCCCGACCTTATCTCTCACCCAAGTCACGGCCCTTTCCTGTAGGGAGTAGCCTAGCACCTCGTCCTGGCCAAGTTCCTAGAAGTAGAAGCCGGATATTACTCCCACTAGATCCTCCAAGAAGTCCAAATCATCCACGCCAGACAAGGGCAAGTCCATCGCCAAAACCCTTTCCAAGGCCCCACCCGCCACGGGCATGACGAGCACTGCTGCAAAGATTATCGCTTCCATGGTGAAGGATTTTGGTGGACTGGTGCCAAAAGGGCATCGAAACTTCTACATCGGCGAGAGGGATCTGGACGGGACTGACCAGCCTCATCTCTAGTGGGACACCGAGGTAAATCATGCCTCCATCTCTATTCTCCTTCCATCGTGGATAGAGCAAGACACCACCAGCTCCGAGGCATGTGACCTCGCTTTTGGATTGTACGGCCGGGGGGATGCTGGCCTCTACGACCAGGAATGAACCCGGACCCTCGCACATGAGACTGTGTGATCCCAACTGTACGCTCTTGAGCTTACACATATGGAATCATATCGCAGCCTCAACCTCGAGAGCAATCTAAGCAAGGTTCAGAAGTCATGGTACCTCGCCGCGGCATAGGTGACTTCTTTAATAGGCCAATAACGGCTTCCAAAATGCTCTTTGCCAGTCGCCCGGCGCCCGGCGCCCGTGGTGCGTGAAGCTTTAACTACCTACTATTTTATGGCGATTTCTGGCTAACTTATTTTAACGAGCTTTCCGAAGGATTTCCCAAATGCTGAACTATCGCGCATGCGGTCGGCTTATCTTGAGCATGAGATCACAATGCTGAAGGCCGAGGTCAAAGAATGCAAGAGACCCTCATTCTGTCGCCCTCGGGCAAGAATGTCGTGCAGCATCAGTACTCCAACTATGAAATTTAGGTGATGATGTAGGAGAATTCCTAGGAGATGGCCAAGTACATGGTTGAATTACTGATAGACTCTGGGTTGTTGAACGAAGGCGGCAGGATGATTACGGTGCGCGGGATCCTCCCATGGCTATTCACCCCCATCGATATGCCCGCGGGAGAAGACGACTCTCCAGGCGAGGATGAAGCAGACTTACTCTTTTGCGGGAGCGAGGAATCCTCTAGTGAGAAGTTTGGCGACACCTTCTAAGGCCTTTCTGCCCTTATTATGACTTTTATTTTCTTTTTCATGATCATTCATGTAATGGGCGAGACCCCAAACATATATAAACCCCTATTTTTGGGAAATATAACGTTTGAGATCTTCATTTTTATGTCAAAATGATTACAATCTTTGATTTTTTTACCATTCAGTTTTTATCAATCGCAACTACTTTCGCGCATTCGTATACACCTTAGGCTCTTAGGTGATGACTGTAGTCCTTCGTATCCCATGCCATATACCTCGCATGGGGGAAGATGATGCAGCGTATATCACCATGAGAATTTAAATAGGGAAAGCTCTAATCCGCCTACAACGCACTCTTGATCGATCACACCTACTCATGCATCTATCACTCAAAACACGTTTCCTTTCCGCATACAACCAAAACAAATCGGAGGCATGCCAACTCTAAAACAACAATCAAAATAAGAGTCGACTTGTTCCCCAAGAAAATACAAAGGTTGTCAATCCTTTTCAAGAACAAGACCAAGGCGACAAGCCAAGATCTGCTCAAGCAAAATGTATCTAACCGATCCAGAAAAGAAGCACAATCAATAACAATTTAATCAGAGATTTGAAATTGTTTGAGATTTTAAAATCACGAAGAGCACGATGGTTCTTCCTCCACAAACCTCACAATAAAAAAACACAAGAGAAAGAGAAGAGTTTACCCAACCGAGAAGAGTAAGCACACAAGATAAGTGGGAGAATCACTCTCTCCACGGAACCACCGGCTTCACACCGAATGGGGCTTCTACCTTCTTCCAAGGAGTCGCACCGATAGAAGCCATGCCGGAGTCGCACCGATAGAAGCCATGCCGGAGTCGCACCGGATGGGGATGGAGGAGGCAAAGGATGGCTTCACACCAAGAAAGGGGGCGGCGGCTAGGGAATCTCCTTGGCCGAAATTCTCAATAGGAGATAAGGGTTTCTTCTTCAATACTCAACTCTTCATAATAGCCTCCTTATATAAGAGTTATAAATGAAAGCCAACCATCCAAGATTGAGATGAAGATCTCATCAATCCGGATGGTTAATAGCACACCAAATGTCTAATAACACACCAACATAAAAATAAAATATTACAAGTTATATTTCAAAGCAAATAAATTTAAACTAATTAAAACTATTTAAAACTTCTTCAAGTAGGCTTTGCGCGCCGCGGACGGAGGTGGTAACGCAGCTTTTCGTTAGCACCCGTGGCGTTGTCATGCCGCCTAAAATCTTTATGTTATTGCGCCGTGACAACCGGGTCGTCATCAAGAAGTGTTGGAGGAGCCGCGCCATCAATCCTCCCCCACTCAAAATCGCGTATCTCCGATGCGTGGTCCGAGAGATAGCGGCGGAGAAGCTCGGCATCCAAACATTGAAGCTCAGTCGCGAGTATCCATGAGTCATCAGAAGTGGGGCGGTCACGCCAATGGATGAGGAAGAGGTAGATAGCACCATCAGGAGTAGTAAATGGCTTAGCAGAGAGAGTCACATCTAGAATGAGAAATGTCTTCGGGAACCTGGGAAACATGTCAGCAGTAGGAATAAAAGAAGACAACTTACCATCCGATGTTATGCCTGTGGGGACCATAGGAGAGAGATCATTCGTACTACCACTCCCCAACCCATTAGAAATTTTAGTGGAGGGAGAAGACGACAAATAAGTAAGCTCTTGTGGAGGCGAAACAAACATCGTTAAATCCGAGACATTAAAAATGGGTGAAACACCCCAATCAGCAGGCATATCTAAGACAAAAGCTTTATAGCCTAGTTTGTTTATAATCCGGAAAGGGCCGGCTCGCTTTGGCGCTAACTTTTTAACGGTGCCGGTTGGCATTTGTTTGGGAACTAAGCGGACTAAGACTTGATCGCCAACTTGAAAGTGCGACACCCTCCTATGTTGATTAGCATGTGCTTGATAGGATTCATATTGGTAGTTCAAGGTTGCTCGGATATGTGCGTGTAAATCATGAATTTGTTGGGCGAAGGATTGTGCAAATTGACTTGTTTTATAAGTCGGGGGCAACGGAACCAAGTAAGAGGCACAGGGGCCTTGTACCCGTGAACAACCTTGTTTGGTGACATACCCGTGGACCTATTTTTAGAATTATTGTAGGCCAATTGGGCATGTGGAAGAAGTAAATCCCAAGTGCCTTTGTGATCGCTCACTAGACATCTAAGAAGGTTTCCTAGGCTCCTATTGACTACTTCTGTCTGCCCATTAGTTTGCGGATGATAAGCCACGAAGAATAGTAATATTGTTCCCATGAGAATCCACAAGGTTTTCAAAAAGTAGCTAGTGAATTTTACATCCCTAACCGATACAATAGTCTTCGGCACTCCGCGGTGACTAACGATGTCCTTAAAGTACAGCTTTGCTATTTGAGAAGCGTCGTCGGTCTTACTATAAGGAAGAAAATATGCCATTTTGGAGAACCTATCCACAATGACGAGAATAGATTCATGACGTCGAAGGGTGGGGGGAAGGCCAAATATGAACTCCATGCTCACGTCTTCCCATGGTACGGACGGGATAGGTAGCGGGGTGTACAAACCTACATTGGACTTGGTACCCTTAGAAACTTGACACGTACGGCAACTGTTCACTACCCTCCCAACCATCGCCTTTAGTTAAGGCCAATAGAATTTCTCCTCTACGAGCGTAATCGTTTTGTCCCTCCCAAAGTGTCCACCCAAGCCACCACTATGTAACTCCCAAATGATGTGGAGTCGCAATGAGGAGCGAGGGATACATAATTTCCCGTACTTGAACAGATAACCGTCCCTAAGTGAAAAGGTCGTGATTGTCGTGGGTGAGCTATCCTGGGCAGATAAATATGGCTCCTGAAAATCAGGGCATGTGGCGTATTCATCCTTTATGCGCTCGAATCCTACCACGTGGACTTGCATGGAGGTAAGCAAGAGGGTGAGGCGACTGAGTGCGTCGGTGACCCGATTTTCAGAACCCTTAAGGTGCTTAAGATTAAATGTGTATTCCTGCAAGATGGATACCCATTTAGTGTGGCGCGGGCTGATTTTGTGCTGACCGTTGATGAATAGTAATGCTTCATGATCGGAGAGGATGACAAACTCCTTAGAAAGGAGATCGTGCCTCCAATGATGTAAACACCTAACAATCGCATGAAACTCCCTATCATAATTGGAATAATTTAACTTGGTGCCCGCTAATTTCTCACTAAAATAGCTAATCGGGTGACCCTCTTGACTCAAGACACCTCCAATTCCTACGCCAGATGCATCACACGTAAGCTCGAAGACCTTGGTGAAGTCGGGGAGACGCAAAACCGGGGCTTCGGTCATAAGCTCTTTAATATGACGGAATGCAAACGTGGCGGATTTCATCCATGTGAATTCTCCCATCTTCATGCAGTCAGTAATGAGTGTCATAATGCCACTAAAATTGCATATGAAATGACGACAGAAGGTAGCTAATCCGTGGACACTACGCACCTCACAAAGGCTAGTGGGCTCGGGCCAGTCTCTAATCACTTGAACCTTTCCTGGGTCAACACGAATTCCTTCAGAGCCAACTATGTAACCCAAGAATTCAACCTCTGAAACATAAAATGTGCATTTCTTAAGATTTAGATATAAGGTTTGTAACACCCCAAAAAGGCCCAAAAAGACTCAACATGAAGTTTGAGTAGCAGGTCAGGTTACACGGCCTGGGACACGGGCGTGTCCCAGGGCGTGTCGGGTGTACACGGCCTGGGACACGGGCGTGTCCCAGGGCGTGTTCTATTTATTTTGCGAAATTGGCCTATTCAGGTCAGAGCCGGACACGGCCTTGAACACGGCCGGGAACACGGGCGTGTCAGGCTGGACACGGGCGTGTCAGCTGCCGTGTTCCGACCCGTGTACTGGTTGCAGCTCGATGGAGCAGGAGACACGGGCGTGTCTCAGGTTTGACACGGGCGTGTCAGGTCCGACACGGGCGTGTCGATGACCCGTGTTGTTCAGTCGGTTCAAGCTGTGTGTACCGCTTAAGGGGTACACGGCCTGTGACACGGGCGTGTCACAGGCCGTGTCGGCCAAAAAGTGATTTTTTGGGAAGATCTTGGCCGTTCAGTTTCCTCTCTTTTGATCCAAAGGCTCAGGTGATTTCTTGGGCTGGATTAAGTCGTGAGAGAGAATGAAGAAGTCATTCTTCTTTATCCTTAAGGAAGAGAGAAAGAGAGAGGAAGAAGGAGGAGGAGAGCAAGCCACCGACGGAGCTCCCGTGGTTCGATTCGTGATCCAAAGCCGGCGTTGTGACGGCAAGGCTGCTGCGGTTCTTTCTCACCGGCTAGTTTTCGATGGCACCGAAGAGATCGACAAGGGTAACGATCTCCCTCCTTGGACATGTGAAGTCCTTCTTTTCTGCATTGCATAGGGAAAGCCCTTCCCCGCGAGTGTGCGGTGGGTTGTGGTGTCCCTTGGGGTAGATATGTGAAGTCCCCCTTGTTAGAGGCCGGAATTGGAGTACGGCTCTAGGCATGCTGTGTGAAGCCCATCTGGATGTAATCTGGATTGGTGATGCTTGTTTGCATATCGGAGAAGGCTCCGTGATAATGGCTTGTGATGCCTATGGCTTGTGATGCCTTGTTCCTACCTGTTGCTTGGTGTGGCAGGAAGTACTGGACGATGTCCAGGAAATGAAGAGGGTTGGAGGCAACTCTGGTGGCCGTGTGTTGCCACTTTGTGAGTAGTTGAGCCGTTGGGCTGCAACTCGATGAAAAGGCAGATTGCCGAACAGGAAAGGTGAAACCGACCCGCGCCTATAAAATGCCATGAATACTTCCGTATTCGAGGTGGCTCGGCGACTTGAGCAACGGGGGGTGGCTGATCCGTACCTGCGTTAGGTCCGTCCGACTTGGAAGCCTGGTATAGGTTTTGTTGGAGCGCCTAATGAGAGTCTTAGGCCCGCGCGCCGGAAAGACTAGAAATGCTCAAATACCGTGTAGACGGTGGTGTTGACCCTGGTATTCCGGTACACCGAAAATGTGCCCTGAGTGCACGGACTGTCGGGCCGGGTGGCCGATGGTTGTGATGGCTTGAATGTGCCTGCGCGCACATAATTGCTATTTGATGATGCCATGCTTGCAGGGAAAGAATGCTCATGCCCCGAGAAAGGGGTAGGATTGTTATAATTGGGTCAGCTGAAAGCTGACCGTTGTATTGTTTGCCACCGGTTGGGTGGTTTGTTCCCGTGCAGGTGCTGGAGAGCCAAGTGGTAAGTGATGGGCTGAAGCCCTACTGCTGTTGCTGCTGCTGCTGCGGCTAGCCCTGGAAGGCTAAGCGAATGGCGTTGTTTTGTTTTCTCTTTTTACTCATGTATGGCCGGCCTGCGCGCCGAGGTTTGTAAAACATGATGTATGTTCAGAGGAACTGTAAGGCCTTAAGGCCAAACTCTTGTGGTTGTGTACATTCCGTGGTGGTTTTATATATATTGGACATTCCGGTTGAGAGTTCAAAGTACTACTTAAAGCTTCCGCTAGAATGCTCTGAGTTAGGATTCGTATTTGGTTTGGTATTATCCTGTGACCTCACCGTCTGTTTGTGGCATATAGTGTGGGGCCCCGGCCGGACCTTCTACTATACGTCATTTAACGGATGGGGTCGTTACATTTTGGTATCAGCTTTTCTCGGTCTTCCTCTTTCGAATTCGTGGTCGAATTCTTTTGTGGGGTGGCGAGCACGTGTTTGTGCGACCTGCTGTAACGCTAATGAACTCTGGAATGTCCATTAAGGAATGTACAAAATCTTGTTTGAGGAATCTGCGCGTTCCTTTTTGTGTTGTTTTGCTTGCATACGTTCGCTAATGTGTGTCTTACCACCTATAGGTGACACGTAGTGGTGCTGGGCAGTCTGAGCCCCAGCGTTCTGGTGAGAGTGCGGCACCAGCTGAGGTGCCAACACCTCCTCCATCTGCGGAGACTGTTCGCTTAGTGGCTGAGGCGCTATTTGCCATGATTCAGCCGACCGGGCAAGCGCAGCCGGCGGTAGTGCCAGTTCGTGTTGATGTAAGACCCGAGCCGGTTGAGGCTGTAAATCCACGAGCAGCTGACCGACAGTTGAAGCAATTCATGAGCTTCAGTCCCCCTACGTTTGCGGGAATGGGATCCCCAACGCAGGCGGAAGATTGGTTATCGCGTGTCAAGAGGATAATGACAGCGATCAGGGCGGAGGAAACTCTCAAGGTCACCTTAGCCACCTTCATGCTTGAAGGGGAGGCGCGGTTGTGGTGGGATGAGGTTGAGTTACACCATTTGGCGGGCAGGCAACTAACACAAGTGTCGATTGAGGAGTTCTCTCAGATATTTCTGGCGAAACATGTCCCAGCGGCGCAACGTATTGCTATGGAAAATGAGTTCCAACGGTTAAAGCAAGGGGACGATAGTGTGGATATCTACTTGCACGAGTTTACCAGGTTGGGACGATATGCGGGAACAATCTTCGCGGATGACCAAAGGAAAACGAATCGGTTCTATGAAGGATTGCGGGATGAGTTGCGATTCCTGCTTTCGAGTTCTGTGAGCCAAGGGTTTCAGGCGTTGGTTGATACTGCGTGCGCGTTGGAGAAGGACATGAGGCGAGTGCAAGGGAATAAGGGCTTGGTGGTGTCTAAGCCAGAGTTTCAAGCACCCCGCCCAGGCAAGTCGTTTTACTAGAAGAAAGGGGGCAAGAGGTCCAAGCCATCTGGGCAAGTGACTACGACCGTGGTGTCGGGAGCGACATCAAGGCCGGATGCTCGTACGTGCTATAACTGTGGCCGGGTGGGGCATATTGCTCGTGACTGTCGGGTTGTGCAGCCCAAAGGGGAAAAGAAGACGGGTGCGTCGTATGCTGAGAAGGGCAAAGCGGTGGTGGATTCCTCTGCTTCCCAGGCGCAGCCCCGAATCTATCAACTTGGCCTGCAGGAAGCGATTAAGCAAAGTGACGTCGTCACAGGTACGAGTTGAGTTAGTTTACTTGCTGTGCTTTTGGTTTTGGTTTTGTTTAGCTTGTGCATGATGTGTGTGTGCTGCAGGCTTTGTCCTGATTCGGAATAATTTAGCGAGAGCCCTGTTTGATACGGGTGCTTCGCATTCTTTTCTGTCTGAGGATTTCGTATCTCGCATTGGGGTACCGAGTCATGTGACGGTGGATAGTACAAGGGTGCTATTGCCGAATGGCTGTGTGATGCTTGCGGCTAGGGCTTGCGATGTGTATGTGCAAATAGGAAGTCGGGATTTCGGTTTGAGTGCAGCTGTGTTACCGTTATCGGAGTTTGATGTGATCTTTGGTATGGACTGGCTCTCGGAGCAGCGTGCCTTTATTGATTGCAACTCCAAAGAGATTACACTGGGCCAGAATACCGGGCTTGTGACGAAGTTCGCTGGTATGCGAGGAGTTGGCGGAACGTTGTTGTCTGCACTCCAAGTCGTCAATGCTGTGCGGAAGGGCGCGGAGTTATTCTTCACGCTAATTCGGGCTGTTGAGCCAAAGGCCAGTGTCGGTGAAGTGCCAGTTGTGTCAGAGTTTGCCGACGTGTTTCCTAAAGATCTTCCTGGGTTACCACCCCAGCGGGAGATTGACTTCTCTATTGAGTTGGTGCCAGGTGCGAAACCTGTGGCCCGCTCTCCATATCGCGTCGCGCCAAAAGAGATGGCTGAGTTGAAAGTCCAACTGCAAGAGTTGTTGGAGCAGGGATATATACGCCCAAGTATGTCACCTTGGAGCGCGCCTGTTCTCTTTGTGAAAAAGAAAGACGGTAGCTTACGGTTGTGTATTGACTACCGCGAGTTGAATAAGCTGACGGAGAAAAATAAGTATCTGATCCCACGGATTGATGACCTTTTTGATCAGCTGGCGGGATCAACGGTCTATTCCAAGTTGGATCTGAAATCGGGATATTATCAGCTAAGGATTCGGGAAGGTGACATTCCCAAGACAGCGTTTGGAACACGCTACGAGCATTATGAGTTCACGGTAATGCCGTTTGGCCTATGTAATGCGCCTTCGGTATTTATGGACCTAATGCATCGAACGTTCCGAGAGTATTTGATTTGTTTGTTATTGTGTTTATCGATGACATCTTAGTATACTCTCAGTCGGAAGAGGATCACGCAAATCATTTGCGGTTGGTCTTGCATACCCTGCGGAGGAATAAGCTTTTTGCCAAGTTCTCAAAGTGTGAGTTCTGGCTCTCTTCAGTAGCCTTTTTAGGCCATGTGGTAAGCGGAGAGGGTATCGCGGTGGATCCGTTGAAGATAAGTGCCATTCGAGATTGGCCAGTGTTGTCTTCAGTGGCCGAGGTCAGGAGCTTCCTTGGACTTGCGGGCTACTATAGACGGTTTGTGGAAAACTTCTCACGGATTGCTTTACCTCTCACCACGCTGACGAGAAAAGATCAAAAGTTCATATGGACGCCGGAGTGCGCGCGAGCTTTTGAAGACTTGAAGAGTCGTTTGACCACGGCGCCTGTGTTGACATCGCCATGTGGTACCGATGGGTATGAGATCTATAGTGATGCATCTGGGAGCGGCTTAGGCTGCGTTCTTCTGCAGTTTGGGAAAGTGATTGCTTATGGCTCGCGTCAGTTGAAAGTGCATGAGCGGAATTACCCCGTCCATGATTTGGAGTTGGCAGCGGTAATCTTTGCGCTCAAGTTGTGGCGGCACTATCTATATGGCGTGAAAGTGGATATCTATACAGATCATAAGAGCCTAAAGTATTTGTTGGATCAGAAGGATCTGAATATGCGACAACGAAGATGGATGGAGTTCCTTGGGGACTACACCTTCGAGATTCACTATACTCCCGGAAAGGGAAATGTGGTCGCTGATGCTTTGAGTCGACAGACTCCGGTACGGGCAAGCTGGTTGCAGAGGCATGATCAGCGTTTGATCCAGGAATTGGAAGCATTGGAGATATCGTGTGTTGACAAGGGTGCGTCAACCGATGCGTGCTTGAACTGGACGGAGGTGCAGTATGACCTTACGGACAGAGTTCGGCGAGCAACGGAGCTTGATGAAAGTCTCCAGCGCTATGCTAAAGATGGGCCGGATGATCAATTCTCTTGGGATAACGGGTTGTTACGGAGAAATGGTCGAGTATGCGTCCCAAGTGTGGGTAAACTGAGGGAAGAGTTGATGTACGAAGCTCACTTTGCAAAGTACTCAGTTCACCCAGGGAGCACAAAGATGTACAGGGACATGAAAAAGCTGTTCTGGTGGCCCGGATTAAAGAAAGATGTGGCTCGTTATGTGGCTAAATGCAATACCTGTGCGTTGGTGAAAGCAGAATGCCAGAAGCCTGGCGGTTTTCTGAAGTCGTTACCTATTCCGGAGTGGAAGTTCGATGATATTTCGATGGATTTCGTGCACGGGTTGCCGAGATCTCAACGCGGTCATGATTCAATCTGGGTGATTGTGGACCGGTTGACGAAAGTGGCGCACTTCCTTCCAAACAGAAGAGACGATTCAGTGGAAACCTTGGCCAAGCTGTATGTGGAGCAGGTTGTTCGACTGCACGGTGTTCCCCGGAGCATCGTTAGTGACCGTGATGGGCGGTTCACATCGAATGATTGGCGGCTCGTTCATCAAATGTTGGGTACAAAATTAGCGTTTAGTACGGCCTTTCATCCCCAAACGGATGGCCAGACTGAACGAACCAACAGGACGATGGAGGATATGCTCCGCATGTGCGCCCTAGACTTTGGTAAGAGATGGGAAGAGTATATATTTCTCGTCGAATTTGCCTATAATAATAGCTACCAAGCGAGTATTGGTATGGCACCATTCGAGGCGTTGTATGGTCGGAAATGCCGTACACCCTTAGCTTGGGCAGAAGCAGGCGAATCGAAGCTGAGTGGGAAAAAGGAAGTCGAAGAAGCTACTTCGCTCATACGCTCTATTCGGGAGAGGCTATTGATAGCACAAGATCGTCAAGCAAAGTACTACAATGCCAAGCACCGGAACGTGGAGTTCGCAGTGGGTGATTGGGTATATTTGAAGATCAAACCCTTCAAAGGTGTGTCCAGGATTCGGCGTTTGAAAAAGCTAAGTCCGAGGTATCTTGGTCCGTTTGAGGTGGTGGAGCGAGTTGGGGAAGCTGCTTATCGACTAGCACTTTCAGCGGACTTGGGTGGATTACATGATGTGTTTCACATCTCAGTCCTTCGTAAGGCGGTAAAGGATCCAGCTCAAGTCGTGGAGGCTGATCGGGTACCGGTCGAGTATGGGCTAACGACGAGGGTTAGACCCATTCGGATCGAGGATCGAGCCGAGAAACAGTTGCGGAACAAAGTAATCGGGATGGTCAAGGTCCGTTGGGACAATTGTGGCCGTGAAGAGCTAACATGGGAGCGAGAGCAGACCATGCGAGCTGAGTTTCCCGAGTTATTTGTATAAACTGTAGACCGTGTACTTTTTGTTATAACAGAGTTATAGCATTGCTGGTTTTGTTTCCTTACCGTGCAAATTTCGGGACGAAATTTTGTTAAGGGGGAGAGGGTTGTAACACCCCAAAAAGGCCCAAAAAGACTCAACATGAAGTTTGAGTAGCAGGTCAGGTTACACGGCCTGGGACACGGGCGTGTCCCAGGGCGTGTCGGGTGTACACGGCCTGGGACACGGGCGTGTCCCAGGGCGTGTTCTATTTATTTTGCGAAATTGGCCTATTCAGGTCAGAGCCGGACACGGCCTTGAACACGGCCGGGAACACGGGCGTGTCAGGCTGGACACGGGCGTGTCAGCTGCCGTGTTCCAACCCGTGTACTGGTTGCAGCTCGATGGAGCAGGAGACACGGGCGTGTCTCAGGTTTGACACAGGCGTGTCAGGTCCGACACGGGCGTGTCGATGACCCGTGTTGTTCAGTCGGTTCAAGCTGTGTGTACCGCTTAAGGGGTACACGGCCTGTGACACGGGCGTGTCACAGGCCGTGTCGGCCAAAAAGTGATTTTTTGGGAAGATCTTGGCCGTTCAGTTTCCTCTCTTTTGATCCAAAGGCTCAGGTGATTTCTTGGGCTGGATTAAGTCGTGAGAGAGAATGAAGAAGTCATTCTTCTTTATCCTTAAGGAAGAGAGAAAGAGAGAGGAAGAAGGAGGAGGAGAGCAAGCCACCGGCGGAGCTCCCGTGGTTCGATTCGTGATCCAAAGCCGGCGTTGTGACGGCAAGGCTGCTGCGGTTCTTTCTCACCGGCTAGTTTTCGATGGCACCGAAGAGATCGACAAGGGTAACGATCTCCCTCCTTGGACATGTGAAGTCCTTCTTTTCTGCATTGCATAGGGAAAGCCCTTCCCCGCGAGTGTGCGGTGGGTTGTGGTGTCCCTTGGGGTAGATATGTGAAGTCCCCCTTGTTAGAGGCCGGAATTGGAGTACGGCTCTAGGAATGCTGTGTGAAGCCCATCTGGATGTAATCTGGATTGGTGATGCTTGTTTGCATATCGGAGAAGGCTCCGTGATAATGGCTTGTGATGCCTATGGCTTGTGATGCCTTGTTCCTACCTGTTGCTTGGTGTGGCAGGAAGTACTGGACGATGTCCAGGAAATGAAGAGGGTTGGAGGCAACTCTGGTGGCCGTGTGTTGCCACTTTGTGAGTAGTTGAGCCGTTGGGCTGCAACTCGATGAAAAGGCAGATTGCCGAACAGGAAAGGTGAAACCGACCCGCGCCTATAAAATGCCATGAATACTTTCGTATTCGAGGTGGCTCGGCGACTTGAGCAACGGGGGGTGGCTGATCCGTACCTGCGTTAGGTCCGTCCGACTTGGAAGCCTGGTATAGGTTTTGTTGGAGCGCCTAATGAGAGTCTTAGGCCCGCGCGCCGGAAAGACTAGAAATGATCAAATACCGTGTAGACGGTGGTGTTGACCCTGGTATTCCGGTACACCGAAAATGTGCCCTGAGTGCACAGACTGTCGGGCCGGGTGGCCGATGGTTGTGATGGCTTGAATGTGCCTGCGCGCACATAATTGCTATTTGATGATGCCATGCTTGCAGGGAAAGAATGCTCATGCCCCGAGAAAGGGGTAGGATTGTTATAATTGGGTCAGCTGAAAGCTGACCGTTGCATTGTTTGCCACCGGTTGGGTGGTTTGTTCCCGTGCAGGTGCTGGAGAGCCAAGTGGTAAGTGATGGGCTGAAGCCCTACTGCTGTTGCTGCTGCTGCTGCGGCTAGCCCTGGAAGGCTAAGCGAATGGCGTTGTTTTGTTTTCTCTTTTTACTCATGTATGGCCGGCCTGCGCGCCGAGGTTTGTAAAACATGATGTATGTTCAGAGGAACTGTAAGGCCTTAAGGCCAAACTCTTGTGGTTGTGTACATTCCGTGGTGGTTTTATATATATTGGACATTCCGGTTGAGAGTTCAAAGTACTACTTAAAGCTTCCGCTAGAATGCTCTGAGTTAGGATTCGTATTTGGTTTGGTATTATCCTGTGACCTCACCGTCTGTTTGTGGCATATAGTGTGGGGCCCCGGCCGGACCTTCTACTATACGTCATTTAACGGATGGGGTCGTTACAAGGTTTCCTTCCTTAAGGTCGAGAGGACTACTTTGATGTGGGAGAGGTGTTTGGCGGGGGAGGTACTAAAGACTAGGATGTCGTCGAAATATACTACAACAAACTTCCCCATATACGGCCTAAAGACGTGTGTCATCATCCGGGAGAAGGTGATGGGGGCATTGGATAACCCAAAGGACATCACCAACAACTCATACAACCCGTCCTTATATTTGACGCTGTCTTCCACTCATCCACTTCTCGAATCCTAATCTGGTGGTAACCACTCCGTAAGTCTAACTTCGAGAAGATAGTGGCACCCGAAAGGACATCCAAGAGGTCATCTAGTCGCGGGATTGGAAATCTATATTTTATATTAATTTTGTTGATAGCCCGGCTATCAACAAACATGCGCCAGGTGCCATCCTTCTTAGGGGCAAGAAGGGTCGGGACAGCACATGGGCTCATACTCATCCTAATGAATCCCTTACTCAGTAAATCCTCAATCTGGGTTTGTAACTCTTTGGGGGCAGCGGGATTAAGCCTATAGTGCGGTTGGTTGAGTAAGTAGGATCCGAGGATAAGGTCTATGACATGTTGTATTTCTCTAAGCGGTGGCAACGACGAAGGCAACTCGTCTGGGTAAACGTCCCTGAACTCATCCAACAATACCTGTAGCTCTCGGGGTAAGTCATCCAATACGCCACTATAAGTCTTTGCACTTATGAGAATGAGAGCGTACATCATACCCTCGACGAAGGAATCCTTCACAAATTCTTTCCTACCAACTAAGCTCAAGGCTTTCCTCTCTACTGGGACGGTGGTATCCTTAGCCAACAATACCGGCTCCTTTGGCACAGTCGGTCTCAAGGTGATGGTATTGCCGTTGAATTTGAACTCATATGTATTGGCGCGACCATAGTGCGTCCCATCACGGTCGTAGAGCCAGGGGCAGCCTAACAACACATGACAAACGTCCATTGGCAGGACGTCGCACCAAACCTCATCCGTGTAGGATTTTAATGACAGGGGGACTAGGCATTGCTGTGTAACTTTAATAGTAACCTTACTAATCCAATAAACCTGATATGGGGTCGGGTGCGGTTCCGCAGTCAAGGACATAGGCTTAACGACATTCTCAGAAATGGCATTCACGCAACTACCACCATCAATAACTAGTTTGCAAAGCTTATTTCCACTCTTAAAGAATAAGGAGAATATGCTCGTCCTCTTCCAGTCGTCTACGGGACGAGGAGTGGTCAAAATACAACGCATCACCATAAGGCGGTGATCGTCCTCCAAGTCACTAGGGACTCCTTCGGGGTCACTTTCCTCTGCGGCCTCGTACGCATAATCGTCAGGGTCGGTGGCTGGCTCTAATAAGGCTAGGGCCTTCGTCTTAGTTGGGCATTCAAAGGCATAGTGGCCTTGAACGCCGCAAGAGTAACAAGTGGTGTTAGCCTTGCTAACCTTCCCTATAGGAACACGCTCACTTGCGGGATTCTTAGTGTTCATAGCGGTGATCACAACAGACTTTGACTCAGTATATCTAAATTTTCTCTTATCAGGATATGTGGAAGAAGATGCCCTAGTGGTGGACTTATTCTTCGCATGAGAGTAACGGGAGTGAGCCTTGGAGGCTAAGTGTTTTTTAATGTCCAAGGCGGCATTGAAAGTCGTGTTCAAGTCCATATGCCTGTATCGCAAAAGCTTCCTTTGGATATCGGGGTGAAGCCCCTTTAGAAATCTAGATAAAGTGACTTCAAGGATCTCCCTAAGGTCACATCGCACCATACGGTCCTTTAGTTCACCCATATATTCAGCCACCGACATTGAGCCTTGCCGAAGGGTAGCAAGCTCATCGAACATCTGTGTCCGATGGTACGCGGGAACGTATTGATCGGTCAACAGGTTCTTCATCACCGGCCAACCTATAAGCAGGGCTCCGTGTCCGGTTCCTAACCTCCGCTTCTCATTTAGCCAAAATGTCTTAGCACGACCAGTTAACTTCATCCGGGCAACTTGGACCTTTTGGGGATCCGTCAGGTTGTGCCACTCGAACACTCCATATCCAACGTCTAGTTAAGGAAGATCTGGGGATCTCCCATGCCATCATAATTGGGGGCATTAATCTTAATGGCCCTCGAGATATCAAACCCTCTTTCGTGGCGGTGTTCTCGATGGGGTGCTCGGGGGGAGTCCTCATCGGAATCCGAATCAGGAGTTTGTGGGCACCGGTTCGGCCGCTCAAAATTAATGGGAGGTGGAGGTGGCCTTTCCTTATTTTGAAGGATCTGTGCTAAGATGTTCCTAAGCTCAGTCATTTAGGTACGTAGACCTGCTATAGCCTGGGTGTTGGGATCATCATGCTCTCTCGCAGCCATCCTAGACGTAGATGGTGTCGTGTACTCCGTTCCTAGCCTAGTTCGCATTCAAGTTCAGAATAATTTTGGAAAGATGATTTTTTCTAAGGCTGTAGCTATATTGAAAATAGGATATTTCTATAGATTCCTGACGTGCTTAATACGTGGATCGTTAAAAAAATTGTTTTTGGAAGTTTTCTGAAAAATAAATATTTCAGCCCGCTATTTGCAGACCAGCAAGAGAGAATTATGACGTTTCCAATTTGCAGGCTGACCTAACGAGGACGAAACGAAAAATTTTCTGTATTAATGTTGCTAGAAATAGGTGCAGGAAGCTATAAAAAAAATTTCAGATTTTTTCAACAAGTTTTAAAATTCGGAGGGTTTACTAAACGCAGACCAACCCGAAAATTTCAGATCTTTGAAAGTTCAGATCGACCAACGAAGAATGGAGCAAGGATGTTTGCAACTTGGGAGTTGAAACGACCACCTCTGATACCAAAATTGATGCAGCGTATATAACCGTGAGAATTTAAACAGGGAAAGCACTAATCCGCCTACAACGCACTCTTGATCGATCGCACCTACTCAAGCATCTTTCGCTCACAACACATTTCCTTTCGGCATACAACCAAAACAAATCGGAGGCGTGCAAACTCTAAAACAGCGATCAAATTAAGAGTCGACTTGTTCCCCAAGAAAATGCAAAGGTTGCCAATCCTATTCAAGAACAAGACCAAGGCGACAAGCCAAGATCCGCTCAAGCAAAATGGATCTACCCGATCCGGAAAAGAAGCACGATCAATAACAATTTAATCAGAGATTTGAAAGCGTTTGATATTTTAAAATCACGAAGAACACGATGGTTCTTCCTCCACAAACCTCACATGAAGAAAACATAAGAAAACGAGAAGAGTTTACCCACCCGAGAAGAGTAAGCACACAAGATAAGTGGGAGAATAACTCTCTCTACGGAACCACCGGCTTCACACCGAATGGGGCTGCAACATTCTTCCATGGAGTCGCACCTATAGAAGCCATGCAGGAGTCGCACCAAACGGGGATGGAGGAGGCAAAGGATGGCTTCACACCAAGAAGGGGGGGCGGCGGCTAGGGATTCTCCTTGGCCGAAATTCTCAATAGGAGATTTGGGTTTCTTCTTCAATACTTAACTCTTCATAATAGCCTCCTTATATATGAGTAACAAATGAAATCCAACCATCCAATATTGAGATGAAGATCTCATCAATCAAGATGGTTAATAGCACAATGAATGTCTAATAACACACCAACATGAAAATAAAATATTACAAGTTATATTTCAAAGCAAAAAAATTTAAACTAATTAAAACTATTTGAAACTTCTTCAAGTAGGCTTTGCGCGCCGCAGACGGAGGTTGTAACGCAGCTTTCCGTTAGCGCCCGTGGCGTTGTCATGACGCCTAAAATCTTTATATTATTGCGCAGCGGCAACCGGGTTGTCATCAAGAAGTGTTGGAGGAGCCGCGCCATCAGAAGAACTGACTCCTTCCTCTGTAGGAGCCGGTGCGCTAAGTAAATCAATTAAGTAAACCTTGCCGAGAGGAACATGCCGAGAGGGACATGCCGAGAGGGACATACCGAGAGGGACATGCCAATATGGACATGCCGAGAGGGACATGTTGAGATGGACATGCCGAGAGGGACATGCTAAGAGGAACAAGCCGAGAGGGACATGCCGAGAGGGACATGCAGAGACGGTCTTGAATTCCTCCAGCCTTACTTGGAACAGGTGTTAGTCTTCAGAAGACCCGTCACCGGAGTATTTCTCGATGTCCAACAGCCTTATCAACAAGGAGAGAGCCTGACAGCAAGTGCATGTCGAGACTCATCTTTTCTCCATACCTAGTGACTTCCGGGGCTGACAGCTAGATGGAAGCCTGGTCAGTGGGATATTCTCATGGTAAACATGCCACAACCTTTTCAGCTTACCATCAAGTGAGCCTTCGGCCATGCTAGCTAGAAAGAGCCTGGCCAGCGGGTCTGCTCGGTGC
Organism: Platanthera zijinensis; assembly: GCA_039513925.1. Classification (NCBI taxonomy): domain Eukaryota; kingdom Viridiplantae; phylum Streptophyta; class Magnoliopsida; order Asparagales; family Orchidaceae; genus Platanthera; species Platanthera zijinensis. The sequence goes on from CM077084.1 coordinate 628,983, forward strand.
CACCAAAATCACGACCTTTCCAACCTGCCACCGAGTAAGCCCTCGACCCTGCCAGCTAGTGAAATCATGGTGAGTGGGTCTGCTCGGGGCTACCAATACCATGAACTTTCCAACCTTCCACCATGTGAGCCTTCGGCCTTGCCAGCTAGTGAGAGCCTGGTCAGCAGTTCTTCTCAGGGCCATAAATACCATGAACTTTCCAACCTGACATTGAGTGATCCTTTGGCCCTGCCAGCTAGTGAGAGTCTGGTCAATGGGTTTGCTCGAGGCTACCAATACCATGAATATTCCAACCTACCCTCGAGTGAGCCTTCGACCCTGCAAGCTAGTGGGAGCCTAGTCAATGGGTCTGCTCGGGGCTATAATACCATAAACCTTTCAACCTACCACTGTTTGAGCCTTCGACCCTACCTGCTAGTGGGAGCCAAGTTAGCGGGTTTTCTCAGGGCTACCATGCATTAAACTTTTAAACCTGCCATTGAGTGAGCCTTCGGCTGTAACGCCCTGAAACTCAAAAGAGGGACGGGTGGCGTTTTAAGCCAAGTTTGGGTTTTGGAGCAGGTGACACGGGCGTATCACGGGCGTGACACGGGCGTGCCACGATCGTGTTCGGCCACGGGTCTTGTGGTCGACGTTTTGATGATCGACGATCATCGAGTAACACGGCCTGGGACACGGGCGTGTCTCAGGTCGTGTCACGCTAGGGAGTTTTCTTATTCTTGTACATGGGCACAGACACAGGCACAGACACAGGTGTGTCACATGTTACACGGGTGTGTCGGGTGCCGTGTCGCAGGTCGTGTCCTTCTCGGGAATAAAATGTTGGTCGTTGCACACGGGTGTGACACGGGTAGTGACACGGGCGTGTCACATACGACACGGGCGTGTTTGAAGCCATGTCGAATGCCGTGTGCTGGTTATCGCGTCGGTCGAGACGGTGAATGGGTGGCACGGCCATGCACACGGCCGTGTTACAACCCGTGTTCGGCCTAGATTTTATAATTTCAGGCCTAATCGTGGTCGTTGGTTTCCTTGGCTTGGGATCCGACGGCTGGGGGTGGATGCTGGAGGTTTAAACCCGGAAATAGGGTTTGCAATCCCTCATTTCATCCCCTTGGTTCTCTTTCTAAAGTCTAGAGAGAGGGGAGAGAAGGGAGGAGGAGGAATGCCAAGATCCGGCCACCGGTGGAGCGTCGGAGCTCCAAATCGCGATCCTAGTCCAGATCCACGAAGGCGACGCTGTTGCGGTGCTTTCCAACCGCGTAGATTTTTCATAGCGCCGCGGAAGAACGCTAGGGTAACAATTTCTCATCCTAGGGCATGTGAAGCCCTCTTTTCCTTTGCATAGGAAGCCCTCTCTAGCGAGTGAGCGAAGAGGTTGACCGTTCCTTGGGGTAGATATGTAAAGTCCCCCATGTGTAGAGTCTGTATGCGTAAACGGACATAGGCATAGTGTGTGAAGCCTATCCGGACAAGTTGGTCTGGATCGGTGATGTTGCATTGCATATGAACCGGGGAAGACTCCGGGTGTTTGGTCGTTTTTCGGGTTTTCTACGTGGTAGATTGCAGCAGGGAGCCTTGGAGATTTACTCCAAGATGCACCCGGAAAACTGGGCAAAAGCAAGTTTTGCCAACACGATGGCTGGGTAGCCAACGTGAACATAACCGGGTTATGTGATTGTTGTGGCAGAAATGGGACTCGGTGAGTCTTGACCTGCGCATATGGCTTAAATTTTCGTTGCGGAATGAGCACGAGTCAGGCGGAACCATACCCGATCTATGTCGTTCGGTGGGACCGTTGGCATGGATGAGATTCTACGGCGGTCTATGGCTTAAATTGTCGTGACCAAGGCAAGGAAGACAAATTGCTCATATGATTGGTCGTCCAAGGGGCGGTGGTGGAACGAGAACGTCTATGGCATGAATTGACGTGATATTGGCCAGTTCGCCGTGAATGTGCCCTGTGTGCACGAGGTGTGTGGTCGTGCAAGCCTACGCCTGTGATGAAGTATGTTTACACTATTATGATGCTATACTAATAAAGTGCAGGGAAAGAGCATCGCCACCCCGATTTTGGGGGCGGGATCATTATAATTTGGTCAATATTGCTGACCGTTATTTTGTTTACCACCGGGCGATGGATTGTGTCTTGTAGGTGCTGCGGAGCCGAGCGGGAAATAGCGGGCTAAAGCCCATGTTGCGGTGCTGGCCCTTGAAGGCCTAACCTTTTTATGTTTTCCATTTATCTCATGTATGGCCAGCCTGCGAGCCGAAGTTTGAAAGACACTCTTGTTTGAGGAAACTATTGTAAGGCTTATACTTTTGTATTTAACATTCCTAGTTTTTCTGAGTAGTGGACATTCGTGCTTGGCAGGGTTCTTGTTTTTATGCAACTTAATAATTTCTTCCGCTAGGTGCTGTGTAGGACGTTGTGATTGGTTGAATGGTTTCAATGCTTAACCAACCGGTCTGTCCGTAGTATATGGCGTCGGGCCCCGGCCGGACCTACTGCTATATGCTATGTGACGGATAGGGGTGTTATAAATTGGTATCAGAATACCAGTTTTGGTCAAACTTAAATGAATTCGTTGGCGAATTCACTTTAAGGGGTTGTGAGCACATGTGTGTGCGTCATCGTTATAACATGAAAAGAACTCATGAATGTCCACTTAGGAATGAAAATACACGTGTTTGAGGAACCTGCGAGTTCCTATAATTGCTGTTTGCAATATTTTTTTGTCGCTTATCGGTGTTTTGCACGTTTATAGATGACCAGAAGTGGTGCTGGACCGTCGGAACGGACAGGTTCTGAGGCAAGCAGCGCACCAAGTGATGCGCCTGCAACACCTCCGTCTGCCGAGACCATTAGATTGGTGGCAGAAGCTGTCTTTGCTATGATCAATGCGTAACCTGCAAGGCAAGTGCAGCAGCTTGCTCCTGCGGTGGAGCAAGTGCCGCTCCAAGCGGCGGAGCCTAGAAGGGTTGAACAGGTGGCGGTGGAGCCGGAGTTGCCTCGGAGAGCAACTGAGAGACAGCTTAAGCATGTGATGGGCTTCAATCCACCGGTGTTCTCGGGAATGGGAACCCCGACCCAGGCCGAAGATTGGCTCTCAAGAGTCAATAGGGTGATGACAGCAACAGAAACGTAAGAGTGGCAGAAGACCACGATAGCAACGTTCCTATTGGACGAGGATACGAGATTATGGTGGGAAGGCCTAGAGCTACACCAGTTGAGGGGAAGGTCGTTGACCGAAGTACCTATGGAGGAGTTTTCAAGATTGTTCATGGCTCGATACCTCCCCTCAGCGCAGAGGATCGCATTGCAGAACGAGTTCCAAAAGTTAGTGCAAGGAGACAACACTGTAGACTAGTACCTCCACGAGTTTACTCGATTGGGGAGATATGCTAGCGCTACCTTTGCCGACGAGGAGCGAAAGACTAACCGCTTCTTTGAAGGGTTAAGAGATGAGCTTAGGCTGCTACTGTCGGGGCCCATGGCACAGGGTTTCATGATCCTGGTCACCTCTGCCCGGTCCTTGGAGAAGGACATGAGAAATGTGCAAGCTAAGAAGGAATCTGGTGGGAAGAAATCGGAGTTCAAGGCGCCGACTATGTCGAAGTTGGGCTACCGCAGATTCTACAAGAAGGCTAGGACGTCAGGTCCAGCTTCCTCTGCAGGTGCCTTGGGGGCAACTACCAATCGAACCCCGAGCGCTTGTTTCACGTGTGGAAAGACGGGGCACTTTGCCCGCGATTGCTGGAGCGGACGCCCAAAGTCCGAGAGAAAATAAGGAGCTACTTACGAAGAGAAGGGAAAGGCGGTGTAGTCAACCGCGTCCCATTATGCTCCGACCCAACCTAGAGTGTACAACTTGGGCCAGTAGGAGGCCATTAAACAAGCTGACGTAGTGACAGGTACGAGTTAATTTATAGCAAGTTAACTTTAAATACTGTTATCTATTGCTTGTTATCCTAATATGGTTTGCTTAGGCTTTGTTCTGATTAGCGATAGTCTGGCACGGGCACTGTTCGATACGGGAGCTTCACACTCCTTCTTGTCCGAAAATTTTATATCGCGCATCGGGGTCCCTTCTTCGATGGCGAAGGACAAGTTGGATGTGCTGCTACCGAATGGGTGCTTGATGAGTGCGGACAGATTGTGCGCCGTAAAGGTTCACATAGGGAGCACAGAGTTCGACTTGCTAGCGTCCTTCCTGCCGCTAGTAGAGTTCGACGTTATCTTTGGGATGGATTGGCTTTCGGAGCAGAAGTCTTGGATTGATTGCTATAGTAAGGAGGTCAAGCTCGATATTGGATGGGAGACAACATTCACGGGACTGAAGGGGTCGAGCAGGACGCCGATGTCTGCTCTTCAGGTGGTAAAGGAAGTTCGTGCTGGCGCAGAGCTATTCTTCGCAATAGTGGGGGCTGTAGAGCCAAAGTCCACATTGGATAGTATCCCCGTGGTGTGTGAATAGCCCGATGTGTTCCCGGATAGTCTTCCCGGAGCCCCACTGCAGCGATAGATTGATTTCACTATCGAGCTTGTGCCAGGTGCCAAACCTGTGTCACGTGCTCCTTATAGGCTGGCGCCGAAGGAAATGACAGAGTTGAAAGTTCAGCTAGAGGAGCTGATGGATCAAGGGTATGTGCGTCCAAGCTCGTCGCCTTGGAGCGCACCGGTCCTCTTCGTTAAGAAGAAGAACGGGAGTATGCGGCTGTGTATCGACTATAGAGAGTTGAACAAGCTGACGGAGAAAAACAAGTACCCGATCCCGAGGATTGATGATCTCTTCGATCAGTTAGTCGGATCGTCGGTATATTCTAAGTTGGACTTGAAGTCGGGGTACTATCAGTTGAGGATTAGGGAGTGTGATATCCCGAAGACGGTGTTCAGCACAAGGTATGGGCATTTCGAGTTCACGGTCATGCCTTTTTGACTGACAAATGCGCCATCAGTGTTTATGGACTTGATAAACAGGACGTTCCGAGAATTCTTAGACAGCTTTGTGATCGTCTTTATTAACGATATATTGGTGTACTCGCAGTGCGAAGAAGATCACTTCAAGCACTTGCATCTGGTGTTGGAGACTCTCAGAAGGATTGAACTGTATGCGAAATTCTCTAAGTGTGAGTTCTGGCTACCCTCAGTAGCGTTCTTTGGTCACATTGTTAGTGGGGAAGGTATAGCGGTTGATCCGGCGAAGATCATTGCGATACGGGAGTTGCCTGCGTTGTCTTCTGTGGCGGAAATTCGTAGTTTTCTCAGGCTTGCCGGATATTACAGGCGCTTCGTAAGGAACTTCTCGCAGATAGCGCTACCTCTCACGAATTTGACAAGGAAAGATCAGAGATTCTTGTGGATGTAGGAGTGCGTGCAAGCTTTTGAGGAGCTAAAGAGACTATTGACCATGGCGCTATTGCTTAGTTCGCTGAGTGGGACCGAGGGCTTCGAGGTTTATAGTTATGCCTCGGGTAGTGGTTTGGGATGCGTGCTGTTGCAGCATGGGAGCATGATAGCTTATGGACCACGTCAACTAAAAGTGCATGAAAGGAACTATACGGTCCATGACTTGGAGTTGGCGGCCGTAATATTTGCACTTAAGCTGTGGAGGCACTACCTATACGGCGTATGGGTCGATATTTACACCGATCACAAGAGCCTGAAGTACCTGTCTGATCAGAAGGATCTTAACATGAGGAAGAGGAGGTGGATGGTGTTCCTGGGGGACTACACCTTCAAGATTCATTATGTACCCGGGAAGGGCAATGCGGTTGCTGATGCGTTGAGTCGCAGGGCTCCCGCCCAAGCCAACTGGTTGTCGGTTCATGATGAGAGGCTAGTACGGGAGTTGGAGGCGTTGGAGATCTGTTGCGTGGACTTGCAGTCAAGTGCCAAGGCTTTGTTGAACTGGACAGAGGTTCAGTATGACCTGGCTGGCCGTGTTTGGTAGGCATTGGAGTTAGATGACTCCATGAAGGAGCTTATGGAGGCAGCGTTGGATGAGTCAAATTCCCAATTTTCTTGTTGTGGATGGGTTGCTAAGGAAGGATCATCGGTTGTGCGTCCCAAGCGGGGGTAACCTACGGGCGGAGTTTATGTACGAGGCTCATCATACAAAGTACTCAATCCACCCAGGGAGCACAAAGATGTACCGTGACCTCAAGAAGCTATTTTGGTGGCCGGGGCTCAAGAAAGACGCAGCATTATTTGTGGCTAAGTGCCAAACGTGTGCCTTGGTGAAGGCGGAGTGCCAAAAGCCGGGAGGATTCTTGAAGTCCTTGCCTATACCGGAGTGGAAGTTCGACGATATATCAATGGACTTTGTGCATTATTTGCCAAGGTCACAGAAGGGGAACGACGCCATCTGGGTGATCGTAGACCGGTTAACTAAAGTGTCACACTTTATTCTGCATAGGAAGGATGACTCGGTGGAGAAGTTGGCGAAGCTATATGTGGACAATATAGTTAGACTGCACGGTATGCCCTGTAGCATTGTGAGTGATCACGATGGTCATTTCACATCCAATGATTGGAGTTTGGTTCAATAAATGCTGGGGACCAAGTTGAAGTTCAGTACAGCCTTCCATCCGCAGTCGGATGGACAGACCGAGGGAGTTAATAGAATGATGGAGGACATGCTACGCATGTGTGTTCTAGAATTCGGGAAGCATTGGGAGGACCACCTTTATTTGGTGGAGTTCGCGTACAACAACTGCTACAAGGCGAGTATCAAAATGGCGCCCTTTGAGGCACTGTATGTTAGAAAGTGTCGCACGTCATTATCGTGGTTGGAAACGGGTGAGGCAAGGTTGTACAAGAAGCAGGATGTTGAGAGTGCGACCTCGTTGGTGCGGATCATTCGGGAGCGCTTGTTGATCGCTGAGGACAGGCAGGCGAAGTATTACAATGTCAAGCACCTGAACGTGGAGTTCGCGGTAGGCGATTAGGTATACTTGAAAATGAAGCCTTAAAGTGAGGAAAAGATCTACCTTAACTCTAGAGGGGGGGGGGGTGAATAGAGTATTTTAAAATAATTCACAATTAAAAAAGTATAGCAACGGAAGACTTAATTTTATGTATATGTGTAAGGTGTTTGCAGTGAAGTAAAAACTAAAGCAAGAAATAAAGAATCACACAACACACAGCAAAGACAAACACACAGCAACCAGAAGACACAAGGATCAATAGTGGTTCCCCAACAACCTGGGTACATCCCCTCTTCTACCTGTGTGGGTCCGGTGGGTCAGGCAACTGTGGACATGTGGTAACCCCACCTCTGAGCCGTGTGGTCCATGTGGTAACCCCACCTCTGAGCCGACGGGTTGTGCTGGACGCCGGGGGGGATTGTTGGGTCCGGCATTCCTTGATGTTGAAGCTTTTTAACACTTGAAGATTTGGAGGAGTTGAGTAGCAAAAGATCTCCTCTACAGCAAAATTTTCTTGTGTTCTTGAAGATTCAGTAGGTTTGAAAATCACAAAAGATGAACTGTTGATCACAGAAGTTGTATTGTTCAATCTTCTGTGTTGTAATCTAATTCTTCTTTATCTCTTTGTATTCTCTGTGTATTGTTGTTATTATCTCTATTCTCTTCTGTAGGAGTATATCAAAAATCTAACTTAGATGGCCGTTATTCAGTCATAAATTACTTCTATAAATGACAACTGTCTCTGGGGAAAGACCTAAGCAACATTCCAATTAGTCCTTCCTTGAAACTTGCATCAGATTGCTTGAAATGGCTAGAAAATCCTTTGTAATAAATGCAGAAAATAACTCTGAAAGAATTTGAATTAATTCCATAACTGTTCTTGACTTTGAATACTGGAAGCATCGATCTCTCACAGAAATCATCGATCTGAGCTCTACGATCGTTGAACTGAGCTCAGAGATTGGATTTTCACAGCAGACAGAAAACGTTGACCTGAGCTCTACGATCGTCGACCTGAGCTCAGCGACTTGGAAAATAGCTGAAGACAAAACGTCGATCTGAGCTCGAAGATCGTCGACCGGAGTTCGACGATTTGCAGACTTAAGCTCAAAGAACGTCGAACTGAGTTCGACGTTTCATCGACCGGAGCTCGACGAAAATTTTCTTGTCTCAGTACTTAGTCCTGATCTCGGAATGGTCCTGGGGGCAGCTCCAAACCTAAGTTCTAAGCCCTAGACTCATTCTAATTTGACCTTTTCAACTATACAACTAGGTCAAACAATTTTCCAAATAACATAGTGATCCTTGCCCAAATTTGTAATAGGGTGTTCCAACACAGGTAGAACGGAAAAATCAGGATTTAATAGCGCCTCCCCGGTCTTGAACCCATGACCTCCTCTGATACCAATTGAAGGATCAAGCGCATACCCAACTGCACCAAAGGTCCGGACTGTTGGAGAGGGCGCTACTTAATTTTTTATATAAGTAGCAGAGTGCCACGGGTCAAGTGAAGGAACCCCGGACCCAACAAACCGTTCAAGGGTGTTTCGCGGGTGAGACGCTTGAAGAAGCTGAGCCCAAGATACCATGGACCCTTTGAGGTTCTGGAGCGGGTCGGCAAAGCGGCATACCGTTTAAGGCTATCGGAGGAGTTAAGTGGACTACACGATGTGGTCCATATTTCCGTGTTGCGGAAGGCATTGCAGGAGCCTTCGCTAGTGATCGCAATTGATCAAGTGCCGGTGGACGAAGGGTTGACGACAAGGGTCAAGCCCGTTCGTATCGAAGACTTCGAGGTGAAGAGACTCCGTAACAAGGAGATCCGGATGGTTAAGGTCCGATGGGATAATTACGGTCGGGAGGAGCTCTCTTGGGAACGGGCGCAAACTATGCTGGAGGAGTACCCGGAGTTATTCCGCTCAGGTACCGTTAAAAGCTTTCAGTTCCTATTGTTTTCCTTTAGTAAATTTTGTGGGCGAAATTCTTTTAAGGGGGAGAGAGTTGTAATGCCCCTAAACTCAAAAGAGGGACGGGTGATGTTTTAAGCCAAGTCTGGGTTTTAGAGCAGGTGACACGGGCGTGTCACGGGCGTGACACGGGTGTGCCACAGGCGTGTTCAGCCACGGGTCTTGTGGTCGACGTTTTGACGATTGACGATCGTCGAGTTGAGTCACACGGCCTGGGACACGGGCGTGTCCCAGGACATGTCATGCTAGGGAGTTTTCTGAGTCTTGTACATGGACAATGACACAAGCACAGACATGGGCATGTCACATGTGACACGGGTGTGTCGGGTGCCGTGTCGCAGGCCGTGTCCTTCTCGGGAAAAAAATGTTGGTCATTGCACACGGGGGTGACACGGGTAGTGACACGGCCGTGTCGCATGAAACACAGGCGTGTTGGAAGCCGTGTCGAATGTCGTGTGCTGGTTATCGCGTCGGTTGGGACGGCGAATGGGTGACACGGCCATGCACACGGCCGTGTTGCAACCCGTGTTCGGCCCAGATTTTGTAATTTTAGGCCTAATCGTGGACATTCGTTTCCTTGGCTTGGGATCCGATGGCTGGGGGTGGATGCTGGCGGTTTAAACCCGGAAATAGGGTTTACAATCCCTCATTTCATCCCCTTGGTTCTCTTTCTAAAGTCTAGAGAGAGGGGAGAGCAAGGAGGAGGAGGAAGGCCAAGATCCGGCCACCGGTGGAGCGTCGGAGCTCCGAAACGCGATCTGAGTCCAGATCTGCGAAGGCGACACCGTTGCGGTGCTTTCCAACTACTTAGATTTTTCATGGCGCTGCGGAAGAATGCAAGGGTAACGATTTCTCATCCTAGGGCATGTGAAGCCCTCTTTTCCTTTGCATAGGAAGCCCTCTCTCGCGAGTGAGCGAAGAGTTGGAGTGTTCCTTGTGGTAGATATGTAAAGTCCCCCTTGTGTACAGTCTATATGCGTAAATGGACATAGGCAAGGTGTGTGAAGCCTATCCGGACAAGTTGGTCCTGATCGGTGATATTGAATTGCATATGAACCGGGGAAGACTCCGGGTGTTTGGGCGTTTTTCGGGTTTTCTACGTGGTAGATTGCAGCAGGGAGCCTTGGAGATTAACTCCAAGGTGCACCCGAAAAACTGGGCAAAAGCGAGTTTTGCCAACATGATGGTCGGGGAGCCAACGTGAACATAACCGGGTTATGTGATTGTTGTGGCGGAAACGGGACTCGGTGAGTCTTGACCTGCGCATATGGCTTAAATTGTCATTGCGGAATGAGCACGGGTCAGGCGGAATCGTACCCGATCTATGTCGTTCGGTGGGACCGTTGGCATGGATGAGAGTTTTTGGCGGTCTATGGCTTAAATTGTCGTGACCAAGGCAAGGAAGACAAATAGCTCATATGATTGGCCGTCCAAGGGGCGGTGGTGGAACGAGAACGTCTATGGCTTGAATTGATGTGATGTTGGCCGGTTCGCCGTGAATGTGACCTGTGTGCACGAGGTGTGTGGCCGTGCGAGCCTACGCCTGTGATGAAGTATGTTTACACTATTATTATGCTATACTAATAAAGTACAGGGAAAGAGCATCACCGCCCCGATTTTGGGGGCGGGATCATTATAATTTGGTCAGCATTGCTGACCGTTATTTTGTTTACCACTGGGCGATGGATTGTGTCTTGCAGGTATTGCGGAGCTGAGCGGGAAATAGCGGGCTAAAGCCCATGTTGCGGTGCTGGCCCTCGAAGGCCTAACCTTTTTATGTTTTTCGTTTATCTCATGTATGGCCAGCCTGCGAGCCGAAGTTTGAAAGACACTCTTGTTTGAGGAAACTATTGTAAGGCCATAAGGCCGGTACTTTTGTATTAAACATTCCTAGTTTTTCTGAGTAGTGGACATTCGTGCTTGGCAGGGTTCTTGTTTTTGTGCAACTTAATAATTGCTTCCGCTAGGTGCTGTGTAGGACGTTGTGATTGGTTAAATGGTTTCAACGCGTAACCAACCGGTCTGTCCGTAGTATATGGCATCGGGCCCCGGCCGGACCTACTGCTATATGCTATGTGACAGATAGGGGTGTTACATCGGCCCTGCCAGCTAGTGGGAGCCTGGTCAGCGGGTCTGCTCGGGGCTACTATGCTATAAACTTTCAACTTGCCACTGAGTGAGCCTTCGGCCTTGCCAGCTAGTGGCATCCTGGTCAGCGGGTCTGCTCGGGGCTACCATGCCATAATATTTTCAAGCTACCACCGAGTGAGCCTTTGGCTATGCCAGCTAGTGGGAGACTGGTCAGCTTGTCTGCTCGAGGCTACCAATACCATGAACTTTACAACCTGCCACCGAGTGAGCCTTTGGCCCTGCTAGCTTGTGGGAGCCTGGTTAGTGGGTCTGATCGGTGCTACCATGCCATAAACTTTTCAACCTACCACAGAGTGAGCCTTCGGCTCTGCCATCTAGTGTGAGCCTAGTCAGCAGGTCTGATCGGGGCTACTAATACCATGAACATTCCAACCTGCCACCGAGTGATCCTTTGGCCTTGCAAGATAGTGGGAGCCTGGTCAGTGGGTCTGCTCGGGGCTACCATACCATAAAATTTTCAACCTGCCACCGAGTGAGCCTTCAGCCCTGCCTACTAGTGGGATCCTTGTCAGTATGTCTGCTCAGGGATACCATGCCATAAACTTTTCAACCTGCTTCCGAGTGAGCCTTCGGCCCTGCCAGCTAATGGGAGCCTGGTCAGCGGGTCTGCTCGGGGTTGCCAATACCATGAACTTTCTAACCTGCCATCTAGTTAGCCTTCGGCCCTGTCAACTAGTGAGATCCTTGTCAGCGTGTCTGCTCGGGTTAACCATGCCATGAACTTTTCAACCTACCACCGAGTGAGCCTTCGGCCCTGCCAGCTAGTGAGAGCATGATTAGTAGGTCTGCTCGTGGCTAACATTTTATCCTTGCTTTATTATGAGAGAGCTTCATCCAAATTAAGAATGACATAAATTTTTATCAATTTATCACAAAAAAATATAAAACCTTGTTCGAACTATAGATAGAAGTGCTTTTGGTCATCCCCACTCCAAGTTCTACCTATGGACACCCCATCCACATTCTGGAGGTGGTATACTCCTAACCCCAAGGCCTTCTCGACTATATAAGGACCCTCCTAATTAGGATTAAGCTTCCCCACGGCCACCGACCATCCTGCCTCATCAACTTTCTTTAAGACCCGATTCCCTTTGACAAACTACTTCATCCTGACATACTTATCAATATACTTCGCCATCCGCTGGTTGATCTCCTCCAGCCTGACAGCGGCTGTATCGCGGAGTTCATCTATCATATCTAGTGAGAGCCACTACTCACCTTCATTTTCTACCCTCCATTCTTCATCCCATTCACCGACAGCTACGACTTGTGTTGATCTTGCCTCAAACTCCACAGCTAAAACCGCCTCATAGCCATAGGAAAGCTTGAAGGGGGTCCCTCCGGTGGCCATGTTGGTTGTTTTCCTCAGGGCCCATAACATCGAGGGAAGTTGCTCTACTCAACTCCCCCCTTAGGTTTTCCAGCTTCTTCTTTAGAAAATTCACAATAATCTTATTTGTCTCCTCCACTTGGCTATTGCTCCGGGGTTGGCAAATGGAGGAGAACCTGAGGTCTATCCCTAGCCAAACACAGAAGCTGATGAACTCCTCACTGGCAAACTGGGGTCCATTGTCAGTGACTATATCCCGTGGGTGCCCATGCCGACAAATGATCTCTCCCAAAATAAAATTATGGATTACTTGGGAGGTAGCCTTGGCCAACACCTTAACCTCCATCCATTTCAAAAAGTAATCTATCACGACTAAAAGGAACCTCTTATGCCCGCTTTATTGGGGGAAAGTCCCAACCAAATCCATTCCCCAAATGGAAAAGGACCAGGGTATCGTGATGCTTTGATGCCTTTGGGCGGGAAAGATTTGGACTGGAGCATATAACTGACACTTTTGGCACATCCTTGCGAATTCCGCCCATCCTGCCTCAGAGATGGCCAGAAGTATTCCTATCGGACCACCCTTTCTTCTAGGGTTCTTCCTCCTAAATGGCTGCCGCACTCGTCGGAATGTACTTCTTCTAGGATTTTTGGAATCTCATACTCCGCCACGCACCATACCAGGAGCCCTGAAAGCATCTTCCAGTGCAACCCTCTTTCAAGCATCAGATAATGAGTCGATTTATGCTTGCAACCCCTCACATCCTTGGCCCCCTCTAGAAGATTACCAGTGGTTAAGAAAGTTATGAAGGGGTCTACCCATGAGGGGCACCGATCTACTGCCATCCACTCACCCTCCCTGATTTTTGGGTGGAACAGCTCCGTCAAAGTTACTCCAGCCCAGGGCCCGAACTTTGCCAACCGATCAACTGTTGCATTCTTCTCCCTTAGAACGTGCTAAATGGAAAACATTCAGAACTCACTGACGACCGTCATTACCTTAGATAAGTATTTTGTGAGGGAGGAATTCCTGGATTCGTACTCCTCCCATATTTGTGACGCAACTACTAATGAATCAATGAATACCTCCACGTCCCGCACACCCAGCTCTTTGGCCAGGAGCAGCCTGACGATGATGGCCTCGTACTCTGCCTGATTGTTGCTGACAGGGAAGTGCAGGACCATGGCCTGCTCTATTATGACACCCTGAGGGCTTAGCAACACTACTCCTCCCCCTAGGAAATGTATTCCTGAGGCTCTTTAGACCAACATCTTCCAGGTGACCTATAGTTGCGGCTTCTTGCCCTCTACCTCGATGATGTAGTCAGCTAAGAAATCGCCACTACTTGTGCTTTGATGGAGAGTCGTGGTACAAAAGATATATCAAACTCACTCAGCTCGATGGACCACTTAGCCAGCCGACCCGGGTGCTCCACTCCCTCGAAGATCTTGTGAAAAGGGTGGTCCATCACAATAATAATCAAATGGGCCTGAAAGTACAGTCGAACCTTCCTTGCCGAGACAATCAAATAGAAAGTCAGCTTCTCCAAGATTGGGTAACGGAGCTCCGCCTTCTTCAAGATCCTGCTGACATAGTAAATGGGTAACTGCTTCTTTCCCTCTTCCCTGACCAAAACGAAGCTTATGGCCTCGACTCACACTCCTAGATACAAAGTCATGTCCTCACCCTCTTTCGGTCACTGAAGGACCAGCACTTGGGAGAGTTTGCCCTTCAACGCCTGGAAAGCCTCTTCACATTCTTTTGTCCACTCAAATCTCTAGTTTCCTCACAGTACCCTAAAAAAGGAGAGCACTTTTCTCCTGTCTTGGAAAGAAACCTACTTAGCTCGACGAGCTTTCCCGTTAGGCGCTAAACCACCTTGGTGTTGCGAGGTGACTCCAACTCCATTATAGCCTTCATCTTGTCCGGGTAAGGCTCCACCTCGGCGGGGGTTAGATGATGGCCTAGGAACTTTCCTCGGTTTGCCCCCAAAGTCACACTTTAGGGGTTTTAGCCGTATCTTGAACTTCCATAAGGTGGCGAACGTTTCTTCTAGGTCGAGTAAGTGGGAGTCCACATCCCTGCTTTTCACCATAATGTCGTCAATATACACCTCCAAGTTCTTCCCCCTCTGCTCTTCGAAGACCCGATCCATCATGCGCTGGTATGTAGCTCCCGCATTCTTTAGCCCAAATTGCATCATCTTATAGCTGAAGCATCTCTCCCTTGTAATGAAGGAGACATACTTAACATCTGATGGATGCATACGAATCTGATGGTAACCTGAAATAGCATCTTAAAAACTCATTATAGAAAAACCGATGATTGAGTCAACCAGCGCGTCGATCCGAGGCAGGGGTAGCAATCCTTACGGAATGATTTATTTAAAAGTGAGAAGTCTACACATATTCTCCACCGCCCATATACTTTTTTAACCATTACCATGTTGGAGACACAGCATAGATATTGGATCTTCGATACAAAAACTTCTTCGAGGAGCTTTTTCACCTCCTCGTGGATGGGCTCCTCAACCTTTGTGGCGATTGTCCTCCTCTTCTTGTAGATGGGACGAGTCTTAGGGTAGAGGTTCAGGTGGTGGAATGCCATATCCACATCAAAGCCTAGCATGTCTGCTACACTCAAACCAAAGATGTTGATGTTATTCTAGATGCATTCCCGTATTATATCATGATCTCGGGGGGCTCAGGCGGCTGCTGATCCGCGCAATTTTCGTATTTCCCGCTTTGATAAAGACCTCCATCTCCATGACCTCCTCTATCGGCTCCAACCGGGACTGCTACTGTTCATTCTCCAATTTCTCCCCCTACTCGAGTTATTCCTCCCTACTTTCTTCCTCAACTTCCATTGCCTCAGACCGGCCCTCCTGTGGCTCCACTTCCCAGTCCTCCCGGACCTCAACCATCGTTACACCTTCTTCCTGCTCCTTCTCTCCCACTTCCCTTATCGCCTGATGCACTTTCAACAAGTGTACCGATCGTAGTCAAGTAATAAAGTTGAGGAGTTGAATCCCCGGATATCGATCTCTCGAGGAGTGCAGGTAGGGAGTGTGACTTTGCTATAGAAAGAAGGATTGCAAGTGTCAACGTAAGCAAAGGGGTTTAGATTTTTGGTTTCCTACTTTTAACACTAATAAATATATTGTGGGTCACCTTCACCTTGTCGCTTGGGTGGATTACTCAAATGAGTAAGAGGAGGATGGACAAATCATTAAGGGTCACAGTCACCTCTTCGCCACACACGCTCCTAACAATCGGTAGGACGACACTAACACAGCAAAAACACAAAAGATGGAAGCGCACCAACACAAACTAGAACTAAAATATATCAACACATAGACATGCTGAAATCATTAAGCAAATTAAGTTCTTACTCATCAAAACAACAACCATGGAGTCAAGAATAAAGTTACTACAAGAGAACGGGGAGAAATACAACCAAACGCACGAAGACTTTCTGAGATTCGCGGTCGAATCCAAGGGTTGTCAGGCCTTGTACGTGCTCGGTCTACGGATGACGTCCGGGGTTTAGAAGGGTTGTCACTTCCTTCTATTAGCTCGTCTTCTTCGTGAATAGTCGCCGGGTTAAACCTGACCGGAGAACTCCAAGTATGCAGCACCAAAGAGCTTGAAACGAAGTTTTGATGTTGAAGAAGATGATCGTGGTTGGAGATGAAGCTATTAAGAGCTTTTGGAGGGAGATTGGTGGCCGGACGAGCTCTCAACGGAGGAGAGAGAATAAAACATAAGGAGGAAGCTTTTCCCTCTCAGAGGAGCGAAAATGGCAGGCGGATCCTCTGGGAGAATGAGACTTGCGGCTTAAATAGATAAGTCAAAAATAATGATCAAGCACGGTTAGGTGCACGACCGTGCATTAACCGTACATTATTTAATAACAAAACAGGCGTGTGGATGAAGAAGAAGCGTTGAACCGTGCATTACCTCGCATACGGACGCTTCCGCCCATGCGTGAAGGAAATCGCACAGATAACCACAGAGAGCAGAATTTTCCGACAAGAAGGTGAACCGTGCATTTTACTCGCGCGCGGGCTCTTCTGCCCGTGCGTAAGCAAATTACACGATTAACCATAGATAAAAATAAAACAAGGAAGCTACAGTAAAATCGTGTGTTTCCTTCGCGCATGGTTAGAATAAACCGTGTGTTAAGATCGTCGAGCACAACTCGATGAAATTTGTTAAGTTCACTCATCTATCTTCCATCGAGTAAAACGCACGATCTCGAAGAAAAAGTTCGCTAAGGAAATGCACGACCGTGCATTTTCCAAAAATCAAAATTCCTTCCTTGGGGAAAACGCACCACCTGCACAGCAAAAACCAAAACTGGAGCACCAGCTCCAAGAACCAATACATAACATAAAAAACTAACAAAACCTTACGGGGAGTACCCCAGTAGTTACCCCCGACTACAGATTGCGCAATTGCACACTGTTGGTACCCTAGATGTGATTTGGCTTATGAGATCCCCTTGCAGCCCTCTCTTGATCTATATAATTTATATATGATCCTGTTTAGACTTTGCTTAGTCTCCCTAGGGCAGTATATGACTGACCTAGAGTTTAGGCTAGTAGTTTTAGAATGTGTTTTGGTTAAGGCTTTTTCCGTTCGACTATCGTCGAACGAGGCCTCGCGATCGTCGATCATTGATCGACGATAGCAGGGCTATCGAATCGTTGAGTCAAGACAATTATCGTCGACCGATGGTCGACGATCTCAGAGCAAGCCTCTTATGCTCTGAAGGTTGGTCGACGATCTGCCATCTACAGTTCAACGATCTTGTTCTTGTTCGACGATATCTGTGTCGACAGATTGTTGCCTTAGTTGTCGACGATTTCTGGTCGACGTTTTCTGTCTCGACAGCTTTCTGCTCCAGTCGACGATATCTAGACCTGGTCGACGATTTCTGGTCGACGTTATCTGTCTCGACAGATCTTTTGCTTTGGTCGACGATAGTTTGAGCTGGTCGACGATTTCCGTTCGACGATTTCTGTTTCGACAGACTTCTGTTTTTAGTCGACGATCTGTTAGTAGGTCGACGATCTTCGAACCCCTGTTCGACGATTTCTGTCTGCTTTTATCTATTTGTATTTATGCTATTCCTTGGTTTATTTCCAAGTGTGTTAGCTTGTGGTTAGAAAGATTTTCTGAAGTTATTTGTTGCTAAATTTATGGCTTAAATTCAAATGAATTATTTACACAATATGTCAAGCATAAATCACGGGATTCAGTATTCTTGATAAAGCATTTTGTCCTATTATACAAATTGCGTTGACTTTATCTTTCCAGCTTGTTTTCTAGCCGTTGGTACTATGTACTATTTCCAAGAATGGTACGTATTTATGCTGAGATATTTTTCCCGCTTATTTTATTCCTTATTGGGACTGACAGAAAGTTAATAGGCCATTCTATTCCTATTGGTATATTCTATTTTGAGATAATCTGTTGCAGGGCTCGAGAATTCAAATCAATAGAGCCGTTCCAAAGGAAAAACGTGAAGACATATTTAAGAGAGATTCTTCTCTCAGAAAAGAAGAAGTTACAGACACAGAGAAATATTATTCATTCGCTCAAGCATCATCAGAGCAGCTCTTCACAATCTCACAATAAGAAGAAGAAAAGTTTTCCTGAAGCAAAAGCCCAGAGCAATCATCTTTCATTCTCAAGTCTCCTGAGCATCTGCTTAGAGTTTTCAAGACTTCAGAAAGAGCTCCAGTTCTGCTTCAAGTGCTCCAGAATCTGGAAAACTGATAAAAATCAGTCTACAGATTTCTGAGAATTTAGTTTCAGTTTATCTGAAACTCCTTCATCCTGAAGCAAAGGCTTTCCCTGGACTTCCACTGAGCCAGGGGGAGACTTTGATTCTTTAGAGAATCCACAAATCTTCTCTAATCTGTATTTAAAACAGAGAAGATAATCTAACCCTCTCAACCCCTTTTGTAAAAGAGTTTGTTCACACCTCTTCAAAAGTGAACATTGGTGACAGGGCACCTTATCAACAACCTGTGGTTGAGCATCCTTATCAAAAGCTCAAAGGGTCTGTTTGATCTACCTGAATCAGATCATTGGTGGCAGGTCACCTTAGCAAAAACCTGTAGTGGATTCCTACCAGGGTGGTAGAAGAGTGGATGTACCTATTTAAAGGGAACCACTATATATCCTGTGTCTCTCTGGTTCTTGCTGATTTGTTTATTCTGTGGCTGTGTTAGAACTACCTAGGGTTGCTAGTTGCTGTGATAGGCTTGTAGTTAACTGAAATTTCAGTCAACTTCTTCACTTGTGCACTTCACTGTGTTAGGCTCTTAGGGTTCAAGTATCAGATTTTTTATTCCGCAAATAAACTCCAAGGGAGCTGACTAAGTGTTCATAAAATTTTGAATACTCTATTCACCCCCCCTCTAGAGTAGTTTACAACTTATCCCCTCACTTTCAATTGGTATCAGAGGGAGGTTGGCTGTTCATACAGGCTAACACCTGAGTTAAAAGATCCTGTGATAAGTTGTTTCCTGATACCATTCACAAACACTTTCACACATGGCCCAGTCTAAAGATTATTCAAGCACCAGACCTCCTGTATGCAACTTGTCCAAGTTTGGCATATGGAAGGCCAGGATAAGACTATACATGAATTCTATTGATGAAGATATTTTTTCTTCTATTTTGACAGGACCACCTGCTAGGCCTGCTGCTGCTTCAACTTCTGCTGATCTCAGTGCTGTGCCACCACCTGACTACAATGAAACTTACAAGAAGGCAAAAGCAGCTGATGCTAAGGCAATGAATATCCTAGCTCAGACAATGTCTGATGAGATATTCCAAAAGCTGGCTGAATGTACCTCAGCCAAAGCTATGTGGGATTCCCTCAACCACATAGTTGCTGGCTCAGCTGATGAGAGGAAGGACAGGAGATCCAATCTCACCTCTCAGTATGAAAATTTCAAGAAGGATGATGCTGAAGACATTGACACAATGTACACAAGACTCAGTTCAATAATAAGTGAACTGAGGTCTTTAGACAAGGAGATAACCTTGTCAGAAGTCAATGACAAGATCCTGATGTGCCTTCCCATCTCATGGGACTCAAGGATATGGCCCATCAAGGATGGAAGAAACACTGTGGAACTCTCCACAGAAGCTCTGTTGGGAAAGCTCAGGTCATATGAGCAAACCTTAAAGAGTAGAGCTGCTGTAACTGAAGTGAAGACTCCTACTCCTACAAAGAAAGAGCACTCTCTAGCTCTTAAGGCTGCTGAGACTTCTGAAGGAAGTCAATCAAATGAGGAGTTACTGGCACTCATTGCCAAGAGATTCTTCAACATGGGAAGAAGAGACCTCAGAAAGAAGTTCTCCAAGCATGAGGACAAGCCAAGGTATGACAAGACTCCATCTAAAGAAGTCATTTGTTATGTTTGCAGCAAGCCTGGACACATTGCCCCAGATTGTCCAGAGAAGAAGTACAAGGAGAAGAAACATGAGAAAGAGTATAGGAAGCACCACTCCAAGTCCTCATCACACAAATACAAGAAGAAGGACAAGGGATTTGTGGCTGCTACCTGGAGTGAAACAGAAGAGGATACCTGCTCCTCTAGCTCCAGTGATTCTGAAGAAGAAGAAGAGAAGAAAGCCAAAGAGGTCTGCCTCATGGCCATTGATGCCTGCAGCTCTCTGTCAGCTGCAGAGAATTCTGAAGAAGAAGGAGACAATGAAGAAGATTCCTTTATGGAGGACCAGGTAATCGACTCATTTGATTTCTCATCTCCTGAGTTCAAACTAAAATTTAAAACTCTATGTTTAGATTTACTATTATCTGAAAAAGAAATTAAGTCACTTAGATTAAAATAATGGAACTAGACATGGAAGGTACTGAAATAATCAGATTAGAAAAGGAATTAGAGAGCTCAAAAGAAGAAGTAACATTCCTAAAATTAGAACTAGCTAAATCTAAGAGGTTAGAAGAACAATTAAATGGCAGAAGCCTTAAATTATCTGAAATAACCTGTATAGCAAACACTAGGGTTGGTAATGATAAACTAGGCTTAGGTGCTACACCTAGTGAACCCATCCTCCTCACAAAGGAGAGATTTAGCACTCCAGTAAAATTTGTTTCTGAATCAGGAATAAAGAATACTGAGGAAATTGAAAAATGCAAGAAAATTCAGAATAAGATTAAGAAAGAGAATAGGAAGAAAAAATTTCTAGCTTTACAAAAATCATCGAACGTTCATCGACGATTGTCAAACCATTCGTCGAACGCCTATCGACGATCGCTGAACACCTTCACCAAGCATGATATCTTTGGTGCAAGAGATCGACGATCTCACCTTGAGTGGTCGACCGGTGATCGACGATCTCATTCTGAGCCGTCGACCAGTGATCGACGATCGTGGAATCCAGAACATACTACTGGAAATGATCGACGATATGGCTTGCGATCGTCGACCATCGATCGACGATCTGGACTTAAGCTGGAAAATCATTTTCAAACTTCCAGAATTACAAAACCCAATCACTACCCTAGGTTGTTTAATCCTTCAACTGAATGGATTATCCCACCTAGGAGATCACACCCTTTAGGATATAAATCTAAGCCTGCAAAATCTTTTATATCTAGTTTTTCTTTTGTAAAGAATACTGGACCCAAGGTAACCTGGGTCCACAATGTATAACTGTTATCTCTGCAGGTGAAGACCTATCCAGTCATCCATGACAAATGGTATCTGGATAGTGGATGCTCAAAGCATATGACAGGAAAGAAGAAGAACCTGTCAGGATTCAAAGCCAAGCTGGGACCAAAAGTTGTATTTGGGGATTCCAGCTGTGGACAGACTGAAGGGTATGGCAGCTTCACCATAGGAGCTGTGACATTCAAGAAGGTTGCTTATGTCTCAGGACTAAAACACAACCTGATCTCTGTAAGTCAATTATGTGATGCTGGATACAAGGTATGGTTCACTGACACTGCTTGTAATATTGCTTTAAATAATACTGTGGTGTTAGTAGGCATTAGAATTGGAAATGTTTATGTTGTAGATTTTAATTCCTCCAAATCTGAAATATGCTTATTTAATGAAGTAACCAGTAATAATACCCTTTGGCATAAGAGACTTAGTCATGTAAACTTGAAAAACATTTCTAGGTTGGCTAAATACAATCTTGTAAGAGGATTACCTTCTTGCCCCTACAAGAAGGAAGGCCTTTGCAAAGCTTGTCAACTAGGAAAGCAAACAAGAAATAGCTTTAAATCAGTTAATAAAAGTGATTCTCCCAGGATTCTGTACTTGCTACATTTGGACTTATTTGGTCCTATTGCTGTGCAGAGTCTTGGAGGGAAGTCTTACACTCTAGTAATTGTAGATGACTTCTCCAGGTTCACTTGGGTATTCTTCTTGAGAACTAAGGCTGATAACTTCAAGGTTCTTACAGATTTTCTAAAGTGTATACAGAGTGAGTATTCTACTCAGATTGCCTTGATCAGAAGTGATCATGGTACTGAGTTTGAGTCTCTTCTTATGCAAGAATTCTGTGAGAAGGAAGGTATCAAACATAGCTTCTCTGCTCCTAGAACTCCTCAACAAAATGGGGTAGTTGAAAGGAAAAAATAGAACACTAATTGAAGCTGCAAGTACATTGTTGGCAGATGCTAACATGCCTCTGTCCTTTTGGGCTGAAGCAGTTAGCACAGCTAACTATGTATTGAACAGAAGCCTGATACATAAACTTAAGGGTAAGACTCCCTATGAGTTACTTAAGCAAGTAAAACCTAAAATAGATTATTTTAGAGTGTTTGGCTGTGTTGTGTTTGTTCATAACAATAATAAAGAATATCTTAGAAAATTTGAGGAAAAAGCTTCAATGGGAGTTTTTCTAGGATACTCTCAAGTGAGCAAAGCCTATAGGGTCCTTAATATATCCTCTCTTAAGATAGAAGAGTCTGCACATGTCTCTTTTGATGAGACAGTCATGTATTATAAGGAGAAGGATTCTTCTTCTAATAGTACAGTGCAAGTCCTAGGAGTAAGTAAGGATTTGGAAGGTTTGAAACTCACACAGGAGAATCATCCCCAACAAACTCCTCAGGTTGCTTCCTCAGATTCTGAATCTGATGTAGAACTTTTAGAAGTTAAAGCACCTGCTCCAATAGTTGATCAAATTCCACATGAGGAATTAAATCTTGAAACTGTTGAAGATCAGATCATTGTTGAACCTACTGATCTTGTCACACTTAGAGATCACCCTGTATCTCAAGTGATTGGAGACATTTCAGCAGGAGTCCAGACAAGACATCAACTCAACAAAAATGTGATGTTTGCTTGTTTCCTTTCTCAGGTTGAGCCCCTAACCATTAAAGATGCTGAGCTTGATCCCCACTGGATTATAGCAATGCAAGAGGAGCTTAACCAGTTTGAAAGATGTAATGTTTGGACCTTGGTTCCAAGGCCAAGAGGCCAACGGATCATAGGCACCAAGTGGGTGTTTAGAAACAAGCTTGATGCCCAAGGCATAGTTGTTAGGAATAAGGCTAGGCTATTAGCTCAAGGCTATAGACAGGAGGAAGGCATAGACTATGATCAGACTTTTGCCCCTGTAGCTAGACTAGAAGCCATTAGGATTTTCCTAGCCTATGCTGCCTATAAAAGATTTAAGGTTTTCCAAATGGATGTGAAGAGTGCCTTCCTCAATGGAGATTTAAAGGAAGAAGTGTTTGTTGAACAACCACCAGGGTTTGTTTCATCAACCTTACCCACTCATGTGTTCAAACTCCAAAAGGCTCTATATGGACTTAAGCAAGCTCCTAGAGCTTGGTATGAGACCTTGGCAAATTTTCTTCTAGAACACAAGTTTGTGAGAGGTGTAGTAGATAGAACCCTATTCATTAGACATCATAAGGACTCACAACTGTTAGTTCAAATCTATGTAGATGACATTATATTTGGCTCTACTGATCCCAAACTATGCAAGAGGTTCTCTGAACTAATGCACTCTAAGTTTGAGATGAGCAGCTTGGGTGAGTTATCCTATTTCCTTGGTCTCCAAGTGAAACAGAGTGTTGATGGCATTTTCATTTCTCAATCAAAATATGCCAGAGAGCTGGTTAAAAGATTTGGAATGTCTGATGCTTCATCAATGAGCACACCTATGGCCTCAAATGCAGTTATTGATTCTGATGTAAATGGCAAGTCTGTTGATCAAAAGAATTATAGAGCCATTGTTGGTTCCCTGCTGTATTTGACTGCAAGTAGGCCTGACATAATGTTTGCTACATGCCTATGTGCTAGGTTTCAGGTCAACCCAAAGGAATCTCACTTAACTCTTCTCAAGAGAATCTTGAGATACCTTAAGGGATGCCCTAACTTAGGACTGTGGTACCCAGCTGAGTCAGGATTTGAATTAATTGGATATTCAGATGCTGATTATGCTGGTTGTAGAGTTGACAGGAAAAGCACCTCAGGGACTTGTCAGTTCCTGGGAGAGAGACTTGTCTCTTGGTTTTGTAAGAAACAGGCATCTGTGTCTACTTCAACTGCTGAGGCTGAATATATAGCAGCAGCTAGTTGTTGTTCACAGATCCTATGGATTCAAAATCAGCTAGTGGATTATGGGTACACACACTCAAACACAAAAATTCTGTGTGACAGTACCAGTGCAATATCAATTGCTCAAAATCCTGTGCACCATTCCAGGACCAAGCACATTGAGATTAGACATCACTTTCTGAGAGATAATGTGGAAAAGAACAAGATAGCAATGGAATTTATATCCACAGACCTGCAGAGAGGAGATATTTTCACTAAGCCCCTTGATGAACAAAGGCATTTGTTCTTCCTGAACCAGCTTGGTATGATTAATGGTTCAGAGTAGTGAAAATTAAGATAGTTTTGTTTTCTGTCTAAAATCGTCGAACGACCCGCTCGACGATCTTCGACTAGGCATCTATCGTCGACCACTGATCGACGACAGATCGCATTTCTTTAGTAAGGCAGAAATCGTCGACCAACTGGTCTACGATCTCTCCTTAGGTATCTATCGTCGACCAATGGTCGACGACAGATTTTCTGTGTTGTATGGAGAATCGTCGACCGATATATTTCGATCGACGATCGTGGTGATTGCTTGTAGACGGTCGATATTTAACGATTTAGTCAAATATTGACTATCGTCGGTCATCGTTCGACGACCGATTTTATTCCGGGATCGACGATCGCAGATTTGTTTCTAATAGTCGACTTAGGTCTGGAGATCGTCGTCCTTCCGCTCCGTCTTTTCATATTCCATCTTCTGGCTTAGAATTCGCTCTCGAACTCTAATCCCGCGCGATTCTCTTCTCCCCTGTTTTGCTTCTCGATTCGCCATCTTCTCTCAAATCCTATGGCGACTCCTTCTGCTGTTCTCTTCGGAATGAAGTTCGACACTGGATTCTGTGTCGACTTTGATTCTTTCAGCCGATGTGATCAACCAATCCAAGATATTCTGCAGCTGTGTGAAGACCAAGGCCTCAAGAAATTTATGTCGTTCTCTCCTAAGATTCATATACCAGAGATTCGAGAATGGGTATACACTTCGTCCTCCAGCGACGAAGCCATGACTGGAAAAATAAATGGAGAGGAGGTCATCCTGACTCCTGAAGTTCTGTCTGAGTTGTTTGGACTACCAACAGGTACTGAGGAATATGAGCAAAGCACAGAGGAATATGGCCGCATGCTCACCGTGATGGGCCATGCCGAAGGGATTCCGGCTAAGCTGCTGAAGATAAACTTGTCTCCAGAATACAAGTTTCTGGCAGACCTGGTGGGCAAGATCATTTTGGGAAAACATTCGGCTCACGACAATATCAACAGGCAACAGTTTGCCCTAATGTCGGCTTTGGTGAATAGGACGCAGATAGCCTAGGGGAAAGTTCTGTTTGAACTAATAAGGAGAAAGAACAACAAGAAAGAGGTAAACCTTGCCAGGGTACTGGGTGTGTTTCTGTATGTGAAAGCACCCCTGCTGCTAGTTTCTGTACCGTCTGCAGTAAATGCCAGCAAGAGGTTGGACCCCTCTCTATTCAAGAAATCCCAGAGGGTCATCAAGAAGTCAGCCAGGGTTGATCCTAACCCTCCTTCAGACACAAGGGCTGATTCGGCCGCTCTCCCGCTTACTGAGGAAGGCTCAGTAATCCCTCCTTCCTCCCTCTCTATCCCTGCATCCTCTTCTCCTGCATTACTTTCCTCTACAACACCTGCAGTGCCACCACAACATGCATCTTTCATTCCACCTGCATCTCCACACCAGTCACCAACACCCCAACATCTGGCAGCTTCAGCCAGTGTTGACATGGTGACTGCTACCATCCTCACAAACCTCTCTCAACATGAATCCCACACTCATGTTGATGTTCACCCATCTCCACATGACTCATTTGATCATGTGGCAGATCATCCTGATACCTTTCCATCACCACCTCCCTTTGTATCCCACAGTCATCCATCCACCTCCACATCATCAGCATTTCAGATATCCCCCGAAATGCTTGCACACCTTGTAAAGCTCATCACTCCCTCCATCCAAAGCATGATTGAGGCTGCCAATGCCCCTCTCATTGCCTCCATCAATTCTCTCACTGATGCCATCAAATCCATCTCATCTTCTGCTGAGCCCCCTTCTGTAAGATGCATGACTCCAGTCCCCACTAAAGTCATGCAGGGGGAGATGTCTGTTGAAGTGGTCTCAGGTGATGCCCTGACCCTTCAGGACAATTCTTCTCTTCCCCTTCAAGGAACTGTAGAAGAACCTCAAGAGATTCCAGAGAAAGAACCAGAAGGTAAACCTTAAAATTCTTCCTCCAAAGGTTATAATCAGGACTTCAATTTGATATTTGTATCTAACAAAGACATTCACTCCCTAGTGAATCTAGCTTCTGAGGAAGAAGTTCCTGAAAAAGAAAATGAGGAAGTCCCCATGGACACCTGTGAGTATGATGCTGCTCAACCTGATGGTATAGCTTTATTTAAGATTCTAATTAATTCAAACTCCAACTTAGAGTTATTTTCTTATCCCTTCCTTTCCATCACAGCTGCTGATGATCTTACATCAGTATTGCAAGTTGATGCTGCTAAGTCCTTTGATTCTGATAAAGACTTGGAATCATTTCTTAACTCAGACTGTGAGTTCTCACTCACATCTACTCCTTTTGTTCTTCCTCCTCAAGAGATAGTGGTTCCTTATAGACCTGAGTACTTTGATGACCCCTTGGTCAAAGATACTCTTTTCTTTTCCTGTATGGCACTCCTCTTGTGCCTTACAGAGGTGTCTATCCCTGATGTCACTAAACATCTAGAAGGAATTATAACCTCCTTCCTAGATGCAAAGTGGTATCCTGTGTAGATCTTCAGGTAATCCTATCTATTACCTGTTGTTTGTTCACCTTGGGGGGAATATTTTATTCCCACTTGGTTGTTAACCTATCTTTCTTTGCATGCAGGCACAACCATAAATGCTGCTGCTGCTGAAGACATCAACATCCCTACTGATGCTGCTGCTGAAGAAATTGAAGATGTGCAAGATAGGGCAGACAATGCTCCCAAGATGACTGAAATGGACTCAAGCTCAGGTACTCTAAACATTGACCAATATATAGCCTTTGTGGCTGAAAATATTGCCTCTGAGTACATTGAAGGGATGGCTAATTATCATCTGGATTCCCTAGCCATCTCTCTAGAGAAAGCATTTGCCCCTGCAGATATCGTCATCTTTTCTCCACCTATCCTTACCTATCCTCTATCCATTCCTTCTATTGCAGAACTGGTCCCCAAGACAGTTCCTGAGTTGTATCCAGAATCAGAACTCTGGAAGAGGTCTCCAAATGTGGATCTTGATGCCCTCCTTAGGCAAGATGCCATTGAGGAAGCTAAAGAGAAAGAAGAAAGAGAAAAGAAAGACAAAGCTGAACCTGCTGCCAAGGATCCTTCTGAACTTGACTTTGATGATTATGCTGGGAAAGACTCATCTCATTCTGATGATGATGATGATTCTGATGATTCTGACTCCTCTAAGAAAAGGAAAAGAGCTGCTTCCAAGAAAAGAAAAGCTCCTGCTCCTCCTGCTGCTAATCCAGACAAGGATGTTCCCTATTTTATTCTGAAGGGAATTGATCCCAAGAGCAAAGAATTTCAGCCTTGGATGAGACTTTCAAAGAATCAGACAAGAGAGAATAAGAGAAGAAAAAGATATGACACTCCTGTTCAGAAATTCCCCCCCAGAGGTCCTCCTCCACCTCCTGGTGCTGGAGCCTCTGGAAGTCTCTCTTCTGCCCCCTCTGCAAGGTCAGCCAGTTCTAACACTTCTCAGACCTACCAAAGGAGTAACCAAAGCCAGGGAGGCCAAGATGTATCAGGACAGGGAAGAAAAAGAAATGACAATGCTCTCGTGGAACAAATAAAGGAGATGATTTTTCAACAACCTACATTCTCTCCTCCTCCTTCTCCTCCCAGGAAAGGTCCATCCTCTTCTTCAAGAAAACCTGCTGCTGCTGAGACAACTGAATCAAAAGGAAAAAGAGTGGTCTTTTCAGAAAAATCCCACAAAAAGTTCATTGAGCTTGCACCTCCAAGATCTCTATATGCTCAAACTGATCCTAAGAAGGCTGTGCAGATTCCTCTTGATTCAAGCAAACTTGCTACAGCTCTTCAAAGGAACATGGAGATTGCAGCTCATACAGATACTGATAGACCTCCCTCTCCATCAGATAAAACTGAAGCTGAAAGGATTGCCTCTATGGCAAGATTCAAAGAGTCTATTGCACTAAGCATGATGGAGAGAGCCAAATCTCAAGGACTAGATCCTACAGCTTACTCAACAATGTCAGAATTCAGAGAAAAGGAACTCAGCAGAATTCAAGTCAATCCAGAAGCCTTTGACACTGAGGAATACATGAGACTACATCCTGCTGCAGTTCTACCAAGTTATGCTGAAAAGAAAATCATAGGTGAACATGATCTAATGCTATCCAAGAGACAAGCAGCAAACCCTAACAGAGAAATTACTTTCAAACCAGCTGCAATACCCAAAAACTCATCTGATGCTAAACATGCTGATAAATCTGCTTGATACATTCCATTTCTGCTGATTTATGCTTGTTATATTTTCTGTGTATTGCCTGTGTTTTAACATTCTGGTTAATCTTTAGATTTGTTGTTGTCTGCTTTAGCCTTTAAACTGGAATGGATAACATAACCCAAATAGGGGGAGATTGTTGGTACCCTAGATGTGATTTGGCTTATGTGATCCCCTTGCAGCCCTCTCTTGATCTATATAATTTATATATGATCCTGTTTAGACTTTGCTTAGTCTCCCTAGGGCAGTATATGACTGACCTAGAGTTTAGGCTAGTAGTTTTAGAATGTGTTTTGGTTAAGGCTTTTTCCGTTCGACTATCGTCGAACGAGGCCTCGCGATCGTCGATCATTGATCGACGATAGCAGGGCTATCGAATCGTTGAGTCAAGACAATTATCGTCGACCGATGGTCGACGATCTCAGAGCAAGCCTCTTATGCTCTGAAGGTTGGTCGACGATCTGCCATCTGCAGTTCAACGATCTTGTTCTTGTTCGACGATATCTGTGTCGACAGATTGTTGCCTTAGTTGTCGACGATTTCTGGTCGACGTTTTCTGTCTCGACAGCTTTCTGCTCCAGTCGACGATATCTAGACCTGGTCGACGATTTCTGGTCGACGTTATCTGTCTCGACAGATCTTTTGCTTTGGTCGACGATAGTTTGAGCTGGTCGACGATTTCCGTTCGACGATTTCTGTTTCGACAGACTTCTGTTTTTAGTCGACGATCTGTTAGTAGGTCGACGATCTTCGAACCCCTGTTCGACGATTTCTGTCTGCTTTTATCTATTTGTATTTATGCTATTCCTTGGTTTATTTCCAAGTGTGTTAGCTTGTGGTTAGAAAGATTTTCTGAAGTTATTTGTTGCTAAATTTATGGCTTAAATTCAAATGAATTATTTACACAATATGTCAAGCATAAATCACGGGATTCAGTATTCTTGATAAAGCATTTTGTCCTATTATACAAATTGCGTTGACTTTATCTTTCCAGCTTGTTTTCTAGCCGTTGGTACTATGTGCTATTTCCAAGAATGGTATGTATTTATGCTGAGATATTTTTCCCGCTTATTTTATTCCTTATTGGGACTGACAGAAAGTTAATAGGCCATTCAATTCCTATTGCTATATTCTATTTTGAGATAATCTGTTGCAGGGCTCGAGAATTCAAATCAATAGAGCCGTTCCAAAGGAAAAACGTGAAGACATATTTAAGAGAGATTCTTCTCTCAGAAAAGAAGAAGTTACAGACACAGAGAAATATTATTCATTCGCTCAAGCATCATCAGAGCAGCTCTTCACAATCTCACAATAAGAAGAAGAAAAGTTTTCCTGAAGCAAAAGCCCAGAGCAATCATCTTTCATTCTCAAGTCTCCTGAGCATCTGCTTAGAGTTTTCAAGACTTCAGAAAGAGCTCCAGTTCTGCTTCAAGTGCTCCAGAATCTGGAAAACTGATAAAAATCAGTCTACAGATTTCTGAGAATTTAGTTTCAGTTTATCTGAAACTCCTTCATCCTGAAGCAAAGGCTTTCCCTGGACTTCCACTGAGCCAAGGGGAGACTTTGATTCTTTAGAGAATCCACAAATCTTCTCTAATCTGTATTTAAAACAGAGAAGATAATCTAACCCTCTCAACTCCTTTTGTAAAGAGTTTGTTCACACCTCTTCAAAAGTGAACATTGGTGACAGGGCACCTTATCAACAACCTGTGGTTGAGCATCCTTATCAAAAGCTCAAAGGGTCTATTTGATCTACCTGAATCAGATCATTGGTGGCAGGTCACCTTAGCAAAAACCTGTAGTGGATTCCTACCAGGGTGGTAGAAGAGTGGATGTACCTATTTAAAGGGAACCACTATATATCCTGTGTCTCTCTGGTTCTTGCTGATTTGTTTATTCTGTGGCTGTGTTAGAACTACCTAGGGTTGCTAGTTGCTGTGATAGGCTTGTAGTTAACTGAAATTTCAGTCAACTTCTTCACTTGTGCACTTCACTGTGTTAGGCTCTTAGGGTTCAAGTATCAGATTTTTTATTCCGCAAATAAACTCCAAGGGAGCTGACTAAGTGTTCATAAAATTTTGAATACTCTATTCACCCCCCCTCTAGAGTAGTTTACAACTTATCCCCTCACTTTCACACACCCTTGTGCCAAAGTGGTACACAAAGTGGTCCATGACCGATCGATGCAAATATAACTGATTTCTGGTAAAAACGCAGTGCACGAGTGAGAATACAGGCCCAGATGAGTCCGAAAAACCCTATATAAATCGGACTCATCACACCACCAGACTTAAACTTTTGCTCGTCTCGAGCAAAACATCACTCCGTGAATAAGAAAATAATTAGCTGGCTTAGTAATTTCCAAATAAAGTATTGAGAAAAATAAAATAGATCATGGGCATAGATAATATAATAGACAAACTTTTTAATTACTCTACGGAATTTATACTTTTCTAAAGGCTTAAATAAATATTGAATCTACTCAAAATGGGATTTCTGGAGAACCGTTCGGTCATACGTAGGAAGAAAGTAGGCTGGCCACTCAGGTGAGCATTGCCAAAGACTAGGGCTCAGGATCACCTCCAGAGAAATCCATCAATGTCGGGGACCATACGCTTGCCCGTTCACACTCTCTCCACAGTACTAGTTTGACTCACACATGAATCCGTAGGACTTTAGTATAATCATGGGGCTTGGGTGTATACATAGGTAAGGATGCACAAGGATAAAAAATGACGGCTACGCACAACCCAAATGAGCTCATACAAAAATTATCCTCAAGCCAACAAATATTGCAGGTGCACCACACCACTAGATTTAAACTTGACTATAAGTGTGTGTGCAATGCCGACAACCACAACAATAATGCAAATGGAATTTTCTTTTTCACTATCTTATTTCGTATCAAATAACATTTTTCTCTTTTTTTTCCTTTTCTTCGTCCAAAAAAATTTATTTCTTTAAAAACCATATTCAGTACATATTATCATGTGAACTCCAACTCACAATCAGAAAACAACACCATAGCAACAACACCAAATGCAAGAAGTAACATACTAATAGCTAGAGATAGGGTGAGCTACAGGGAAAGGCTTTTAGGTATTGGTGATCGCGGAGTAGGGCTGAATCAACAGGAGGGATAGGCACAACATAGGCTAACAAGGATTAACATTAGGATGGGTTACAAAGCTCAACCTAGCCAAAATGATGGCCTACATCATGCTCATGCTTGAATAACCATGCACCAATGCTTCGAGAGTAGCTTGGGGCAAGTTATTAGCCACCAAGAAAGTTGATCCTTTCTCCCGACTCGAGAAAAATGAGACTAGTGACGACTACACACATCCCTACACTACTGTTCGATTACACCAGATTCAACATTTTTGAGAAGTATAAACAATTTTACATTTGCAGAACAAGTATAAATCTACGGGCATAAAGAAAAATTAAATCTATACTATTTCTACACAGACCATGAGTGCTCAATTAAGAGAATTGC
Organism: Platanthera zijinensis; assembly: GCA_039513925.1. Taxonomy (NCBI): domain Eukaryota; kingdom Viridiplantae; phylum Streptophyta; class Magnoliopsida; order Asparagales; family Orchidaceae; genus Platanthera; species Platanthera zijinensis. The sequence continues at coordinate 660,985 of CM077084.1, forward strand.
ATGAGTTTCGCACTACTCTATCCTAAAATCCTAAGCCAGCACCGTTATTTTAAAGTTTATACATAAGCAATGCATTTGACTCGAGCCACACGCGCGGTTAAGATCGCGCTCATATGGGTGTAGGTGCACAATGCGGATGAGAATACATTAAACATAAAATCAAAATGTGCTTTTGGTATGCAAGTGAAAGTGAAGCATGTGCACAGGTAACCACAAATCTCTCCCCCATAAGACTTAATCTAAACAACCTAACACAAGATTTGCAATTAAATTAATGAAATAAAAGTTGGGGGAGAGGTTACCCTATGCTCAACAAATGAGCAAACCAGAAGATTGGTGTTATTTTTAGTAGAAAGTTCGCGGACCCAACTGAACTCCACCTGCAAAAGAGATTACCTCCAAACACAGCACGAATACTATAAACATATATTCACAGCAACATAATTGAGCAATTTAAAAGCAGCGAAATTGGGTTGTCTCCCACAAGGTCTTATAAGGTGTACCAAGTACCTGTATTAGCATTCTTATATAATGTTCAGAGCATAAGTTCAATACGCAAAGAGAAAGACTAAAATCTCACACAGCTATAAGAAAAAATAAAACTAAAAGAAGGGGAGAAGGCCCTAGAGATCCTTCACTTCTCAGCTAAAGGCTGACTTGTGATAGATCCCCCCAGTCACGCGAGTTGAGGAAGAAGTGAAAGCTTTAGGGCCCAGGGAAGACAAATCTCCCCTGCCCCTAGCCTCTTCCTTCTAACACCATCGGGCAAAACCTAGTTCCTTGGCTTTCTCTGTTCTCTTTTTTTTATCTACAGATGGGGATCGCCATGGCGGAACAACCACCCCATCCTCTTTATAAGTCGTCCGGGATTGTCCATCTGGGGGCATCCTTTCCTCACCTATGATGGGTGATAGATCAGCCCAAGTAACCTGTTTAGCAGTTTTACACACGTTATTCAGCTCAATAAAAGTTTTTGAATCCCTTTTAAGCATGTTATCAGCAGCCGTGCTCCACCCACTTTTCTTCTCATCTGAATCTTGTTTCACCCAAAGCAACTCCGTCTTCGTCTCTTCTTCAGCTAACATCAGCACTTCTGCCACTTTCATGGCCTTGTCTTCCTCTTTCAATAACACACCTGTCTCAGCTGCACCAGGTAAACAATCAGATAACACATCATTCAATTTCAGCAATTTTCCAGGTTCATTTTGAATTATAGGGGGATGTGATTGCGGTAAAGTCAAAGCAACCATGGGAGCCAAGGTGATGCCGCTCACGTTAAACTGCAGCGTCGCTTCGCTAGCTTTAAGGAAGGGGATCCCTAAGATGAGTTTTGAATTATTCTCCCATCCTTAGCCAGTACTAAGCTATGAGTACCTCAGAAAGCGCTACAAGACATATGAGAATAAGAGAAGCCTACTTTTTGAGATACCCTATGGGTTTATTTATAGAGTTCTGAGTTTGGTCTGCTAATAGCGTAACCCCGTTGTTCTAGATAGCTATACGCAGCCCAAAGTAGGTCTGCTAACAACATAACTCCGCTGTTCTAGAAGGATATATACAGACCTCTAAGGGAATCATGGCAATCTTACCCACAGACCGTACTGGGTGAATGGACCCTAAAGACCCAATTTTCCTAAAGGGGGCGAGTGCTGATTGAGCCTGGAACTCGCCTCCTCTGCTAATTAAGGGGGAGAAATCTATACGCAATTCATTTCCCTACTCAGGCTCGAACCTTCCTAATTCTTGGGCGAGTGTGTCTGCTCTTGGGCGGGAGCCTTCCTGCCTAATCTGGTGGGGGGCTTCCCTCCTCTCTCGACAAACCTGAGCCCAAGGTTCTCAACTTCTTTGGTGGGGATTCCACTCAGCGAATACGGGGTTATACATCAGGGTTGGCCATTATTCCTGGTGGTGAACTATTTTGGAATAACCTCCCCCTTATACCACTTATTGGATCTAGTGGCCATCCTTAGAGGAGGGGTGAATAAGGTTTTACGCATTAATTGAAAATTCGAAATATTTTTGTCCAGGAAAATTAGTTCTGGAAGCTACGGTGGGGCATTAGCTTGCTAACACGGAGCGGTAGGTCACAAACCAAGTTTTCCTGGGTATATCTCTTCTTGGATATTTACGTGCCCTTCAGATAATCACCTGCTAACATCCACAATATTATAAGTAATAAAAAGTACAGTACATGAATTTTATTCAAACTAAATAAACAAGTGTTTTTACAATAACAACAACTTGATCTCCATGACGCTGGAGATCAAAGGTGGTGAAAATCAAATCTCTTTTTGTTTTCTATACTGACCCACTACCCGTACCGGTTAGCTCTCTCCCTTTCCCTCCAAGAAAGGACTTCGAGCCGGCTCTTCACCTTCATGCATGGAAGTGTCTTAGAGCACTACTAGATCACCTGATCTAGGCGTCCCATCCCTGGGATCTCACGAAATCCTACTTGGATTCCGATGACCCTCACCGATCGATTTTCCTTAACCAAACAACTAGACTATAAAAATAGTTTAAAGTAAAATACAAATAATAAAATAAATCTCCCCTCTAACATGAACCCTTGATGTTGATGATGATTTGCTTGCAAAGGTTCGATCTGTGTGGCTTGAGAGTCTTCCTCTTCGATGTTCTTCAGATCTATTAAGGTGTGCACTTGACGAGAGTTTTTTTTAGCGAGGATCCTTCACGTAAATATTAGGATGAAGGCTTCTTGATCGTCATGTTGGTAGCCTTCAATCCTTGCGTATGAATTCCTTTTGATCTCCTCTAAAGAACTCTCCTCCTCAATAAGTTAGGATGACCCCATCAATCCCTTTAGACGGCTAGGGCGAATTCCTTTTCAAATTTCGTGAAAAATCGTCGTGATAAACTTAAGTTCAGGTTATTTTAAATAGAGAGAGTTGTGTAGGAAGCTATCGCGGGGCGGTAGCTTTGGTGGTAGCTTCGGCGATAGCTCCTAGTGAACAATATTCTTCCTTTTCTTCTTTTTTATTTCATGGATTTTTCCTCCATCCTTAGAAATATGTTATTCCTCATGAAAATAAAGTATATCCTTGTCTTCCCATTAATATTTGATGCACCTACTGACTTCTCAATCAAATAATAATATATTTGGTTTTTCCTAATATTGCGAGAGCTCTTTCCTTTTCGGCTCCTTAATCAGTTAATGATTAGCAGTCTTTTATAGGCATTTTAAAATCAGGCTACCACCGGTAGTAGGACTAGCACCCGGCGATAGGTCTTCACGCACGTAACAGCTGTCACGAGTATTTGGAAAAATATTCAACAAGATTATTTTAATCTTTTTCGTGTGAGTGCAATGCGGAAGGAATTTATCGCCACATGGTAGCTCTGTCTCGACGCTCTCGATGCGTTTGTCTCAACGCTCTCGACGCCTCTGTCTAAACGCTCGTTGAGTGATCTAGCGCGGCGCGATAGGAAGATGGCGTTGTACGGTAGGCTCTATAGCGACTAGCCAAAATAGATCCTCAGGCTAGCATGGCCAGTAGATTTGACACAGCACAGTTGCCACCCGAGCGCCATGTTAGTTTAATTCAGCCTACAGCCCGGTGGTAATGGCTACCGCTCGACGGTAGGTGCCAAAACTCGATTCTTTATTTCTATACACCTATAAACCTGTACACTATAAAAACACAACAAACGTGATCAAAAACACACTGAGATTTGTTTTTCTCAAACCAAGAGATGCGGAATGCATGTTCCAACAGAAAAAAGCTGGGGAGCTCAGTGAGGAGGTTGTGCAGAAAGGAGGAGGGCCAAGTGGCAAGCTCTCCTCAAATTCCTCTTTCTCACTCTCAAATTTGGGGGAAATTTCCATCCTAGCCTCCATTCATTTCCCCCATTCAAATTCCAGTAGGTATGGGTTGTAATTAACCTAATGGGCTGCTGGTGGGCTTTAATTGAGGCTTAGCCCATTGGGAATTCACTTGGGCTCTCATTTCCCTCTTTAAGCCTTATGTTGACCAAGGTTGACATGGGTGTTTGACTTGGTCAACTGAGGTGTGGTTTGCTCCCATGTTTTGGTCTTGAGTCTAATGACACCACCCAATGTTGATTGGGACATGATGATGCCCTAATTTGGCTAATTTAGCCAATAGGTATGATTTTGACCAAAATTAGGGAATGTTTGACTTTGGTCAAATTGGACCAATTAATGACCTCATGATGGAACTTTTCAGTCCAATGCAGTCTTATTAGGGCATTGGATATAGTGGTGGAGTTAATTTAACCATGTGGTGCTTAATTGAGCCATTTAGGGTTGAGTTGACGTCTGTTGACCTAAAGGGCACTTTGGTCAATTTGGCCAATTTGGTGACCCTATGATAGGGATTTTGGGTCACTTGGGTTTCCTTTAGGGTCAGGGACATAGTGGTGATGTTAATTTGCACTTGTGAGTTCAATTTGGGCTAGTTTGACCTAAGTTGACTTCTACACTATAGTGGGCCCCATGTGAGTTCACCATTACTCATTGGGTCCTAAGGACACCACCTCGCCTAACTCATCACACTCACCCCATGTCCTGCCGTAATTTGAGTTAAGGGGGTATAGAAGGAAATAAGATGTTACACGATGATAGATCAGTTACCCCTCTCCCTAAATAACGATACCTGCTCCTCACGGGTAGAGGGAAGAGAATGTAAGAAGTTGAGGAGGCATCCTCACTCATCTCACCAAAAATATCCCTGCCTTGCAAGGTGTCATCTTTAGGGAGGCAGCAGGAGGAAAAGGAAATGACAGAGGCTTCCACTATGGAGTATAGATCAACCTCCTCACATAAGAGGATACACACATCATTGACTTGAGCATAATGCTCCAAGTCCTCCTGAGATACCTGTGAAAACTCGTCCTGTGCAGGATCATACAAAGAAGGGGGTCAAGAAATAAATGAGAAGAAAGACATAAGTAATAAAAAATTGGGGGAGTAGTCTCGGTCTCACTCCCAGCAGGATCCAAGCATTGATCACTATCGGTATCATATGAGTCATAATGATGAGAATCAGAGAGCTCGAGTACCTCGGTGGAGAGTTAGACCTCCTCGTCCAATAAGGAAGTGCATCCTCATCAGAAATAATTTCATCCTCAACTCACCATGGTCTGTCTTCACGTTCCAAGGAGTCACACTCCCCATCAAAGTGAATAACATCCTCGTCCCACTTTGGCGCAACCTCAGGCTCCGAATAAACATCATGCATAACATCATCAACCAACTACCAAAAAAATAGGAGTAGATAGTTGGTGTCTACTAATCACGAAGAGAATAAGAACCGAACTAGCAATCCATCTAGGCAAGTATACCTATCGAATTATAGCTAGGGGACACAAGTGTCGTATTAAAACCCGGGAACTGTTGAGTAATCTTACTCACACGAAGACTATTTTCTTATCAAAGGATTGCTTTAAGGTTTGTGAAGAGAAAACTAATTGCAATTAAGAAAAAAAAATATTTTGCTAAAAAGAGAACTACTTGCAGTTAAATAAAGATCTACCAAGAGTAATTACAATAAGGGGTTGAAACGATGAAATATAAAAGCACTCGATCGAGAATCACCTCGGCAAAAGTTAATTATAGACATGATTATAAACCTAAGCCTAATAGGGTAAAGGTCCTTGACCGTGGAGGTTCCCAAAGCTTGAACACGCTTCACTCGAAGTCGTGCCCAACTATGTTTTGGAAGGTCCGACCGAACTCTCGTTTTAATCGGAGAACTAAAGCTCACTTTACGTTGTGAACCCCGTTATTTGATTTCACTCCAATCCGGGAGATTTATCGTCTACTTCTCTCGAGGGGAGCGTGTAACTCTCTTTACTCTTGAGTGTTCACTCCAAACTATGAGCCTCTCGCCTAGCTAAGAGTGGAAACAAAAATGGAAAATATATATCGATGAAATATCTCCAAACATGATTATCCAAGATTAAATCTAAGGCCTAAACCATAAAAAGAAAAAGTAAACTAAAGAATCATAACTTAATCAACTCGAGCCTTAGATCATCAAGATAGAGTACTAGGATGATTAGTTACTCATGGTGAAGTGGATTAATAGAGATTAGTAGGAGTGCATGGAGAAAAAATGGAGACAAGTAAAAATAAACACACTTTATATTAATTCAAAGAGAGCTTACAACTTGAAATAAAAGACTATTACACTTGCATGGACTGAAAATTAGGTTAGAATAGACAGTAAACTACTAAAGAAAATACCAGAACAATTACAAAAGAGTAGAACTAAAACAGAATTAAGAAAGGCTAAAAATGAGAAAGGGAGAGAGGAAGAACACTAAAGGAAGAGCTGAAAATGGCAGCACTTCCCGTCTCCAAATTTCTCTCTCGGAAACACAAGGGGTGGGGCTCAATTTATAGAAGTTTCAAAGAGTAGTACATGCCCACGCCTACTATCATGCTCTTGGGTTGACCTCGATACGAAATCTGGCGGGAAATGATGACTGTCTCGGTACGAGCGATGTGCATTAATGGCCGCAGCAGGCTTTATGGAAGAGCGAGACTTGTTCTCTGGCAGCAGGCTTTATGCAAGGAGGGCTCGACGAACGGCGTGTAACATCCTATTTCCGGCTAGACCCCTAGGAGTCAATTAGTTGTGACGGAACCCCAGGAAACACATAAAAATGAAATAAAGCGATCAATATTTCGGGTCACGGGTTAGTCACGCCCGTGACCGACCCGTCACGCCCGTGACTTGGGCGTGACTACTTCGACGATCGTCGATCTCCACGAGACGATCGTCGAACGTGCTGTCTGGGCATGTCACGCCCGTGACCAAGATGTCACACCCGTGACTATGGGCGTGACCCCATCGACGATCGTCGATCGCCGTGAGACGATCGTCGACCTTGCGGCCCGGGCATGTCATGCCCGTGACATGAGTGTCACGCCCATGACCTAGGGCGTGACCAGCCTTCGACGATCGTCGACCTCAATTCGACGATCGTCGACCTCGAAATTTGCCGTTCGGGCATGTCACGCCCGTGACCTAGAGGTCACGCCCGTGACCTAGGGCGTGACCAGCCTTCGACGATCGTCGATCTCAATTCGACGATCGTCGATCTCAATTCGACGTTCGTCGACCCACAATCTACCGTTTGGGCCTGTCACGCCCGTGACCCGAGGTGTCACGCCCGTGACCTTCCATCGACGATCGTCGATCTCAGTTCGACGATCGTCGAACCCAGAATTGGCTATCCGGGCCTGTCATGCCCGTGACCTATGTGTCACGCCCGTGACATTGGCCGAAACGACGGTTCAGGCCCGAAATTATTCCAACACGCGTGGTAATAAATGCTGGTGTGGGAAGTTACCCCAGGAGTAACTTCCGGCCGTTTTCCTTCTATAATTATATAATAAATGAGGAAAAGGTGGTCCAATAGAAAACCGCCAGCTGGACACACCTGTTCAGTTTCCGCCGTTTCTTATCCCTTCACTGTAACCGAAACGTTAAGGGGAGAACCGTCATGGCCATAATGGTTTTACCCATTCACCTTCCCACTTCCTGATTTATAAAAGCCCACCTGGACAAGAGGAGAAGGTTACACGCTCAAGTAATCGGAACAGACCTTTGTTCTTGCTGTAGGAGAAGTTCAGCAAACGCCACCACCGCGCCATGGCACCCCGACGTTCTTCTCGCCTTCAAACCGCGAACAAGGTCCTCCTCTGCTCCTTCTCTTTCATGGGTAGATCTTAGGATTCTTAGAAAGGAGGTTCGCGCTCAACGGAGCCTGACCCGTCTCTCGTTTTCATGGAAAAACCATGAAAAAAGGGTATTTTGAGTTCGCTGGAAACCGCCACCTCCGGCGGCCAAACCACCGCCGACCGATAGCCATCGCCTCAACGGAGGTGGTGGTGGTGGTGGCTGGCCAGGGAAGTGACCGAACGGCCGGCGACGGACCACGAAATGCTTACAGGAAAAATGTTTTCCTGTGTCTGTTCGGGTTCATGAAGAAGATGAACAGTAGATTTAATATATAATACATAGATTGTTATATAGTACATAATGGAAAAATAGGTTATTTGAATGTATTTTTGAGGCTACAAAATTTCAACTCGATTGGTCGAGTTTTGAATAGGGAAGTATCAAGTCCTAGATAGGTCTTGGTGAGGGGTACTTTGGGGAAAAGTACGATTGGAGATGGAGTGTACAAATCTCCTCAAAAGAGGCTGAAGTTGTTGGCCACTGATTTGTTGAGTCTATGTCTACCCTCTTGGGTAACATGGTGTGGCTTAGGGTGGATTTTACCCTAAGAGATTGGCTCAAATCCAACGGGTGGGAGTTTGAGGTTTGTGAAGGACATAGGAGCAAAAGCTCTTGTATGCCCTTGAAATTTGGAGGAGAGGGGGATGATATGATGAAAACCCTCTGGTTGAAATAGTGAAGAAATTGGAGGTAGTTAGGTACCTCGAAAGTTGAAATGTCAGATTAGGATAAGAATGTAATTTAGTTATTTTAAGCACTAAATCTAATCCAAAAATTGTGAAACTCGGGAGGAGGGAGTTTTAGGATGTTTTAGACCTAAAGTAAATCTTCTGGAATTTTATGAATAATAAATGTTATACTTCATGTGTTAAAGGAATAATGGCCCGATTTATTGTTTCAATTATTTGGAGGTTCTAAATTAATTATATTCAGTTGAAATTCTGGATTTAGATCTTGATTAGTAGCACAATGATCCCTGGATTTTTATAGAATTTTATGTTGAGTAAATCTAGTACCTTATTCACAGATGATAGAAAGGGCTTTTATGTTTAAAAATTAATTATGGATAAAATACTTGCTGGAAAATTATGAAACTTGGTCAGTGCTAATTTTAGTCCTTTATCTGCATGTCATGAATTATTTATAATTTTTGGAAGAATATTTTCTGTACTTGCTTCATAAACAATAGAAGTTAGAGATTATTTCTAAAATAGCTTTCATGCCATTTTGATGATAGAAAAATTATGATACTTAGGATTTAACCTTCTGAGATAACCTACCATTTATCATAAATTTGCTGGACATCTTGCATGAATAACTAGGGTAGTTCATGTTCAAACCGATAGCCCTTGGGATTTTCGAGGAATTTAATTAAATGCCAAATAAATTAGGAAAATTTACATTTTCTGGATTTAGGACATTCATATCATGGTAAGTCTCCAGTAAATAATTTAGGGCATTTGGATGAGTAATGGATCCTTGCTTAACCGGTTCGACATGTAGCCTAGGTCAGTCTGCATATAGCAATTTGAGAAATGCAATAGGACTTGATCTGAGGAAGTTTTTGGAGTTAAACATTTTGTCTGGGTGGACATTTGTGGAGGAAATTACAATAGGAAAATATGAAAAGTAGAGAGTAGTAGTGATAGCTAGAGTTAAGAGGTGCTCGGGTTTGGCGAAAGATCGTCTTCCCCGAAGAGTGGAAGGTTTAAAAATCACCCTAGGATAGTCTATCGTAATGTGAGAAAGGAATGGGTTAAGGGAGATAAACCAATAATATTAAGTGCCTTGCGAAAGGGAACTTCGGGCCGTAATGCCGCCGTCTTGGTTCCTAGTGCCCCTTGAGAGCCCTTCACGGGGTATACCGGGGGCAGTCCTGGGCTAACGTAAACTGTAATAATAAACTGGCAAGAGTAACTTAGTAACTAGGATTGCACTTTTCACAAACACTGTTGGCACAGGAAGATTGACGAGAGATTCGGCTCGGTTGGTTAAGAGACGGACGGGATGGTCCGGGGAGCTTCGGCTCGGTTTGTTGGAGACGGACGTTTGGTCCGGGGAGCTTCGGCTCGGTTTTTGTGTGTTTGCGATTAAACTTGCATGTGCATAAGATAGGAAAAGTTAAGGTGGTGGGTCTTTCGATATCGGGTAGTTCGATTGCACCGACACCGATATCGTTGACCCGGCGGGGTGATTAGCACTCCGCCAACTGAAGTCCGGTGCGCCAGCCGGCAAGAGTACGCAGGCGTCCGCTTAGTGCACTTTTTGTAACGGTCCAGGCCCGCCAACCCTGCGGGACCCACCTGGCACCGCCGGCCTACCAGAAGTCCAGACCCAGGCCCACTACTGGCAGTCAGCCTATCACATTCAAGCCTGCAGGCCATGCACCCCAACCCCTTTCCATCCACAGGTGGGTTGTTGGTGGCCGTAGCCCCCCTTAGATGAGTCAAACTCGATAGTCAAGCCCGCACTACGGGGACTTCCCAGGAGGTCACCCATCCCAGTACTACTCCAGCCCGAGTACTACTACAGAGGAAACATCGATCAGACGAAAGTAGTAGTCCACAAACCCTAGGTCACCCCCCGCTCGAGTTTAGTTTGGGGACAAACTAAGCAGCGGAAGCAGTGGTGTGCCCATATGAGGATCACATATAAATTGTCCACCTTTATGTAATATTTGAACGTTTTCTCAGCGTGTGTTTTTGTTACGCAGCCTCCAGCACGGACTACGCCACAAGGTGGAGTTCAACAAGCTCAAGATGTTGCACCACCCCCACCGGCCCCCACTCCTTTCCTTCAGTCAGACATGGGACAGACCCTGAATGCCATTCTGGAGGCCTTCAGGGCCCAGCAGGTTCCGGCCCCGCAGCCAAATCCGGGGGCCAACTGGCTAAGCATCTTCCGAGGACTGGCTCCCCCGTCCTATTTGGGGACAGAGTCGGCTGTTCGGACGGAAGAGTGGCTAGATATCATGTACGAGATGCTGACCGGGATACGATGTCCCTGGGAGGAGAGGGTGGCTCTGGTTGTCTCCTGCCTGGAGTCCCATGCAAAGAGGTGGTGGAAGACGCTGTTGGACACGACCTTTGCTGATAGGGAGGTTGCGGAGGTTACTTGGGAGGAGTTCAGGGCCGCACTGCTGGAGCATTTCGTTCCGCAGTCGGCTAGGGATGATTTGGAGGAGCGGTTCTTACAGCTGAAGCAGGGTACCCGGACCGTGGTGGAGTACCATCGAGAGTTTGACCATCTGGCTCGATACGCAGATTCCTACCAGCTGGACGAGGCGGTGTATATCAGGAGGTTCTATAAGGGTCTGCGGGAGGACTTGAGGGAGGCTCTGTTGTTCGTATCTGACGGGCCCATCTCCCGGATCTTGGAGATGGCCAAAAGGATTGAGGCAGATTGGCACGCCACCCGGGGCCGGAAGCGGCCAGCAGAGGATCAGGGACGGAGAGGTAGGAATGACCAGCGGCGGGGTGCTGTACCAGAGGGGAGGAGGACAGAGGACCAGCCTCGTCAGGACGTGAGGCCGGAGCCGAGGGAACAGGTGGTATTAGCCCCTCCCCCTCTTCGGATGCAGGAGATGCCGAGACCCGGGGGAATGGCGTATCCCCCACCAGAGTGTTTTCTTTGTCATCAGATTGGGCACATTCGGAGGAACTGCCCCATGAGGGGGGCACCACCTCCAGCACATCAGGGCGGCCCACCAGCTCAACATTACGGAGGCTGAGGACGCGGCCGTGGTCGTGGATACCAGTGGGGAGATCGTAGACAGGAAAGAGAGCAGGTATATGCTTTGGACCTTGCGCAGCCTCGAAATCCGGAGCAGGTCATCGCAGGTACGCTGCAATGTTTCTTTATTTTCATAGAATCTCCCTTTAAGTTGTTAAAACTCAGAACCGCACTAGATAGATTAACAAGAAAAGAAAATTCTTTATAGAACCCTAAGATATTTAATCACCCCAGGTATAGTCTTCATCAGCGGCAAGCCGGCCCGCACGCTGTTCGATACTGGAGCTACTCACTCCTTTGTGTCGGAGATGTTCGTAGAAGGACTGGAGGGTGTGGAGCAGTTCACAGGCTCGAGGATGAGGGTGCGACTGCCAGATGGATCTGAGCTCCTTACCACGGATCACTGCAATATGGAGGCAGAAATTGGTGGAAAAGCGTTCGAGGCTCCAGCGACGATTTTGAAGCTGACGGACTACGACCTGATCCTGGGCATGGCATGGCTGCACTGGAACTATGCCCAGATTGACTGCCAGGCAAAGAGGATCACCGTGAGACACGGGGACTCTTTCATTACCATCGAAGGTATAAGATCTGTCTCTCGTATACTCTTATCTTCGGTACAGGCCGTTAAGGCCCATCTGCAGGGAGAGGAGGTCTATCAGATTCTATTTGAGATGGCGGAGGTTAAGGAGTCGGTGACAGACATCCCGGTGGTGCGAGATTTCGCTGACATCTTTCCAGAGAAACTGCCAGGACTACCTCCACACCGAGAGCAGGATTTTCAGATACAGCTTGTGCCGGGAGCCAAGCCGGCGTCTAGGGCCCCTTATCGGATGGCCCCAAAGGAGTTGGCAGAGTTTCGGACTCAGTTGCAGGAATTAGTTGAGGCAGGTTTTGTTAGACCGAGTTCCTCGCCATGGGGAGCACCGGTCCTGTTCGTGAAGAAGAAGGATGGGACCCTCCGCCTGTGCATCGATTACCGATCACTAAACAGGCTGACCGTCCGGAATACCTATCCGCTCCCACGGATAGACGAATTATTCGACCAGCTGGAGGGGGCCCATTATTTCTCGAAGCTGGACTTGAGATCAGGATACTACCAGCTGCGGATCCAGGAGGAGGATATCCCGAAGTCGGCCTTTAGTAGCAGATATGGCCTGTATGAGTTCACCGTGATGCCCTTTGGGCTCACGAATGCTCCGTCGGCGTTCATGAGTCTCATGACCCGGGTTTTCGAGGCCTACATGGATGTGTTCGTCATAGTATTCATAGACGACATCCTGATCTACTCTAGGACAGAGGAGGAGCACACTCGGCATCTGGCACTGACCTTGGAGAGGTTGCGGGAGCATCGCCTTTATGCAAAATTCAGCAAGTGTCAGTTCTGGTTGAAGGAGGTGGCCTTCCTAGGCCACATCATCAGCGGAGCCGGGTTATCAGTAGATCCAGCAAAGATTCGGGCAGTTCGCGATTGGCCGCAGCTGAGGACAGCCACCGATGTACGCAGTTTCTTGGGACTTGCCGGTTACTACCGGAAGTTCGTGGAGGGGTTCTCTCGGATTGCCCTCCCCCTCACATCTTTGACAAAGAAGGAGGCACCTTTTGTTTGGACCCCACAGTGCCAGGCGGCTTTCCAGGAGCTGAAGGACCGACTCATCTCGGCCCCTATCCTGGCCCTTCCATCCGGAAGGGAGGGATTCCAGGTGTATACCGACGCATCATACCAAGGGATGGGAGCGGTGCTGATGCAGAACGGACATGTCATAGCATATGCCTCCCGCCAGCTGAAGACCCATGAGAGGAACTACCCGGTGCACGACCTCAAGATGGGAGCGGTCGTTTTTGCTCTGAAGGTCTGGCGCCATTATCTTTATGGAGTCCACTGCGATATCTTCTCCGATCACAAGAACCTGAAATACGTGGACACGCAAAAGGAGCTGAATATCAGGCAGAGGCGTTGGGTGGAGTTCTTAGCAGATTATCAGTATGAGATGCACTACCATCCAGGGAAGGCAAACGTGGTGGCCGACGCGTTGAGCCGGAGAGCTGCCACTTCCGAAGCTGGGCCCCAGGTTATGTCCATGGAGCTAGTCCAGTCATTCAGAGATATGCAGATATCCCTAGTGTCCGAGGATGACCCAGATCTGTATAGGGAGTATCTGGCATCGATAGTGGCCATTGACGATATTCGGGATCGCATTCGGGACGGACAGAGGACAGATGCGTGGGCGGAGCCGATGTTCCGAGCTTTGGAGGAAGGTTCGACAGGAGATTATTCCCTGAGAGATGGTTTGCTCCACTTCAGAGGCAGAGTATATATACCCGCAGGAGGCCAGATCCGAGAGGATATTATGATGGAGGCGCATTGCAGCCGGTACTCGGTACACCCAGGGATCACAAAGATGACCGCTGATTTGAAGAGGACGATGTTTTGGCCGGGCATGAAGAAGGACATTACGTACTTCGTGACCCATTGCGAGGCGTGTCAGTTGGTGAAGGCGGAGTGCAGGAACCCCGCAGGACTGTTGCAGCCACTCCCGGTGCCGGAGTGGAAGTTTGATGATATAGCGATGGATTTTATACATGGTCTTCCCCGGTCTCGGATGGGGAACGACTCGATTTGGGTGATTGTCGATCGGTTGACGAAGGTGGTCCGCTTTGTACCGATCAGGAAGGATGACTCGGTGGGAGTGCTGGTACGGAAGTTTGTGGAGCAGTATGTCCGATATCATGGCGTGCCCCGGACGATAGTGTCAGACCGCGATGGACGGTTTACATCCAGGGAGTGGCGGTCAGTGCAGGCATATTTGGGCACCCGGTTGACTTTTAGCACGGCCTTCCACCCTCAGACGGACGGGCAGACCGAGCGCACCAACCGGACCTTGGAGGATTTACTACGGCTGTGTATACTGGACCGAGGGGAGCCGTGGGAGAAGATGTTACCGTTGGTCGAGTTCTCCTATAATAATAGCTACCAGTCCAGCATCAGGATGGCACCTTATGAAGCCCTGTATGGAAGAAAATGTAGGACCCTGCTTTCTTGGGTTCAAGACGAGGATCCGAAGCTGTTGGGATCGGATTTTATGGAAGATACCGAGGCTCAGGTGAGACTGATCAGAGATAGGATGTTAGAGGCGCAGAGCAGACAGGCTAAATACTATGACGCTCGGCATCGTCAGGTGGAGTTTCGGGTAGGGGATCGAGTGTTCTTGAAGATCCGGCCCATGCACGGAGTCTCACGAGTGCGCGGTCGGAGGAAGAAACTCAGCCCTAGGTATATGGGCCCTTACCGTATCCTGGAGCGGATCGGACCCCTAGCCTACAGGCTAGAGTTGCCACCGGAGCTGGCATCTCTACACGACGTCTTCCACATCTCTTCGCTGAGAAGGGCTCTACTACGCCCGGAGCAGCGGATTTTGACCACCGAAGGGACGGTAGCTTCAGACCGATCTGTTCACTTGGAGCCGGTTCGGATCGACGACAAAGGAGTGCGGATCTTGCGGCGCAAGAAGATCCCCTTAGTCAAGGTTCTGTGGAGAAACCACGGTCAGGAGGAGCACACCTGGGAACCGCAGGATCTGATGAGGCAAAGATACTCGGGGTTGTTCAGTCAGGTACATCTCACCACCTCTCGCTATACTATAGATTGCCTTTTTGTTTTGGAATGTTAAGACTAGGTACGGAAAATCCAGGACCTAGGCATGCGCACTTAATCAGAAAGGTAGGGGCTAATCTTTTGTTTATTGGGGAGATTGTCTTAGTTATCAAACGAACAGTCGCCTGAACCCAATAGAAAGATCGTATGGGATGTTACAAGTTTAATTTATTCAGATAGAAATCCCCGTAGGCTCAACCTCAATTTCGGGGATGAAATTTTTGTTTTGTTTATTGGGATTTGTAACATCCTATTTCCGGCTAGACCCCTAGGAGTCGATTAGTTGTGACGGAACCCCAGGAAACACATAAAAATGAAATAAAGCGATCAATATTTCGGGTCACGGGTTAGTCACGCCCGTGACCGACCCGTCACGCCCGTGACCTGGGCGTGACTACTTCGACGATCGTCGATCTCCACGAGACGATCGTCGAACGTGCTGTCTGGGCATGTCATGCCCGTGACCAAGATGTCATGCCCGTGACTATGGGCGTGACCCCATCGACGATCGTCGATCGCCGTGAGACGATCGTCGACCTTGCGGCCCGGGCATGTCACGCCCGTGACATGAGTGTCACGCCCGTGACCTAGGGCGTCACCAGCCTTCGACGATCGTCGACCTCAATTCGACGATCGTCGACCTCGAAATTTGCCGTTCGGGCATGTCACGCCCGTGACCTAGAGGTCACGCCCGTGACCTAGGGCGTGACCAGCCTTCGACGATCGTCGATCTCAATTCGACGATCGTCGACCCACAATCTGCCGTTTGGGCCTGTCACGCCCGTGACCCGAGGTGTCACGCCCGTGACCTTCCATCGACGATCGTCGATCTCAGTTCGACGATCGTCGAACCCAGAATTGGCTATCCGGGCCTGTCACGCCCGTGACCTATGTGTCACGCCCGTGACATTGGCCGAAACGACGGTTCAGGCCCGAAATTATTCCAACACGCGTGGTAATAAATGCTGGTGTGGGAAGTTACACCAGGAGTAACTTCCGGCCGTTTTCCTTCTATAATTATATAATAAATGAGGAAAAGGTGGTCCAATAGAAAACCGCCAGCTGGACACACCTGTTCAGTTTCCGCCGTTTCTTATCCCTTCACTGTAACCGAAACGTTAAGGGGAGAACCGTCATGGCCATAATGGTTTTACCCATTCACCTTCCCACTTCCTGATTTATAAAAGCCCACCTGGACAAGAGGAGAAGGTTACACGCTCAAGTAATCGGAACAGACCTTTGTTCTTGCTGTAGGAGAAGTTCAGCAAACGCCACCACCGCGCCATGGCACCCCGACGTTCTTCTCGCCTTCAAACCGCGAACAAGGTCCTCCTCTTCTCCTTCTCTTTCATGGGTAGATCTTAGGATTCTTAGAAAGGAGGTTCGCGCTCAACGGAGCCGGACCCGTCTCTCGTTTTCATGGAAAAACCATGAAAAAAGGGTATTTTGAGTTCGCCGGAAACCGCCACCTCCGGCGGCCAAACCACCGCCGACCGATAGCCATCGCCTCAACGGAGGTGGTGGTGGTGGTGGCTGGCCAGGGAAGTGACCGAACGGCCGGCGACGGACCACGGAATGCTTACAGGAAAAATGTTTTCCTGTGTCTGTTCGGGTTCATGAAGAAGATGAACAGTAGATTTAATATATAATACATAGATTGTTATATAGTACATAATGGAAAAATAGGTTATTTGAATGTATTTTTGAGGCTGCAAAACGAAGCACTTAGAGGCCGATTTAGGAAAAATGACCAGTCACAAAAGTTGTAGCCCTCTGGGTCTACTTTAGTTTAAAATTGATTTTATTCAATTTGGGTGAGTGGTTTGACCACAGCACCTTGGTGGGATCAAGACCTAGGCTAACCAGAAATTGAAATGGTTGCCCACGCTTCATAACATGTCCAAATGATTTGAAATTTGGACTGGAGGTCTATAATATGTATATCAAGAGGCTGTCCAAAAATAAGAATTTTTGGAGAACTTTTGCCTAATGTTTTTGTAAAAATTTAATAAACAATATAAAATTAATTAGGAGATGAAATTAAGTCCAAACTCCCCCAAATTTTGGGTGGTGGTCCCTGGCATCAATATTAAGATCTGTACAAAATTTCAACTCGATTGGTCGAGTTTTGAATAGGGAAGTATCAAGTCCTAGATAGGTCTTGGTGAGGGGTACTTTGGGGAAAAGTACGATTGGAGATGGAGTGTACAAATCTCCTCAAAAGAGGCTGAAGTTGTTGGCCACTGATTTGTTGAGTCTATGTCTACCCTCTTGGGTAACATGGTGTGGCTTAGGGTGGATTTTACCCTAAGAGATTGGCTCAAATCCAACGGGTGGGAGTTTGAGGTTTGTGAAGGACATAGGAGCAAAAGCTCTTGTATGCCCTTGAAATTTGGAGGAGAGGGGGATGATATGATGAAAACCCTCTGGTTGAAATAGTGAAGGAATTGGAGGTAGTTAGGTACCTCGAAAGTTGAAATGTCGGATTAGGATAAGAATGTAATTTAGTTATTTTAAGCACTAAATCTAATCCAAAAATTGTGAAACTCGGGAGGAGGGAGTTTTAGGATGTTTTAGACCTAAAGTAAAACTTCTGGAATTTTATGAATAATAAATGTTATACTTCATGTGTTAAAGGAATAATGGCCCGATTTATTGTTTCAATTATTTGGTGGTTCTAAATTAATTATATTCAGTTGAAATTCTGGATTTAGATCTTGATTAGTAGCACAATGATCCCTGGATTTTTATAGAATTTTATGTTGAGTAAATCTAGTACCTTATTCACAGATGATAGAAAGGGCTTTTATGTTTAAAAATTAATTATGTATAAAATACTTGCTGGAAAATTATGAAACTTGGCCAGTGCTAATTTTATTCTTTTATCTGCATGTCATGAATTATTTATAATTTTTGGAAGAATATTTTCTGTACTTGCTTCATAAACAATAGAAGTTAGAGATTATTTCTAAAATAGCTTTCATGCCATTTTGATGATAGAAAAATTATGATACTTAGGATTTAACCTTCTGATATAACCTACCATTTATCATAAATTTGCTGGACATCTTGCATGAATAACTAGGGTAGTTCATGTTCAAACCGATAGCCCTTGGGATTTTCGAGGAATTTAATTAAATGCCAAATAAATTAGGAAAATTTCCATTTTCTGGATTTAGGACATTCATATCATGGTAAGTCTCCAGTAAATAATTTAGGGCATTTGGATGAGTAATGGATCCTTGCTTAACCGGTTCGACATGTAGCCTAGGTCGGTCTGCATATAGCAATTTGAGAAATGCAATAGGACTTGATCTGAGGAAGTTTTTGGAGTTAAACATTTTGTCTGGGTGGACATTTGTGGAGGAAATTACAATAGGAAAATATGAAGAGTAGAGAGTAGTAGTGATAGCTAGAGTTAAGAGGTGCTCGGGTTTGGCGAAAGATCGTCTTCCCCGAAGAGTGGAAGGTTTAAAAATCACCCTAGGATAGTCTATCGTAATGTGAGAAAGGAATGGGTTAAGGGAAATAATCCAATAATATTAAGTGCCTTGCGAAAGGGAACTTCGGGCCGTAATGCCGCCGTCTTGGTTCCTAGTGCCCCTTGAGAGCCCTTCACGGGGTATACCGGGGGCAGTCCTGGGCTAACGTAAACTGTAATAATAAACTGGCAAGAGTAACTTAGTAACTAGGATTGCACTTTTCACAAACACTGTTGGCACAGGAAGATTGACAAGAGATTCGGCTCGGTTGGTTAAGAGACGGACGGGATGGTCCGGGGAGCTTCGGCTCGGTTTGTTGGAGACGGACGTTTGGTCCGGGGAGCTTCGGCTCGGTTTTTGTGTGTTTGCGATTAAACTTGCATGTGCATAAGATAGGAAAAGTTAAGGTGGTGGGTCTTTCGATATCGGGGAGTTCGATTGCACCGACACCGATATCGTTGACTCGGCGGGGTGATTAGCACTCCGCCAACTGAAGTCCGGTGCGCCAGCCGGCAAGAGTACGCAGGCGTCCGCTTAGTGCACTTTTTGTAACGGTCCAGGCCCGCCAACCCTGCGGGACCCACCTGGCACCGCCGGCCTACCAGAAGTCCAGACCCGGGCCCACTACTGGCAGTCAGCCTATCACATTCAAGCCTGCAGGCCATGCACCCCAACCCCTCTCCATCCACAGGCGGGTTGTTGGTGGCCGTAGCCCCCCTTAGATGAGTCAAACTCGATAGTCAAGCCCGCACTACGGGGACTTCCCAGGAGGTCACCCATCCCAGTACTACTCCAGCCCGAGTACTACTACAGAGGAAACATCGATCAGACGAAAGTAGCAGTCCACAAACCCTAGGTCACCCCCCGCTCGAGTTTAGTTTGGGGACAAACTAAGCAGCGGAAGCAGTGGTGTGCCCATATGAGGATCACATATAAATTGTCCATCTTTATGTAATATTTGAACGTTTTCTCAGCGTGTGTTTTTGTTACGCAGCCTCCAGCACGGACTACGCCACAAGGTGGAGTTCAACAGGCTCAGGATGTTGCACCACCCCCACCGGCCCCCACTCCTTTCCTTCAGTCAGACATGGGACAGACCCTGACTGCCATTCTGGAGGCCTTCAGGGCCCAGCAGGTTCCGGCCCCGCAGCCAAATCCGGGGGCCAACTGGCTAAGCATCTTCCGAGGACTGGCTCCCCCGTCCTATTTGGGGACAGAGTCGGCTGTTCGGACGGAAGAGTGGCTAGATATCATGTACGAGATGCTGACCGGGATACGATGTCCCTGGGAGGAGAGGGTGGCTCTGGTTGTCTCCTGCCTGGAGTCCCATGCAAAGAGGTGGTGGAAGACGCTGTTGGACACGACCTTTTCTGATAGGGAGGTTGCGGAGGTTACTTGGGAGGAGTTCAGGGCCGCACTGCTGGAGCATTTCGTTCCGCAGTCGGCTAGGGATGATTTGGAGGAGCGGTTCTTACAGCTGAAGCAGGGTACCCGGACCGTGGTGGAGTACCATCGAGAGTTTGACCATCTGGCTCGATACGCAGATTCCTACCAGCTGGACGAGGCGGGGTATATCAGGAGGTTCTATAAGGGCCTGCGGGAGGACTTGAGGGAGGCTCTGTTGTTCGTATCTGACGGGCCCATCTCCGGATCTTGGAGATGGCCAAAAGGATTGAGGCAGATTGGCACGCCACCCGGGGCCGGAAGCGGCCAGCAGAGGATCAGGGACGGAGAGGTAGGAATGACCAGCGGCGGGGTGCTGTACCAGAGGGGAGGAGGACAGAGGACCAGCCTCGTCAGGACGTGAGGCCGGAGCCGAGGGAACAGGTGGTATTAGCCCCTCCCCCTCTTCGGATGCAGGAGATGCCGAGACCCGGGGGAATGGCGTATCCCCCACCAGAGTGTTTTCTTTGTCATCAGATTGGGCACATTCGGAGGAACTGCCCCATGAGGGGGGCACCACCTCCAGCACATCAGGGCGGCCCACCAGCTCAACATTACGGAGGCCGAGGACGCGGCCGTGGTCGTGGATACCAGTGGGGAGATAGTAGACAGGAAAGAGAGCAGGTATATGCTTTGGACCTTGCGCAGCCTCGAAATCCGGAGCAGGTCATCGCAGGTACGCTGCAATGTTTCTTTATTTTCATAGAATCTCCCTTTAAGTTGTTAAAACTCAGAACCGCACTAGATAGATTAACAAGAAAAGAAAATTCTTTATAGAACCCTAAGATATTTAATCACCCCAGGTATAGTCTTCATCAGCGGCAAGCCGGCCCGCACGCTGTTCGATACTGGAGCTACTCACTCCTTTGTGTCGGAGACGTTCGTAGAAGGACTGGAGGGTGTGGAGCGGTTCACAGGCTCGAGGATGAGGGTGCGACTGCCAGATGGATCTGAGCTCCTTACCACGGATCACTGCAATATGGAGGCAGAAATTGGTGGAAAAGCGTTCGAGGCTCCAGCGACGATTTTGAAGCTGACGGACTACGACCTGATCCTGGGCATGGCATGGCTGCACTGGAACTATGCCCAGATTGACTGCCAGGCAAAGAGGATCACCGTGAGACACGGGGACTCTTTCATTACCATCGAAGGTATAAGATCTGTCTCTCGTATACTCTTATCTTCGGTACAGGCCGTTAAGGCCCATCTGCAGGGAGAGGAGGTCTATCAGATTCTATTTGAGATGGCGGAGGTTAAGGAGTCGGTGACAGACATCCCGGTGGTGCGAGATTTCGCTGACATCTTTCCAGAGAAACTGCCAGGACTACCTTCACACCGAGAGCAGGATTTTCAGATACAGCTTGTGCCGGGAGCCAAACCGGCGTCTAGGGCCCCTTATCGGATGGCCCCAAAGGAGTTGGCAGAGTTTCAGACTCAGTTGCAGGAATTAGTTGAGGCAGGTTTTGTTAGACCGAGTTCCTCGCCATGGGGAGCACCGGTCCTGTTCGTGAAGAAGAAGGATGGGACCCTCCGCCTGTGCATCGATTACCGAGCACTAAACAGGCTGACCGTCCGGAATACCTATCCGCTCCCACGGATAGACGAATTATTCGACCAGCTGGAGGGGGCCCATTATTTCTCGAAGCTGGACTTGAGATCAGGATACTACCAGCTGCGGATCCAGGAGGAGGATATCCCGAAGTCGGCCTTTAGTAGCAGATATGGCCTGTATGAGTTCACCGTGATGCCCTTTGGGCTCACGAATGCTCCGTCGGCGTTCATGAGTCTCATGAACCGGGTTTTCGAGGCCTACTTGGATGTGTTCGTCATAGTATTCATAGACGACATCCTGATCTACTCTAGGACGGAGGAGGAGCACACTCGGCATCTGGCACTGACCTTGGAGAGGTTGCGGGAGCATCGCCTTTATGCAAAATTCAGCAAGTGTCAGTCCTGGTTGAAGGAGGTGGCCTTCCTAGGCCACATCATCAGCGGAGCCGGGTTATCAGTAGATCCAGCAAAGATTCGGGCAGTTCGCGATTGGCCGCAGCTGAGGACAGCCACCGATGTACGCAGTTTCTTGGGACTTGCCGGTTACTACCGGAAGTTCGTGGAGGGGTTCTCTCGGATTGCGTCCCCTCACATCTTTGACAAAGAAGGAGGCACCTTTGTTTGGACCCCGCAGTGCCAGGCGGCTTTCCAGGAGCTGAAGGACCGACTCATCTCGGCCCCTATCCTGGCCCTTCCATCCGGAAGGGAGGGATTCCAGGTGTATACTGACGCATCATACCAAGGGATGGGAGCGGTGCTGATGCAGAACAGACATGTCATAGCATATGCCTCCCGCCAGCTGAAGACCCATGAGAGAAACTACCCGGTGCACGACCTCAAGATGAGAGCGGTCGTTTTTGCTCTGAAGGTTTGGCGCCATTATCTTTATGGAGTCCACTGCGATATCTTCTCCGATCACAAGAACCTGAAATACGTGGACACGCAGAAGGAGCTGAATATCAGGCAGAGGCGTTGGGTGGAGTTCTTAGCAGATTATCAGTATGAGATGCACTACCATCCAGGGAAGGCAAACGTGGTGGCCGACGCGTTGAGCCGGAGAGCTGCCACTTCCGAAGCTGGGCCCCAGGTTATGTCCATGGAGCTAGTCCAGTCATTCAGAGATATGCAGATATCCCTAGTGTCCGAGGATGACCCAGATCTGTATAGGGAGTATCTGGCATCGATAGTGGCCATTGACGATATTCGGGATCGCATTCGGGACGGACAGAGGACAGATGCGTGGGCGGAGCCGATGTTCCGAGCTTTGGAGGAAGGTTCGACAGGAGATTATTCCCTGAGAGATGGTTTGCTCCACTTCAGAGGCAGAGTATATATACCCGCAGGAGGCCAGATCCGAGAGGATATTATGATGGAGGCGCATTGCAGCCGGTACTCGGTACACCCAGGGATCACAAAGATGACCGCTGATTTGAAGAGGACGATGTTTTGGCCGGGCATGAAGAAGGACATTACGTACTTCGTGACCCATTGCGAGGCGTGTCAGTTGGTGAAGGCGGAGTGCAGGAACCCCGCAGGACTGTTGCAGCCACTCCCGGTGCCGGAGTCGAAGTTTGACGATATAGCGATGGATTTTATACATGGTCTTCCCCGGTCTCGGACGGGGAACGACTCGATTTGGGTGATTGTCGATCGGTTGACGAAGGTGGCCCGCTTTATACCGATCAGGAAGGATGACTCGGTGGGAGTGCTGGTACGGAAGTTTGTGGAGCAGTATGTCCGATATCATGGCGTGCCCCGGACGATAGTGTCGGACCGCGATGGACGGTTTACATCCAGGGAGTGGCGGTCAGTGCAGGCATATTTGGGCACCCGGTTGACTTTTAGCACGGCCTTCCACCCTCAGACGGACGGGCAGACCGAGCGCACCAACCGGACCTTGGAGGATTTACTACGGCTGTGTATACTGGACCGAGGGGAGCCGTGGGAGAAGATGTTACCGTTAGTCGAGTTCTCCTATAATAATAGCTACCAGTCCAGCATCAGGATGGCACCTTATGAAGCCCTGTATGGAAGAAAATGTAGGACCCCGCTTTCTTGGGTTCAAGACGAGGATCCGAAGCTGTTGGGATCGGATTTTATGGAAGATACCGAGGCTCAGGTGAGACTGATCAGAGATAGGATGTTGGAGGCGCAGAGCAGACAGGCTAAATACTATGACGCTCGGCATCGTCAGGTGGAGTTTCGGGTAGGGGATCGAGTGTTCTTGAAGATCCGGCCCATGCACGGAGTCTCACGGGTGCGCGGTCGGAGGAAGAAACTCAGCCCTAGGTATATGGGCCCTTACCGGATCCTGGAGCGGATCGGACCCCTAGCCTACAGGCTAGAGTTGCCACTGGAGCTGGCAGCTCTACACGACGTCTTCCACATCTCTTCGCTGAGAAGGGCTCTACTACGCCCGGAGCAGCGGATTTTGACCACCGAAGGGCCGGTAGCTTCAGACCGATCTGTTCACTTGGAGCCGGTTCGGATCGACGACAAAGGAGTGCGGATCTTGCGGCGCAAGAAGATCCCCTTAGTCAAGGTTCTGTGGAGAAACCACGGTCAGGAGGAGCACACCTGGAACCGCAGGATCTGATGAGGCAAAGATACCCGGGTTGTTCTGTCAGGTACATCTCACCACCTCTCGCTATACTATAGATTGCCTTTTTGTTTTGGAATGTTAAGACTAGGTACGGAAAATCCAGGACCTAGGCATGCGCACTTAACCAGAAAGGTAGGGGCTAATCTTTTGTTTATTGGGGAGATTGTCTTAGTTATCAAACGAACAGTCGCCTGAACCCAATAGAAAGATCGTATGGGATGTTACAAGTTTAATTTATTCCGATAGAAATCCCCGTAGGCTCAACCTCAATTTCGGGGATGAAATTTTTGTTTTGTTTATTGGGATTTGTAACATCCTATTTCCGGCTAGACCCTAGGAGTCGATTAGTTGTGACGGAACCCCAGGAAACACATAAAATATAAAATAAAGCGATCAATATTTCGGGTCACGGGTTAGTCACGCCCGTGACCGACCCGTCACGCCCGTGACCTGGGCGTGACTACTTCGACGATCGTCGATCTCCACGAGACGATCGTCGAACGTGCTGTCTGGGCATGTCACGCCCGTGACCAAGATGTCACGCCCGTGACTATGGGCGTGACCCCATCGACGATCGTCGATCGCCGTGAGACGATCGTCGACCTTGCGGCCCGGCATGCATGTCACGCCCGTGACATGAGTGTCACGCCCGTGACCTAGGGCGTGACCAGCCTTCGACGATCGTCGACCTCAATTCGACGATCGTCGACCTCGAAATTTGCCGTTCGGGCATGTCACGCCCGTGACCTAGAGGTCACGCCCGTGACCTAGGGCGTGACCAGCCTTCGACGATCGTCGATCTCAATTCGACGATCGTCGACCCACAATCTGCGTTTGGGCCTGTCACGCCTGTGACCGAGGTGTCACGCCCGTGACCTTCCATCGACGATCGTCGATCTCAGTTCGACGATCGTCGAACCCAGAATTGGCTATCCGGGCCTATCACGCCCGTGACCTATGTGTCACGCCCGTAACATTGGCCGAAACGACGGTTCAGGCCCGAAATTATTCCAACACGCGTGGTAATAAATGCTGGTGTGGGAAGTTACACCAGGAGTAACTTCCGGCCGTTTTCCTTCTATAATTATATAATAAATGAGGAAAAGGTGGTCCAATAGAAAACCGCCAGCTGGACACACCTGTTCAGTTTCCGCCGTTTCTTATCCCTTCACTGTAACCGAAACGTTAAGGGGAGAACCGTCATGGCCATAATGGTTTTACCCATTCACCTTCCCACTTCCTGATTTATAAAAGCCCACCTGGACAAGAGGAGAAGGTTACACGCTCAAGTAATCGGAACAGACCTTTGTTCTTGCTGTAGGAGAAGTTCAGCAAACGCCACCACCGCGCCATGGCCCCCGACGTTCTTCTCGCCTTCAAACCGCGAACAAGGTCCTCCTCTGCTCCTTCTCTTTCATGGGTAGATCTTAGGATTCTTAGAAAGGAGGTTCGCGCTCAACGGAGCCGGACCCGTCTCTCGTTTTCATGGAAAAACCATGAAAAAAGGGTATTTTGAGTTCGCCGGAAACCGCCACCTCCGGCGGCCAAACCACCGCCGACGATAGCCATCGCCTCAACGGAGGTGGTGGTGGTGGTGGCTGGCCAGGGAAGTGACCGAACGGCCGGCGACGGACACGAAATGCTTACAGGAAAAATGTTTTCCTGTGTCTGTTCGGGTTCATGAAGAAGATGAACAGTAGATTTAATATATAATACATAGATTGTTATATAGTACATAATGGAAAAATAGGTTATTTGAATGTATTTTGAGGCTGCAAAACGAAGCACTTAGAGGCCGATTTAGGAAAAAATGACCAGTCACAAAAGTTGTAGCCCTCTGGGTCTACTTTAGTTTAAAATTGATTTTATTCAATTTTGGGTGAGTGGTTTGACCACAGCACTCATTTTGGTGGATCAAGACCTAGGCTAACAAGAATTGAAATGGTTGCCCACAGTTCATAACATGTCCAAATGATTTGAAATGAAATTTGGACTGGAGGTCTATAATATGTATATCGAGAGGCTGTCCAAAAATGAGAATTTTGGAGAACTTTTGCCTAAAGTTTTTGTAAAAATTTAATAAACAATATAAAATTAATTAGGAGATGAAATTAAGTCCAAACTCCCCCAAATATTGGGTGGTGGTCCCTGGCATCAATATTAAGATCTGTACAAAATTTCAACTCGATTGGTCGAGTTTTGAATAGGGAAGTATCAAGTCCTAGATAGGTCTTGGTGAGGGGTACTTTGGGGAAAAGTACGATTGGAGATGGAGTGTACAAATCTCCTCAAAAGAGGCTGAAGTTGTTGGCCACTGATTTGTTGAGTCTATGTCTACCCTCTTGGGTAACATGGTGTGGCTTAGGGTGGATTTTACCCTAAGAGATTGGCTCAAATCCAACGGGTGGGAGTTTGAGGTTTGTGAAGGACATAGGAGCAAAAGCTCTTGTATGCCCTTGAAATTTGGAGGAGAGGGGGATGATATGATGAAAACCCTCTGGTTGAAATAGTGAAGGAATTGGAGGTAGTTAGGTACCTCGAAAGTTGAAATGTCGGATTAGGATAAGAATGTAATTTAGTTATTTTAAGCACTAAATCTAATCCAAAAATTGTGAAACTCGGGAGGAGGGAGTTTTAGGATGTTTTAGACCTAAAGTAAATCTTCTGGAATTTTATGAATAATAAATGTTATACTTCATGTGTTAAAGGAATAATGGCTCGATTTATTGTTTCAATTATTTGGAGGTTCTAAATTAATTATATTCAGTTGAAATTCTGGATTTAGATCTTGATTATTAGCACAATGATCCCTGGATTTTTATAGAATTTTATGTTGAGTAAATCTAGTACCTTATTCACAGATGATAGAAAGGGCTTTTATGTTTAAAAATTAATTATGGATAAAATACTTGCTGGAAAATTATGAAACTTGGCCAGTTCTAATTTTAGGCCTTTATCTACATGTCATGAATTATTTATAATTTTTGGAAGAATATTTTCTGTACTTGCTTCATAAACAATAGAAGTTAGAGATTATTTCTAAAATAGCTTTCATGCCATTTTGATGATAGAAAAATTATGATACTTAGGATTTAACCTTCTGAGATAACCTACCATTTATCATAAATTTGCTGGACATCTTGCATGAATAACTAGGGTAGTTCATGTTCAAACCGATAGCCCTTGGGATTTTCGAGGAATTTAATTAAATGCCAATAAATAAATTAGGAAAATTTCCATTTTCTGGATTTAGGACATTCATATCATGGTAAGTCTCCAGTAAATAATTTAGGGCATTTGGATGAGTAATGGATCCTTGCTTAACCGGTTCGACATGTAGCCTAGGTCGGTCTGCATATAGCAATTTGAGAAATGCAATAGGACTTGATCTGAGGAGTTTTTGGAGTTAAACATTTTGTCTGGGTGGACATTTTTGGAGGAAATTACAATAGGAAAATATGAAGAGTAGAGAGTAGTAGTGATAGCTAGAGTTAAGAGGTGCTCGGGTTTGGCGAAAGATCGTCTTCCCCGAAGAGTGGAAGGTTTAAAAATCACCCTAGGATAGTCTATCGTAATGTGAGAAAGGAATGGGTTAAGGGAAATAAACCAATAATATTAAGTGCCTTGCGAAAGGGAACTTCGGGCCGTAATGCCGCCGTCTTGGTTCCTAGTGCCCCTTGAGAGCCCTTCACGGGGTATACGGGGGCAGTCCTGGGCTAACGTAAACTGTAATAATAAACTGGCAAGAGTAACTTAGTAACTAGGATTGCACTTTTCACAAACACTGTTGGCACAGGAAGATTGACGAGAGATTCGGCTCGGTTGGTTAAGAGACGGACGGGATGGTCCGGGGAGCTTCCGCTCGGTTGGTTGGAGACGGACGTTTGGTCCGGGGATAGGAGCTTCGGCTCGGTTTTTGTGTGTTTGCGATTAAACTTAGATGTGCATAAGATAGGAAAAGTTAATGTGGTGGGTCTTTCGATATCGGGGAGTTCGATTGCACCGACACCGATATCGTTGACTCGGCGGGGTGATTAGCACTCCGCCAACTGAAGTCCGGTGCGCCAGCAGGCAAGAGTACGCAGGCGTCCGCTTAGTGCACTTTTTGTAACGGTCAAGGCCCGCCAACCCTGCGGGACCCACCTGGCACCGCCGGCCTACCAGAAGTCCAGACCCGGGCCCACTACTGGCAGTCAGCCTATCACATTCAAGCCTGCAAGCCATGCACCCCAACCCCTCTCCATCCACAGGCGGGTTGTTGGTGGCTGTAGCCCCCTTAGATGAGTCAAACTCGATAGTCAAGCCCGCACTACGGGGACTTCCCAGGAGGTCACCCATCCCAGTACTACTCCAGCCCGAGCACGCTTAACTATGGAGTTCTTTCAACTCTCATC
Organism: Platanthera zijinensis; assembly: GCA_039513925.1. Classification (NCBI taxonomy): domain Eukaryota; kingdom Viridiplantae; phylum Streptophyta; class Magnoliopsida; order Asparagales; family Orchidaceae; genus Platanthera; species Platanthera zijinensis. The sequence continues at coordinate 689,577 of CM077084.1, forward strand.
ACCAATTGATCTACAGCTCAATTTGTGATGAGAGTTGAAAGAACTCCATAGTTAAGCATGCTCGGGCTGGAGTAGTACTGGGATGGGTGACCTCCTGGGAAGTCCCCGTAGTGAGGGCTTGACAATCGAGTTTGACTCATCTAAGGGGGGCTACGGCCACCAACAACCCGCCTGTGGATGGAGAGGGGGTTGGGGTGCATGGCCTGCAGGCTTGAATGTCATTAGGCTGACTGCCAGTAGTGGGCCCCGGTCTGGACTTCTGGTAGGCCGGCGGTGTCAGGTGGGTCCCGTAGGGTTGGCGGGCTGGACCGTTACACGGCGAGAGAAGGAGAAGTAGGAGTTCGATGAAGAAGGGTTAGTTCGACGAACTGGAAGAATTCCTCGAACGGAGAAGGGTGGTATTCGACAAATTAGGAACGAAGGAGTCGTTCTTCGAACGGAGAAGGGTGGCGTTCGATAAATTGGGAATGAAGGAGTCATTCGTCGAACGCAGAGAGAGGCATTCGACGAATTGGGAATAATTCGTCGAAACGTAGAAAGGATTGTGTTCGACGAATTGGGAATAATTCGTCGAATGGATAAAGGAGCTTGACGAATTGGGAATAATTCGTCGAACGAAAAAGAAAGGAGCTCGACAAACAAGGGAAGAGTTCGTCAAACTTAGAAGAGGTATTCGAGGAAAGGTGAATGAGAAGGAGGAGTTCAACAAAATAGGACGAGTTCGTCGAATGGAGAATGAAGGCGGAGTTCGACGAATCGGGGAATGAAGGTGGAGTTCGACGAATGAGGAAGAGTTCGTCGAATGTAGAAGAGGTGTTCGATGAACGGGGGATGAGAAGGCGAAGTTCGACTAACTAGGAAGAGTTCATCGGATGGAGAATGAAGGCGGAGTTTGACGAACGGGGAATGAATGCGGAGTTTGATGAATCAAGAAGAGTTCGTCGAACGGAGAATGAAGCCGTTCGACGATTTCCTAATCGACAAATTCTGAGCTCGACGAATCATGGCTGAAAAACTACAAACTACAAAGAAAAGAGAAAGCATTAGTGGCATTAATATATATACAAAAGGAGGTCAAAATAAAGCTTTAAAACATGATTTAATTACAAAAAAGAACTAAAAATTTCTAATAGTTTAGACTACAAAATGCACTATCAAATTCCCCGAAGCTTAAGTTTTGCTTGTCCCCAAGCAAAGAAATAAAAAACTAGCTAACTAAAAGTGACTAATCAAAAAGTTCTAATTATGCTAACACAAGTACTATGCAAAATTCTAAGTAGGGAGAAGGTGAAACGTAAATCTAAATAATTACTTAAACATTGTTTAAACATTTATAAACTTTGCTAATAAAAATATATCATCCAAGATTTTAACAAAAATTATTTAAATAAATTTAAGCAAAGCAACGAAATGAAAAAGTGCATTGAGTTATTACTAGATCTAAGAGACAGATTATAACTATATCAATCAAATAACAAAAATCTAAATTCAAATCCAAACTTAGCTAATTTACTTTCTTCTTTACTTAGCTAAAAATAAAATTCAAATGCATGAATCAAAAGGACTTATTAGGACCGAAACGTTTGCTTTAGGTAAATGATGAGGAGTGGAATTCAAAGATAAAAAGGAGGGGCTTAAAAATCACACTAAATCAAAAAAAGTTTCAAAAAATTTAATCAAAAATAAAATATTTTTCTTTCTTTTCTTTTCAATTTCCTATCTTTCCCTTTTTTTTTCTTTTCATAACAAAGGCCATAAAAAAATTTTCATTTCATTTTGAAATTGGCCCAACAAAAGTAAACACTTCTTTTGAGCTTTATTTTCAAAAAGTTCTCTAAATACATCACAATACAATCCCTATCATAATCATGAAAATTTCAATGAAACTCAAAAGGTTAGTGTGATTAGATAGGTTAGAAAATTTGGCTTTGGTGAAAATGGAATGATTAGTAGAGCTATCAAATGAAATCATAAAAGGCTCAAAAGCGGCTAACTAGGGGAATAATTTTTAGGTTGGCGAGAAGGCTCAAACGAAAACAAAAATGGCGAAATCATTTTCATGCTTCTAAATTTATCTAAAGCATTAGTTTTGAAAATTTTCAAAAAACAAGTCCTAGGTAATAAAAGAAGACTAATGAAATTATCTTGAAAATAGAAATAATAGGCACCTTTGATTGTTCACATCTACTGCACTAGTCAAAATTTGACATTACAAAAATTATCCAAAAATGAAAAGGAAAATGGTGGATGAAAGATTTTTAGAAAATAAAGAAAATAAAGAACGAAAAACCATAATAAAAATGCAAGTTTTAGAAAAAAATGTTTCACGTTAACGTGCTATCGTGAATTTGGAACATAGCATGGCCAACATTTTATTTGTGAAACATAATTAAAAAGAATGATTAGAAATATCATAGTCATCTAAGTTGTTATAGGGAATATTGAGAAAAACAAAACAAAAATCAAGGGGTACTATTGAAAATACCAAAATTAATTTAACCTATTAAAGTAAAAACAAATAACATAAAAATTCTTTATTTTGAAATATTCTCTTTTTTTTTATTTTTAAGATATATAAAGAATTTTTTTGATTTTGATTTTATAAAGGAAACAAAATAAAGATAAGAGAAAGAGAAAATCCTTCCCAAAGCTTAAAAGGACATTGTCCTCAAGGAGAAAGGAGGAAAGGAGAGAGAGGACATTTAAAATAGAAATGAAAGTGCAAAATTAAAAAACAGGTACTTCCGAATTTATGCATCGCAAATGGCTGAGTGATGTTGCTCCCCATGCTTGCGCTTGGATCTTCATGAAATGTCTTCTTTGAACTTCGTGATGGACTCAGCAGCGTTGGAGCAAGCGATCGAAGAATCTTCAGCTTGTCGGAGTTGTTCGGGGCAAAAAGTGTAAAATAAAGAAAACAGAAAAATTACTTGGGTTGCCTCCAAGAGTGCCCTTTGTTAAAAACATCATTGTGCTCGACGCAACAAAATAATATTGTCCAAAAAAAATTGTCCAAAATAATAATTAAAGTTTTTTAACAAAAATAAAAAGTCTTAAGTTGGTTAAAGTTCGTGCAGAAGAAATTTAACATTATTCGGACTAACATCATCATCACCAGAAAAATAGAGTTTAAGACACTGTCATTCACATTGAAATCACCCTTATCAGGTGTGTGAAATTTACACAGTGCCATACAGAAAAACTTCCTTAAAAGAAAACGGTCCAGACCATCGTGACTTTAACTTGTCTTGAAATAAACGTAAAGGCGAATTATATAAAAGAACTTGGTCGCCCGGCTTTAAAAGGTTTTGGTGCCATAAGTGTTTATCGTGAAAACATTTTGTCCGTTCTTTATAAAATTTGTTATTTTCGTATGCATAAGAGCGCCACTCGTCGAGTTCGTTAAGTTGAAATTTTCGGAAAATCGTCGATAGAGTGGGTATCAAAATTTAAAAACCTTAAGGCCCAAAAAGCACGGTGTTCTAATTCTACGGGTAAATGGCACGATTTTCCATAGACAACCGATATGACGTACAACCGATGGCGATTTTGTGCGCAGTTCGGTAGGTTCGTAGAGCATTGTCTAATTTTGTTGAACAATCTTTTCTAGAGGTCGAAACAGTCATTTCTAAAATTCATTTAATATCTTTGTTCACTACTTCGACTTGTTCGTTTGTTTGGGGGTGGTAGGAAGTTGAAATCTTATGTGTAACGCCGTATTTTATAAGAGTTTTGGAAAACTACGCGTTATAAAAATCTGAACCCCTATCGCTAACGATGGCTCGTGGCGTACCAAATCGAGAAAATAATTTTTTTAAGAAAGTAATTACGACTCAGGAGTCGTTAGTAGGAGAGCTGGGGACTCAGTCCATCGTGAAATATTATTCTACAAGCAACTAAAATAAACTTATTCTGGAAGCTAGAAGAAGAGGGCCAACAAAATCAATTCCCTAGAGGTCGAAAAATTCGTACTCGAGGAAATAATTTTGCGGCATTTCATTTTTATTGGGATATTTCCTGATCATTGGCAACTATCACACCTACTCACAAAACCTTGCGTGTCCTTTAACAGGCTAGGCAGTAAAAGCATGCGCAAAGCACTTTGTGAGCAGCAGTGAGTAGCTTAATAGTGACCACCAGTCGGTCCTTCATGTAAGTGTTTTAGAATATCTTGTCCTTCTTCAAAAGAAAACATCTCCTTTCATCCGTCGGACAAACTCGAAAAAGATGGGTCTCCAAAAATAGTTCTTAACTAAAAAAGAATTTTTTTTTGCTGAGAGGAAAACTCCTTCGGGAGGACACGAGCCACTAAATATTCATTATGTGTGCAAACTAAAGGGAAGGGGATGTGTTAATTGAAAGCAGCTTCTCATCAGGAAAATAATCATTAAAGATTTTTCATCTAAATTTTCTATATACGGATTATCTAATCGTTAGAGATGGTCGGGGCCAAATTCTCGGTCTCGTTATCACGGATTTCTAAGTCAAACTCCTAGAGGAGTAAGACCCAGCGAATCTTGGTGACTTGGCATCCATCTTATCAAGAAGATACTTGAGGGTCGAGTGCTCGTGAAAACGATAATTTTGAAAGCGAAGGCGGAGACAACAGCTAGGAGTTCCTTCTCGGTCGTGGTGTAATTTCTTGTGCAAGTGTGAGTGTTTTGCTTGCGTAATAGATGGGGTGGAAGTTCTTAGATATGCTTTGACAAATACATCTCCACTACAAATTACTCGCATCGCACATAATCTTAAATGGAAGGTCCACACGGAGTTATCATAATTGGGGCATTAATTAACTTTTCTTTTATTAATTCAAAGACAGATAGGCAAGGTTCGTCAAAAATAAATGGGTCGTCTTTTTCTAGAAGATGAGTAAGGGTTTGGTGATTTTGGATAAGTCATTAATAAAACAGCGGCAGAAGCCAGCGTGACCTAGGAAACTTCTTATAGTGGTACTATTGAAAATACAAAATTAGTTTAACCTATTAAAGTAAAACAAATAACATAATTTTTTTTGATTTTGAAATATTCTCTTTTTTTGGATTTCTAAGATATATAAAAAGATTTTTTTGATTTTAATTTTTTAAAGGAAACAAAATAAGATAAGAGGATGAAATCTCAACCAAGATAAAAATGGACATTGTCCTCAATAGAGAAAGGAGGGGAAGGAGAGAGAGAAATTAAAATAGAAATGAAAGTACAGAATGAAAAACAGGTACTTGCATTTCCGGATTTATGCATCACGAATGGCTGCGTGATGCTGCTCCCCCATGTTTGCGCTTTGGATCTTCATGAAATGTCTTCTTTGGACTTCGTGATGGAATCAACAGCGTTGGAGCAGGCAATCGCAGAAGCTTCAGCTTGTCGGAGTCGTCCGGGGTAAAAAGTGTAAAATAATGAAATAGAAAAATAACTGGGTTGCCTCCAACAGCGCCCTTTGTTTAAAACGTCGTTTGAGCTCGACAAACAAAATAATATTGTCCAAAATAAATTGTCCAAAATAATAATTAAAGTTTTTTTATCAAAAATAAAACATTTTAAGTTGGTTAAAGTTCGTGTAGAAGAAACTTAACATTGTTCGGACTGACATCATCATCACTAGAAAAATAGAGTTTAAGACGTGCCCATTCACTTTGAAATCATTATTAGGGTGTGAAATTAACAAAGTGCCATACGAAAAAATTCTTTAATAGAAAACGGCCAGAACATTGTGACTTTAACTTGCCAGGAAATAAATGTAAACGCGAATTATATAAAAGAACTTGATCATCCAGCTTTAAAGGGTTTTGGGTGCCTTAAGTGTTTGTCGTGAAAATGTTTGTCTGCTCTTTATAAATTTTTTATTTTCGTACGCGTAAGAGCGCCACTCATCAGTTCATTAATATTTGAAATATATTTGAAAATCGTCGACAGAGTGGGGATCAAAATTTAAAACCTAAAGGCCCAAAAAGCACAGTGTTCTAATTATACAGGTAAATGGCACGATTTTCATATATAACGATCAAATACAACGATATTTTTGTATCTAGGCCCATAGATTACATCTACTTTCACAACCATTTTTAGAGGTAGAAAAGTCGTTAAATAAACTATACTATCACAACACTTTATTACTAAACGTAGAAAAAGCTTATATATATAAATTTTATTAGATTAATTCTATA